>OZ030025.1:36612911-37212911 GCA_964023405.1 Apodemus agrarius | reverse complement strand
GGAAACAACACCCCAGAAGAAACAAGATAGAAACCCCATCTCATCCAACCCAAAAGAAGAGAACCACTCAAATACAAATAATAATAACAATTCCCAAAATGTCAGGAAGTAATAATTACTATTCCTTAATATCTCTTAATATCAATGGACTCAATTCCCCAATCAAAAGACACAGACTAACACACTGGATACGGAAACAGGACCCTACATTTTGCTGCATACAGGAAACACATCTCAGTGTCAAAGACAAACACCTCCTTAGAGTAAAAGGCTGGAAGACAGTTCTACAAGCAAATGGTCCCAGGAAACAAGCTGGAGTAGCCATTCTAATATCAGATAAAATCGACTTTCAACCTAAAGTCATCAAAAGAGACACAGAAGGTCACTTCCTGCTTGTCAAAGGGAAAATCCACCAAGAAGAATTCTCAATACTGAACATCTATGCACCAAATGCAAGGGCACCCTCATTCGTAAAAGAAACTTTACTAAAGCTTAAAGCACACATCGCACCTAACACAATGATTGTAGGTGACTTCAACACTCCACTCTCCTCAATGGACCGATCAGGAAAGCAGAAACTAAACAGGGACACAGTGAAACTAATTGAAGCTTTGGACCAATTGGATTTAACAGATATATATAGAACATTCCATCCTAAAACAAAAGAGTATACCTTTTTCTCAGCACCGCACGGTACCTTCTCAAAAATTGATCATATAATTGGTCACAAGACAGACCTCAACAAATACAAGAAGACCGAACTAATCCCATGTCTCCTATCGGATCACTATGGAGTAAAAGTGGTCTTCAATAGCAAGAAGAACTACAGAAAGCCCACATACACATGGAAACTGAACAATACTCTACTCAATGACACCCTGGTCAAGGAAGAAATAAAGAAAGAAATCAAAGACTTTTTAGACTTCAATGAAAATGAAGGTACGACCTACCCAAATCTCTGGGATACAATGAAAGCAGTGCTAAGAGGAAAACTCATAGCCCTGAGTGCCTCCAAAAAGAAACTGGAAAGAGCATACACTAGCAACTTAACAGCACACCTGAAGGCGCTGGAACAAAAAGAAGCTAACTCACCCAGGAGGAGTAGAAGAGAGGAAATCATCAAACTAAGGGCTGAAATCAATCAAGCAGAAACAAAGAGAACCATACAAAGAATCAACAAAACCAAGAGCTGGTTCTTCGAGAAAATCAACAAGATAGATAAGCCCTTAGCTAGACTAACCAAAGGGCACAGAGATAGTATCCAAATTAACAAAATTAAAAATGAAAAGGGGGATATAACAACAGAAACAGAGGAAATTCAAAAGATCATCAGATCCTACTACAAAGGCCTATACTCAAAACAACTGGAGAATCTGGAGGAAATGGACAATTTCCTAGACAGATACCAAATACCAAAATTAAATCAGCATCAAGTAGACCAGCTAAACAGTCCCATAACCCTTAAAGAAATAGAAGGGGTTATAGAAAGCCTCCCAACCAAAAAAAGTACGGGACCAGATGGTTTTAGTGCAGAATTCTACCAGACCTTCAAAGAAGACTTAACACCAATACTCTTCAAACTATTCCACAAAATAGAGACAGAAGGGACACTGCCCAACTCATTCTTCGAAACCACAATTACGCTGATACCTAAACCACAAAAAGATCCAACAAAGAAAGAGAACTACAGGCCAATTTCTCTTATGAATATAGATGCAAAAATACTAAATAAAATCCTTGCCAACCGAATCCAAGAGCATATCAAAACGATCATTCACCATGATCAAGTAGGCTTCATTCCAGGAATGCAGGGATGGTTCAATATACGGAAATCCATCAATGTAATCCACTACATAAACAAACTAAAAGAAAAAAACCACATGGTCATCTCATTAGATGCTGAAAAAGCATTTGACAAAATTCAGCATCCTTTCATGCTAAAAGTCTTGGAAAGAGCAGGAATTCAAGGCCCATACCTAAACATAGTAAAAGCAATCTACAGCAAACCAGTAGCCAACATCAAAATAAATGGAGAGAAACTTGAAGCAATTCCACTAAAATCAGGGACTAGACAAGGCTGTCCTCTCTCTCCATATCTTTTCAATATAGTACTTGAAGTTCTAGCGAGAGCAATCAGACAACATAAGGAAGTCAAAGGGATACAAATTGGAAAGGAAGAAGTCAAAGTATCATTATTTGCAGATGATATGATAGTCTACTTAAGCGATCCAAAAAACTCCACCAGAGAACTTCTACAGCTGATAAACAACTTCAGCAACGTGGCTGGTTATAAAATTAACTCAAGCAAATCAGTAGCCTTCTTGTACTCAAAGGACAAGCAGGCTGAGAAAGAAGTTAGGGAAATAACACCCTTCACAATAGCCACAAACAACATAAAGTACCTTGGCGTAACTCTAACCAAACAAGTGAAAGATCTGTATGACAGGAACTTCAAGTCCCTGAAGAAAGAAATCGAAGAAGACCTCAGGAGATGGAAAAATATTTCTTGCTCCTGGATTGGCAAGATCAATATAGTAAAAATGGCCATCTTGCCAAAAGCAATCTACAGATTCAATGCAATCCCCATCAAAATCCCAAATCAATTCTTCATAGATCTAGAAAGAGCAATTCTCAAATTCATCTGGAGCAACAAAAAACCCAGGATAGCTAAAACTATTCTCAACAATAAAAGGACTTCTGGGGGAATCAATATCCCTGACCTCAAGCAGTACTACAGAGCAATTGTGTTAAAAACTGCATGGTATTGGTACAGCAACAGGCAGGTAGATCAATGGAATAGGATTGAAGACCCAGAAATTAACCCACAGACTTATGGTCACTTGATCTTTGATAAAGGAGCCACAACCATCCGGTGGAAAAAAGATAGCCTTTTCAACAAATGGTGCTGGTTCAACTGGAGGTCAACATGCAGAAGAATGCGAATTGACCCACTCTTATCTCCTTGTACTAAGATCAACTCCAAGTGGATCAAGGACCTCCACATAAAACCAGACACACTGAAACTATTAGAAAAGAAACTTGGGAAGACCCTGGAGGACTTGGGCACAGGGGAAAAGTTCCTGAACAGAACACCAATAGCTTATGCTCTAAGATCAAGAATCGACAAATGGGACCTCATAAAATTACAAAGTTTCTGCAAAGCAAAGGACACTGTCAGAAGGACAAAACGGCAACCAACAAAGTGGGAAAAGATCTTCACCAATTCCACATCCGACAGAGGGCTAATATCCAATATATACAAAGAACTCAAGAAGTTAGACCGCAAAGAACCAAATAACCCTATCAAAAAATGGGGCACAGAGCTAAACAAAGAATTTTCACCAGAAGAAATTCGGATGGCCGAGAAACACCTTAAAAGATGTTCAACATCATTAGTCATCAGGGAAATGCAAATCAAAACAACCCTGAGATTCCACCTCACACCAGTCAGAATGGCTAAGATTAAAAACTCAAGAGACAACAAGTGCTGGCGAGGATGTGGAGAAAGAGGAACACTCCTCCACTGTTGGTGGGATTGCAAAATGGTAAAACCGCTCTGGAAATCAGTTTGGCGGTTCCTCAGAAAATTGGGCATGTCACTTCCAGAGGACCCTGGCATACCACTCCTGGGCATATACCCAGAGGATTCCCCTGCATGCAATAAGGACACATGCTCCACTATGTTTATAGCAGCCTTGTTTATAATAGCCAGAAATTGGAAGCAGCCCAAATATCCCTCAAAGGAGGAATGGATACAGAAAATGTGGTATATTTATACAATGGAATACTACACAGCAATTAAAAATAATGAATTCATGCAATTTGTAGGTAAATGGTTAGACCTGGAAAATATCATCCTGAGTGAATTAACCCAATCACAAAAGAATGCACCTGAAATGCAATCACTGATAAGTGGATATTAATGAGCCCAGAAGCCCTAAATACTCAAGACACAAATAGCAAGTCAAATGATTCCCAAGAAGAAGAAAGGAGAGGACCCTGGGCCTGTAAAGATTGCTTCCAGTTTAGTAAAGAAACCGAGGGGGGAGGGGGAATTATTGGGGAACAGATGGGGGGGAGAGGAACTATGGGAACTATGGTGGGTGGGAACTGGGAAAGGGGAAAGCCTTTGGAATGTAAACATAGAATATAGAAAATAAAATTAAAAAAAAAATGAAAAAAAAAAAAAAAAACAAAAAAAAAGAAAGAAAGAAAGAAAACGACTGCATTTTCAACAAATGGTGCTGCTTCATCTGGAGGTCAACATGTAGAAGAATTCAAATTGAGCCACTCGCATCTCGCTGTACAAAGCTCAAGTCGAAGTGGATCAAGGACTTCCACATAAAACCTGATACACTGAATATAACTGTACAGAAAGTGGGGGGAAAAACCTCCAACACTGGGGCATAGGGGAAATTTTTCTCAACAGAAGACCAATGAGTTATGTTCTAAGATCAAGAATTAACAAATGGGACCTCATAAAATTGCGAAGCTTCTCTTAGGCAAAGAAAACTGTCAATAGGACAAAATGGCAACCAAAAGATTAGGAAAAGGTCTTTACCAATGCCACATCTTTTCTTCACATTTTTTAAATTTAATATATTCCTTACTTATATTTCAAATGATATCTTCTTTCCTGGATTCCCCCTCCCCAAAAGTCCCATAAGCCCTCTTGATGCCCCCTGTTCCCCAATCAACCCCTTCCTGCTTCCCAATTCTGGTATTTCCCTAGACTGCTGCACCGAGCCTTTCCAGGACCAGGGGCCTTTCCTTCCTTTTTCTTGGGCATCATTTGATATGTGAATTGTTCCTTGGGCATTCTGAGCTTCTGGGCTAATATCCAGTTATCAGTGAGTGCATACCATGCATGTTCTTTGGTGTTCTGTTCAGGAAATTTTCCACTGTGCCCATGTGCTCAAGGCTCTTCCCCAGTTTCTTTTCTATTAGTTTCAGTGTGTCTGGTTTTATATGGAGGTCCTTGATTCACTTGAACTTGAGCTTAGTACAAGGAGATAAGAATGGATCAATTTGCATTTTTCTACATGATGACCTTGAGTTGTACCAGCACCATCTGTTAAAAAGGCTATCTTTTTTCCATTGGATGGTTGTAGCTCCTCTGTCAAAGATCAAGTGACCATAATTGTGTTGGTTCATTTTAGGGTCTTCAATTCTATTCCATTGATCTACCTGCCTGTCACTGTACCATGCAGTTTTTAACACTATTGCTCTGTAGTACTGCTTGAGGTCAGGATATTGATTCCCGCAGAAGTTCTTTTACTATTAAAATAGTTTTATCTATCCTGGGTTTTTTGTTATTCTAGACGAATTTGAGTATTGCTTTCTAACTTTATGAAGAATTGAGTTGGGATTTTGATGGGGATTGCATTGAATCTGTAGATCGCTTTTGGATAGATGGCCATTTTTATTATATTATTCTTGCTAATCCAAGAGCATGGAAGATTTTTCCATCTTCTGAGGTCTTCTTGGACTTCTTTCTTCAAAGACTTAATGTTCCTGTCATACAGACTTTCACTTCTTTGGTTAGTGTCATGCCAAGATTCTTTATATTGTTTGTGGCTATTGTGAATGATGTCTTCTCCCTAATTGCTTTCTCAGCCTGTTTATCCTTTGAGTATAGAAAGACTACTGATTTGCTTGAGTTAATTTCATATCCAGCTATGTTGCTGAAATTGTTTATCAGCTGTAGGAATTCTCTGGTGGAGTTTTTTTTGGATTGCTTAAGTATACTATCTTATCATCTGCAAATAGTGATAATTTGACTTCTTCCTTTCCAATTTATATCCTTTTGTCTTCCTTTTGTTGTCTAATTGCTCTAGCTTGAACTTTAAGTACTATATTGAATAAATATGGAGAGAGGGGGCAGCCTTGTCTAGACCCTGGCTCTATGTGCACATCTCATTCCAATGTTATTCCAACTTGCCATCAGAGTGTACAGTATATGCACAAATGGTGGCCTTCAATCCTACAGATTAGATTAAAATTTAATTTGTATTTAATTTATTTATTTGATTTTATTTAATTTTTACACATTGTGATTTAAATGGATGTTTCTTTTTTGCTTGTTTGTTTTTTGTTTTCTTAGAGACTAGATTTCTCTGTATAGCCCTGGATGTCCTGGAACTCACTCTGTAGACCAGCCTGGCCTCAAACTCAGAGATCTGCTTGCCTCTGCCTCCCATGGGCTGGGATTAAAGGCGTGAGCTACCACTGCATGGCAGGATGTTTCTTATGGAGAGTGGACAGGAGCCAGTTTTTCACATGTAATACTAAACCAAAGGAAACATTGAAAGCACATGGTCAATCCTGGCACTTACCAGATTTTGGATATGTGATGATGAAGACATCATCATTTCTAATTTCAAAAACATCCAACTTTTCTAACATCTCAATGTTCACTGAATGTTTTACAAATTTATATTCTTTCAAGTTATGGAAATATTC
Organism: Apodemus agrarius; assembly: GCA_964023405.1. NCBI lineage: Eukaryota > Metazoa > Chordata > Mammalia > Rodentia > Muridae > Apodemus > Apodemus agrarius. The sequence goes on along the minus strand of OZ030025.1, from coordinate 37,206,449 downwards.
ATTTGTATTGTCCATAACTATTTACCTAGAAGTAAAAACATAAAATTCATGTTGTGCATCACATATAAAATACAGAGTAATAATTACTGAAACATTAATGTGTGCTAAGAACCATTTAAGAATCTTCCATATATAAATGTTTACTATGATAAGCAAATAACATACATTATGTTATCTAAATTTTATAACACATTTCTGAAAATGTTTTTTCAAATCATCTTATTAAATATGAGGAAAAATGGTAAAAAAATTAAGTATATTTTCTTGTAATTCCATGTGGGAACGATCAATAAAAATCTGAAAATATAGTGTTGATTAAATTGCATGTTAATTAACAACATTTAATTTGATGTATGGATAATTTGAGTAAGACACATACTTCATATGTAGTCTAGGTAGGCCCAGAACTTAATCTGTACACCAGAACTCAGGATATGTTAGGTAAGATTTATTGGTACTGGAAAAATTCTATCAGATATTTTTATAGGAGCATGAAGAAAGTTAAACAGTAGGATATTACAGTTAATTATTACAGAGAACCAAAGGACAAACTTCATGTTAACTTGATAATGACAATTAGTAGGCAATCCACAATTTACTTTTGACAAGTAGAACTGAAACTTTCTTGAATAGCTTCCAGGATAATATGGTCACAAAATACTTTTAAGAATAACTGAGTGGCTGGGCCAAATTTTTTCAGGGCTTTGTTTATTTTTCTTAACCCCACTTTGGACTCATTAGAGAATTTTGGTTTGGGTTCTTGAGGAAGGTTTGTTTCTTTGATTGTTTTTTTTTTCTGCATGTCAAAAGCTAATATATCTGGGAAGAGGAAAATATAATTGAGGCATGGTCAAAAAAGTTTGTACATGAGTCTGTGACAAATGTTCTCAATTAATAATAGATGTAAGGAGCTAAACCAACCATGTGTTTTGCCATCACAAGTTGGGTAGTCTTGGGTTGCCCAAAGAAAGCACACTAATAAAGGCATATAGAGCAAGCGAATAATTACTATTCTTCCATAACCTTTGCTTCAGGTTCTACTCCCAGGTTCCTACATTTGGTTCTTCCTTTGACTTTCCTTCATGATGGGCAATAGTCTGTCAGATACTCTTTTCTTCCCAAATTGCTTTTGGTAATGATTTTATCACAGCAACAGAGAAAAAACTATATCATCATTTGTGCTTGTTAGCTTTATGATGACTTGCCCCACAATAAAGGTATCTGAAAGGATGGACACTCAGTAGATAAAATCTCTCCAAAAGTTCCAGATATAAAATATATTTTTAATTAGTGATTGATGGTAAAGTAACCAACCTACTGTGAATGGGGACAACTCTGCCTTGTTAGTCTTGGGTTCCTTAAGAAGACTGAGCAAGCCATGAGGATCAAATCTGAAAGGAGCCTTTGCATCAACTCCTGCCTCCAGAATCCTGCCCTGTTTGAGTTTCTGAGTTCCCTTAATGATCAACAGTGATATGGAATTGCAAGTTGAATAAAACCTGTTCTCTTCAAATTCCTTTTGTTCATGGTGTTTCATCTTATAATCCTGAGACACAGCGACTTAAGCCACTGGATACTAGTGGTATCATGGGCTAAAGAGTAATCACTGGTTATGGAAAGAATATGCAGTTTTAAGACAATGTTTGGGGACTTCTGGGCTTGGATGTGAGATTGCCTTTTCGCTTCAGTGACTGTCCAAGGCAGGACTGGCCAGAAGTTGCACAGGTCACAGGAAAAGTGGAGCAGCTTATTCAGGATCCTTCCAGGCATGATCTGCACCCTGGAGCTAAGGTTGTTCTACAGCCCTCAGTGCACAGGTTCTACCAGGAGAAAGTTGTTCTCTCAGGGGTGGTCTCACTTCCAGACACAGAGGTGAGATTTCCACATTCTCTCCAAAAACTGTCCCAGGCAGGACCAGCCAAGAGTATGCAGGGCACAGGAACAATGGGGCAGCTGGGACAGGATACTTCTGATCGCAATCTGAACACAGAAACTACATCTGTTCAACAAACCTCTGTATACAGGTTCTGCCAGGAGAAAGCTGATCTCCTAGGAGTACTGACACAGGCTTACAGGCCTACAGAAAGGACAAGGTCCAGTCAGAGACAGCAAGAACAACTAATACCAGAGATTACCAGATGGTGAAAAGTAAGCACAAGAACATTACCAAGAGAAACCAGGGCTACATGGTATCATCAGAACCCAGTTCTCCCACAACAGCAAGTCCTGAATACCCCAACACACTGGAAAAACAATATATGGATTTAAAATCACATCTCATGATTCTGATAGATGACTTCAAGGACAGAGATAACTCCCTTAAGGAAATATTGGAGAACACATGTAAACAGGTAGAAGCCCTTAAAGAGGAAACATAATCCCATAAAGAATTTCAGGAAAACATAGCAAAACAAGTGAAGGAATTAAACAAAACCATCAAGGATCTAAAAATAGAAGTGAAAACAATAAAGAAATCACAAAGGGTGAGAAGACTGGAGAAAGAAAACCTAGGAAAGAGATCAGGAGTCATGGTGCAAGCATTACCAATAAAATAGAAGAGATAGAAGAACAAATTCCAGGGGCAGAAAATACCATAGAAAACACTGACACAACAGTCAATGAAAATGCAAAATACAAGAAGGTACTAATCCAAAACATCCAGGAAATTTAGGACACAATGAGAAAACCAAACCTAAGGATAATAGGTATAGAAGAGAGCGAAGTTTTCCAAATTAAAGGGCCAGAAAATATCACCAACAAAATTATAGAAGAAGACTTCCCTAAACTAAAGAAAAAGATGCTCATGAGCATACAAGAAGCCTACAGAACTACAAATAGATTGGACCAGAAATGAATTTTCTCCCATTATATGATAATCAAAAGAACAAATGCACAAAAGAAAGAAAAAAATATTAAAAGCAGTAAGGGTCAGGTAACATACAAAGGCAGACCTATCAGAATTGCAGCAGACTTCACCCCAGTGACTCTAAAAGCCAGAAGATCCTGGGCAGATACCATACAGACCCTAAAAAGAAGACAAATACCAATCTAGGCTACTATACCCAGGAAAACTCACAATTACCATAGATGATGAAAGGTATTCCATGACAAAAATAAATTTACACAATATCTTTCCACAAATCCAGCCCTTCAAAGGATAATAAATGGAAAACTCCAAAGAAAGTTGGGAAACTGCAACCTAGAAAAAGCAAGAAAACAATATTCTTTAAAAAACCTAAAAGAAGATAACCACATAAACATAATTCCACCCCCAGTAACAAAAATAACAGGAGGCAACAATCACTTTTCCTTAATATCTCAATTCCCTACTAAAATGAAATAAACTAACTGACTAGATACATAAACAGGACCCAACATTTTACTGCATGCAGGAAATCCACTTCAATGACAAAGACAATATCTCAGAGTAAAAGGCTGGAAAACAATTTTCCAAGCAAATGGTCCCAAGACACAAGCTGAGGAAGACATTCTAATATGGAATAAGATCAACTTTCAACCTAACTGTCAAAAAACGATAATGAAGGACACTACATACTCATCAATGGAAAATTCTACCAAGAACACTCTCAATTCTGAAAATCCATGTTCCAAATGTAAGTACACCTACATTCATAAAAAATCTTTATTAAGGCTCAAAGAAAACAATTGCATGTCACACAATAATAAATGGAGACTTCAACACCCCACTCATCCATATACAGATCATTGAAACAGATACTAAACAGAGACAGTGAAATCAACAGAAGTTATGAACCAAATGGATTTAACAAATATATGTAGAACATTTTGTCCTAAATCAAAAAAATATACCTTCTCTTCACCTCATGGTACCTCCTCCAAAATTGACCATATAATCAGTCACAAAACAGACCTCAACAGATGTAAGAAGATTGAAATCATCCCATGCATCCTATCAATAAAAACAAAAATAATAGAAAACACACTTACTTGTGGATGCTGAACAACACTCTACTCAATGATAATTTGGTCAAGGAAGGAATAAAGAAAGAAATTAAAGTCGTTTTAGAACTTAATGAAAAAGAAATTACAAAAAAAACCCAAATTTGTTTTTAATAGCTGTGTAGTACACCATTGTGTAAATATACCACGTGTTCTGTATCCATTCCTCTGTTGAGGGACATCTAGGGTTCTTTCCAACTTCTGGTTATTATAAATAAGGCTACTATTAACATATTGTAGCATGTGGGCTTAATACATGTTGGAGCATCTTCTGGGTGTTTGCCCAGGTGTTGTATAGCAAGGTACTCAGGTAGTACTATGTCTAATTTTCTGAGGAACCACTAAACTGGTTTCCAGAGTGGTTGTACCAGCTTACAATCCCACCAGCAATGGAGGAGTGTTCCTCTTTCTCCACATCCTATCCAGCATTAGCTGTCCCCTGAGTTTTTGATCTTGGCAATTCTGACTGGTGTGAGGTGGAATCTCAGGGTTGTTTTGATTTACATTTCTGTGATGATTAAGGATGTTGAACATTTTTTGTCTTTCTCAGCCATCTGGTATTCCTCAGTTGACAATTCTTTGTTTATCTCTGTACCTCAATTTTAATAGAGTTATGTGCTTTTCTGGAGTCTAACTTCTTGAGTTCTTTGTATATATTGAAAATTAGCCCTCTATTGAATATCGGATTGATAAACATCTTTTCCCAATCTGTTGGTTGTCATTTTTTCCTATTGACAATGTCCTTGTCCTTATAGAATCTTTGCAATTTTATGAGGCCCCATTTGCCAAGTCCTGATCTCAGAGCATAAGCTATTTTTTTCTGTTCAGGAAAATTTTCCCTGTGTCCATGTGCTTCATGTTATACCCCACTTTCTCTTCTATTAGAGTCCATCTATCTTGTTTTATGTGAAGGGCCTTGATCTACTTGGACTTGAGCTTTGTACAGGGAGATAAGTATAGATGAATTTGCATCCTTCTACATCTTGACTTCCAGTTGAAGAAGCACCATTTGTTGAAAATGCTGTCTTTTTTCCACTGGATGGTTTTAGCTCCTTTGTCAAAGATCAAGTGACCATAGGTCTATGAGTTCATTTCTGGATCTTCAATTCTATTCCACAGATATACCTGCCTGTCATTGTATCAATACCATGCAGGGTTTTTTGACTTGGTGTATTGACTTGAATTGTTTGGGTTAAAAACTCAAAAGACTCCTTACAACTTCTGGCTATTATAAATAAGGCTGCTATGAACATAGTGGAGCATGTGTCTTTATTGTATGCAGGGGAATCCTCTGGGTATATGCCCAGGAGTGGTCTGACAGGGTCCTCTGGAAGTGTCATGCCCAATTTTCTGAGGAACCACCAGACTGATTTTCAGAGTGGTTGTACCATCTCGCAATCCCACCAACAGTGGAGGAGTGTTCCTCTTTCTCCACATCCTCGCCAGCACCTGTTGTCTCCTGAATTTTTAATCTCAGCCATTCAGACTGGTGTTACATGGAATCTCAGGGTTGTTTTGATTTACATTTCCCTGATAACTAATGATGTTGAACATCTCTTAAGGTGCTTTTCAGCCATCCGAATTTCTTCTGGTGATGATTCTTTGTTTAGCTCTGTACCCCATTTTTAATAGGGTTATTTGGTTCTTTGTGGTCTAACTTCTTGAGTTCTTTGTATATATTGGATATTAGCCCTCTGTTGGATATAGGGTTGGTGAAGATCTTTTCCCAATTTGTTGGTTGCCATTTAGTCCTTCTGCCCAGGAGTGGTATCACAGGGTCCTCTAGAAGTGTCATGCCCAATTTTCTGAGAAACCACCAGACTGATTTCCAGAGCAGTTGTACCATCTTGCAGTCCCACCAACAGTGTAGGAGTGTTCCTCTTTCTCCACATCCTCACCAGCACCTGTTGTCTCTTGAGTTTTTAATCTTAGCCATTCTGACTGGTGTGAGGTGGAATCTCAGGGTTGTTTTGATTTGCATTTCCCTGATGACTAATGATGTTAAACATCTCTTAAGGTGTTTCTCGGCCATCCAAATTTCTTCTGGTGAAAATTCTGTACCCCATTTTTTGATAGGGTTATTTGGTTCTTTGGGGTCTAACTTCTTGAGTTCTTTGTATATATTGGATATTAGCCCCCTGTCAGATGTAGGGTTGGTGAAGATCTTTTCCCAATTTGTTGATGGCTGTTTTGTCCTTCTGAGTGTATCCTTTGCATTACAGAATCTTTGTAATTTTATGTGGTCCCATTTGTCAATTCTTGATCTTAGAGCATAAGCTATTGGTGTTCTGTTCAGGAACTTTCCCCCTGTGCCCATGTTCTCCAGGGTCTTCCCCAGTTTCTTTTCTATTAGTTTCATGTTAGGTTTCATGTGGAGGACCTTGGTCCACTTGGAGTTGATCTTAGTACAAGGAGATAAGAGTGGGTCAATTTGCATTCTTCTGCATGTTGACCTCCAGTTGAACCAGCACAATTTGTTGAAAAGGCTATCTTTTTCCACTGGATGGTTGTAGCTCCTTTATCAAAGATCAAGTGACCATAAGTCTGTGGGTTCATTTCTGTCTTCAATTCTATTCCACTGATCTACTTGCCTGTTGCTGTACCAATACCATGCACTTTTTAATACAATTGCTCTGTAGTACTGCTTGAGGTCAGGGATATTAATTCCCCCAGAAGTCCTTTTATTGTTGAGAATAGTTTTAGCTATCCTGGGTTTTTTTGTTGCTCCAGATGAATTTGAGAATTGCTTTTTCTAGATCTATGAAGAATTGATTTGGGATTTTGATGGGGATTGCATTGAATCTGTAGATTGCTTTTGGCAAGATGGCCATTTTTACTATATTGATCCTCCCAATCCAAGAGCATAAAATATTTTTTCCATTTCCTGAGGTCTTCTTCGATTTCTTTCTTCAAGGACTTGAAGTTCCTGTCATACAGATCTTTCACTTGTTTGGTTAGAGTCATGCCAAGATACTTTATATTGTTTGTGGCTATTGTGAAGGATGTTATTTCTCTAACTTCTTTCTCAGCCTGCTTGTCTTTTGAGTACAGGAAGGTTACTGATTTGCTTGAGTTGATTTTATAGCCAGTCACTTTGCTGAAGTTGTTTATCAGCTGTAGGAGTTCTCTGGTGGAGTTTTTTGGGTCACTTAAGTATACTATCATGTCATCTGCAAATAGTGAGAAGTTGGAAGGAGCCCAGATGTCCCTCAAAGGAAGAATGGATAGAGAAAAGGTGGTATATTTATACAATGAATACTACTCAGCAATTAAAAATAATGAGTTCTTGCAATTTGTAGGCAAATTATTGGATCTGGAAAATATCATCCTAAGTGAGTCAACCCAATCACAAAAGAATACACATGAAATGCAATCACTGATAAGTGGATATTAATGAGCCCAGAAGCTCTGAATATTCAAGGCATAATTAGCAAGTCAAAAGATTCCCAAGAAGAAGGAAGGAGAGGACCCTGGTCCTGAAAGGACTGGATCCAGTTTTGTAGGAGACTACCAGAATAGAGCAGAGAAATGGTGGGGTGGTGATTGGGGAATAGGTGGGGGTGGTGTGGGGTGGAAGAGGACATATGGAACATATGGTGAGGGGTGAACGGGGAAAGGGGAAAGCCTTTGGAATGTAAACAAAGAATATAGAAAATAAAAAAATTGTAAAAAAAAGAAAAAAAACCTCAAAAGACAAGTCTTAGTATAGCTGGACCATTTGAAAGGTTCTCTTGATAGCTTTTACTTTTTGTGTGAAACTGCCATTCTGATTTCCATGTTGGTTTTACTATTTTAAATACTCAATGGTATTATATAAGGGTTCCCTTTTTTCCATGATTTTACCAGCATTAGTTATTATTTATTTTCCTTGTGAATACCATTCTAAATTAGAGTGAGATAGGCTCTCAATGTACTTTTAATTTTGCAATTTTCTCATGGCTATTGGGGTGAACAGTTTAAAAATATCCATTGGACATTTGTACATCAACTTTTAAATTTTGTGTTTTATTGTTTTCTCCATCTCAGTCTCTGTATTTGTCTCTATATTTCTATCTCTTTCCCTCTTCCTTTCCATATCTCCCTCTTCCTCTCCCTCTCTCCCTCCCTCTCTCTCTCTCTCTCTCTCTCTCTCTCTCTCTCTCTCTCTCTCTCGTTGTGTGCATGTGCGTGTGCATGTGCGTATGCGTGTGTGTGTGTGTGTGTGTGTGTGTGTGTGTGTGTATGTGTGTGTGTGTGTGTGTCCCATAGGTATAGGTGCCATTGGAAAACAGAAGGCAACAGATTCCCTGGACCTGGAACTACAAATAATTGAAAATGGGCCAATATACATCCTAGCAATTTAATTTATTTCTGCTGGAAGACCATTGAGACATTAATTCAGCCCTAACATGCTTGACTCTTTGTATACCTTTTACTCCTTTCATCAACTCATATATTGCTTACTTTCTTGTTATATACTTTTTGAGATTCTTGATTGTCATAGATATAAATCTTCTGTTTGCTGTATAACTTGTAACAAGCTTTCCCCACTCAGTCAGTCATTTCTTTGTACAAATTTCCATTTGTAGGAAGCTTTTAAATTCTATGAGGTTAATTACTGGACATCTGTGTCATAATTAGAAAGGATTTGCCTATGCCAATATCTTGAAATATTTTGGTACAATGAGGGTTGATTTTCATGTGGGGTGAGATATTTAGATCTAGTTTCATTTTTTTCTATGTATGCATATCTATTTTCACTAGTAACATTGCAGAAGACATTCCTTTTTTTCTACAGCATGTTCTTGGAATCTTTTTCTAAAGTCAGGTAGCCATAGCTTCTTGAGTTTATTTCTGGTTCTAATATTTTGTTCCTTTGAATTCTTGTTTGTTTTTATACCAGTATCATGTTGTTTTTAAAAATGTGTTATGTATATATGTATGTATGTATGTGTGTGTATGTGCACATGTACACATGGGTGTAGATGTGGGTCTCTAAGTAGTCCAAAAGAGGGTATTGAATTCCCTGGGGTTTGAGTTATAAGCAGTTGTTAACTGTATGTCATGAATGTGGGGAAAACAAGTCTGGGCCTCATAAGGAGTAAGGAGTGTTCTTATCTGATGAACCACATCTACAGCTTCAACTATTTCTATAATTTGACTATGTAGTAGAGCTTGAAATAAATATTCACAACATTTTTCTCAGAATTGCTTTGGCTATCTAGGGTATTTTGTGTTCATATATAGGTTTTAAGTATTTTTAGAAATTCATATGGGTATATGAAATATCATCTTTCTCCACTCCCTTCCATCCAATCCCCTAATGTCTTTTCAGTCCCTTAAATTCAGAGCCTCTTATTAATTGTAATTATTACATGTACATATGCATATTGGCTTAGAAATGCAACCTTTTTTCATTTGTCTGATGAGCTTTATTTATTAGATATATTCTTTATTTACACTTCAAAGTTGTCCCCTTTCCCGGTTCTCCCCCCCAAAATTCTCATAACCCATTTACTCTCCCTCTGTCCCACAATCAACCTTCTCCTGCTTCCCTGTTCTGGAATTCCCCTATAGCAGCACCGAGCCTTTCCAGGACCAAGGGCCTCTCCTCCCTTTGATGTCCAACAAGGCCATCCTCTGCTGCCTATGCCTCTGGAGCCATGGGTATCACTATGTGCACTCTCTGGTTGATGGTTTTGTACTTGGGATCTCTGGAAGTACTGGGTGGCTCATATAGTTGTTCATCCTATGGCACTGCAAACCTCTTCAACTCCTTGGGTCCTTTCTCTAGCTCCCCCATCTATGCTCCAAATGCAAGAGCACCCTCATTCATAAAAGAAACTTTACTAAAGCTCAAAGCATACATTAAACCTCACACAGTAATTGTGGGTGACTTCAACACTGCATTTTAATCAATGGACAAACCAGGAAAACACAAAATAAACAGAGACACAAGGAAACTAACAGAAATTTTAGACCAAATGGATTTAACATATATATATATATATATATATATATATATATATATATATATATATATATATAAACATTTCATCCTAAATCAAAAGAATATACATTCTTCTCAGCACCTCATGGTACCTTCTCCAAAATTGGTCACAAAACAGACCTCAACAGATATAAGAATATTGAACAATCCTATGCCTCTTATCAGATCACTATGGAGTAAGGGTGGTCTTTAATAGCAACAAAAACAAAAGAAATCCCACATACACATGGAAGCTAAATAATGCTCTAGTCAATGAAACCTTGGTCAAGGAAGAAATAAGGAAAGAAATCAAAGACTGTTTAGAATTTAATGAAAATGAAGGCACAACATACACAAATTTATGTGACACAGTGAAAGCAGTGCTAGAAGGAAAACTCATCACTCTGAGTGTCTCCAAAAAGAAGCTGGAGAGAGCATCCACTAGCAGCTTAACAGCACACCTGAAATCTCTAGAATAGAAAGAAGCTAATACTCTCAAGAGGAGTAGAAGGTAACAAATCATCAAACTCAGGGCTCAAATCAACCAAGTAGAAACAAAAAGAACTATACAAAGAATCAACAAAACCAGGAGTTGGTTCTTTGAAAAAATCAACAAGATAGATAAATCTCTAGCCTGACTAACCAGTGGACACAGAAACTGTATCCAAATTAACAAAATCGGAAATGAAAAGAGAGATATAACACCAGAAACTAAGGAAATTAAAAAAACCATCAGATCCTCCTACAAAAGCCTATACTCAACACAAATGGAAAATCTGGATGAAATGGATAATTTTCTGGACAGTACCAAATACCAAAGTTAATCAGGATCAGATTGACCATCTAAACAGTTCCATAACTCCTAAAGAAATAGAAGCAGTCATATAAAGTCTCTCAACCAAAAATAGCACAGGACCAGATGGCCTTAGTTCAGAATTCTCTCAGACCTTCAAAGAAATGCAACATTTTTAAATCTTCTAGTATTAGCCCTAAGTGTTTAGGGCCAATTCGTTAGGATTGGCTAGGCTATCAGTAGAACTCATGTCTGAAGAAGACTGGTATTCTCTCTCTCTCTCTCTCTCTCTCTCTCTCTCTCTCTCTCTCTCTCTTCTTTCAGTGCACATTAATTTATTCTGCTTTTCTTTTTCTTTCCTTTTTCTTTTTCCTTTTTCCTTTTTTTGTTTTTTGTTTTTTGTTTTTCTTTTTTTTTTTGAGACAGGTTTTCTCTGTGTAGCCTTAGCTATCCTGGAACAAACTCTGTAGACCAGGCTGGCCTCGAACTCAGAAATCTGCCTGCCTCTGCCTCCCAAGTGCTGGGATTAAAGGCATGTGACACTACCACCTGGTTTATTGTAGCTTTTCTTATAGAACTGGAATTTTATGAGAGTTAAATTTCTGTGACAAATGATATGGGTGTTTTGATGGATTACTGCATTGAATCTGTAGGTTGTTTATGGTAATGTAGATACATTCATAGTATCAATTCTTCCTATACATGAGCATGGGAGGTATCTCTTTCCATCATTTAGTATCATTTGATACTAAACTGCTTTTTATAGTGTTTTAAATTTTTATTGTAAAGGTCTTTCATAGAGTCATTTTGGAATAAGGACTCTTAGTAGAGAAAATGTCCTAATCATATTGCACACTTCCTTGATTGAAAATTGAGATAGGTCGTATGCCACTTTGGGCTGGTGGTCATTATTACAATAAGAAAGTAGTCTGATCAAAAGATTGAGAGCAAGCCTGTGTGTTCCTTACCCCTGCTCAAGTCTCTACCCTGAATTCCTTCATGGATAAACTGTGATGAGGAATTGTAAGCCAATTAAACTCTTTCCTTGTTCCATATGCATATAGGCTTTGTGAACTCAACCTGGTAAAACAATCTAATATGGAATGTATATGTTTAGGGCTAATGAGTTTTGACTGCTGATTTTCCCACAGGGCCACCTTCTTCTGAAGCTTCTTCCAGCTTTTCCACAATTCAAACACAGAGGCCTCAAGCTTCAGTCCATTGGTTGGGTCTCTCAGAGGGCAGTCATTCCAGGCTCCTGTCTGGGAGCACACTACAGCATCAGAAACAGTGTCAGGGTTCCAATCCTTTCTTTGAGTTGTATCTATCTTTATCTTAACCTAGATTTCATAATTAATTTGATACACTCTACAGTCATTTGGGAAGTGAGATACTCAATGAAAGTATTGTCTCCATCAGATCTCTGTGTCTGTATGTGTGAGAGACTGTCTTGATGAATGATTGATGCAGGAGAGCCCAGTTTACCACATGTGATACAGTCTCTAAAGAAGAATAAAAATATTAGCTCACTATGTGCCACAAAATAAGCCAGTAAGATGCATTTCTGAAAGGTTTATGTTTTGTTCCTCATCCCTTGTTGCCCTGCCCTTAGTGATGGAAAGTGACTTCGAAGTCAGTGTTGATTTAAATGTTTTCCTTACATAAGTAGATTTTGGTGATTGTGCTCACATGGCAGCAAAAGGCAAAGAAATACTTGCTGAGGCTTGTTCCCAATCTTTGCTTTGTAATTTTCCTTAAGGCAATTTTGAAGTGACTTATTTTCCTAATTTCGTTCTTGGGTTTGCAGTTGGTATGGACAAAGCATCATTGTCTGACAGGAATACACTGACTTTTTTTTCTGTTTGTTTACATTTAATTTCCATCCCTTCAACTTCTGGTAGAGCTAACGCTTCAAGCACAATATGAAGAATGAATGGGTTGAGAAAATAAACAACACCCTTGTTTTGCTCCTGACTGTAGTGAAATATTTCAGTGATTAACATTTAGTATATTGTTGGCTATAAGTATGCTGTATTGAAGAATCATTTTGTTTGAGTTTGTTTATATGGTGGATGAAATTAACGGATTTCCATATATTGAACCACCCATGCATCTCTGTGATGAAGCCTTCATAATCATGGAGTATGTTTATTTACATGTGTTCTTGAATTTAGTTTGCAAGTATTTTGTTGAGGATTTTTGCATTGATATTCATAAGGGAAATGGACCTAACATTCTCTTGTTTGTTGGGTCATTGTCTGGCTTAGGTATTAGCATATCTGTGGCTTCATAGAATGAATTAAGTGGTTTTTTTCTGTTTCTATTTTGTGGAATTGTTTGAAAAATATTGGTACTAGGTCTTTGAAGATCTGAAAGAATTCTGCATTAAACCATCTTATCCTCAGCCCTTTTTTTGGTTGGGAGACCTTTATGGCTGTTTCTATTTCCTTAGGTGTTGTGGGAGTGTTTAGAGGGTTTTTTCCTGATCCTGATTTCAATTTGTTACCTAGTATGTTAGTAGAGAATCATCAATTATATCTAGAATTTCATTTTTTTGTAGGATCTGATGTTTTTGTGAATTTCTTCAGTTTCTTTTGTTATGTTTCCCTTTTTACTTCTGATATTGTCAATTTTGACACTTTTACTGTGCCTTGCACTTAGTTTGGCTATTGGTTTATTTTTCTTCTTGATTTTCTCAAAGATCCAGCTCTTCAGCCAACTATCAAAGTATGACCTCAATGGAAGAGTTAGGTAGGGGAAGGACAGAACGTACCTAAAGGGATTGCAACCCCATAGGAAGAACAACAATATCAGTTAACCTGACCACCCAGAGATCCCAAAGACTAAACCACCAACCAAAGAGTACACATGGAGGAACACATAGCTTCTGCTACATATGAAGTACAGGATTGCCTTATCTGGAATAAATGGGAGGGGAGGATCTTGGACCTGTGGAGGCTTGATACACCAGCATAAGGGGATGATAGAACAGTGAGGCAGAAATTGTGGGGTTGGTAGGATCCATGTTCATAGATGCAAATCATAGGGGAACGAGATAGGAGGTTTGTGTAGGCAAAAATTGAAAGACGTCAACATTTAAAATGTGAATAAATAAAATAACCAATAAAAAGAACATTTAAAATGACCTTGGCAAATATTTAATTATTTTGAGACATGTTCCATCTATTTCTAGTTTTTGTCATGGAGGAAACATTTTTTTCAGTCATCTATTCTGAATTGATTGAAACAAGCATATGATTTTTGCTCTTGTCCATCTATATAAGTTGAACAGCATTAAAACACCATACATATAAGACTATTTTATATTCAGAAGATGCTATCTTTATATATAAGTGTCTTTTATAAGTTTAAAGATTCGTGTTGAAGTTATATTGGCCTTTTTATTTAACTTTTTTATTGTTTTTTTAATGAATTTCACTATATGCATCCAAATCCCACTCATCACTCCATTCCTTCATACTTTTCTTCTGCCCTGGCTACATTTTCCCCATTCCCTCAGAAAATAGAATGGAAAGAAAATCATTGTAGAAGCTCTAGTGTTTAAGAGAAAAATCATCAGTTACATCTAGAATTCCAGATTTATTGAGTATATACTCTTGTAGTTGGATCTGATATTTTTTACATTTATTCAGGTTCTGTTGTTATGTTTCCCTTTCCATTTCTGATATTGTTAATTTTAATATGGTTTCTGTGCCCTCCAGTTAGTTTGGCTATGGGTTTATTTCTCTTGTAACAGTACAAGTGTAACAGTGCATGATTTTATCCACATATCTTTAATTGCAAATGTTCATGGCAAAGAATCATTGCTCTGGTTTGAGGCCTCTGGCTTGTTATACTACCAATAATGATTCAGTTGGAATTCTCTTGGTTGTCCTGTTGTTGCCCTGTGTCATGGAGATGCTGTAGCTTTTATCTACAGAAATATATCCTTCACATGATTCAGCAGTTCATATATGGGGGTAAATATTTCAGTTGGGAAACTGAAAATTCAAGATTTAGTTCTGCCAGCATTCTATAACCACACCACAAAAGTATCCAAAACTATTCTGATTAACTCACCCAATGCCTCAGCTGTCAAGGGTCAGAGCCAGATTTTCCACTCTCCTACTCTTTGATTGGTTTCACTGCACTCACACCCACCGGGAGAGGCCTACTTAGCTGTCCAGGTAAGATGAAGTACCTGTCCTTCCAAGTGCTGCAGCCAATGAGGGGTAGGGACAACTCTCTCCTTCTCTCATGACTCTGGGACCAGTTCTCTGGTCTACCATAGGTGACAAGGCACAAAGGGCAGGAGGTGGACCATATTTCCTTTGCCTAAACCATATTGAGTCTTTTTAATGTTTATTGTTGTCATGGATTTCTTGTACCTTCTATGGTTTTTATGAGGGGATCATGATAGAACAAACAGATTCTATGTTGTATTGTTTCTGTTCATTGAACAAAATCTTATTTCTCTCAATCAATATTCCTAACTTTCCCACTTTTTTATATGCTCTGGTGTTTATTCAGAACTCATGGCACAGTAAGTTTTTCATCTTGCATTGATAGCCCAAAATGGAACAAACATAAGAGCCTCTTCCTTCTTTCTGAATTGCCAGCATATTTTGGGACATACACAATATTCTTGTCATTCACAAGACCAAGTTTATATCTTTTATGCAACAAAGTGAAAAGCTAAAGAAAGCATACTTTATTAAATTATTAAATTTAAAAATTATATGTACTTTGCCTACAAGTGTGCCTATGTATCAAGTGTGTACACTGCCATGTAAAGGGCACAGGAGTCCTTGGAACTTGTGTCACAGGTTTTAAGCCACCATGGAGGTGATGAGAATGAGAACTGTGTCTACCACAATAGCAGCCAGTGCTCTTACCTACTGAACTGTCCCTGCATCTGAGTGTCCTTTTACTCTGTGAAACAGCACTGGATTTATCAGCAGTAACTTTCATCAATTGTCACAGCTCAGTGATAAGCATATCCATCCAGTCAAGTATGCTAGTTCTTCATCCCCTGTACAAAATCCAGATTTATTTTGGAATTTATGAATTTTAGGTTGAGGCTCTACCCTTGCCAGGCTTCTTCATCAATTTCAAATTTATAATTTTGTATTATCTTTATTAAGACACTCATTCAAAGTAAATAGTCTCTAAGTAGCATAAACACTGGATCTGCCCTATTTGTACAATAGAATCGAAAGAAGGTTAATAAAAAAATAAGATTCAGGCCAGTGTCCTTCTTCATGGTGAAATGATAGATTTATATGCATAGTTCCTTTTTCAGCAGTAAGCATTTTCTTTGTATTAGAAATGAATGAATGTATCTCAGTGTTAATTCATAGTTAATTTTATCTGTGAATTCTGTATTTGACCAAGCCCGCTCAGTCAGTCAACAGGTACTCCAGTGCAGGAGTGAGGATTTAAAAGAAAGAGACAATTAGACAAAACTGCAGTATGACCCCAGTCAATTCTGAGACTGAAGGATGGGTTTAATAATTCTCAATCCACTTTTATACCTATTTAAATACATGCAGGAGTTAAGGTCAAAAGTTGTACCATGAGGAATAAGCAAGACTGTAAACACAAAATTGTCAAGGCAGTAAGCAAAGTCCCACATCACTTCAGTGACAGTTGTTTCCAAGGGTGTGTAAGGATGATCAAAATACCTGAGCCTACTTCCTTGTCCAAAACCTGAATCTTGCCTGAAGCTTGCTTCTGCTGTAACCTACTTCCTTATTATGCCCTAATGTCAGATTCCTGCTTGAAGCCCTTGTCCTTGGTCAATGTCAGGCTACTGCCTGGCAGCATGGCACCCCAATAACGCTCTCCACATCTCCCCCTTTTTTATTTCATAAACAAGGCTGAGCCTGTCCTAGGTCGTTCTCACAAGAAGGCCTTTCTTACCCGTCATCAAAATCACACACAGCTTGTTTGTGTTAATTGAACAAACATGGCCTTATTGGTGTTTACTAATAATCAAACACTGCACTACTACTGTTTATTAATAAATATGGCCTTTTGGCACATGTTTCTGTCCTAGATCGTTAAGGCTTTGTGCAGAATCTTACCTGTTCTTGACTTGCCAGCCTGTTATATTAGTGATTCTGTTTGGGGGTTTATTCTCAGTTTCAAGCCATGTACCTTGGCTACCAACAAATTAATGTTGTTAAAGACAAGCTTTAACATGATAGGAAGGAATAAAAGTATTCCCAGGACAAGAAGGGCTAGCATGATCAAACCATATATGCCATTCTTAAAGCTTGTCCAGGATGCAAATACTGACTTCAGGCTATGGATAATTTTGCCAGCAATATTGTCAGCATCAAAGCTCAGTGGAACAGCATTCTTTAAATTCATAATCTTAGTATGCAAAGCTAGAACATCTAGCTATATGTTGGAATTATGCCAAATACCCTGCAAGTGTTTTTGAACCCTTTCCCAATTATAGTGTCTATCATTGTAAAATTTAGAGGTAATGCAAATCCATTGGTATTTAGCATGGCACTCGAGATGACTTCTTACTTTTAAACTCTGGACCTGCTCCACAATAATTTGAAGGGTCTCATAAAGAACATCAATCCATTTTGCCAAATGCCTATCTAAGTCTTCTTGAATACTCAGAACATTAGTAACATTTTTTGCTAAATTATTAAGAAAAGGAGCTGTCTTAATTTCTTGTGTCAAGGCAATTGCAGAGGCAGTGGTGCTATCAATGTAATTAAAGCTGCTATACCAGCAATTATCAAGCCCACTACTCTCTTCTACTTAAAGCCTGACTCACTTCCTCCAGTACCTGCAAGTTTTTTTTCCAGAATACCAGGGTCCTGTAATACTCACAGGTAATAAGTCAAAAGCTGGTTGATAGACCACCATAACAGACATGCTAGGTTTCAATACACTAACACAATTAGAAAGTGTACAATCGATACAACTCTCATTAAATACTATAGAAGAAACAAAAGTAATTTTAACATGACCAATTAAGAAAAGATTAGGAGCTTTAACATATGCACTAATATTCATTTGAAATCATATCCTGTCCCAATTTTATCTATTGCTAATATAACTTCATAGAGAATTGCAACTCTGAAAATGTCCAGAAGCAGCCTTCCAAATGAAGAATGTCATTTCCAATATTAGATTGATTTCTATACCAGTCCATGATTGATGAGAGTAACTGGTCACATGAAAGGATAGAGAAGAGTCATTATAACAACTTCTCTATTTGATTAATTTTTCTAAGTCAGTTTCCAGTCTCCATGTTCTCTGTCCCACAAGGTCTAAAAATTTGAGGCAAGGCAGGTTGTCCAAACTGTGATATAGGCAAGCAAAGGTGGGTCAGGAACAAATGTCCAAAACAGCTTTTTTGTCACCATTGTCAGGCTACTCAGCAAGCATACAGGTCAGCATCATTCTTTGTCCCAGCAACAGCATGTCACACCAATCACTCTGGCAGCTATCATGTTCTTTCAGCATCCTGAGGAAAAAGCACAAACATGCCCTCTTCCCCATATTAAATACCTGATTGGGATCATGACATACACCAGTATGTGAATCCTTCCATTTCACATAGGCATAAGAATGCCTAGAGATAGGGTGCCATAGATATTCAGCAGAGATTTCTTTGGCATACAAATTTTTAATTTTTTAAAATGAACATGACTCAAATAATTTTGTGGTATATATACGGAGGTTATAATTCCCCCTTTTTATTTTATGAAAATATTGTTTTAAAGTTTCACAATACCTGTTTCTCAATACTTTGTCCTTGAGGATTATAAGGAATCCTAGTAATATGTCTGATATTAAATTGACAAAACATCTCCAATGCTTGACTGTAATAGCCAGTTCCATTATCCGTTTTAATCTGATTGGGAACACTCAATATAGAAAAACAGCACAGGCAATGACTAATTATGTTTTTAGTTGCTTCTCCTGTTAAAGCAGTAGCAACTAGAAAGCCTGAAAAGGTGTCAATAGTCACATGTACATGTTTTAAATTTCTAAAATCAGAAATATGAGTAATGTTCATTTGCCATAATTGATTAAGTATAAGTCCTTGAGGATTAACACCATTATGTGGTACAGGTAGAAACTGAGGACACTGAGAACACGTCTTTACAATTTGATGTGTACATTCTCTACACATACTAAATTGATGTCTCAGGCTATTACTATTTTGATGACATAAAGAATGAAATTGTTTGGCTAATTATTCCTGGGTAAGACCTATAACCTTCCTGGTATATAAATCTGCTGTGGCATAGCCCTCACTAAGGGTTCCTGGCAATCCAGTATGAGCTCTTAGGTGGCCTACGAAATAGGGAACTGTACAATCTCTTAAATTGAGTTGTTTGGTTCTTTGGGGTCTAACTTCTTGAGTTCTTTGTATATATTGGATATTAGCCCTCTGTCATATGTGGGGTTGGTGAAGATCTTTTTCCAGTTTGTTGGTTACCGTTTTATCCTTCTGACAGTGTCCTTTGCCTTACAGAAACTTTGTAATTTTATGAGGTCCCATTTGTCAATTCTTGATCTTAGAGCATAAGCTATTGGTGTTCTGTTCAGAAACTTTCCCCCTGTGCCCATGTCCTCCAGGGTCTTCCACAGTTTCTTTTCTTAGTTTCAGTGTGTCTGGTTTTATGTGGAAGTTCTTGATCCACTTGGAGTTGATCTTAGTACAGGGAGATAAGCATGGGTCAATTTGCATTCTTCTGCATATTGACCTCCAGTTGAACCAGCACCATTTGTTGAAAAGGCTATTTTTTTTCCACTGGATGGTTGTAGCTCCTTTATCAAAGATCAAGTGACCATAAGTTCACTTCTGGGTCTTCAATTCTATTCCATTGATCTACTTGCCTGTCGCTATACCAATACCATGCAGTTTTTAACACAATTGCTCTGTAGTACTGCTTGAGGTCAGGGATATTGATTCCCCCAGAAGTCCTTTTATTGTTGAGAATAGTTTTACCTATCCTGGGATTTTTGTTACTCCAGATGAATTTGAGAATTGCTCTTTCTAGATCTACTAAGAATTGATTTGGGATTTTGATGGGGGTTGCATTGAATCTGTAGATTGCTTTTGGCAAGATGGCCATTTTTACTATATTGATCCTGCCAATCCAAGAACATGAAATATTTTTCTATCTTCTGAGGCCTTCTTTGGTTTCTTTCTTCAAGGACTTGAAGTTCCTGTCATACAGATCTTTCACTTGTTTAGTTAGAGTCACGCCAAGATACTTTATATTGTTTGTGGCTATTGTGAAGGGTGTTATTTCCCTAACTTCTTTCTCATCCTGCTTGGAGTACAGAACTGAACAAAGAATTTTCACCTGAAGAAATTCAGATTGCTGAGAAGCACCTTAAGAGATGTTCAACATCATTAGTCATCAGGGAAATGCAAATCAAAACAACCCTGACATTCCACCTCACAGAATCAGAATGTCTAAGATTAAAAATCAAGAGACAACAAGTGCTGGAGAGGATGTGGAGAAAGAGGAACACTTCTACACTGTTGGTGGGATTGCAAGATGGTACAACCGCTCTGGAAATCAGTCTGGCAGTTCCTCAGAAAATTGGGCATGTCACTTTCAGAGGACCCTGTCATACCACTCCCAGGCATATACCCAGAGGAATCCCCTGCATGCAATAAAGACACATGCTCCACTATGTTTATAGCAGCCTTATTTATAATAGCCAGAAGTTGGAAGGAGCCCAGATGTCCCTCAAAGGAGGAATGGATACAGAAAATGTGGTATATTTATACAATGGAATTCTACTCAGCAATTAAAAATAATGAATTCATGCAATTTGTAGGCAAATGGTTGGATCTGGAAAATATCACCCTAAGTGAGTTAACCCAATCACAAAAGAATACACATGAAATGCAATCACTGATAAGTGGATATTAATGAGCCCCAAATTTCTGAATACTCAAGGCACAATTAGCAAATCAAAAGATTTCCAAGAAGAAGGAAGGAGAGGACCCTGGTCCTGAAAAGACTGGATCCAATTTTGTAGGAGATTACCAGAACAGAGAAATGGTGGGGTGGTGATTGGGGAATGGGCAGGAGGAAGAGGACTTATGGGACCTATGGTGAGGGGGGAACTGAGAAAGGGGAAAACCTTTGGAATGTAAACAAAGAATATAGAAAATTAAAAAAGTCATTACACACACAGAAAATTGAGTTGTGTTTGAATAAATAATAGCAAAATTTGAGAATTAGCAGTATCTAAAAAAAGTAACAGTTTCAAGTAATTGTAGACCCTGAGCTGTATATTTATTGGCTATCAGAATACAAATTAAAAGCTTGATTTTTCAGTATTAAAAAAACAGCAGCTACAGCACGTATTTTGATTATTTGTGCTGAAGCACAGGGAAACACAAGAGAATGGACCTCTGATTCAACCACATATGCAGCCTTCCCATTAGATGAGCCATCTATAAATATAGTGAGTGCATTCTCTACGGGCTGCATGTGTAAATTTACAGGGAATACAAAAGCACTTATAGAGGCAAATTGTAACAATTTGTCTTTTGGATAATGATTATTGATTTTGCCTAGAAAATTTGCACATGCATTAAGCCAGATATCAGTATTTTGCAGTTGTTTGAGATAAGGAATACATATTTCATCAGGTTCTTTCTCAAAATATTTTCTCCATTCTATCCTACAATTCTGTATCAACACAGCAGCATCTTTGTAATAAGATGTTAAAACTTTGGAGAAGAATACAGATGAATCCACATTAGAGCTCCCTTCTGCCAAAGGACTGCTGTTGGTCTGTGAATTGTAGCAAGAATGCAAGCAGCCAATAATTGATCATAATCTATAGAATGTATCTGTTGTTGGTTAATAGCTTCCTCTACTTTCTGCAAAGCTATTCGTCCCTCATCAGTTAATTGTCTAGGGGAATTAGGATTTGCATCCCCCTTGAGGGTATCAAACAGAGGCTTAAGTTCTCCTCTAATAAGTTTAAGGTAAGGTCTTAGCCAATTAATATTTCCTAATAACTTTTAAAAATCACTTAAAGTAAGTAAATTATCTTTTCTTATTTGAATTTTCTGTACTACAATTCATTTAGGATATAACTGATATCCCAAATATTGAAAAAGATATTGCCTTTGAATCTTTTCTGGAGCAACAGCTAGTCTCCAAAATTTTAAAGACCATTGTATAAGAGCAAAGGCCTGTAATAAAATTCCATGAATAATATACACAGAAAGATTCAAAGTCCTAGCTTCTTGTATTGAAGCAGAGACGATTTTTTTTCTCACATAAGGTGAAGCTATTAGCTTTTCCTTGAGCCAAAACTTTCCAATGATATTGCTTCACAAACCCTTTACAGTCATCAGGATGCAAAGGAATAATATAAAAACAATTTTCCAAATCCATAATAAATCTATGAGGTAGGCAGGCTAGATTTTAATGACTTCATAAGTTCCATAGCCTCATTAACCTTTCATAAATCTTAAATTTGAACTTTATTTTGAACAACACCTTGATAGATCTGCAATAATGCTGCTTTGGCCTTAGAGGAATTCTCTAAAAGTGAGGCAAGGACCCAAAAATCTTCTCAAAGCAAGGAAGGTCATGCAAGCCTCTGAGACTGCTCTGAGCTTTGCAACGTCAAATGTAAATATTTCCTTATCTGAGACTATTGCCTGAGGCCAGGCCCAAAGTTGACCCTTCCTAAGGTGAGGACAGATTCGAGGGGAGCAATTCTACTATCTGTCTATATCTTAATTTTTTGGACAATCTTTCCTAAACTTATTTATGCCCCATACTTAAATCATTCCTTATCACATCATTACTGTGAAAGCATTGCTTGTACTCTAGAGCCCTGCAAGGCAGCAGTCATAACCAGAAACAAATTGTATGAGGGTCCAATTTAAGTCTGCCTTTGCTTTGTATGGCTGGATGGCTGTGTGGCAGACTACATTAGCATTCTCATAAGCCAATTGTGTAGCAAAAGAAACCCCTGCTTGAGGGTCTCAATCAAAAATTCTACTAGCTTTGTCTATCCACACATTCTTGAAACAGTTCATCAGGAGCCTGTTTGATACCAAATAAATTCCTACTGAGATCTCCTTTCCAATCTTGGGGGTTAACTTTCACTTCTACTACTGTATCTAATAAAGTTTATGTAAAAGGGGCAGTGGGCCCTTGCTGGCCACAGCTGCTTTTAATCTCTCTTCACTGTTGAAATCATCCTAATTACAAAATATGGGTGAGTTAAGAATCATGAGCCTGCAATCAGACTGCAAAGTGCAGTCAATGGAACACTGGCAGTTCAGCTTTAATTGTTAAGTTTCTTTTGCAATACTAAAGCATAACCACAACTCTGGAAAACAAAACCCAATTTTAAACAATCTGTTCTCTTTAAAATCAATACCAAAAGCATTATCTTAACATTACAAAGTTTGTCTGCCTGTTCTTACACACAAACACATGACAGTGCAGCCTCAGTGATACCTCATTAAACAGACAATGTTTGAAATCTTATCCTTTATAATCTAGTTTCTAGGATAAAATGACATAAAATATCCCAATTTAGAAGTATTTTTTGAGGCCTGCATTCCTGGGCTACTTCATGCCACGTGTTGTTTAAAATGACTCCAACCCTGAGTTACCAGTTTTAAGCTAAGTTTCATGTTACATTTTTTAATCATATCCAATAACTAATAAACAAATACTCAATAACCAAGACACACAGGACATATTTATACCTTTAAAACAAAGCAGAAATAAAATGAAGTGGCTACACGCATCTTAAAAATTTGACCAAACAGAATTTTTATGTTTTCTAACTGTAATTTCAAGAGAGGAGCTTCTTGTCACCTACTGAACCCAATAATCACAATCACAGAGGTTTTTCTAGGAAAAACAGTCACCAGCTCCATTACTATAGAAGGCGAGAAGCTACTGACCCCTTTAAGATCTGCTTGTGCAGAGAAGCTCCTGGCAAGGCTTCTCAGCTGTGCTAGACTTGTAACTATAGGTGCCGGTCTCCAAAGACCAATTGAGACTGCTTTTTATTTATTTTTCTCTTTTTCTCTTTTTATGAAATTAGTTAAAACCAAATCAAAGGGTGAACAACCTGCACATAATGTTTTAACCAGTTTTTCTTTTGAACATGAAACACAGAACAACCAATCAAACCACAAAATGAAAACATGGACTTAACATAAAACAGTCAGTTTTGACTGACATGGACAAATTGGCGTACCAAGGACAGACAATAGACAAAGAGGGAGGAGAACTAGAGTTGCCGAAGGGACCCAGATATCCTATCTAAGGGCCCCAGAATCAAACATTCCTCCAGTAGAAGCCAGAGGAGGCAGGACGTCTCCCGACCTCCTTCTGTCACTAGGAGAGCTCTAAGACAGCTTAAGTTCATTTTCCTTCTCTTTTGCCAAAGCTTCCCCGACAGTCGGGAAGGACTGCTTTTTCTCTAGCCCATTCTCTCATGTCTAGGGTGTGAACTCTCTCTAGGCAGAGTCCAAAGACTTAAAACACCTATGAGAATTACCTCTGCTTCTCTAACCTTTAGCATAATTCTAAACACATACACAAAACACACTTTACCTTCACCTTGTCTTTCTACAAGGTTTATCACCACTGATCCACTTTTCCTCTGTGCGCTTCCCTTTCCCGTGTTGTCCTTCACTGTATCCTGCTTTCTGGAGCTCCAACAATGAGGCACCACCTGACCAAGCTCGCTCAGTCAGTCAACAGATTCTCCAGCGCAGGAGTGAGGATTGAAAAGTAAGAGACAATTAGACAAAAGTGTAGTATCATCCCAGTCAATTCTGAGACTGAAGGATGGGTTTAATAATTCTCAATCCATTTTTATACCCATTTAAATACATGCAGGAATTAAGGCCAAAAGTTGTACCATGAGGAATAAGCAAGACAGTAAACACAAAATTGTCAAGGCAGTAAGCAAAGTCCCACATCACTTCAGTGACAGTTGTTTCCAAGGGTGTGTAAGGATGACCAAAATACCTGAGCCTACTTCCTTGTCCAAGCCCCTAATTTTGTCTGAAGCTTGCTTCTGCTGTAACCTACTTCCTTATTATGCCCTAATGTCAGATTCTTGCTTGAAGTCCTTGTCCCTGGTGAATGTCAGGCTATTGCCAGGCAGCATGGCACCCGAATAAGGCTCTCCACATGTATTATAAGAAGAATTAACTTTTCTTGACAAGTCCTTTCTCATATCATTGATCTTAAATAAATTGCTTACTGGTATGCCAAACAGTAGGAATTATGCTCCCAAATTGTCTAACAATATTAAAATAGTATGTTTAATGTTATATGGCAAAAAAAAACTAAACTATACCTTACATTTAACATTGATTCTGATAGCCACAGGAGCTCTGTACAACAAAACAATAGTAGTTTTTTTCTCAAATTTTATGTGATTTTACTAAATCATACATAGAATACAAAGTCAGACATAAGTGGTAGAGAGAATTTTAAATTTAAAATACTAATTAATATTAAAAAATTGGAAAACAGCATTTTCCAATTGCTAAATAGTAAAATTGTCTATCTGGACTGTAAAATGTATATTCAACTCTACATAGGGTGGTAGTGACCCAACACTGCCACACATATTTACGTGTTTCTGCTGTTCTCTCACTATAAATATTCATATATAATTTTATTCTTTGACAGGTTTTTCTCAGTGTATCCCTGGATGTACTAAAACTTGCTATTCAGACAAGGCTGACCATGAATCCTGAGGTTAGCTTGACTCTGCCTCCAAGAGGGCTGTGATTTAAGTCAAGTGCCACCTTTACCAGGTTCCCATGTAGAAATTTTAACAGGTGCTTTGGGGAGGACCAGGAATTTTAAAAATAAATTGACATCTGCCTAGCTGTGAATTCAAGTTACATTTTCAAATGCACGTATAATCTATGGTTATAACTTTATCATTTATAAATTCGCAGACTTTCCTTATTCCCTGTGTATTTCTCCACCTGCCAATGTCATTCAGCTTTGTTCAGTTTCACTGGCAAGCCTCCCTTCTCTTTATTGTGAAGGGCTTTTTTTCACACTATGGCATGTTACTTTAATAGTAGTCCTGGCAGCTTCTGTAGATAATGACCAGGTGGTAACACTGTGGCACAAATCTAAGATGCACACAACTGGGGCAGCAATGTCCCTGCTGGTCCCCACGCAGCTGGCATATGCTGTCATAAGAAGGCACTCTGCCATGATGAGAGTGGTACCAATCAAGAACTGCAAGGTGGTGCAGATGGAATTGTAAGGAATCTTAGCAGGACTTTTGTTTCAGAAGTGAGATTTCATACACCCAGACATCTTTAATTTAGCTGATGGAATTTTGGCAGCTTGAATCTCACTTGAAGGTGTTCTGGGTCAGGGCAAGTGACCTCCAAATGTTTACTTTGCTCCCTGAGATCACAACTTGACCTTACAGCTCAGATCTTTTTTTTTTGTAATCTTTCCCCAAGTTTACAGTGTCTGATCATTGTCAGAGAGCAAGATTCACTCTACTCAGGGATCACTGTGTGACCTTGCAGTTCAGATCTCTAGAAAAGGTTTCAGAGCTCCATTCAATACCAGAGAACAATGTTTACTATGCTCTTGGGTATCAAAAAGTGATATTCTTACTATGAACACTTCCAAAGTTTGCAGTGTTCTTGTTCAGTATGGGACAGTTATCAATGCTCACTTAGCTCCTGTGGATCTCACACTACATTACTACAGTGAACATTGTGATAGTTCTAGTGAATGACAGACTGACTTGCAGAATGTAGGGTTGTCTAAGAAAATGACTGTCAGTTGCCCTTAGAGGTTGTTGCAACAGTTTCTCTCACATGTGCCTTCTCCAGAATAATGGCTACTTTTGTTCCCTAGAATAAATTTTTAAATAATAAAAAAATATGATTCTGATAGACTGTATGGCTCTGGCTATGTTTTTGTTGTGTTCTTAGACTACTTCTAATAATACCCCAATTCTGTTAAAATCAAAGTTACTAGATTGAGTTGGTAAGGTCATGTTAACCATATTTTGCTCAGGCAGTATTCTTTATTTATTTTAGGGGTGCTATGCATTTATTTTAGTTACAGCAAGATTGGGGAATTTCAATATAGTTCAGCAGATTGATATGTTCTTCTTTTTATTACATATTTTATTGGAATTTTCTTCACTTACATTTCAAATATTAACCCCATTCCCGGTTTTCCACCCAGATTCCCCCATCCCTTCTCCCCTCACCCTGCTTCTATGAGAGTGTTCACTCAGCCACCCACTCCCACCTCCTCATCTTAGCATTCCCTTACATTGAACCTTCACATGACCAAGGACCTCTCCTCCTATTGATGCCTGACACTACCATCCTCTGCTACATATGCAGCTGTAGTCATGGTTCCCTCCATGTGTACATTTTGGTTGGTTGTTTAGTCCCTGGGAGCCCTGGGGGATCTGGTTTGTTGATGTTGTTGTTCTTCCTATGGGGTTGCAAACCCCTTCAAATCCTACAGTCCTTTATCTAACTCCTCCTTTGGCCCTAAGCTCTGCCCAATGATTGTCTGCAAGTATCTGCCTCTGTATTTGTCAGGCTCTGCTAGAGCCTTTTAGGAGGAAATAATATCATGCTTCACCTACCAAGTACTTTTTGGCATCAACAACAGTATCTGCCTTTGGGGACTATATATGGGATGGATCACCAGGTAAGGTAGTCTCTAGAAGGCCTTTTCATCAGTCTCTGCTCCAAACTGTCCCCATATTTCCTCTCATGAATATTTTGTCCTCCTTTTTATTGAGCTTCATGTGGCCTGTGAAAGACAAAACAGCAACCAAGAGATTGGTAAAAGATCTTTACCAACCCTACATCTGATAGAGGGCTAATATCCAATATATATAAAGAACTCAAGAAGTTAGACTCCAGAGAACCAAATGTCCCTATTAAAAATGGGAATCAGAGCTAAACAGAGAATTCTAAGTTGAGGAATACTGAATGGCTGAGGAGCACCTAAAGGAATGTTCAACCTCTGTAGACATCAGGGAAATGCAAATAAAAACAACCTTGAGATCCCACCTCACACCAAACATAATGGCTAAGATAGAAAAATTCAGGTGACAGCAGATGCTGTCAAGGATATGGAGAAAGAAGAATACTCCCACATTGCTAGTGGGATTGGAAGCTGGTAGAAGCACTGTGGAAATCAGTCTGGTGGTTTCTCTGAAACTGGACATAGTACTGAGTACCCAGCTATACCTCTCCTGGACATATACCCAAAAGATTCTCCAGCATATAACAGGGACATACCCTCCACTATGGTCATAGCAGCCTTATTTATAATAGCCAGAATCTGGAAATAACCCAGATGCCCTTCAACAGAGGAATGGATACAGATGTGGTACATTTAGACAACAGAGTACTACTCAGCTATCAAAAACAATGAATTCTTGAAATTCTTAGGCAAATTGGCTAAATTAGAAAACATCATCCTTAGTGAGGTAACTCAGTAACAAAAGAATACATGTTATGAACTTTCTGATAAGTGGATAGTATCCCAAGTGCTAGGAATACTCAAGAAACAATTCACAGACCACAAGAAGCTCAAGAAGAATGAAGATCAAAGTGTGGATGCTTCATTCCTTAATAGAAGGGGGAACAAAATACTCCAGTGTAGAGATAAGGAGACAAAGTGCAGAGCATAGACAGAAGAAAAGGCCATCCAGAGATTGTCCCACCTGGAGATCCATCCCATATACAGACAACAAATCCAGACACTATTATAGTGGATGTCAAGAAGTGCTTGGTGACTCGAGTCTAATATTGCTGTATCCTGAGAGTCTCTGCCAGAATCTGACAAAAAAGAGGTGGATGCTCGCTGTCAGCCATTGGACTGAGCATAGAGTCCCCAATAGCGGAGTTAGAGAAAGGACTGAAGGAGCAGTTGGGGTGTGCAATCAGTAGGATGAACTACAATTTCAACCAACCAGAACCCCCAGAGCACCCAGGGTCTAAACCACCAACCAATGTACACACGGAGAGACCCAGGGCTCCTGTTACATATGTAGCAAAGGGTGGCCTTGTTGGACATCAACTGGAGGCAAGGCCCTTGATCCTGGAAAGATACCTCACCATAGGGGAATGCCAGGGCTAGGAGGCAGGAGTGGGTGTGTGGGTTGGGGAGTACCCTCATAGAAACAAGGGGAGGGAGGATAGGATAGGGGTTTCAAGAGGGAAAACCTGAAAATGGAATAACATTTGAAGTGTAAATAAGTAAAATATGCAATAAAAATTAATATAAAATTGCTTGGGCAGTATTGGTTGGTTAAGGCCTTAACTCCTAGTACTCATGACACCTAGGCAGTTTGATTTCTCTTAGTTTAAGGCCAGCCTAGTTTACAGAGTGAGTTTCAGGATGGCTAGAGTTACAAAAAGTAAATGGGTATTGTCTCTACCACCCTCCCAAAAGAAAAACCCAAAACCTTCCTTTGCAGTTACTTCTAAAACTTTTTTATTATTTCTACTCCCACTATTTCTGGCTCTTAATTTCTGATGTTGTCTTCAGCTTCACAAACTACCTTACTTTCTTACTTTCTTGGTATTGAATTCAACTAAACTGGACCCTTGAGGTTCTATTGGTCTGAACCACTAGCTAAGGAACAGAACATTCAATGGCATACATGTACCAGATATGCAACTTGGTTTTCATGTTTATCCTGAACTCCTGGAGCGAACATTATCCCCGAATCTGTTGCTTGTATCTGAATTGTGTTCTTCTAGCTGGACT
Organism: Apodemus agrarius; assembly: GCA_964023405.1. Lineage (NCBI taxonomy): Eukaryota > Metazoa > Chordata > Mammalia > Rodentia > Muridae > Apodemus > Apodemus agrarius. The sequence goes on along the minus strand of OZ030025.1, from coordinate 37,176,910 downwards.
GCCTTCACAGGCAATGGAAGAGGAAGAACCTAGCATTACAGAGATTTAGTGTGCCAGTGTCAGGGTAAACCCAAGGGATACCTACCCGATCACAGGAGAATTAGAGAGGGATGTGGAAAAATTATGGTATAGAGTGAACAAGATTAGGACATTGAGTGGTATATACAGTGAATAAGTAAAAAAATAATAATAAAAAATAATAATGAAAAAATACATCATACCAATCCTGGGGTAAGGAGAAAAATGTAATTTGATTGCAAAGTGTTTGTTCTTCTGCCATGGTTCCACCTGTGAATTATATAGTTTGGGCCAGTAAAGTGTTGAGTACAAGGCAATACAATATAACCTTTTTAGGCTTCTGTGGTTACTACTGATTGTTTTAGGATCAAAAGAAAAGATTGCTTAATGAACAAAGTGCTATGATATTCGTACTTAAAATAATTCTAATATTCCTTACATCTTTTTGACTCACCAAAAGTTCAAATTTTAATGTATGAATGAGATATTTCATGTTTCTTTGTAGTGAGATTTCTGAAATTTTGATCCTTTAAAAACACAGAAGAAATATTATAAAAATATTTTTGTTTTAACCTGGAGTGTGGATATAGGTCTGCTTTGCAGGTGTTGACTATTATTGGTTTCTTGGTCTACCAGAGAAGTGGTATTGCCAGCTGTAGGTAGTTTTTGTGATCGTGTGTTTATACGGAAATCTGGGATATTTTCAGAATGAATGTACATGCTATAGGTTGTTGGTTGTCGGTCATTTAGGGGAGTTTGTTGCAGTATCTTAGTAGTCGTGCTCAAATATGAAACAAGAAAGAAATTAGATTTGAGGGTCTCTCTTCTTCTTCTTCTTCTTCTTCTTCTTCTTCTTCTTCTTCTTCTTCTTCTTCTTCTTCTTCTTCTTTTCTCTCCCCCCCTCTCTCTCTCTCTCTCTCTCTCTCTCTCTCTCTCTCTCTCTCTCCTTTATTCTTTCTCTCCCATCTAGGGATAGGGGTTAAAACTAGAGGGATAAGGTATGGGAAAACATAAGAACCCACAAGTTCTCAAAGTCCAATTACAGTGTCTGATTCAAACATTACTTGTACATGAAGCAATCTGTGCATTGCAGACTACTGTTTGTAGACTTTTTATTTTTTTTCTTTTTCTACTTTTATTAGATACATTCTTTATTTACATTTCAAATGATTTCATCTTTCCTGGTTCCCCCCAAAAGTCCTATATGCCATCTCCCCTCCCGCTGTCCCTAATTAATCAACCTCCTCCATCTTCCCTGGCTTCCCTGCTGCATCAAGCCCTTTCAAGACCAGGGGTCTCTCCTCCCTTTGATGCCCAACAAGGCCAACCTCTGCTGCCCATGTATCTGGAGCCATGGGTAACACCATGTGTACTATCTGGTTGACGTTTTTATCACTGGGAGTTCTGGGAGTACTGGGAGGCTCAAGACATTTTCTACACCACAACGCAGCTTGCTTTGTGCCATTAGTGCACAGTACCAAAAAAACTAGGACTCAAACTAATTTCCTTTGGAAACTTTAAATCAACCAATATTATTGCAATTAATAAGAGCATAGTTTACTCATTTCTTTAATAAAGCTTAATATTTAATAATTGAAGTGCAGAAAGAATCAATATTGATATTGAAACATGCCTTCATCTTAATGGATTTTTATGTTTAGTTTATCCTAACATTAGAGTTCTATTCTTCATTCCTATCTCAGATAAACTTCAAGGGAATATTTTTCATGTTCCCCTTGAATATCATGTCAAATCTTCCATTCTGCTTCACACTCAAATGGCATTTCCAATTGCCAGTGATACCTAAAAGAAGTCCAGTGACAACATAGGGGTAAGTAAAATTGACTTTTCATATGATGCTAGAACTAAGTCAAACTTTCATATTCTATTTGATTCAACCCTGGACATGAGGAGCAGAGCAATTATTCAATAATCAAAAAAGCAGAATGTAATCAGGGAGCAGCCTAAATAGGTCTGTTGATAAACGGGACATCATGAAATTTAAAAGCTTCTGTAAGGCAAAGAAAAAAGCCAATAGGACAAAAAGGCATCCTAACGATTGGAAAAAGACCATCACTAACCCTACATTCAACAGAGAGCTAATATCCAAAATAAATTTTAAGAAGCTCAAGAAGTTAGAGTCCAACAAATCTAATAACCATATTTCTGTTTTTATCGACAGGGAATTTTTTCTGCAGTTCTTCAGTTGTCCTAGAATTTGCCTTATAAATCATGCTAGGTATAACCTCTGTGATCCTCATGGTTCTGCCTCTCAGGGACTAAGGTTGGAGTCCTGTGCCCCTACCATCCAGCCCAGTATATTTTCTTTTTTAGTCTTCTACTCTTCATCTTCCATTCTTATGTTCTAACCTCCTTGTAGCTGGTTTTATTTTTCTAGTCCTACCTCTACTCCTGCTTGCTTTCATAGTACATGCATTAAACTACCATTTTTGTTCCTGACTTTTCATAATCCCTTCTTATGATCTCCTGTCTACTTTTGTGATCACACTCACACACAGAAATGCAAATTTTTCTGCATATATACATATAATTTTATAATTATAAATTTTATAATTTATAATATTTCAATATATATTATATATAATAGTTTCGTGTGTGTGTGTGTGTGTGTGTGTGTGTGTGTAGTTTTATATATGGTTTCCATAGGTAAATAAAATGTATAGTATTTGTCTTTCTGGATCTGTCTTATTTCATGTAACATATTGTTATCAAGGTTTAGACATTTTTTGTATGAGTGTACTGTTGTAATGGTTTACTTATGTCTGTGCAAAATTTCATTGTGTACCACATTTTTATGCAGTCATCTATCAATGGATTTTTTGCTGGTTTTATTTTTGGCTCTAATGAAACTATAAAGGTATAGAAATGGAAACATTGCATCAGTGACATAGTTTGGATGGTAAATGCTCCTGTCTCAAAACTTTGTGACCTTCATGATTGAAGAAAAAAACTGGCTACAGTGCATTGCACACTGACATGTAAATGTGTATGTATGTTCCCAGACACAGACTAAACATTCATATACCTATATATGTAATAAATTAAGCATGAAAATGGGGTATATATATATATATATATATATATATATATATATATATATATATATATATATACGTGTGTGTGTGTGTGTGTGTGTGTGTGTGTGTGTGTGTTTATGGACTTTGAATCCTTCAGGTATGTGCATAAAACTATAGCTACAACATACAGTAGTTTCCTTTTAGTGTTTCTTAAAAAGAATATTTCATATTTATTTCTATAGTTGCTATACCAGGTTATAAACTTAAGGTAGTCTATAGCATTCATAGCACATATTTGAGAATATTTATTTACTTGATGATTGTCATTGTGATGGGAATGAGATGGAGTCTCAAAGATGTCCCAATTTGCATCTCCCTGATGAGAGAAATGTAGAATAATTTTTAAAATAATTTTTATTTGTTATTATATTCAACGATATATATATATATATATATATATATATATATATATATATATATACCAATCATAAAATAATGGACCTGTTATTAAATGAACATAAAAAGATAAAATATTTCTGTTTGTTTGTTTTAGTAGAGCTTAAAAGTTTTGGCTCTTAGAATGGTACAAACCCAAAATAAGAACAATTTTTATACATTGGAGTTCATTGTAATAAGACTTCAATGTCCCTCACATCCCCTAAGGATTTTACCTCCATAGTAGCTAAGCTAAGAGTTGAGAGTTCTGCTGCACCAAGGAATGTATTGTAGACACAATTATTTGGATATAGATTTCCTGCTGTGGTCAGAGCTATTTGATTTGAGTTATTGCCATCATTCTAAACCCACAGGGCACAGGTTACATTCGTTTAAGCAATGTTATGTGTATGAAGATGGTCTATACATAAAGTTATTCATCGACTGTTTCAATGAACAATGGTTCTGCTTGGAGGGTGACACAGACATTAGTTGTGAATAAGATTCTGGTTCATTGGCTGTGATAATTTTGAAAAGCATTCATCTAACCATTTACCTACAAATTGCATGAGTTCATTATTTTTAATTGCTGAGTAGTACTCCATTGTATAAATATAGCACATTTTCTGTATCCATTCATCTTTTGAGGGATATATGGGCTCCTTCCAATTTCTGGCTATTATAAATAAGGCTGCTATAAACATAGTGGAGCATGTGTCTTTATTGTATGCAGAGGAATCCTCTGGGTATATGCCCAGGAGTGGTATGCCAGGGTCCTCTGGAAGTGGCATGCCCAATTTTCTGAGGAACCACCACACTGATTTCCAGAGCGGTTTTACCATTTTGCAATCCCACCAACACTGGAGGAGTGTTCCTCTTTCTCCACATCCTCGCCAGCATTTGTTGTCTCTCGAGTTTTTAATCTCAGCCATTCTGACTGGAGTGAGGTGGAATCTCAGGGTTGTTTTGATTTGCATTTCCCTGATGACTAATGATGTTGAACATCTCTTAAGGTTGTTTCTCAGCCATCCGAATTTCTTCTGGTGAAAATTCTTTGTTTAGCTCTGTACCCCATTTTTTGATAGGGCTATTTGGTTCTTTGGGGTCTATCTTCTTGAGTTCTTTGTATATATTGGATATTAGCCCTCTGTCAAATGTGGGGTTGGTGAAGATCATTTCCCACGTTGTTGGTTGCCGTTTTGTCCTTCTGACAGTGTCCTTTGCCTTACAGAAACTTTGTAATTTTATGAGGTCCCATTTGTCAATTCTTGATCTTAGAGCATAAGCTATTGGTGTTCTGTTCAGGAACTTTCCCCCTGTGCCCAAGTCCTCCAGGGTCTTCCCAAGTTTCTTTTCTAATAGTTTCAGTGTGTCTGGTTTTATGTGGAGGTCCTTGATCCACTTGGAGTTGATCTTAGTAGAAGGAGATAAGAGTGGGTCAATTCGCATTCTTCTGCATGTTCACCTCCAGTTGAACCAGCACCATTTGTTGAAAAGGCTATCTTTTTTCCACTGGATGGTTGTGGCTCCTTTCACAAAAGAATACACATGAAATGCAATCACTGATAAGTGGATATTAATGAGCCCAGAAGCCCTAAATACTCAAGGCACAATTAACAAGTCAAATGACTCCCAAGAAGAAGAAAGGAGAGGACCCTGGGCCTGTAAAGATTGGATCCAGTATTGTAGACCCAGAACAGAGAAATCGTGGGGGTGGGGGGGAATGAGTGGGGAATAGCAGGGGGGGAGAGGAATTATGGGACATATGGTGGGGGGTAACTGGGAAAGGGGAAAGCCTTTGGAATGTAAACATAGAATATAGAAAATAAAAATTAAAAAGAAAAGAAAAGCATTCATCTCAGAAAAAAGAGTAACTTGTAAAGCCATCTTCAAAATTGTTATAATAATTATAAATATCAAGCCAAACTTTCAGTATCACTCTCTCCTGTTCTCTTAAAATTCACCTTCCAAATTAATTGTCTAGGTTTCTTTTGACTATATGAGTAATTTTGAAATATGTAAACTGTTCTGAAAAGCATAGTATAGAGTAAAACTATCAAATAAACAATCCTACAAATACAGGGGCTGAGATAGGGGAAGCATGATTTCAAGATCATTATGTGGCATACAACATGACACTGTCACGTACAAAGAAGGAGAAAGTGTATATGGATTGTAAAATATTGGACATATTTCTCCAATTACCAAATTAGAGACACCACTTGGTGACAGCCAACAAATTTCTAATTCCTTCGTATGTTTGAATTTCAATTGATTATGATATGTTTGTAATATTAATTTTCATATTAAGAGATATTAAGGAAAAGTGATTGTTACTTCCTGTTATTTTTTATTTTAGAGGTGGAATTATGTGTGTGGGGGATTGGTGATGTAGTTTCCCTCCTTGTGTTGGTGCTCTCCATATATTATCCTTTGTAGGCCTGGATTTGTGGAAAGATATTGTGTAAATTTGATTTTGTCATGGAATATCTTGTTTTCTCCCTCTCTGGTAATTGAGATTTTTGTTGGGTGTAGTAGCCTGCGCTGGCATTTGTGTTCTCTTAGTGTCTATATGACTTCTGCTCAGGAACTCCTAGCTTTCATAGTCTCTGTTGGGGAGTCTGGTGTAATTCTGATAGGTCTGCTTTCATATGTTACTTGACTTTTCCCTACTGCTTTTAATATTCTTTATTTGTTTAGTGCATTTGGTATTTTGATTATTATGTGACTGAAGGAATGTCTTTTCTGGTCCAGTCTATTTGGAGTTCTGTAGGATTCTTGTATGTTCATGGGCATCTCTGTCTTTAGGTTAGGTAAGATACCATCTATAGTACTCTTGAAGATATTTACTGGCCCTTTAAATTGGATCTTCAATATATATATACCTATTATACTAAGATTTGGTCTTCTCATTGTGTCCTGGATTTCCTTGATGTTTCAGGTTAGGTGCTTTTGCTTTTTATGTTTTCTTTGACTGTAGTATCAATGTTTTCTATGGTATCTTCTGCATCTGAGATTCTTTCTGCTATCACTTATATTCTGTCAGTGATGCTTGCATCTAAAACTGTTAATCTCTTTCCTAGGTTTTTCTAGCTCCATGCTTGTCACCCTTTGTGATTACTTTATTATTTCTAGTTCCATTTTTAGATCCTGGATGGTTTTGTTCATTTCCTTGACCGGCTTAACTGTATTTTCCTGTAATTCTTTAAGGAATTTTTTCTTTCTTTTTTTAAGGGCTTCTAGCTGTTTACCTGTGTTCTCCTCTATTTCTCTAAGGAAGTGATTTATGTCCTTTTAATTAGATATGTTCTTTATTTACCTTTCAAATGATTTCAACCAATATAAGAAGATGGAAATAATTCCAGGCATACTCCAGAGAACCAAGGACTAAGGATGCTCTTCAATAACAACAAAAAACTACAGAAAACCCACTTACACATGGAAACTGAAAACCTCTCTACTCAATGATGACCTGCTCAGGAAATAAATAAATAAATAAATTGAAACTTCTTCAAATTTAATGAAAACAAAGCCACAACATACCCCAAATTATGGGATACAATGAAAGCAGTGCTGAGATTAAAAACTCATAGCTCTGAGTGCCTCCATCAAGAATTTGTTTAGATTATACACTAGTACCTTAACAGCACATATGAAAGTCCTAGAACAAAAAGAAGCAAATACACCAAAGAGGAGTAGACTGCAGAAAATAATCAAACCCCAGAGTGAAATCAACCAGTTAGAAACAAAGAAAACTAAACAAAACCTGGAGCTGGTTCTTTGAGAAAATCAACAAGATTGATATGCCCTTAGCCAGTATAATGAGGAGGTACAGAGAAACTAAGTTAAAAAAAATTGAAATGAAAAGGGAGAGATAACAGCAGAGATTGAAGGAATTAAAAAATTATCAGATCTTACTACAAAAACATATACTCAGCAAAACTGGAAAATGTGGTTTAAATGGACAATTTTCTAGGCAAATATCAGGTACCAAAGTAAAATCAGGATCAGAAAAACCATCTAAATAGTCTCATAACCCCTAAAGAAACAGAAGCAGTTGTTAAAAATCTTCTAATTAAAAAAAGTCCAGGACTAGATGGTTTTAGTGCAGAGTTCTATCTGACCCTCACAGAAAACCTAGTACTGATTCTTTTCAAACTATTCCACACAATAGAAACAGAAGGAACACTACTTAATTCTATGAAGCCACAAAGACCCAACAAAGATAGAGAATTTCAACCAATTTCTCTCATGAATAATTATGAAAATATAATCAATAAAATTCTCACAAAGTGAATCCAATCACACAACAAAATAGTCATTAACCATCATCAAGTAGGATTCATCCCAAGGATGTGGGGATGGTTCAGTATTTGGAAATCTATCAAATTAATACTCAAAATACACATACTCAAAGAAAGAAATACATGATGTTGCCATTAGATTCTGAAAAAGCCATTGATAAACTACAATTCCCTTTCATTTTAAAAGTCTTGGAAAGATGAGGAATTCAATGCCCATAACTAAACAGAATAAAACCAATATATATCAAACAGAATAAAAAACATCAAACAACATGAAGAGAAACTTGAAGCATTGCCACCAAAATCAGGGACAAGAAATGCTGTGCATTCTTCCCCTGTCTATTCAACATAGTGCTTAAAGTTTGAGCCAGAGCAATTAGGCTATAAAAGAAGATCCAAGGGATACAAAGTGGAAAGTAGTAATTGTAGTAATTCAAGATATCATTATATTCAGATGATATGATTGTATACATAAGCAACCAAAAAAATCATGAGAGAACTTCTACAGTTGTTAAACATCTTCAGTAAAATGGCTGGATATAAAATTAACTCAAAGAAATCACAAACTTTTCTTTACTCAAAGAGTAAATGGGCTGAGAAAGAAGTTAGGTAAATGACACCCTTCACAACAGTCACAAGTAATATAAGATATCTTGTTGAGATTCTAGCCAAGTAAGTGAAAGATCTGACAACAACTTCAAGAAACCGAAGAAGACTTCAGAAGATGGAAAGATCTCCTATGATCATAGATGGACAGGATTAATATATTAAAAATGTCCATCTTATAAAAAGTCATATTCAGATTCAATACGCTGCCAAATAAAATGAAAGTCATGTTTTCACATAGATAAAAATAACAATTCTGAAATTCATCTGGAATAACAACAACAACCAAAAAAAAAAGAGAGAATAGAAAAACCATTCTCAACATTGATAGAACTTCTGGGGAATCACCATCCCTGATCTCAAGCTGCATTACAAATCAATAGGGATTTAAAAAATTGCATGATTTTGGCACAGGTACATGCAGCTAGTTCAAAGGAATAGAACTGAAGACACAGAAATGAGTCCACACATCTATAGTCACTTGATCTTTGACAAAGTATCCAAGACAAAGGAGCTAAAACCATCCAGTAGAAAAAAGAAAGCATTTTGAACAAATGGTGCTGCTTCAGCTGGTTTTTGCTATGTAGAAGAATGTAAATTGATTCATTCCTATATCTTTATAAAAAGCTCAACTTTAAGTGTATCAAGGCCCTTAATATATAACCAGATATACAGATTATAAGAGAAGAGAAAGTGGGAGAGAACGCCAAGCAAATTAGCGGGGGGGGGATTTCCTGAACAGAAAAATTGCTTATGCTTTATGCTCAAGAATTTTCAAATGAGACATCATAAAATTTCAAAGATTATGTAAGGCAAAGGACACTGTCAATAGGGAAAAAATGGCAATCCACAGATTGGGAAAAGATCTTTACCAACCCTAATTGGATAGAAGGCTAATAGCCTAAATATACAAAGAATTGAAGAAGATAAATTCCAGTGAACCTAATAACCCTCTTTTAGGGGTAAGAGACAATCAGAGAATTCTCAAGTGAGGAATCTTGAATGGCCATGAAGTACCTGAAGAAATATTCAACATCCTTAGTCATCAGGGAAATGCAAATAAAAAGAACCCTGCTATTTCTACCTCATATCATTAGGAATTGCTAAAATAAAAAAACTCAGGTGAAGGCAGATGCTGGCAGAACTAGGAGAAATAAGAACACTACTCTGTTGCTGGCGAGATTGAAAGCAAGTACAAACATTTTTGAAATCAGTCTGTTGGTTCCTAAGAAAATTGTATATACTATTGCCTGAGGAACCAGCTATACCACTCCTCAACATAGACATAAAAGATGCTCCAACATATAACAAGGACACATGATCCACCATGTTCATATCAGGCTTGTTTATAATAGCCAGAAGCTGGATACAACCCAGATGTTCCTTAACAGCGGAATGAATACAGAATATTTGATATATTTACAAAATGGAATATTGAACAACTATTAGAAACAAGGACTTCGTGAAATTTGCAGGAAAATGCATAGAGCTAGAAATTATCATCTTTAGTGAGATACTTCATCACAAAAAATACACATGGTATATACTCACTGATAAGTGGATAGTAGTCAAAAATTTTGGAATACTCATGATTCACCTCACAGACCACATCAAACCCATGAAAGAGGAAGACCAAAGTGTGGATAATTCAGTCCTCCTCAGAAGTTGAAAGAAAATAATCATGGAGTTAGAGTGTCAGAAGGATCAGGGAGGTAGAGAAGACAGGGAGGGAAGGGGGGACAGATTCAGGTATGAAAGGAGACAGAGGATATATACAGAGGGTCAGTATATTGAAAAGCAGTGTAGAGCAGTGGGGTATGGGGTAGAGGGTGTAGCCACTAAAAAGTCCCAAGTGTGAAAGGATTCAAAGCATTCCCAAGAAGCAGGAGGTATGACATTAGCTAAAATACCCAACAAAAGGGAGAGAGAACCTTTAGAGACCATATCCAATGCATATACATGACCCTTGGTTGAGGGATGGAAACAACACCCCCGTCTCAAAAATATTAATCAAGAATAGCTCCCATAAAAAGAAAATTCACAAAGAATGAAGAAGACACTGAAAGAAAGGCCATCCAGAGACTGCCCCACCTAGGGAACAATCTCATCTGCAGATACAAACCCAGACATAATGCTGATGCCAAGCCAAGAAAAGCTTGCTCACAGGAGCCTGGTACAGCTTTCCCCTGAGAGGGCATACCAGGGCCTGAACAATACAGATATAGATGAAAGCAGCCAACCATTTGAGTAAGCATGTAAAACCCAATGGAGGAGTTAGGGGAATGACTAAAAGAGCTGAAGGGGTTGGAAATTCCACAGGAAGGACATTAACCAAGCAAACCACCCAAATCCCCAAGGGACTGAAACACCATCCAAAGAGTAACCATATCTCCAGCTGCATATTTAGCAGAGGAATAACTTATCTGACATCAATGAGAGGGGAGCCCTTTTGTGAAGAGTGTTGTTTCCCTCAGCCCATTTACCCTTTGAGTATAGGATGGTTACTGATTTGTTTGGGTTAATTTTTATAACCTTCCCATTTTTTTGAAATTATTTACCAGCTGTAGGAGTTTTCTGGTGAAATTTTTGGGATCACTTAAAGTATAATATCATATAATCTGCAAATAGTGATATTTTTATTTCTTCTTTTCCAATTTGTTTCCATTTGAAATCTTTTTGTTGTCTAATTGTTCAGGCTAGGATTTTGAGTTCTATACTGAATAGGTAATGAGAGGGTGGGCAGCCTTGTCTATTCCCAAAATTTAGTGTGATTGCTTCAAGTTAATCTCCATTTGTTTTGATGTTGTTTACTGGTTTGCTGTACATTCCTTTTACTATGTTTAGGCATAGACCTTGAATTCCTGATCTTTCCAAGAATGAAGGAATGTTGAAGTTTGTCAAATGCTTTTTCTTTTTTTTTAATTTTTATTTTCTATATTCTATGTTTACATTCCGAAGGCTTTCCCCTTTCCCAGTTCCCCCCTCCCTATGTCCCATAATTCCTCTCCCCCCCAACTATCCCCCCTCCCCCACGGTTTCTCTACAAAACTGGAACCAATCTTTACAAGCCCAGGGTCCTCTCCTTTCTTCTTGGGAATCATTTGACTTGCTAATTGTGCCTTGAGTATTTAGGGCTTCTGGGCTCATTAATATCCACTTATCAGTGATTGCATTTCATGTGTATTCTTTTTTGACTGGGTTAGCTCACTCAGGATGATATTTTCCAGGTCTAACCATTTACCTACAAATTGCATGAATTCATTATTTTTAATTGCTGAGTAGGATTCCATTGTATAAATATACCACATTTTCTGTATCCATTCCTCCTTTGAGGAATATTTGGGCTCCTTCCAATTTCTGGCTATTATAAATAAGGCTGCTATAAACATGGTGGAGCATGTGTCTTTATTGTATGCAGGGGAATCCTCTGGGTATATGCCCAGGAGTGGTATGCCAGGGTCCTCTGGAAGGGACATGCCCAATTTTCTGAGGAACCGCCACACTGATTTCCAGAGCGGTTTTACCATTTTGCAATCCCACCAACAGTGGAGGAGTGTTCCTCTTTCTCCACATTCTTGCCAGCACTTGTTGTCTCTTGAGTTTTTAATCTTAGCCATTCTGACTGGTGCTTTTTCATCATCTAATGAAATGATCATGTGGTTGTTTTCTTTAAGTTTGTTTAGATAGGGGATTACGTTGATGCATTCTCGTATATTAAAAAATCCCTACAGCTGTGGGATAAAGTAGGCTTGATTATGCTGAATAATCATTTTGATGTGTTCTTGGATTTGGTTTTCCAGAATTTTACTGAGTATTTTTGCATCAATATTCATAAGGGAAATTGACCTGAAGTACTTTTTCTTTGTTATGTCTTTGTGTGGTTAAGATATAAGCATGATTGTGGTTTCATAGAAAAAGCTGGGTAGTTTTCCTTCTGTTTATATTTGGGGCAATTGTTTGAAGAGAGTTGGTATTAGGTCTTCTTTGAAGGTCTGAAAAACTATTCTGCACTAAGACCATCTGGTCCTAGGCTTTTATTCGTTGGGAATTTGAATGCATGCTTCTGTTTCTTTAGGAGTTATGGGACTGTTTAGATGAGTTATCTCATTAACTTTGGTACGTAGTATCTGTCTAGAAAATTGTCCATTACATACAGATTTTCCAGTTTTGTTGAGTATATGCTTTTTACTAAGGCCTGCTGATTTTCTGAATTTCCTTTGTTTCTGTTGTTATGTCTCTCTATTTGTTTTTGTTGTGTTTTTAGACTAGTTCTAGTAAATATCCTAACTGTTAGAGTTGTAATTACTAGGTTGAGTTGATAAGGTCACATTTACTGGATTTTGTTCAGGCAGTATTTTAGGATTCCACATTCTCTTTGGCCTTTTAATATTGTTTAACAACAGGCGGTGGTGGTGCACGCCTTTAATCCCAGCGCTTGGGAGGCAGAGGCAGGTGATTTCTGAGTTCGAGGCCAGCCTGGTCTTCAGAGTGAGTTCCAGGATAACCAGGACTACACAGAGAAACCCTGTCACAAAAAAATTGCTTAACAAGCAACACATGTATTTAATCTGATTCATTGAAATGGATTCTGGATGGGAGGAGATATTGAGGGGTTGGCCATCCATCTTGGTGCAGCACCTTTGTCTTGGTCTTGTACAGGAACCTGACCCATTCTACACCATGGGGATATTAACTATGATTTATCAAGAGGTCTTGATGATTGAAATGCATCCAGAACGCTATAGGTGCCCTCTTTGAATTTCAGCCTCCTGGTTATTTTATATATAACAGTTCCCATGAAGTTGAGATACAGGAAATGTCCCTTGGAATGGTCTCCACCTTTAGAGAGGCAACAAGCAGAAACAGTTTGATCTTCTATGAAGATTCTAAAATTGAGGCTTCCACTTAAGTGATTGCATCTAAATTAACTACCAACCCCTTGACTTCATGAATCAGAGTCACAGCTTCTTCAAGATTCTTTATTGACCTGTACCAGATGCCCTCTTTTTATTCCCCTAGGACTTGGTTTTCCCAAAATACAATTACTAAACTGTGTGATGTAAATCCTTTGTCACTCATGATTCCTGTTAACCATACTGGGAATAGGAATTTTAGGTACAGCCATTGAGCTCTATTTTTAATATGGATTCTTTTATGCTTGGCAATCTATGAATCCCTTTCTGCATCTTATATCTTGTTTATATTTCTGCAAAGGTTCAAGAAAATTTCTTTCTACTTCTCTATAAATGACTTTAATGACATACTAAATTTTGTGTAAACATATTAGAATCAAAGTGGTCTTATTTGCAACAAAATATTTTACTAAGAAACTTCTGAAACAGATTCAAGCTATCATGATACTCTCTGTCATCATGGATTATGAAACAATGAAGCTATCTAACCATGGAACTTCTAGACCTAAGAATCAAAGTGAATATTTCTCTTCATAACTGAATTCTCTCATGTATTTGCCATATAGTTAAAAATTGTGATGCAAGCCATGTTTAATGATGCACATTAATCCCAACATTCAGGTGGCAGAGCCTGTCTAGTGTAAGGCCAGTCTAATCTATATAAGTGAGTCCAGGACACCCAGACTATGTGGACAGACACTATCTCAAAATAACTCCAGCAAAATCTCCCAAACAACAAATGAATATAAAATATACCACAGTCATTTCAAGTGCCATCGATTTACCTATTTATTTTGGCATATAAGTGAAGTATGATATAAGTTTTCTAAACAAAATGACCATTCAAAAAAAGGATTTTCCCCAGGCTAGAGTACTATTAGGACTTACTATTTTAGTAGCCTTTTGTGAGAAACTTATATGCTTGGAAACGTGACCTTGAATGGGATATTAGTCCTAAATTTTCCTTTTTCTTCTCTTTGCATCCAGTGGTTGTGGTGAGAATTATTTGCTTTGCCACATTTTACAGTGTGCATTGCACTTGCCACTGATTGTAAGTTAATAGTGTACTTAAAACAGTTGAAACCCCAAAATAAATCAGTTTTTGATTCCCATAAATTAGACATTCTGAGTATTTTGTTACATTGATGTAAATCTGACCAACTTGAGTTGGTACCATTGGATGACTGTTATGAATGCTGCTACCATATATGTTCTCAAATTTAGTAAGTATTGATTATATATGCTTATTGATTACATTCTTTTTACATTGAGAATTTTAGATGTACCTATATTTCTTTTTTTCCTTTTTTATTATTTTCTATATTCTTTCTTTACATTCCAAAGGCTTTCCCCTTTCCAGTTCCCCCCATACCATATGTCCCATATGTCCTCTTCACACACCCCCATTTCCCAATAACCCCCTCCCCACCATTTCTCTGTTCTGGTACCTATATTTCTAGTTACTAAATTGAATTTATATTAAATGTATGACCATTGAATTGAAATGGCAATGGTTCAATTACTGATACATGAAAACAGAACTGTTTTCATATTTGTACCTTGTGATTAAACTGTCAAATGTTTACTCTTTGATTTTTATGTCATTAGCAAACAAAAACCTGTTATATTTTTTAACGGCATAAGTTTATATATACCATTTGGCTTTATTTCCCACAACACATTTTATCAAACTTACTGATTTAACAAGGTGAATTATAGTTTCTTTACAAGAATAAAGGGATTTCTAAATCATTGTTTGATCCTAGATTGAGAAGGAAAATGTGAACTGTACAATACTCAAAAAATATATCTACAATGTATGTTTTATACCTTCTGTTACAGAGTTGGTTTGTTTTGTTGGTGGTCTTTTTGGGGGGAGGGTGGCTTTTATTGGTGTTTTTTTTTTTTTGGTTGTTAATGAAACCTATGCTAGTTGCTCCCTTTGAAATTCATATAATGGCAAAAAGATCTAGGCATAATATATTCATTTTTACATGAATTATGCTTTACAATTAATAGTTAAGTTAGAGAATTACATTTATTTTAATATTAATCTACAATCTCTGGTTTGTATATTTTCATGTGATTTATTCCCGTGATGAGTAGCATTCTATTCCTCATTCATATCCCAGATGAACTTTAAGGGGATGTTTTTCATGTTCATATGAAATATCTTGTCAAATCTTTCACTTTGATCCACAGTAAAATGATTTTTCCAGTCTCCAATAGTACCTAATAGGAGAAACATAGGGAAGACGCTAAGTAAACAGTAATTTCCTGTCTGTAACTTACCCTACACATAACGTAGCAATCAGTTGGATACCTCTCCTTACATCACTGATAAGTAAATAAATTTCAGATTAAGAGCATAGTAAGTAGATATCACTAGCTACTATACCCTAAACATAACCAATTTTTAGAAAGAAAAATTCTTTATATTTAAAATATATTAGAATTCTAAAACTACAATTTATCCATCTAACAGTCACTAAATTCAGAAAATAATACCTACTTCAAACATAACCTTATGAGATATTTGTGATTTTTTTCCAAACACAAAAGAGTTCTCAATTTTCTGCAAGTAAAGTCAAAGTGACACAAAGTGTCAGAAGAGACTGTGTCATCATTTTGCTAGACAAAATTTGAAATAGTTAGTTGGTAGCTTCACAAGACTTTAATCTCAGTACTGAAAAGGCAGAGGCAGGTAGATCTCTGTGAGCTCAAGGCCAGCATGTTATCCAAAATGAGTTCCAGGAAAGCAAGATCTACACAGAGAGACCCAGTTTTGAAAAAGCAAAACAAATCAACACAAAGGAGAATTTGGAATGATCACTATATCATTTAAAAGTCAAATAGCCATTTGGGATGTTCAGCTCTGAGAGTCAACAATATGAAATTATTATTTGCATTTGGAACAGATGGCCAGCTATTCTGGGTAAGATATTTGGTTTTGTTGAGAATGAGAGGTGAGAGTTGACAATAACTGGCAGAAGAGACAAGAGTTTCTGCTATTGCCAAGAATGACAGTATTCAAAGTGTATCACAAAAAATATTTCATTCTAATCCACATCTCCTGGCTTATAATGAAATTATAAGAATGTATAATGCCTTTGATCTAATTAAACCCATACCTCATAAATGTATTCAGACATCATTCTAATTTTTATAATAAAAACTCTCACACATGGAGAAACTCTTTAAACCTACCTCATCTTCAAATTACAATTACATTTATTTGGAGGGGTGTGTTGCAGAGACAAGAGGAATATGAATTTAAGTCATGGTTGTCAGGGATATACTATCTCTCTCTCTCTCTCTCTCTCTCTCTCTCTCTCACACACACACACACACACACACACACACACACGTGAGCACGTTCATACACACACACACATTTGCATGCTTACAAACTCACATCACCACCACTGTTACCAGCAACAACAGCCACAATCCAGAGGAAAACAGAATAACAAAAGAATAGCACAAGATGAATTAGAATCCTCACTTCTAACACAACTATTGCCTAGGATAAAACTGCTGTTACATTTTAAAAAGTTGATTTCTGGACCAAAATGAAGAAAAGTCATATTTATTTAGTAAGTGAAATTGTCAGACTTTGTATTAAAATACTACTAGAAAACTAGACCCTCTTTGAAGTAAAATAGTTGATTCTTACAAATATCATTATCACCTTGAGAAGGACATTGCAAACAGATAATTTCTTCTACATATAAATACTCATGGGAAGACTTAATATATTTGCTACTACAGACTACTGAACATCACCTTTGCGAAGGAAACTTCCTGTATCATTTCTTGTTCCAAGTTCATGTTTTATAATGTGTTCATAATTTGCTTTTGGGTCAGTTTTCATGTTCTGAAACGTAGCTTGTCTCACAACAGCATCCACATCTTCTTCACTTAGTTCTTTCTCCAGAAAACTGCAGATTTTAAGCACTGAGCTTCGGAGGTCCTGAAACAATCATGGAATGAAAAATTACTGATATTATGTAGGTATAAGTTACAACCAAACAAGTAACATGATTTGGTAGGGTTCACTTTTGGAATGTAAAGATTGTTAAACACAAGAAAATATCATAGAAAGAGGGTGAAACAAAAAAACTAAGTAATTATTTAAGGCCAATGATAAAAAATATGCCTTTAATAAAACACAATATTTTGAGACTGTGTATCCTAAGCTAGAATGGAACTCAGTGCTCTAGGCTTCTCTCAAAGTTAGAATGGTCTTCCTGTTTAGTGTCTCATGTACTGGATACAAATTCGATACATTTTTCTCAACATCTTTCTATGAAATAAAAACAACAAAGTCGTGGAAGAAGGAAAGTACCTCAACACAAAACACTGTATTAAATACTGGTTGGTAATCTCACACATGGTTGAGAAGAATGTGGCCATTTCCATCTGAGATCTGGAATAAGCCTGATTTCACTCTTTCTATTTAGCATATTACTGATAAATAATAGGCAGAGCACTTTGCCAAAAATAGAAACATAACATCTGAATTGGAGACAAAGAAATGCATTTGTCTCCTTAAAACAGACAGTATGTTCTAATATGTATAAAACTAGTAAAAGTACATGTGCAATAATTTACTAGAGCAAAAAGCTAACAATTTTTTAACATATTGAATAAAAAATCAACAAATATTAGTTTAATTTCTAAATAGTAGTGTGAGTTATTTGAAAACAAAATAAGAAAAAGCACATGAACTTTGAAATGGTAGCAATAAAAATAATAAAATAAAAAATAAATATAAGAAACCTATCATTAAAGTTTAAGGATAAGTTTAAAAAGGAGAGTGACAGATCTATTGATACCAACAAAACTTTGATGGAAGAAAAACAAAACATAAATACACAGAAGAGTAATCTTAACACATGACTTGGGCAGGTATTTTAAACACGCTATACACCCTGATCCACAAATTCAGCGCAGCCTTTATTAAAGATTCAGGGAGTTGATTGTTTTTAAAGAAAAAACAGAGAAAGAAAAAAATCTTTCAAAAATGTATACATTTTTGTATGCATATGAACAGCTAGTCTTGCAATAGGAAATAAAATTTATAGGAGTCATTTTCATATTTCAAAGTCACTTCATTACATTTTCCATATTTTGATTATTTATGCATTATACATCATATTTGTTTATTTTTTGTATCACACACACAAACACTCTCTCAGAGGACAACTGGTAGTTGCAGGTTCTCTCTTCTAACTGTGTGTCTTGAAGATTGAATGTAAGACATCAGGATTCGCAGCAAGCCCCTTAATCCACTGAACCATCATCTCTACACAGATAAGTTAAGTCACTTCAATGTCACTGAAATCATAACAGTGTGGTAATGTCTTGAATATAGCAATGTAAAGTGATAGAACAGAATAGACTTCCCAGGAATCATCTTTTACTTATAATGGCAAATGATTTTGATTTGACTGCTAAGAACCTTAAATGGGAAAGATCACTTACATGGTACAGGATTTTCCCTAGAAACCAACAATATCAAAACCAATTCTGTTAAGGCTTAAAATAAATCAACGCAAATAGATTTTGGAAGCACCCCTTCCAAATGGTATAGAGCAGGTGAAAATGCTCTATACCACTAGTTATTTGGGTAATGGAAACCTACAAGAAAAGCCTACCACCTATAACCTCTAACAATGGCTAGTCCTTAACAAATGACATAAATAATGCAGTGAGCCTTTATACTTCTGTCAGGAATGTAAAATGTTTAGCATGGGTGCATGAATTTTCTTTCTAAATATAAAAGTAAATACCAATTTAGAGAACCTTGGAATCCTACCATAATTAATGATCAGAACTTCAGAGAACTCTATGCTCATGATACAAGAAACAGGGATGGGTTTGCAGATGGGTACAAGAAGATTCTGGGCCCTGCTAAGCTGGCTTTTGTTGTAGATTGCTGTTTGTACTTGCTGACCCTGCTCCCCCAAAAGTGTTACCCAGATGTAGAACACATAATCAGGTGATTTCAGGTGAACACTCTGCCCATGTTAACTGGTCAAGTAAAGGCCAGAGCCTGTGATTGGATAGCGGAAGGAAAAGTGGAACTTGGAATTATTGAGAGGAAGAGAGAGGAAGGAGGAGACGAGATGAGGTGATGGAGGAAAGAAAGTAGGTTAAAAAAAAGAGGTGAAAGGAAGACGAGGCAGTAGCACCTGGCTTGGAGGAACTACAAATAGCCAGGGATTTTGTAACTGGAAAATAGTGTAGTGTAGTAGTATATCAGCCAACTTTAGGTGCACAGTTCATAATTATTATAACTGTGTTGTGTGTTCTTTGCACAGACTTATTGGGGTTGGAAATTTACTGTATCAAATTGACACCCATCATATTCATTAAAACCCAGTTAACCTGATATAAAAATTCCCTACCCATCCCAAATCCCCAAATGCATTGCTGTGGCAGTGATCTAGGCTGTAGCAGTGTGTAGATCGAAACATGACAGGGTCTAAGGGCCCTACAAAAACTGTAGAGAGGTTCCTTCTCCAAGCCCCAGGCAGACAGCTATCATTGGTGGTAACATAGGAGCCTAAAGCTGGAATTGGGCAGTGCTGTATAGGAGTCCCAGGAAGGGACAGGGGACTCATGGGAACAACAGTCTAAAAGGTAGTTTTTGGGCAGATACAGTGAATTGATCAAGACATCTATGCTCAAGAGAGCGCCACCACCCTCTTCCATGTATCTCCTGTGTGTGCAGAGGACATGCACAGCCCAAACAGGCTCTCTCAACTGTTTGTCTTTCAGTTGAATCAGCACACAAGAATATGCTGCCAGCTGCAACTCAAATAACAGAGAGCCAGCTTAGAGGCACCCACATCTTTCTACAGTCAGCTCCTCCCTGTGAATAAAAGAACTGGAGAGAATTGCAGCTTTCAAAATAAAACAGTAGAGGGAGACAAAGTTACAAAGTGCTCCAGATCAGGTAATAATGAGTAAAGATATAAACACTTTTTGGTACTAAAAGTGAGAAACATGATAAATGTCTTTGGGGCTTAAGGATATGTTATTTTTAACTGATCAACAGAGATATTTAAAGGAAATACACATCCTGGTATATACTAGTGCTGCAATATTTATACTTTTGATTTACCATGTCTTCTAAAAAGACAGGGCCCTAGATAAAAAAATTGCATACCCTAGAAAAGAGATTAGAGGAAACACTAGAACTAAAGGTTCAGGATTTTATAGGTCAAAATAAAGTCTAAGGGATAATTTACTAAAGCTAGTAAATCAAAATAAGGCAGATGCTACAATATTAGAAATAAAACATAAAGAGAAGCTAAAATTATGGAAGCAGGACGTATAACAGAAGACAGAAATTTATAGAGCAGCATGAACAACAGAAAGATAAATTTAAGATGTTGCAATATGGCCTAGAGAAAACACTAAAATTGAAGATACAGGAAATCACTGAGAAGGAAAGAGAAAGTAATGATTGTAAGCAAGATCTGCAAAATAACCTTTTAAAATTAATCAAAACAAAATGGACAGAAGAATATCATAATTTCAATATAAAGAAAAATTAAAATGTGTACATATTTAATTTAAAACCTTGAACAGAGAGTACAGGAACTGAAATAACAGTAATAGTGACAAAAGAAGAGATATGAAGGATGGACACAAGACCTTAAGGGAAGAAATTAAAAGTTCAATTAAGGAAAATACTCAATGAGAGACTGAAGATAAAAAAGCAAAATAAAAGTTATTAGAAAACAAACTTCAGTTTATCTGATTAGTATACAACAATGATATACAGATAATGGTCACCCCCGGGGGTTATCAGGAGTTTGAATGGAAACCTGTGGATGTGCAAGAACTGAGGAAATTGATGGAAAGTGTCACTAATTTTGGAATGTATACAACAAACAAATCCTGACTTCTTGGGCTATTAAAAATAGAATAATGTCTCAAGACAGAAAGGATGTGGCAAAAGCAATACTAAAATCCACCACATATTCACAATGGTTCTCTTGGTGGAGATAAGAAGCAGGTGATAACAGGATGACAAAATAAGAGTCAGGGTCAAATTTCCACACGTCAGCTGCTTAGTGAATGTCATTTTCCTGAGGTAGATGCGCAGGCTGTATATGATGAATAAACTTTAGCAGTGCATTGATTGACAGCCTTAAATGCCTGGGACAAAGACACGGAATCAGATAAAAGACTTGAATCATTTACTTAAGTCATGCAAGGTCCAAAGAAAACCTTCCACTTGCACAAAGGCTAACCTCAGCTGTCGAAAGGAATGTATCAGATTCAGCAGCAAGAAAGGCAATAATTGAATATTTAGCATTTGAAAAATATGAATTCTGAATGCATAGAAGTAATCAGACCGCTGAGGACAAGATCAGAATCAATAAGTGAGTGGATTAGACATACAGCTGATGTTAGACCTCACTTGCCTGATATCACTGTGAAGGAGAAGCTGCCTCTAGAGACCTAAGGTGACCTACGGTTTCAAATGTTTGAGTTGTGGTAAGCAGAGTCATCTCAGAAATAACTGCAGGAAAAAAACAAAGTAATCCCAAATGGGGGCCTGTGCCTTCTGGACTATGTCAAAGATGTGGCAACGGCCAACATTCGGCTAGGGAATGTAGTACAACAGACAAATGTTGTAAGACCCTATCAAAACACTCCTAAGGGTTTCTTTCAGGTCCCAAATGCTAGGCAGGGAAAGTTCTCTTCTCAGGATGATTAAACACCACTGCTACAAAAACAGATGTTTTCATACCAGATAAAAAACGAAGGCAAGTTTTAAAGATAATTCAGAAAACCTAAAAGGGAGCAAAAAAAATGAGTATGTTGACAAACTTCTATAGAGGATAAAGGGTCAAACTGAGAGTACTAGTAAACAATATTGAGATTAAAGGAATGGTTGACACTGGAGCATATGTCACCATTATCTCTCCAAAATCTTGGCCTGCAATTTGGTAACTTCAAGAACTACTCATCTAATTTCAAGAAGCTGATAATTTATACCAAATAAAACAAAGCACCAAATGGCTTAATTGCACAGGACCTGAAGTTCGGGTAGGAAAATTGAAGTCATTAACTTATGGGGAAGAGATCTATTACAGCAGTGGAAAACACAAATTAATATGCCCTCAGTTTCAATGCCTGGCTAGAAAACCTGTCAGCCTCTTAAAAAATTAAATTAGTTGTGAAACATTATTAAAGACTAGCTACTGTCTAGGCTATCCATAAACAAGATATAGCAGAGGCTGACAATTTAGTTCTACCCCAAGAAACACTGGAAATTAGACACCAACAGCCTTACTCCTAAGGTGGTTGACTGACAAACTTATTTGGATTGATCAAAGATTGATGGTAAAAGAAACACTATAGGCATTAGAACAGCTAGTCCAGGAGCAGCTAAAAGCTCAGCAAATACAGGAATCTACCAGCCCTTTTAATTCCCCAGTATTTGTCATTTAAAAAATCTGGCAAATAGAGGATGTTGAGAGATCTCAGATAAATTTATAAGACTATTCAGCCAATGGGTTCCTTGCAGTCTCAAATCCCATTGCCTTCCTTGTCGCCTAAGAAATGGCCTATCATAGTGATTGATATAAATGATTGTTTTTCACAATTCCTCTACATGAAGGTGATAAGGCAAGGTTTACTTTCTCAGTACCTAACTTAAGTAGAGTTCACCCAATAAAAAGATGTCATTGGAAAGTCATTGCACTAGGAATGTTGAATAGCCCATCCTACTTTGTGTCAATATTTTGTACAACAGCAATGGGAGGTGATTTGCAAACAATTTCCCCAGTCCAGTTTTTATCATTGTATGGGTAACATCTTATTGACAGATCCAGATATAAGAATTCTGGAAAGAATGTTTCATGAAGTATAAAACAACCTTGCCTTGCTAGGGATGTAATATCACTCCTGAAAAAGGAGGGGATTCTATCAATTTTCAATTCTATCAATTTTCTAGTATATAGAATAAGTCTATAAAAGATCCAGGCCACAAAAGCTGCAAATCAGAAGAAATCAAGAGATGTAAGTAAGGTAACTGAGAACCCTTATAAGTCAGTTCAAAAATCTGAATTATATGCAATACTCATTATGTTTTCAGATTTTCAAGTCTCTTAACATAGTAACTGAATCTCAATATGCAGAAAGGGTTAGTTTACGCATAGGGACTGCTGTACTTATTTAGGATGATTCTGAATTGACATCACTATTTATTCAGCTACAACACATGATAAGAAATAGGACTTACCCACTATATTTAACACAATAAGATGTGATATAGGACTGCTAGTACACGGTAATAATGAAATTTATAAGCCATTGATAGGAAGTGTACTAGAGGCTTCAGCATTTCATAAAAATACCCACCATGTACAGTAAAGGTTTAAAGAGAGAATTCTCCTTCACTTGGCATCAAGCAAAGGAAATTGTGAGGCAATGGCATACTTCCTCGTTATACAACTAAATTCTGTTACCTACAGGCACTAACCCTAAAGGTATCGAAAGAAATGAAAATTGGCAAATGGATGTCTTCCATTTTACAGAAATTGGGAAACTGGACTGTGTGCATCATACTATAGACATATGTTCAGGATTTAAATGGTCAACTGCCTTAGCATTAGAAAAGGCTAATTCTGTAAGTACTCATTTGTTACAAGTTATAGCCATTAATGGAATATGCATATAAATTAAAATAGAAAATTGCCCAGTATACATCTCTAATACGACGAAGCAGTTTTTTATATACTATAATATAAAACATGTTAAAAGCATATCACAGAATTCTACAGGACAAGAGATTGAGGAGAGATCTAATCAAACTTCAGTGGAGATGCTTGACAGGCAAAAGGAGGCAAAAAGTAAAACACAAACAAACAAAACAAAACAAAGATAGATTACAATGTACTTTAACCAGAATTGTTAAAATGCTAATGAAGAAAACACTAAAGCTGCTGAAAGATATTAGATTGAGGAAAAAACTCCTGAGCTAATCCAACCTGTTTTTGTTTTTGTTTTTGTTTGTTTTTCGAGACAGGGTTTCTCTGTGTAGCCCTGGCTGTCCTGGAACTCACTCTGTAGACCAGGCTGGCCTTGAACTCAGAAATCCACCTGCCTCTGCCTCCCAAGTGCTGGGATTACAGGCGTGTGCCACCACCACCTGGTGTCCAGCCTGTTTTTATTAATGATATTCTGACATCAGAATGGAAAACAGGAAAAGTGTTATGGTGGGGGAGAGGTTATGCCTATATTTCCACAAAAATTAAAAGCTATGGATTCTCTCCAAGTTAAAATCAGACATGATAAAAGACGACTTCATGAAGACCTTGGTGACAGAAAAGAAAAGGGAGACTAACAGGATCAACCAAATAGGTGATCTATATGTGGTGACGTCTATATCTGTACATATGGAGACAGCTCTCAAGCAGTCTGGGACTAAAATGTCTATACACAACCAATAACACTTATTGGGTACAAAATTCTAATGACTTGTTATTACATGCTGTCTTCAAGATGGCACATATAGCTGGGCAGTGTTGGTGCATGCCTTTAACCCAAGCATTTGGGAGGCAGAGGCAGGCAGATTTGTGAGTTAGAGACCAGCCTAGTCTACAGAGTAAGTTCCAGGACAGACAGGACTATACAGAGAAACCCTGTCTTGAAAAACCAAAAAAAAAAAGAAAAAGAAATAGAAAGAAAAGAAAAGAAAAAAAGGAAAAGGAAATGGCACATATAGAAATTTATATTGAAGTCTGAATTTACCTCTGAAGAAAGGCAGTCATCTTTCTTCATCAATCATCACTAATCAATGTGTACCCTACATACTCCACATGAGTGCCTTTACAGAAATATATGTGGCTTGCAGGTTTATATATTGCAGGGTGAAAGAAGAGAAGGACAACCCTGACATGATTCACACACTTGGATGCTGAGATACTGGAATGTTAAATTCCAGCTCCTTGTTTGATTCTAGCTCAGCTACATCAAAGCTGTTTCCTTTAAATTCTTGCTTCCAGAATATCTCCAAAACAGGTATCTCACCTATCTAGCCTTTCAGACTATCATAGTTATAATGTCAGCTGAGCAATGCAATTTCTCATCACATAGTAAATGGATGGTAAATGATAACAGCAAGCTCTTCTTTGACAAAGCTAATTTTCTTATTTCCCTTTAGGCCCCCAGAAAGGATTCTTTACCACAATTTAGCTGGAAGCAGACATAAATAGATCATCATCTCAGTCTCCTTTGTTGGGTTGGATGGTTCTGGTTATTTTATGATATGTATATATATGTACATATCATACATACATATAATGTTGTCATTTTAAGGATACTATGTGAATGTTGTAGCTTTGGGCAGAAAGGGAACTAGAAAGCTCAAACTCAGGTATTTCTCTTTCCTTTCTTCCCTAACCTTCCTTCTGAGGTGAAGAGAGTGTGGAAAAAAGGGAGAAATATATTAATACCACAATAATTAGCAAAATAGACAAATAGAAATAGGTTATTAATGTTACTCTTAAACAAAACATTGCTTACCCACACCTTACATTGGTAGAAAACATTATAATTGGTGCAAAGTTGACATTGTGATTTCTTATGCTAGTATAGAATTTATTTTGATACAAATTTAAGGGCCAGATAGCAAACTCATGTTTCTGAATTAGTTTAAAGGGTGTGTTTGAGATATTTAAATTAGAAATACCTGGAAGTAGTCAAGGCTTAACAGGCGAGATATACTTTGCATAGAGAGATACTCTCCAAAGGTATCATAAGAACACAGAATATGAATTTATGACCATTTCTTTTTAAGGAATATTTGACTAGAGAACTGTCTGACCCTGATAACACCCCATTCTTGGATTCAAAGAAGAAACTGAACATCAGTGGAGTTGCTCCAGTTGTGGCAACACAGCCACTAGGCAAGAATTGCTTCAACCCATCTACAGAAAAAAGTACATTCTGAAAAATGACACATTATATGGAATAGTCGCCTGATTATCTCTGCCAAGACAGGATCATAAGTCCTTCAAAAATCTGAATTACAAAGTGTTTTAGATGATCCTAGGCCAGAAGGTGGAAGACTGATGTTCCAATATTTTGAGGAATGAGGGACTGTCCACATGATCAATTTTCATTTTGGTCAGATTTTGGAAGCTATGATTTGTGCTCCTTATATAGGTGATATTTAAGTTGTTTTTTTTTTATTTCAGACAGGGTTGAAGACTGGTTGAAGTCTCAGAAAACTCAAGCTGTTTAGCATTGAGAGAGATTAAATTGCTTTGAGAGAATGTGTTTTTTTTTTGGTGGGGGGAACTGGGAAAGGGGAAAGCCTTTGGAATATAAACATAGAATATAGAAATTAAAAATTAAAAAAAGCATGAAAAAAAGAGAGAATGTGTTTTTACATGCTATACAATCTAGAACAAGAATAAAATTCAAAGTAGAATTGCAAGACTTTTAAGTTAGGATAGAGAGTCAACTGCCTTATCTAATTGACAAAATTGTTTGACTGGTTCTTAAGTGTGTCTTATACTGCAGAATGGTAAGAGTTGTGCTCAATTTAAATCTGAGCGAAAAGAGCCTTTTAAATGGACAAAAGGGGAAAATGCTGTAATTGATTGAATTTTGATGCTAATTCTGCTTCCCCAAGGGAAGCCCTTATGCCCTTATGAGGCATAGATCACATAATCAGGTTATTTCAGGTGGACCTTCTCCCTGAGTTAACTAGTCAAATAAAGACTAGAGACTATGATTAGACAGTGGAAGAAAATGCCTGGGAGTTTTTGAGAAGGATAAAGAAGGAGGAGGGGAGACAAAGAGAAAAGGAGAGAAGGGAGGATAAAAAAGAAGAGGGGGAAGGAAGATGGAGCAGTAACACATGGCCAGGAGAAACCATCAATAGCAAGGGATTTCAAAGCTGGGGAATAAAGTATTATAGAGCTATTTCTACCCAATTTAGGTGTATCTTTTACAAATATTATAACTGAGTTGTGTGTTCTTTGCACAGGCTTATTAAGGTTGGAAATTTACTGCAACAGGCTTATGTTAGGCTTCATCTTCATGAGTGATCATTTGGGGAATGAATTTAGTGTCCTCCATGGATACAATAATAGGATTCTAATGCTATCTGATTTAGTCAAATGACTTTGATGTACAGTAACTGACAAAACAAAAGATAAATACCCCAAAAACCTGAGAGGTATGAAAAATAGAACAATACAGGTAAAAGAAAGAGCTTGAACTTGTTTTGTCACGCATGCTCAGCAAAGCCATTTAAACACAAAAACATGTTCCCAGTCCAAACTCACTTCCAGATTTACTACTTTGAATATTACCTTCCTTGTAAGCTCATGGACTCTATAGAGAGGTAAATCCTCTTTTACTCCTGACTCAGTGCCTGCATAGAGAAATCATTCACTCATTTTTCATTAATAAACACGTCAGTAAGTTCTCAGAGTGTTAAAGTTCAAACCCTTTGATTTTCAAAGCATGTTACAATACTGAGAAAGGAGCAAAGCATCCATTGCCAAGATAAAAGGCTCAGGACATGCAATGGAAAGAATGAAGAGATGCTAAAAAATTCTTGGACTATCAGAAGATGGAGCAGTCCCAGCTTCCCTTCATCAAGTTGACAGGTGGTGCCAGGAGTCATGTGAAAATGCATCACCTGTGCCCTCACAGTCATTAACCAGTCTCAAGAAGAAAACCTCAGAAAATTCTACAAGGGGAAGAAATACAGGCCTTCAGAAAGGAAATCCAGGAAAACTATAATCACAAGATGCTAGATCACAAAGCATTAAGAAAAGCTGAAGACCAAGAATCAGTAGCCAAAGGAGCAACTCTATCAAATATGTGACTGTGTAGTCAAGGCTTGAAGTGGCAAAGGCAATAAGGTGCAAGACTGGCAAAAAAAAGAGATACTGTTTAATTGTGGCCAATCCATAAAAACTTCTTACAGATTCATCTGAGAAAAATGCCCCAAATGGCTTTTCTTTAAAAAACAGTGAAAACATGTACTATATGGTCAATTCTTGTATATGACCCTGATTGTCCACATTTTATAGTAGGCTCATGTTGCTTGGTAGCATTCATTAAGTACTGAGCATAGAAGATTATGGTAAAATGGATCATCATGCCACCTATAGCATCCCTGAAGATATAGCAAATGAAAATTATGATGCCATTCAAATTCTTACTGTTATTTTGTGTTACTGCTCTATATTTACAATTATAATACAGGGACTCAGTATGTAGTCTATCAATAAACTGAAGAGTAGAGAATTTATGATACATGTCATTCACTACATTTATGAAATAGATTATTACTCAGACATAAAAATGAAATAAAGTTAAATTCCGTCATATGCAAGAATATATGAAGCTAAGAACACAAGACAAAGTAAAATAAGTTGGAACATATGTCATGTATGTTTTCATATGTGGAAACTTATGCTAGAATTGTGATTAATAGTAATTTGGATTAATAGTGATTAGAAAAGGTAGTAGGGGAAGAGTGAATGGCAATTCAGGAAGAGAGGCTAGATTAGCCATCCACTCTATTATATCCTGTGTTCAATGAATAGTATATTAATATTCAGGAGCACTGTACCAAACACCATTAATATATGGAATTATCATGAAACAATCAATTATTAATAATGAAAGCCATTGCTGCTATGAATTTTGAGGTTGACTTTATACAGGGAGTTCCACAAGAAGAGATCAGAAAAGATTACTGTATAGGGAGAAGAGATTACTGAAGAAATCCAGTCAATGAGACAAAAGCAGAACATTAGGAATCATCTCCAGTAAAAAAAGAGAGAGAGAGAGGGAGAGAGAGAGAGAGAGAGAGAGAGAGAGAGAGAAGAGATAAGCATGAAGATACCTAGGAGAATGTGTTTTCAACCAAGAGAACAATAGTATAAACGAAATCATCTAGAAATAACCTAGAGAGACTTGAGGCCCCAGAGAGTGGGGAAACCTTTTGGGGAATAGGTTGGGGAGATCCTCTTCAAGACATGCACAAGGAGAAATAGGGTGAATAAAAGTAGGAGATCTGACTGGGAGGAGGCTAACAACTGCATTGTAAAAAGACAAGAGTATTTAAAAATACAATTTTTTCATCTTACCTTCTTCATATCTTCAAAGCTCATGAACATTATATTGAAATCATGTCTGTGTTCATACCAGCCTTTTATGTGGTCAAACCAACAGCTTCCTACCACTGGAAAGAAAGGTAATGAGTAAGAATGCTAAGATGTATGTGCATGTTGTAAACAACAATCTCTACCCTTTCTTTACTGTTTGGGTATTTTCAGAAATAAAACAGTTGCTGGGAGGTGGTGGTGCATGCCTTTAATCCCAGCACTTGGGAGGCAGAGGCAGGCACATTTCTGAGTTCGAAGCCAGCCTGGTCTACCAAGTGAGTTCCAGGACAGCCAGGGCTACACAGAGAAAGCCCTGTCTCGAAGAAAAAAAAAAGAAATAAAACAGTTGCTGCACTGGCCATCTGTATCACTATATAAAATGTTTAGTGGTATGGGGAATAATTAGCTGATAGTGTCAAAATCCTGTATATAAAGTTACCACAGAAATAGGAAGGAAAAAATAGCCATGGGCCTGAGGTTGAAAATGTCTTTAAGAAATACTGTTTCATTTTCATTCTTCTCCACAGAGGGCACATGTCTCTATTTTTCCTTTTGTTTGATAAGATATATGGGCAAGAATGTTTAGTGTGTACAGTGGCACATAATCTGAATATCATCTTAAAAATGAATGAGAGCCTGGCTCCATATACTATGAGCCTCTTGCATTAATTAATGCTCCTAACTAAAACAACTAACTATTTCAAAGCTGTGTGTATAACCTTACACAGGCCCATGGGGAAAACACACTCCCAACTTTCATTGTGCTAGAATAGATTACTCTACCTTTGTAACTAGCTAGAAGGAATTTGTTGAATATCTGTAAACCCAAATACTTCCCTTTGTGACTTTGACAATCCTTCAGTCATGCATAAAGATACAATAACGATTTGGTGGCAGATGTTGGTGGAAGTTGTAAGTTGACATATACTTGTCACTCAAGATTAATTCTTTAGGGTTTTTTTCTGGAATTATTTTCCTTCTTTTCATTTTCCTTTCTCAGAACTGAAGTAATGGATTTACATTTTGTTGAACTGTTACATTTTCTTAAATTGTGTTCTGTAAGTTTGAAAATTTGGCCAACTGGAATATTTTGTGTAATTCATTCATGTTTGGGTAAAAGAACGAACACCTACCATTTCCATCTAGAAATGTTTGCATATAACCTTCTATAGTATCTGGAGCTTGAAGTACAACCATCAACTTAGAGAAATGAAAAAAGGAAGTCAAAATATCTTTAGGATTTCTGTAAATATAAAGAATCTGTAGAAAGAATTATAAAATTATTTTTTATAGCAATCATTGGTTAGAATGATGAAAACAATTTATAATCTTCTTAATATTTATATATTTATATATATTTAATATTTACATATTTAATATTTATAATATTTGATTATGACAATAAGTAAAATTATTTTTCTAATCTTTGATCTGTGGAATGGCAAGTGGTTATTATGTCTCTTTGGTATTACAGATAGTATTGTAATAACTTTTCTCCATGGCATTTCATACATGTACAACAATATATCAAAGTTCTACATGGAAAAGCAATGTGAATTTGCTGAAATAGATTCATTTCTAAAAATGATGTGCAGCAAACTAACAGAAGAATATAATAAGATGTTGGACTAATTACAGTCTTTTCACAGAATGAAAAATCAATATGGCCTAATAAACCTCAAGTATAATTATGCTCACTGTTTATATTCAAATTACTATTAATTTTTCTACATTTTTGTAGCTGTCCAGTTGATAAACATTGAAAAGTGTGATCAAAAATGTATTCACTATACATTAAACTAAATAATAAATATAATCTTTTCAGAAACAAAGCTGAGTACTCTGGTACTTGTGGTTCAGTAGTTCATAGATTTGGAATTTAAGGAAGCTGGTGGAAGCAAGTCCAGGAGACATATCCAAAAATGTTCATAGCTCTGTTATAATACCATAATATTGAAATAAACTAATTATACAGTAATTAGAGTGGACATTTTTGTGAGTACATACAGTGACTAAGCTCTATGACTTACTTTTATTTTTTTGTCCTTGAGACTTCTTGGTATTAAGTAATATGGAACATGAGTACTGAAAATGCGAGGTGATGGCATTTTGGCATAATCTAAATTGTGAATATTGTACTCAAAAAATGGTGCTCTATCAAGTGTGACAATGTTTTCAGTTCTGTTCCGATGACCCTCAAAACAAATCAAGGAGAGGATCTGCTGAGTCCAGATGGTACCTGTGAAAAGAAATAACAATCCTGTTTTCAATCCTGAGGTAAGGTTTTATTAATGAATACCAACAGTAATGCCATCTATTATGGAAATAATTTGGGAATTTTTACCCCTTTGCTTGGATATGCCCAGTTATCATTCCCTGTTGTCTGTACTTCACACTCAAGTACATAAGGCACAAATCAGTGCCACTTCGTTCCATTCTCAATTGAATGGAGGTAGTGGTTAGGTAGTGGTGATGCAGTTTATTCTTCTTGTGTCTGTGCATACTGTGCTTCCTGTGGAGTCCTTTTGATAATGTTTAACTGTTATTTATATATTTGCAACAGTGCTTCATCACTACACGTGGATCCAGTATGTCAGATCAGATCATACCAGGGTGAGTGGTGCTTTCAACTTACTGCAACTTTTTTTAAGATCTTCATAAATGTTTTATTTTTATATAAAATAAAAAGACTAAAAACCAAAAATCAACAAAAATTTAAAAATGGGAAAAATTCTTAGCTCAAATATATTTATACTGTGCATAGCTCTCAGAAGTAGAAATGGTAAATATATAAATGAAAAACTTATACATGTTGAGGAATTAGAGAGGTTAAAAAAGCAGGGCACTGGAGAGCAACTTGATAGTAGCTGCCACTGTGTCTCCTCTACCTTCCCTGACAGAATTCTCAGAAGAAGAAGGAGATAAAGAGAGGCTTATGTCTTGAACAAAGGAGAGAGGGGGGAGGGGAGGGGGAGAAAGAGAAGGAGAAGGAGAAGGAGAAGGAGAAGGAGAAGGAGAAGGAGAAGGAGAAGGAGAAGGAGAAGGAGAAGGAGAAGGAGAGAGAGTAGGTTTCAGAGAGAGCAGTTGTTCTGTGTCTGGGATGATGTATCAAAAGAAGGAAAATGGTTATAAGCTATTTCAGGTGTCTCCTGGGGACGAGAGGAAAGTGGGAGACATCCTGCTTCCTCTCTGGATCCTACTGGAGATAGCCTTACTTCTGATTAGTATATCTGGATCTCTTTGGGATATCAATTTCTCTTCCCTCTCTGTCTATTGTCTGTCCTTGGTGCACCAGTCTGTCCATGTGTCTGTCAATTTGTGTTTGTTTTTGTTTTGTGGTTTGAATGATTGTTGTTCTGTATTTCATATTTAAAAAATGTTTAAAACTTTATCTGCTGGCTTTCCACCGTTTGATTTAGTTTAACTTGTTTAAAAGGCAGTTTCAATTGCACAGCAGAAACTGATGTTACCCTGCACTATGGCTGGGAGTCAAGAAGGCCTGCTCGGGGCTGATTACTTGTATTTAATCGAGACAAATAGATGTAACTCATATTTCTGATTTTAAAAAATTAAAAAATATACATATGACCATTGACAGCTTTTCAAGCTTTCTGGTTACAATTGTTTTAACAGGATAAGCAACTAAAAATAAAACTATGTTGTTTTTCTGTGCTAGATGTTACAAATCAGATTAAGACAAATATTATAACTATTACAGTCAATCATTTGAAATGTTTTGTTAAGAATTTTAGAAGAGAGAAACGTGCATTATTTTTGCCTTTTGTAATCAGCCTTTCCCTGACTCCCTCTGTGGTGGCCTCTGGCTTGGCAGGTAGATCATTGGGACACTCCATTATAGTCACCAATAAATTAGCTGAACAGTTTCAATTAGCTATAGAGGCTTCTGCTGAATCTCTGGCTTCCATGCAAAGGCAAATAACCTCACTTGCCAAAATTACCTTGCAGAATCGCCATACCTTAGATCTTCTCACAACGGAGAAAGGTGGAACCTGCATTTTTCTTAAAGAAGAATGTTGCTAATGAATCTGGACTGATAGAATTACAGGTGCATAAACTCCATAAGCTGAGTGAGAATCTACAGAGACAGAAATTTACTAGAGCTGCCACTGATTGGTGGGAATTGTCCATGTTTTCCCTCCTGATGCCCCTCTTTGGGCCCTTGCTTTGTGTGTTTTTGATAGCTATTTTTTTTTAATTTTTTAAAAATTTATTGAAAAGGGTAATAAAGGGAAGTAAAAACACTTTATGATAAAATTAAAGATTTACATGGAAAATATTTCAGATAAAAACTTTAAAATTGACAATTTTCATGGAAAATTAAGGAGCAAGGTGGTAGACATGTAAAACATTGCTAAATTATTTGAAATATGGGATAGAAATATTTTATGATAGAATTGAAGATTTGCATTGAAAATATTTCTTTTAAAATTGTAGAAAAATGTAGAAAACATGTTAGAATTGAAGAATATTATGGAAAATTTTGTATAGATATAATAATGGTAGGCATAAAAGTATTCCTAAGTTGATTAAAAGTGGAATTATAAATATTTTCTGATAAACCTGAAGATTTACATGGAAAATATTTCTGATAAGATTGTAGGAAATATATAGAAAAATGTGTTAAAATTAAAGATTATCATGGAAATTATAGGTCTGTACCTATAATCCTTAGGTTTGGTCTTCTCATTTTGTACTAGAGTTCCTGAATATTTTGAATTACCAGATTTATGCATTTTGCATTTTCTTTGACTATTGAGTCAATGTTTTCTATGGTATCATGAGCACTTGAGGTTCTTTCTTTTATCTCTTGTATTGCTTTCATCTATGACTCCTGAATTCTTTCCAAGGTTTCCTATCTCCATAGATGTCTCACTTTGTGATTTCTTTATTGTTTCTACTTTGATTTTTAGATTCTGGATGGTTTTGTTCAGTTCCTTCACTTGATTGTGATTTTCTGTAATTCTTTAAGGGAATTTTGTGTTTCTTCTTTAAGGGCTTCTGCCTGTTGACCCATGATCTCCTGTATTTCTTTAAAGGATTTTTGTGTTTCCTCTTTAAGGGCTTTTACCTGTTGACTGATGTTCTCCTGTATTTCTTTAAGGGAGTTATTTAAGTCTTTCTTGAAGCCCTCTATCTGCATCATAAGATACTAACTTAAATCCAACTCTTGTTTTTCCGGTATGTAGGGGAATCCAGGACTTCTTGTGGTGGGAGAAAAACCTTTAAGTAAAAATCATGTGTCTTTCACAGAAAATGATTTTGGTCTATCTCAGCTACTATTTGTTACAAGCTTGATTTTTCCCTCTTTTTTCAACAATATATTTACAATATAAACATAGAAATATATGCCATAGAAACTTGAGTTTAACATTTGTTTAACAATAACTTGTTTTCAAATTTACATTGCAGTGGTAGCTGGTGTGAATTGGAATTATCAAATGACAAATCCTTAGACATGTATGTGTGGTTATCTCTACTAGGTTTATCTACTTGGGCTTGTTGACTGCAGATGTAAGGTGATAAGCTTCTGCCAGCATGACTTCTTTTACATAATTAGTTCTTTTGTATTTGAAATAAGAAACTAATACAGTTTAATTGGCATCACAATGTGGATAATATTTAGGCACTTACCAAAGCTAAACAAAAGACCAATATAATATGATGCTTACCAGACTTTGGATATGTGACTATAAATATGTCATCATCTCGAGTTTCAAAATCTTCTATATTTTCAACAATCTGCATTTTAACTAAACTTCTCTCAAAATTATACCCTTTGAAGTTAAGCAAATATTCATTTTTATTGTCCATAATTAGTCACCTAGAAATAAAATAGAAAATTTTCTTTAAAATCTTAATATTTTACAAGTAATAGCTATTGAGTGACCTACATGTGTCAAGAACACTGAAATGCCTTTCATGTATTAATATTTACTGTAACAAACATATTATTAATAAACAATTATTTAAATTTATAATAGCATTATATTACTATATTTGTTGCCACTTTATGAGATACAAGAAAACAAAGAGAGCAAGAAATTAGAAAGATTTTTTTATAATTAGGTGTAAACAAAAATGATTCTATTTCTAAACATACAAATGTGAAACCTAGCATACAGAGAATACAATGAAGTTATTCAAAGATGTTCAGCTAATCAACATATTAATAATTGATACAGATTTTTTTTACAGAGTTTGGGTATATGATGTAAGAGTTTCTTTGTATAGTATACTTTTATTCCTTGTACTTTTGTTATTAAATAAGAAAAATTTTAAGGAATATGTTTCAATTCTCCTTTTCCTAGAATACAAATTACCTTCAATCTCTTCAAGGTGCTCTTGAACACTGAATCTGAGTGGCAATTTTTAATGAAACAAAAATCTTACCTGACTATAACCAATGATCTTTAGAAATATCACTTTTTATTGGCCAGAAACATTTTGTGAACAAATTAATAATTAAAATTAATAATTTTGGTATAATTATTGGTGTAAATAATGGTGATAATTATGGTAATTAATAATTTATGGTATTATGCTTTTGAACAGAGAAATTTAAAATAAAACATGTCATAAACAGTTTTTTAAAAATTATCATATGATTCCATATGACATTTTCATACATAAGTGTGTAAAGTGATTCTCCCACACTACTCTCAATCACCTTGCTCCCTGCACATGTTCATCCTTATTATATTCATTGCATATCATAAATGTTAAATTGTCCAAATCCTTTTATTCATAAAATATATATTTTCCCTCTTTTTGTCTTCTTTTCTAGTTTTATCAATTATATTAAAATTCCCATAGAACTACAAGTATATAAAATCTGAAATAGTAACCTGTAATTTTTTTCATCTTGGTGAGCTTTAGTTACCACACTTAAGATAATATTTTCTAGATTTATGTATTTTTCTTCAAATTTCATTGTACAATTTTTATCCATTCATTGCTAGGTAATTAGTGAGCCTGATTCCATCTCCTTCTTACTATGAATATAGAATCAGTGATTGTGGTAGTGGTGGTGGCGGTGGTGGTGATGATGACGATAGTGATAATGATGGTGGTAGTGGTGGTAAAAATAGCATCAAACAACCATTAAAGGAATCAATTTACTTCTGGTAAAGAGATAGAAATCGCTGACCTGAGTGGAAATCTACCTTAATAGGTACCCAGTACAGTGACCTGTCTATAGGATACCATAAAAATGCAGGCTTACCTTAAGTCATATTAAAGAAATAAGAACAGTTGTTTTATTATTGAGATAATGTGCTTGTCATCATCGGAATCCCAGCCTCTTAATGTTCCTATAAGCTACAATGTGTTTCTCTTGACTCTGCTAAACTTTTGATTTTTCTTCTTTTACATTCAGGTGCTAGTCAGAGCTAAACATGTTTTCTCTGATACTGTGGGTTTTTCACTTCTCACTAACTCTTCCTTCCTGCTATGTGGTTTTTCATCCACAAACTCTTCCTCCCTGCTAGGTGGTTTATCATCTACAAAGTGGCTGATCTCCAGGCTGGCTCAACTCACATGGCAAACCTTCTTCTTTTTCTGTCTCCTGCCTACAACAGTTTCTGAGATTTATAGCTTGCCTGCCATGGAATTTTTCTTTCAAACTCATTTAATACATTTTTCCTTGGGATTACATTGAGATTATTGTTTAATCTTAAATTCTTTTATTACTGAGACAAACACTCCAAAGTGGTGACTGATTTCTGCAGTAACATGTGTGATTCTTGTCGACTCCAAAAATCTTTGGTAACACATGAATACAAGTATCAGTGTGACAAAAAATATAGATTTTTTGGGCATGTGTGTAAGAGGAGTAGAGCTGTCTCATATTGTAGTTCAATTTTTATGAGTTGTTTTTAGGAGACTCCACCCTGATTTTCATAGTAACTTACCAACTTACACTCCCCCTAATTGTTTATAAAGGTCCATCCTGTTCCAAAGCCTACACAGTGAAAAATAGCCAAGGGACAGGGGAGATCATTCATGTGTGATGAATGTTGTGGTGGAAAAATCATTAATTTCAGTATCAAAGAGCAAACAATGAGCAGAAGAAACTTCAAAATAGATTCCAAAATCTGTTCCATGGGGCTCAGTTTTCCTTCCAGTGTGAATGCTATTGCTAGAGTTTGAAACTAGAGCTCAAAACTAAGAGAAAGCCTCAGAAAGTTTGTACTGTGATTTAAATAGCAATACAGTTTAAGGAGGGGCACAGGGAACACACATACACACACACATACACAAGCACACACACAAAGAGACAGACACACACACATACACACACACACACACACACACAGAGAGAGAGAGAGAGAGAGAGAGAGAGAGAGAGAGAGAGAGAGAAACAGAGACAGACACAGACAAGAGACTGGCACAGAAACAGAAAGATAGATACAGAGAGACAGAGATTGAAAGAAACATGTACACCAAAATATGGAGAACAAGGAGTTGGTACTGGTAATGGCATAGGAGGAGAGGACAGTGCTAGAAATGCTAACAAAGGACTGACAAAAGTCTTTTTTAAAAGAATCTTGCTGAGTTGGAGGTTAGCCAGCTGTAGACGCAAAGGTCTCTTTCTTCGTGACTTATCCTGGGAAACAGAGGAATAACCTTGGGAATGTATTCTGAGCTACAGAGTAGTTTTATGTATAGGGAAAAAGCTTTGGTTTAGGATATAGCAATGTTCTATGATATCCGTATCTGATCTGAGCCATAGATAGTGGTGCGTGATGGAAAGCTAGGCCTGGAAGTTTTGTGCAAGATTCCCATTGTGAATAGAGGATTATAACAGCCAGTTTATGTTTAGACAGAAAACCACAGATATAGATATAAAATGACCCAACATAGATAGTGCTGGACATCCAGGAGTTAATGCATTAGCACAAACACATTGAGTCCAGGAACTTGTCGACTGTGATAGAAGCTGTTATGCGAAGATTACTTACCAAAGTGACACATTCGTGTGATTCTGTAATAATATGCTCTAAGAAGCCTGAACTTTCATTTTCTCTCTTCTTGATGACAGTCTACAATGTGTGCATCTATAGGCATCTGTGTATACCTTCAAAGGCTTGAATGCCAATAAATAAGTATGTGTAATTTGTGTATGTCTACTTACATTCTCCTCTACCTCATACCTCCCATGACTGTTCTTCTTTCCTGCTGCAGAATTTGGACCTTTCAGGACCATGTGTACACCACATCCATTAATACCCAGTTTTAGTTTGGTATATCAGCTTTGTTTGGTCTTGTTCTCTTTCTCTCTTTAGTACTGTTTTGCTTTTGTATTGACATGCTTTCTTATTGGACACAGCTTGGCCCGGGCATGGGAGCTTCCTGCTTTAGCATACTGACTATTATGTCATATTTTGCATATCATTAGATCATCCAGAGGATACAACAGTATGTACAAGTAATTCCAAAAATGTTACAAGAGACCTCCTTAGTTGATACTAACCATCACCAAAGTGTTTGGATACAAAATTAAACTAAAAATATCAGTAGTCTTCATTTATAAAAATGATAAATAGGCTGAGAAGAAAATCAGAAAAATAGTACACCTCACAATAGCCAAAAGTAATATAAAATACATAGATTGATTTCTAGAATTTGTAAAGGACTAAATGAACCACACAATTTATGAAAATCACTGTTTTTCTTCTACAGAACTTCACACACACACACACACACACACACACACACACACACATGCACTCATGCATAGTTTTATTCATCAGCAAATCTAGGATTCACAAATGAGAAAAACCATGAATATATAATAGTTTCATTTCATTACTCTGTTCCTAGAGTGCATGGAGCTGAACGTGTTCAGAGTTCATGATACATTAATGCATTGTGATATTGTCTTTATGAATCCTAGTGTGATGATTTATGCCAATTTACACAAAATTGCCTAAACAGTATCAACTATAAGGACAGGTAAAATTATCAGCCAGTTATATACATACTGAATCATCATACATACTGAATCATTTATACATACAATAAAGCATCATATGTAGTGAATTAATCTTATTAATATGTGTAGACTTGTAAGAAATTCAATTAATATAAAAATGACCTAAATTATATTATGAAATAAACTATAATATATAAGATTTATCCATTACCTATTAGTAATTACTTGTAAACTTCAAATAGCAACCTAAGAGACACAAAGTTTAAATGCTAGATTATTCTCTTATAGTTAGCTTTTAATTGATGTTTACCTCAAGAAAGAAATGAAATAGTTGTGCTAATTCAGCAAATTTATTCTCATTTAGAGAGAGACACATACATATAAATACACACAGAGAGAGAAACAGAGAATAACAGAGAGATACAGAGAAAGAGAGAAGAAGAAGAAGAAGAAGAAGAAGAAGAAGAAGAAGGAGGAGGAGGAGGAGGAGGAGGAGGAGGAGGAGGAGGAGGAGGAGGAGGAGAAGAAAAGAGGAGGGGAGGGGAGAGGAGAAGAGAGGAGAGGTTTCATTTTTTTAAAGACAGATTGCATCTTTTCAAAATTTAGTCCAGAGCAGTATCTGTGTAGGATCTGCCAATGAAATCTCTACCTAATGCTTCAATACATAAAAGGATGTCACTGAGTCCAATATTATTAGAAGTAGATATCTTAGCTGTTTATTCCAAAGAAATTTGCCATTATTTGTTACTTATTTTGCATGACCACTCTAGTATTCTGTCATGAGCTCTATCTTCCAGAAGGGAGAAAGGGAGGTGAGAGAAAAATTCATAGCATTTTGGGGATTGGTGTTGTTAGGTAGTCTCTAGTTCCTTATCATTCAAGTATAAAGAAAGAAAGGCAAAAAAGTCAAAGGTAAAGAATTGGTAAGTCATGCAGAAGAGAAACTGAAGCTCTAAAGAAGGGAAATATTTACTGTTTGACTACTTGCAGCTGCAGATCAGTTGTGGCAACAGACCCAAATCTTCTACAGTGTTAAGAATGGCAGGGCTTGAAGAGTTAAATAGGCACAAATAGGCCCTACAGAGTTGGTTTTAGTGGATCAGTAATGTACTAGGGAGGTTCAGCCTATGTAGTTGGGCAAATGTTGACTTTTGTAAAAATCTATTTTATGGGAACTTTCAAAGGAGTGTTTATTTTGGACGGACTACAAAGAACTACAGGAAAACAAGGTACCTATTTACGCAGTTACAAAATTTACAAAACAAATAGTTAAGAAATATTTGTTAGTGAAATCTAAATGAACGTCGATGACCTGCTTGGTTAAATAAAAAATCCTGTTCAGGGAGATAAGAGTGTGGCTGCACTGTTTTTTGTTCACTCTCCCATGCCCCTGTTCTGATGGTTATCTAGCTTGTTTCTTCAATTACAAAATTAGTCTGTAGCAATAGAGGGATCTATGGTTTTATAACACCCCTGAGTAAATTAATTCATTTTCTAATGGTCAGTGTCCTTTCTTAACAATGATCTTCCAAGTCCCATTTGTTTTCTTTTCTTTCTACTTGTTTTCTTATTGGTAGATATAACTTGTCTATTGTTTCCTATAATGATAGTGTTTTTTCCCAATTGTGTCCCACCATCTTTTCTCATCTTAGTTTATTTTTCAGTTTTTGATTACCCCCATTTCAGTCTTTGATTATCCCATAGGGTACTCTTATGTAACGATTAAACTCAGGTCCCATAAAAGTCAGACTATAACTCCAGAAGATATTATTAATCTGTTCAATGAATGGATATTTCCTAATATGGGGTGAAGACAATTAGAGAATCCTTTAAGCTTCTGAACATCGTGGCTGTCCCTATGTGTTTACTGTTGGAAACTAAAGCAATGTTTGCAAAATAATCCATTTTGTGAGAGTAGTGTAGAGCAGAATGCAAAAATTGATGTAGTAGACTACTTATTCAAGGGAACAACTTATATAATAAATATTTATGACTATGTAATGCAAATTGTCACTCAGTGGAATGCTTTTGGTGTCCTATGAGATAGATCTAACTATCTATCTATCTATCTATCTATCTATCTATCTATCTATCTATCTATCATCTGTCTGTCTGTCTATGGTAGGAAACAGAAAAATGACACATATATAAATGGGGTCAGGGGAGAATAATTAGAATGAAATACAAATGACAATATAACAATTGGAAAATTATGGTAAAAATTACTTTTTTCTCTTAAATGACTTTCATTTAAGTATGAAAGTATGTAAATATAAGAAAGTTTAGCCCACCAAATGTGGTGGTAGACGTCTTTAATGACACCAATTGAGTGGCAGAGCCAGCTGGATCTTGATGCATTCCCAGCAAGGTACGGGTTCATAGTGAGACTGTAGCTTAAACAAAATGGTTTTTATCAAATCTAATAAAATTAAATTGCAAATAATAGATAGGTTGTAACTATCAATGATTCTGATTCATTGCATATGGTTTCTTCAATTTAGCAGAAAA
This sequence comes from Apodemus agrarius, assembly GCA_964023405.1. Taxonomy (NCBI): domain Eukaryota; kingdom Metazoa; phylum Chordata; class Mammalia; order Rodentia; family Muridae; genus Apodemus; species Apodemus agrarius. The sequence goes on along the minus strand of OZ030025.1, from coordinate 37,134,967 downwards.
CAAAACAATAACACAAAGGAAAAACCTATAATAAATAAAATTTAATGAGTAAAAATGCTAAAAAAAATCTGGATAGAGTATTAAGATGTACACTAAATTTTCTAATTTGTCCATCATCATGGTAATACAACTTAAAATATTTCAAATAATCAGATCGTCCTTTCTATCAATGCTTTAATCTTACGTTGTCTGGCCAGTGCTCATAGCCTGTTCTCATGATTCCTTACCCCCATGGCATATTTTTCTCTCTCCAGCTCCATTCTTTTTATGGTCTTTGCCTCAGACCCCAAGCCAAAAACTGAAGCTCCTTTTGCCTCTCTTATGCCTAGATATAGGATGAGGGCATCTTTATTGAACAAAGTGTTTTAAACTAAGGAAAAAGATTATATACATTATTTGGTATAATGAGTATCTTCTCAACCCTAGTGGCAAACAGACTGTGTGGGGTCAGTATTTAGCATTACAATACATAGAAAATACAAAACATCAATAGATATTAAACTTCTATTTGCCAGAACCTGGAAAAAATTGAATTTTTCTTCACTTGAACCACCCCTGAAGCAGAAGGCATCAGTGGTTCAGAACATGGAAGTAGGCAAAGAATGAGAGGCAGGAATGCAGTTGACAAGAAAGGAACATAGAGTAAAACCACAGAGAATAAGTAGAAGTCAGGATGATAAATATAGAGACACTATGGAATAGAATGGAGGGACATTCAATTTGGAGGTTTTTTGAGACAGAAGGAAAAGAACATGCTTTGAGACATTGAATGTGGAGGCAGGCAAGCTATTTGCAATCTTTGCCTCTCTGAGTTGGTAGGCTTTCACCCCAGCATCTAGGTACTGGAGAGATAGAGATAGATAGAGATAGAGATAGAGATAGAGAGAGAGACAGAGACAGAGACAGAGACAGAGAGAGAGAGAGAGAGAGAGAGAGAGAGAGAGCCTTTATTGGTAAAATCAAATGTTTATGATTGTCTTAAAAATAACATTTGGTATTCCAATGCATGACATGACCACTTAGACAGAGAAATCATGCTAGCTGTGGGCAAACTACAAAGCCATCAGATTTGCTTACTCACTGGGAAGTCCTCAAGGAGAAAGATGTATAGAAAGTAGAGATAAGGATGGAAAATACTAGAAGACAAGGCAATAGGACCCTGATAAGTGATACTTTAGTGACTTCAAAATAAAAGCAGAAATTTAAAAATTAAATAAAGACAACTGAAATTTGTTCAATATCTATTATTATTATTATTATTATTATTATTATTACTGTTATCATTATTGCTGTATTTCATACTATATCCTTAATATTTATACTATTTTTTGTGCCTCTAAAAGAAAAGTAGACCTTTAGAGAAACAGAAAAGAAAAACTATAAAATGTAAACTTATAAGAAATAAACCTTCAGCTGGGCAGTGGTATTGCATGCCTTTAATCACAGCACTTGGGAGGCCGAGGCAGGTGGATTTCTGAGTTTGAGGCCAGCCTGGTCTACAGAGTGAGTTCCAGGACAGCCAGGGTTACACAGAGAAACCCTGTTCCAAAAAAAAAAAAGGAAGGAAGGAAGAAATAAATCCTCAAAAGACTTACAAATAAACTAAGAGAAATACTCAGACACTTCTCAGTGTATAAGGGGAGGTGGGATGGAGGCAGAGACTCTATGTGTGGTGCCTGGAATAAAGGCAGTGTTTGGAATATAAAGAAAGAAAGAAATTTACCAAGAAAGAAAGAAAAAAGAAAAAAAAGAAAAACCTTATATAATGGTATGGATTATAAATGAATGAATGAATGAATAAATGAATGAATAAATAAATAAATAAATAAGTTTTGTGTATTAGCCTAAAATGTGGTAGAAAATAAAATAGAAAACAAAACTGATTTCCTTTTAAATTAACCATGATGGAAAATCAATAAAGAGAAAGTATAGTTCAAGTATACTGAGATGAGAGATTGAGGAGTTGCAGTATAACTGATAAACAGTAAGAAAATGAGAGTTGGGATGTGAATGATTGTGTAATTGCAAGACAATGTACACAGAAGTCATTAAGTTATTAAGGTTTGGAAAGTTTGACCTACGAAAGACTTACAATAACACATATCTGAACAGTGTTGGCCACAAAGGAAGGGCTATCTAAGCATGGTACTGTGTTGTGTCTTTTTAGTTTGTAAGTGATCATGTAAAAGTAATTTATGTTGCCTATACAATAACTACAGCTTAGTCATTAAATTACATATATACATAAGTTCATTGAGAGTGAAATAGTATGAAAAGGTAAGACAACATGGAAAGAAATGGATAAAACCATGATAGAAATAGAAAAACTGAGGTTAAAAATGCTAAAATTACAACAAAACTTTCAGCCTATTCTCAATATTACATTGAAGGAGATAAAAGACATAATTTAAAATTATCCAAAAGTCTAGATTCTGGCTGAAAATGTGCGTTAGTAGCAAAAGATTATATATATAATATATATATAATATATTATATATATAATATATAATATATATATTAGACTCTATCTTCAATCAACAGCTTAGAAATAAGAAAATAAAAGTAGATAGTTATCATGACATATAAGACTAGACATTGAGTACTTTAGGTGTGTTCACCATGGAAAACTGTGTAGATATTACACAGTTAAAAATGGTCCCACCATATGATTCAACAACCCCACTCCTGTTTATATAGCCAATGTAATCAAGTCAGCATTCAAAGCCCTTACTGGCTTCCAATGTTCTTGCACTCTTCTCTCATTCAAGAAATGGAATGAGTCAAGATTCTCATTAATATTGAAAAGAATACAAGTATGATAAATACCCAAAATGGAGTATTCTTAACATATAAGAAAAGATTAAAAACCTGTTGTTGGAAGTGGATGAATCTTAAAATGCCAGATTAATTGAAACCAGACAATACAGAGAAATAGATATCACATCTTTCTCCAGTGTAAGGGAAAGGTAGAACTATGATTACTGGGAACTGGGAGGAGTCCAGAGCAAAGATGGTGTGAAAGTGTAAGAGGGTGATTGCATTAGATCAATGCATACTGTGTTCATAGAAATACCACATTGAATCTACTAATACAAATAATCAAAGGATTTTTAGAAAAGACAAATCTACTTTAGATAAATGAGATTCTCTGTATTGATAAATTGGCTAAAAGAGAAGGAATCACAAGAGACAACTATAAGAAAAAGACAGCCATGGGGAAGGCCTGTCAGCAATGGAAGGTCTGGTTGTCATGAACACCTTTTAACAAGAAGCCCAGGGAACAATGTGGTATGGGGATACTTGGGAATATGTGGTTAAACTTAGACTTAAAAAATAATCTTCAAGACACATTTCTCATCTTACCTTCTTTTTATCTTCCTAACTCAGAAACATCATACTGAAGCCATATCTGATTTCATACTAGCCTCTAATGTGGTCAAATCAAGGCCTTCTAGAACTGAACAGAAAGTTACTGAATACAAACCAAAGTCAGGGAATTATACTTCCTGAGGAGCCAATGCAATAATTTTTTGTTTCTGGTTTACATTATTTAGAAGTAAAAACAAAACCCGTTCAATCTATTATCTTCATGAATATTGTAAAAGAGTTATTTTAGTATAAGAAATACACAAGGTTCATATTAATTTACCTATTTAGGGACACAACGAGAAACATATTGAGAAATGCAAGGATCAGGAGCTCGAGACACTGCTCAGTGGTTAAAGCACTGGCAGCTCTTAAAGAGGTACTGAATGTGCTTCTCTGTTCTCATATGGCAACTGGAAAATCAGCTATAACTCTAGGTCCAGGGAATCTGATGCACTCTTTTGGCCTCTGTATTCACTACACACATATGGTTCAAATACAGATATAAAGGCAAAACACTTATAATAAAACAAAAAATGAAATGAATCAATCTTAAACATTTTAAGAAAGAAGTTCAAGAGTTTTAATAAAACAATATTTAGGGGAATTTCCTATTCCTCCATGTCTCCATTTCTCATATCCCACAAAGTCTCTGGAAAGCAGTGTTTCATTGCTAAAATGAAACAGAACCTGAATATAATAATTGCCATATGGGAAATCTTGATTCCACACTCCTTATGCCTTTTTGTGAATCAATTCTGTATTGCAGAATAAAAACATTTTCAGTTTACCTATAACTGTGTGCCATGCAGTGCACAAGTTCACATTCCATTTTACTACATGACTCTTCCTATGCTGCTGGCTAGAAGATAAACATTTAAATATTTGTGCGTGTGTGTGTGTGTGTGTGTGTATATATATATATATATACACACACATATGTATATATACACATATATATATATATATATATTCTTTCCAAAATACTTCAATTGTAATTATGACAACCCTCAAATGGTCCTGATAATGGCAGAAAATCTGTTGTACATCAGAATAAGTAGTTTCAAAATTATTATAGCTTTTCATATGCCCCTCTTTCCACCTGCAACTATTGGATATGTGCTCCCTAAATTGAGACAGCTTAAAAGTTTTCTGTAGCTTATAATTAAATGAGAAGGATAAATATTGTTATCTTTTCCATTGAGGAATTTCTCCAGATAATTTTCTATGGCATCTTCAGGATCAAAAATATCCACCCAATTTGAGACATGAAAAAACAAGATCAAAATATATTTGGATTTCTCTAAATACAAAGAATCTGCAGAAAAACAAAAATATGATATTACTTTATTAATTCTTGGTTATCCTGATAAGTTCTAAACAATTATGTGAGTTCATCATCTAAAAAATATTTACTTTCATTTAAGTAATAGTTATGAAAGGTTAGTTGGTTTTCAACTTGTTTTTGTCTATAATATTTGAATGAATACTTTCATTCACACAGCATTTTCCACATGCACAGAAACACATGTCAATGTTCTTGAAGTTATGTTATACAGAATGTTGATTAATATAGTAAACTCATTTTCCTTAAAGATTTAGCAAATTATGTTCATTGAATGATTGGAGATATTTGTTATATAATCAGGGTAGCACTGGAAAATAGTGGAAAATGAAAGAATGAGCTATTACCTTGATATAAGCATCAACTCTAAACACAGAATTTAAAAACAAACATATAATATTATGAATAATAAGTGTATATCTAGTTTCAGAAAATATGTATTTCTGTCCTTAAAGCAGAGAGATTTCTTAAATAAGAACTTGTATTAAGCTTTTTTAATTTTTCTTGTAATAGATCTTAAAGTTGAGTTAATAGAAATAGATAGGAGTTCTGTCTTTGGGGATAGGAAAGAATATTACCAAAATAGCTGTAAATTTAAATTTTATTTTAAATAATAAAATAATATAAAATATACATATAAATTAAATCATATTTCTAAAAAGCAAGATTTTGATTATACTAAAAGTGAGAATTTTACTAATCAGATTAAACCACAAAATTATAAAACATGAGAAAGTCCACAGATATAAGTACATTAGCACCCAGAAGACACAGAATTGACATCAGTAAGAAATTTTTTCCAGATCCAACCATTTGCCTGCAAATTGCATGAATTCATTATTTTTAATTGCTGAGTAGTATTCCATTGTATAAATATATCACATTTTCTGTATCCATTCTTCCATTGAGTGACATCTGGGCTCCCTCCAACTTCTGGCTATTATAAATAAGGCTGCTATGAACATAGTTGAGCATGTGTCTTTATTGTATGCAGGGGAATCCTCTGAGTATATGCCCAGGAGTGGTATGACAGGATCCTCTGGAAGTGTCATGCCCAATTTTCTGAGGAACCGCCAGACTGATTTCCAGAGTGGTTGTACCATCTTGCAGTCCCACCAACAGTATAGGAGTGTTCCTCTTTCTCCACATCCTTGCCAGCACCTGTTGTCTCTTGAGTTTTTAATCTTAGCCATTCTGACTGGTGTGAGGTGGAATCTCAGGGTTGTTTTGATTTGCATTTCCCTGATGACTAATGATGTTGAACATCTCTTAAGGTGTTTCTCGGCCATCCGAATCTGTAGGCAAATAGTTGGATCTGGAAAATATCATCCTAAGTGAGTTAACACAATCACAAAAGAATACACATGAAATGCAATCACTGATAAGTGGATATTAATGAGCCCAGAAGCTCTTAATACTCAAGGCGCAATTAGCAAGTCAAAAGATTCCCAAGAAGAAGGAAGGAGAGGACCCTGGTCCTGAAAGGACTGGATCCAGTTTTGTAGGAGAATACCAGAATAGAACAGAGAAATGGTGGTGGTGATTGGGGAATAGGTGTGTGTGGGGAAGGACATATGGGACATATGGTGAGGGGGGAACTGGGAAAGGGGAAAGCCTTAGGAATGTAAACAAAGAATATAGAAAACAAAAACAAAAACAAAACAAAACAAAAATTTTTACTGAAATCAAGATTATGAGGAACTAGACCAATAGTAGATCCCTTTCACAGAATAACTGATAATCAATAAATATCAAACATCTTCATTCTCATTATTAAGAACAAGTATGAAAATTAAGTCTAACATGAGACACAATTCAATAACTGTCACCCTGACAGCCACTTAAGTCTGATGTATCAAGGTACTAGAAGAAAAATAAGAATTAAATCTTTGTTGATTTAAGCAATAACTTATTCTCCATTTTCTTCAGAAACACAGTACTACCTCATTAAGTTGAGTACTCTGGTACTTGTGGCTCTGCAGTTCCATTCCTAGATGTGGATTCTAGGGAAGCTTGAGGAAGAATACCCAGGTGACACACTTGAAAATATTCAGAGGCATCATCACACCACAAACACAAAAGAATTTACACTATTCAATTATTGAAGTATTTTATCTCTATAAAAAGTAGCAAATCTTTCTAACCTAATTTAGTATTTTGGTCAGTGAGACATTTTGGTATCAAGTAATATGGAAAGTGGGAAGTGAAAATGCTAGCAGATGGCATTTTGATATAGTCTAATTTGAGGCTATTGTACTTACAGAATGGTGCTCTCTTCCTTGTTAGGATTTTTTTAGTACTATTCTTGTGCCAGTCAAAACAAATCAAGCTGAAGATCTGCTGGACCCTACAGTATCTGGCAAAATATATAACAATCCTGTTTTGAATCCTGAGGTAGATGTAATAAATATCTATGGTAATGAACTCAAACTTAAGGAAATTGGTGCTTTAAAAATATTCTATGTATTCTAATGAACAAGTGCAGCTTTAGTTGATTTTTATCTATATTTAGGTATAAAATTAGAAAAGACAAAAGCATGGGTTCTGACTTATTTTTTTCAATTATACAGTTTTTCTGTTCTGCTTTCTTGTATGTATATTCAATGATTAATCCTGTAGCTTCTCTGTAGTCTATGTTCCATGGAAAGATTTTATTGTAGTTTTAAACTTCTCATTGACAGATACTATTTGTAAATATTAATGTGTATAGTCTTACAAAACCTAATATATACACTTTTTGCTAATATCACATCAGATTGAGTACATTTCTATCATACTGCCTTTTTAAATTCTCTTTGGTTCCTCATTGATTACCTATTCTTGATCCGGTGTGTGTGTGTGTGTGTGTGTGTGTGTGTGTGTGTGTGTCTGTCTGTCTGTCTGTCTGTGTCTGTGTGTCTGTGTGTGTTTGTGTAAGAAAAGAGAGATGGGAGAAATATTTGTTCATAAACATGTTCATATGCGAATTCAGGCATGCACATGTGTTTTTATTTGATTTTTAATCTATATTTAGGTATTAAATTAGAAAAGACAAAATCAAGGGCTCTTCCTTTTTTTAATGGTACAGATGTTCTATTCTGTTTTCTTAATAATGGCTATTCAATGATTCATCCTATAGGGGGTAATAGAATCATTCAGTCACACATATTCATATGTGAATTAAGGTATGCACATGTATAGTTGTTGGAGTACAATTGCACTCAAACTTGCTAAAGGTAGTGTTTCTTTTATGTTTTCTGAGAATGTGGTCTGACTGGCTCATAAAATTCTGGAGATCCTCCTTTCTGTGCCTACTACCTCACCATAGGAATGCCAAAATTACAGAAACATGTTGCCACATCTGGTCTACTGGTGTTTAAATGACTCCAAATAAGATCCTCACTCTTGCAAGATCAAGACATATATTTTCTCATTGACCTATCATCTCATCATTGAGAAGACTTTTAGAGTTGAGTTATAAAAAATTCCATTGTCTATAGCATTTACCAAAAGTCAAACATAAACTTTTTTAAAATCAGATGCTTATTTTTCTCTATTTACAATGCAAATGCTGTCCCATGCCATGGTATCCCCCCTGTCATACCCCTCCACTTTGCAAAATAGAGAGTGCTCCCTCACCTGCCCACCCACTCTAGTCTCACCCCTCTACCATCCCCCTACTCTGGGGCAACAAGCATTACAGGACCAAAGGCCACCCCTCCTACTAATAGCAGATAAGGTAGTCCTATTTTTGTATATGTAGCTGAAGCCACATACGCATCTATGTATACTCTTGGTTGGTGCTTTAGTCCCCAGAAATGTGGCAAGTCCAGTTAGTTGATATTGTTATCCTTTCTATGAAGATGCAATCCCCTTCAATTCCCTCAGTCTTTTTCCTAATTCTTCCATTGGCATATACTGGCTCAGTCCGATGGTTTTCAGTATCTGTGTTTGCCTTAGAAAGGTGCTGGTGGGACCTCTCATAGGACAGCCATACTAGGATGGGAGCACTTCTTGACATCAATAATAGTGTCTAGGTTTGGTGTGTGCATATGGGATGGATCCCAAGTTGGGACTGTCTCTGAGCGGCCTTTCCTTCAGTCTGCAACATTTTTTGTTCCTGAGTTTCCTTTAAACAGAAACAAGTCTGGAATAAAATTTTTGAGATGGAGGTTTGGCCCCTTCCCTCAACAGAGGGCCATGTCTATCTACTAGAGGTGGTCTCCTCAAGTTCTATCTCTCCTCTATTTGTGATTTCAGTTCATCTCATCCCCTTTGAAGATGGGAATATTTCCTTCAGTGTGCTTTCAGAGGTACTCCTATTCAGGAATCTTAGTATGTATTACATAATGGGTGTTTAAGAATGTATAGAAGGTATTAAGTGTTATAGGTGAGATATGACATTGAGTCAGTGCTATTTTATCTTGGCTTATCAATATTGTCTATGAATAGACTCTCCATTAATCAGTGTTATGCCTTGTGTATGTTTTATTAGCACACTTCAAAGAATAAACTTAAGTTTTCTATTTCAAAACCAATGATATCTACCTCAACTGTTTTTCCTTTGATGGGTATGAAGTGTCCTTCCAACTATCTTTTGATTAAATTTGATGTAAGTGTATTTTACTAGATATTGTGATAGCTAATCCATATTTCTGTTTAGGTCTCTTTGCTTGGAAAAACTTTTTCCAGCCCTTTAATCTGAGGTAATCTCTCCTTTTGTTGAGGTGTGTTTCTTATTTACAAAAAAATGAAGAATTCTTGATCTGCATCAATTCTGTTTGCCTGTCTTTTTCTTGAGAAATATTGATACTGAGATATTAAATACCAATGATTTTTAATTCCTGTTATTTTAGTGTTGGTATGGTAGTGTATTTGTGCATGAACGTGTGTTATATATGTATGTGGTGTGTGTATTTGTGTGTGTGTGTGTGTGTGTGTGTGTGTGCTTTCCTACTGTTGGTTAACTGGTGTAAATCATTTACTACCTGTGTTTCTGTGGCTATAGTTAGCTTCTTAGGATTATGTTTTCCATATAGTATCTTTTATAGATGTGTGGATAGACTCTTTAAATTTGTTTTTGTCATGGAATATCTTGTTTCCTCCATCTATGGTAATTGAATTTTGTATTGGGTATAGTAGTCTAGGCTCGCATCCTGTGTTTTATACATTTAGAGTTTTAATCTTATATGGTGGGGAGGATTTTTTTTCTGGTCAAAGCTATTTGGTTTACAATAAAGTTCTTGTATTAATATAGGAACATCTTTCTTTTGCTTTTGAAATATTTCACCTCTGATTTTGTTGAAAGCATTTTCTATGGCTTGCACATGGGAATCTGCTCCTACTTCTATTCCAATTATTCTGAGATTTAGTCTTTTCATGGTGTCCAAAATTTCTTGGATGTATTGAATCATGAATTTCTTAGGTTTAGCATTTTCTTTGACCAATGTATTGAATTTTTCAATCACATCATCTATGCTTAAAAATCTCTCTTCCATTTCTTACATTCTGCTGGTGGTGCTTGTGTTTATATTTCTTGTTCTCTAAGTTTATTGTCTCAAAGACTCAATAAGTTTGTATATTCATTATTGTGAGACCGTGAAAGCATACTATTTTCTGGTTGAGCTAGGTTTAAGCCCTGAAGACCCATCAGACAATTCTGAGAGGGACGGAGGGCTGTTTGTTATGCTCTCAGACACTAAGCTCCTGACACGAGGCCCCAGCTCCATAGTTTTGTGGCCATCAGTCATGTAGAGCAATTCCCCAAGGTCCTGGTATTCTGTCTGGACTCCTCCCCTACAGTTACCAGGCAACAGCCAGGTAGGCCTGGCCCACTACAAAAGGGGCTGTTTGCCCCTTCCTCCCTCTCTTGGTCTCACTCCTTTACTTCTGCCTCTCACTCCCTTGTTCTCTATCTCTCTGCATTCCCTTCCCACTCTCTCCACATGGCCATGGCCAGCCTCTACTTCTCTCCTTTCTTCCTCTCTCTGTCTTTCTACAATAAATGCCTTAAAACCTGGACTGCCTCTTCCCAACTGTACCCGCAGTGTTGGAGCAATAAAGCAGGCCTTCCTCTAAAGAACTCTATGTCTAATCTCCCACAGGAAACGTCTCTCCATTTCCAGACACATTCTCCACCAAGCCAAGCAGCTGACCCAGCAAACCAAGGACTCTTCTCCCTGTCCCTACATAAACCATCCGGGGCTCTCCTTTCCTTCTTCTCTTCAGACGCCAGCTATAGCCCTACCCAGTTCTCAGCTCTTCTGCTGCATCCAGCAGCTTCTGTGGTAGCCAAGACTGAGAACCTGTTGTCCTGGGCCTCCTCATGGCCCAGGGTCCCAAGAGCCTGGCCTTTCACGTTCCCCAAGAATCCCAGACTGCCCTTTGCCATCCCTGCAGCTGGGTACTGAAGCTTCTCACAGCGTAATGCTCACTCACCTGGTAGCTGCTGGGATGCATGCAGTTCAATTCTCCATCTCCTCTTTGCCTAGCAGCCCTATCTATCTTTGGCAGACAAGGCCCACCATTGTTGGGTTTTTTGTTTTGTTTTGTTTTTTTGTTTTAGTTTTTCGAGACAGGGTTTCTCTGTGTAGCCCTGGCTGTCCTGGAACTCACTCTGTAGACCAGGCTGGCCTCGAACTCAGAAATCCGCCTGCCTCTGCCTCCCAAGTGCTGGGATTACAGGTGTGTGCCACCATGCCAGGCAAGGCCCACCATTTTAAACCATACATTATTGCTTCTATTTCCATTTTCACTTCTTAGTTTTAATCAGTCTGTCGCTAGTTTGACTGTATTTTTTATTTCCTTAAGGGTTTTATTTATATATTATATAAAGATCTCTATCATCTTTAAGAGGTTACATTAAAGGTCAGCTTCTTGTGTTTCAGCTTTGTTAGTATATCCAGGACTTGCTGTAGCAGGATAGGTAGGCTCTGGTTCTAATCATGTTGACTGTGATTTTAGCCATCTGGTTGTCTCTGGAATTAGCAAATATACTTGATACCATCAGGAATCCTCAGGCAAGCAGAAGAACCTAACAAAGAATCTCAGGGAATGGGGCTCTTTAATTCTGACAGCTATGCACCACGGGGACCCACTGGCAGAGGATTTTAGGGGAAGGTTCTAAGCTGGATATACCTGGGACCCCATAGGCCCCATCAGAAAAAAGGAAAGCTGTGACTTAGAACATTAAGGTCTGGGGAGAGCATGCTACTCACATCTTCTGGCTGTGACCCATGTTAACGCCCCCCCGCCAGTATCACTTTTAACATCCTTTCCACCATTCCTCAATGTTCCTGAGTATAAGTATAGAAATCATGTTGTAGTTGTGCTCATTAGAAATTAAAATCATAGTAGCCTTTTATTTCTGAATTATGGACTGTTATAGTTTTCTCTATTAGACTCTGTTTGTTATAGAAGATTTTCTATTTCGGTGAGAAAATTCCTTTGAAGACTGGTGAGACCTATACTGAAAAGTAGTGTAAGAATATGTTTTATAATGCAGATAAGAATTAGTCTTATCTAGTAAAATGATATTGGCAGGTTCCTTTCTAAAAACCATGACATTGCTTGGCATTGGTGTGACATAGCTTTAATCTGAGTACTCCAGAGCCACAGGCAGGCCACTCTCTGATCTTAAGGCAAGCCTGTTATACAAAGAAAGGATCAGAACAGCCAGGGCTATACCATGAAACCATGTCTCAAAACTCCAAAATTAAAAAAAATAATAAATTAGAATACATGATCTTACTGACAAATGACATTGCCTTCATTGACGCGGACCTTATTGTAATGATCACAAACTTATTGGAATGAGCACAAATGTGTTGGGGAAAGCAACACAATATTTTTTTTTAATTTTTATTTTCTATATTCTATGTTTACATTCCAAAGGCTTTCCCCTTTCCCAGTTCCCCCCCTCCCTATGTCCCATAGTTCCTCTCCCCCCAACTATTCCCCAATCATTCCCCTCCCCCCACAGCAACACAATATTTTTATATCTTGATAATTTTTTAAAAATTAAAAATTTCGGAAAAGCACCAGGGCGGCTTTCAGCAGGGGCAGCCATCTTGCCCCAGACCCCCGCACGCAAACAGCGGGCACACTGGTTGCAGTGAGCGGCTGGAATCAGGTGCGTGGCCAGAGTTATAGCTTAGCTTAGCTCGGCAGCAGATCCGGGCACAGAAAGATCAGCTGCGGGTGCAGACTCGCAGCCGGGACCAGCTCTCCGAGTGGACTAGCAGCGAGGGGCCACTGGGCCGCCTCGGGGCACAGCTCGGCACTCTAGCAGTTGGAGTCAGGGGCCTGGACTCAGAGCGAGCATAGTCCAGCACAGTCAACGCAGCCAGAAGGGAGCAGCAGAGCCGGGCACGAACAGCTCAGCCAAGGACACGCGGTGCTTTCAGCAGGGGCAGCCATCTTGCCCCAGACCCCCGCACGCAAACAGCGGGCACACTGGACGCAGTGAGTGGCTGGAATCAGGTGCATGGCCAGAGTTATAGCTTAGCTTAGCTCTGCAGCAGATCCGGGCACAGAAAGATCAGCTGCGGGTGCAGACTACCGGCCGGGACCAGCTCTCTGAGCAGACTAGCAGCGAGGGGCCACCGGGCCGCCTCGGGGCACAGCTCGGCACTCTAGCAGCTGGAGTCAGGGACCTGGACTCAGAGCGAGCATAGTCCAGCACAGACAAGCTGCCAGAAGGGATCTGTCTCCTGGGGACAGGCGTGCTGTGCTTTCAGCAGGGCGCCATCTACAATAAGACCAACTAGCGCCAGAGATAAAGAGATGGCAAAAGGCAAACTTAGGAACGTTATTAACAGAAATCAAGGCAATATGGCACCATCTGAACCCAATTCGCCAACCATAGCAAGTCCAGGATACCCCAGCACACCAGAAAAACAAGAGTTAGATATAAAAGCACAGGTCATGATGCTCCTAGAGGAACACAAAAAAGACATAAACAAATCTCTTAAAGAAATGCAGGGGAACATCAATAGAGTAGAAGCTCTTACAATCCAAACACAAAAAACACTTAAAGAACTCCAGGAGAATATGGGCCATCAGACAGAAACCAATAAAGAGGAAGTGAGAAAATCAGTTAAAGAAATGCAGGAGAACTTGAAACAACAGGCAGAAGTCATGAAAGAGGGAGCACAAAAATATATTAAAGAACTACATGAAAACACAAACAAACAAATGATGGAACTGAGCAAAACCATCCAAGATCTGAACACAGAGGTAGAAACAACTAAGAAATCACAAAAGGAGGCAACCTTGGAGATAGAAAACCTTGGAAAGAAAACAGGGGTCGTAGATGCAAACATAAACAACAGAATACAAGAGATAGAAATAAGAATCTCCGATGCTGAAGATAACATAGTAACCATTGACTCCACAGTCAAAGAAAATGCAAAATCCAAAAGGCTTGTAACCCAAAACATCCAGGAAATCCAGGACACAATGAGAAGACCAAACCTAAGGATTATAGGGATAGATGAGAGTGAAGATCTACAACTTAAAGGGCCAGCAAATATCTTTAACAAAATTATGGAAGAAAACTTTCCTAACTTAAAGAGAGAGATGCCCATGAATGTACAAGAAGCCTACAGAACTCCAAACAGACTGGACCAGAACAGAAACACCTCCTGTCACATAATAATCAAAACCCCAAATGTACTAAACAAAGAAAGAATATTAAAGGCAGTAAGAGAAAAGGGCCAAGTAACATATAAAGGAAGACCTATCAGAATCACACCAGACTTCTCTCCAGAAACCATGAAAGCTAGAAGATCCTGGGCAGACCTCATGCAGACCCTAAGAGAAAACAAATGTCAGCCAAGACTACTATATCCAGCAAAACTCTCAATCAACATAGATGGAGAAATCAAAATATTCCATGACAGGACCAAATTTACACAATATCTTTCCACTAACCCAGCTCTACAAAGGATAATAGGAGGAAAACTCCAACACAAGGAAGGAAATGGCACCCAAGAAAAAGCAAGACAGTAAACTTCTTCCATCAAACTCAAAGGAAGATAACTACTCAAAAACAAAAATAACATAAAAAATGTCAGGAAGTAATAATCTCTATTCCTTAATATCTCTTAACATCAATGGACTCAACTCCCCAATAAAAAGACATAGACTAACAGACTGGATACTGAAACAGGACCCTACATTTTGCTGCTTACAGGAAACACACCTCAGAGTCAAAGACAAACACTACCTTAGAATAAAAGGATGGAAGACAAGTTTGCAAGCAAATGGTCACAGGAAGCAAGCTGGAATAGCCATTTTAATATCAGATAAAATTGACTTTCAACCCAAAGTCATCAAAAGAGACACAGAAGGTCACTTCCTGCTAGTCAAAGGAAGAATCCACCAAGAGGAACTCACAATTCTAAACATCTACGCTCCAAATGTAAGGGCACCCTCATTTATAAAAGAAACCTTACTAAAGCTCAAAGCACACATTGCACCTAACACAATGATTGTGGGGGACCTCAATACTCCTCTATCTACAGTGGACCGACCAGGAAAACAGAAACTAAAGAGAGACACGGAGAAACTCATCGAAACTTTGGAGCAATTGGATTTAACAGATATATATAGAACATTTCACCCTAAAGCAAAAGACTATACCTTTTTCTCAGCCCCTCATGGTACCTTCTCCAAAATCGACCATATAATTGGACACAAGACAGATCTCAACAAATATAAAAAGATCGAACTAATCCCATGCCTCTTATCAGATCACCATGGAGTAAGAGTGTTCTTCAATAGCAACAAAAACAACAGAAAATCCCCATACGCTTGGAGGCTGAACAATATTCTACTCAATGATACCTTAGTGCACGAAGAAATAAAGAAAGAAATCAAAGAATTCTTAGAACTTAATGAAAATGAAGGCACAACATACCCAAATCTATGGGACACAATGAAAGCAGTGCTTAGAGGAAAACTCATAGCCCTGAGTGTCTCCAAAAAGAAACAGGAGCGAGCATATACCAGCAACTTAATGGCGCACTTGAAAGCTCTGGAACAAAAAGAAGCAATTTCACCCAGGAGGAGTAGAAGACAGGAAATCATCAAACTCAGGGCTGAAATCAATCAAGTTGAAACAAAAAGAACCATACAAAGAATCAACAAAACCAGGAGCTGGTTCTTTGAGAAGATCAACAAGATAGATAAACCCCTAGCCAGACTTACTAAAGGGCACAGAGACAGTATTCAAATTAACAAAATTAGAAATGAAAAGGGAGATATAACAACAGAAACAGGAAATTCAAAAAATCATCAGATCCTACTACAAAAACCTATACTCAACACAACTGGAGAATCTGGAGGAAATGGACAATTTCCTCGACAGCTACCAAATACCAAAATTAAACCAGGATCAAATAGATCGTCTAAACAGACCCATAACCCCCAAAGAAATAGAAGGGGTCATAGACAGTCTTCCAACCAAAAAGAGCACAGGACCAGACGGTTTTAGTGCAGAATTCTATCAGACCTTCAAAGAAGTCCTGATACCGATACTCTTCAAATTATTCCACAAAATAGAAACTGAAGGAACACTACCCAACTCATTCTATGAAGCCACAATTACCCTGATACCAAAACCTCACAAATATCCAACTAAGAAAGAGAACTACAGGCCAATTTCTCTTATGAATATCGATGCAAAAATACTAAACAAAATACTTGCCAACCGCATCCAAGAACACATCAAAACGATCATTCACCATGATCAAGTTGGCTTCATCCCAGGGATGCAGGGATGGTTCAATATACGGAAATCCATAAACGTAATCCACTACATAAACAAACTCAAAGAAAAAAACCACATGGTCATCTCATTAGATGCTGAAAAAGCATTTGACAAAATTCAGCATCCTTTCATGCTAAAGGTCCTAGAAAGAACAGGAATTCAAGGCCCATATCTAAACATAGTAAAAGCAATATACAGCAGACCAGTAGCCAACATTAAGGTAAACGGAGAAAAACTCGAAGCAATCCCTCTAAAATCAGGGACTAGACAAGGCTGTCCCCTCTCGCCATATCTCTTCAATATAGTACTTGAGGTACTAGCTAGAGCAATTCGACAATAGAGGGAAGTCAAAGGGATACAAATCGGAAAGGAAGAAGTCAAACTATCACTATTTGCAGATGATATGATAGTTTACTTAAGTGACCCAAAAACCTCCACCAGAGAACTCCTGCAACTGATAAACAACTTCAGCAAAGTGGCTGGCTATAAAATCAACTCAAGTAAATCAGTAGCCTTCCTATACACGAAGGATAAGCAGGCCGAGAAAGAAATTAGGGAAATGACACCCTTCACAATAGCCACAAATGATATAAAGTATCTTGGAGTGACGCTAACCAAACATGTGAAAGATTTATACGACAAAAACTTCAGGTCTCTGAAGAGGGAAATTGAAGAAGACATCAGAAAATGGGAAAATCTTCCATGCTCGTGGGTTGGCAGGACTAATATAGTCAAAATGGCAATCTTGCCCAAAGCAATATACAGATTCAATGCAATCCCCATCAAAATCCCAACTCAGTTCTTCATAGAGCTAGAAAGAGCAATTCTCAAATTCATCTGGAATAACAAAAAACCCAGAATAGCTAAAACTATCATCAACAGCAAAAGAACTTCTGGGGGAATCAATATCCCGGACCTCAAGCAATATTACAGAGCAGTGGTATTAAAAACTGCATGGTATTGGTTCAGTGACAGGGAAGCGGATCAATGGAATAAGATCGAAGACCCAGAATTGAACCCACACATCTATGGCCAATTGATCTTCGACAAAGGAGCTGAAAACATCCAGTGGAAAAAAGATAGCCTTTTCAACAGATGGTGCTGGCTCAACTGGAGGTCAACATGCAGAAGAATGAGAATTGATCCACTCTTATCTCCTTGCACTAAGCTCAACTCCAAGTGGATCAAAGACCTCCACATAAAACCAGACACACTAAAACTAATAGAAAAGAAACTGGGGAAGACCCTTGAGGACATTGGCTCAGGGGAAAAATTCCTGAACAGAACACCAATTGCTTATGCTCTAAGAGCAAGAATAGACAAATAGGACCTCATAAAACTACAAAGTTTCTGTAAGGCAAAAGACACTGTCAAAAGGATAAATCGGCAACCAACAAATTGGGAAAAAATCTTCACCAACCCCACATCCGACAGAGGGCTAATCTCCAATGTATACAAAGAACTCAAGAGGTTAGACCCCAGAAAACCAAATAACCCTATCCAAAAATGGGGTACAGAGCTAAACAGAGTCTTTTCACCTGAAGAAATTCGGATGGCTGAGAAACACCTTAAAAAATGTTCAACATCACTAGTCATTAGGGAAATGCAAATTAAAACAACCCTGAGATTTCACCTCACACCAGTCAGAAGGCTAAGATTAAAAACTCAGAAGACATCAGGTGTTGGCGAGGATGTGGAGAAAGAGGAACACTCCTCCACTGCTGGTGGGAATGCAAGCTGGTACAACCACTCTGGAAATCAGTATGGCGGTTCCTCAGAAAACTGGGCGTGATACTTCCGGAGGACCCAGCCATACCACTCCTGGGAATATACCCAGAAGATTCACCAGCATGCAATAAGGATACATGCTCCACTATGTTCATAGCAGCTTTATATATAATAGCCAGAAGCTGGAAAGAACCCAGATGTCCCTCAACAGAAGAATGGATACAAAAAATGTGGTATATATACACAATGGAGTACTATACAGCCATTAGAAACAATGAATTCATGAAATTCTTAGAGAAATGGATGGAGCTGGAGAATGTCATACTAAGTGAGGTGACCCAGTCTCAAAAGAATACCCATGGTATACAGTCACTGATAAGTGGATATTAGCCTAGAAGCTTAGAACACCAAAGACACAAATCACATATCAAGTGATGTCTCACAAGAAGAAAGGAGTGGACACTGGTGCTAGAATGGACCAAAACATCATTGTGGGAGAGTACAAGAACAGTAAAGTGGGAGGGGGTGGATGCGGGAGCAGGGGGAGGGAAAAGGACATGTGGGACCTTTGGGGGTGGGGAACCAGAAAAAGGGAAATGAATTGTAAATATAGAATATATACAATAAAAAAATCAAAAAAAAATTAAAAATTTCCTACTAAACTGATCAATATGAATGAAAACTTTTACATCCAAGGCAATACAAAATAACCTGTAGTTATGTGCATGAGAATCACATATGTAACTTAAAGATTTTAAGATTGTAATATTTCTTTATTTTTCCCTGAGCTTATTTGTTTTAATCTGTAAATTAAAACATTGATTTAATTTCTCTATTGATTGGAAGTGTGAAAAATTAACTTACAGACAGGACTCTTGCTTCTCACCTTACAGGGATTTTCTTTCTTTCTTCTTTCCTTCCTTCCTTCCTTCCTTCCTTCCTTCCTTCCTTTCTTTCTTTCTTTTTTGGAATATTGGAGTGATTCTTAAATGTATATGATATATTTGATGATACCTAGCTCTGCCACCAATCTTCTCATATATCAATATATATCATCTAAACCTCATGTTAATAAAAAATGTTTTATAGCAATTGTTGCTTCTAAGGCAGCTTTAAAGAAATTTGCTGACCCCCATTTGTCCAGCCTTTCAGACTGTTCCAATAAGGATTACATCTCAGTCTATACTTTCTCAAGATTCAGAGACTGGACAGCAAATTCTACATTTAGCTTTCATAAAATTGACCAATGTCCCAATTATTTTTAGTGTCTCCCTCTACAGAAAAATTATGCCCCAAATAAGCAGTGAGGAATTTTGAAAGAGCAACACCCACAATTTTCAAAGGGGTGGTAATGATGGATCTTGATAATTCAGTGTATGGGGATATTTGTTGGTAAGGTGGGTAGTTACAAGTTGTTTACTCTTGGAAAATAACACAAGGAGTGCATATCTATGCAGAAATATGCATGTTCAAACACATGTACATACAGGAATCCTATAAACACAGGACTGGAAGTCATAATATATAAACAAAGAACTTGGAAATTTAAAAAAAGGAAAGGAAAAACAGTCTGACAATACATTATATTATATAAAACCTCAAAAATGCCATTAACTTCATTTTGTTTTGACCATCTACTACCATGCATAGCACCTAGAATTAAGAGTAGTTTGTATCCCCAGTGGCAGTCCACCTTAAAAATCACTTGTGGGTGATTATCAATTGGAGTAAGTGTCTGAATGAGATATAGGAGTTGCATCCCTTCTGCTCTCAGAACAGACTCATGCATGCCCTATGCATGGTGGAGTCTCTATGCCTTCATATGCATGTCAATCCTCCTGTACTTAAAGGTCCTTCATTCTTTCATTTTGTCATACTTTGTGACTCTTACAGTCTTTCCTTCTCCTCTTCGTCTGGATTCTCTGATATGTGAAAGGAGGGATTTGATGGAGAAATTTTTAAGACATAGAGTGCCTCAAGTCTCTCATTTTTCACTGTCTGCTCTGAATATCTGTTTGTTCTGTTCAACTCCAAGGGGAAGCTTCTTGATGTTTCCACAAGGCACTGATCTAAGAATATAACAGAATGACATTATGAGTCATTTTATTGTTATGCTCCTTGACAGTGGTTCTCAATATTCCTAATGATGTCACCCTTTAATACAGGTCCTTATGTTGTGTTGACCCTAAATATAAAAGTATTTTTGTTACTTCTTAACTACAATTCTATGGGTGTTATGAATTGTATTATAAATACAATCTATGCACAATATCTGACATGTGATCTTCACAGGGGATTAGAACCACAGTTGAGAACCGTGCCATTAGGAGAGAGTAGTGTTTAGTTTACCCTAATTTCCTTGGCTATTTCATCTCAGGTATTTGGACCCTCAGCAGTGTAAACCATGGATTCCATCTAATGGAGTGGCTTTAAATCCAGTTAGAAATTAGTTGGTTATTCATACAAACTTTGTACCCCATTGTACTTCCACACCTTGTAGACATATCACCATTGCCAATCAAAACTTTCATAAATAGAAAAGGGTTCTTCTTTCTCTTCTAGTAGCGTACAGTGTATTCCAGTGGCACGAACACTAGTCAGTTTAAGTTGGGTCTCTTGGTAGGTACTAATTTGACTTGAGTTCAGTGAGTTACGTAGGTTATATTTTCAGCAAGCGGTTCTTATCACAAGATATTAGAGAATAACCAATAGCATTGCCAATTGCCTGGGTTGGTTACAGTTCCAAGGGAGAATCTTTGACCAACAACTTGGGTAGATGTAACCCATCTCCCAGTTTTGGAAGCTTCAGTAGGTGACTAAAGATGTCATGCAGGCCTTTTATCTCCCTATATTTAGTGGTTTCACTTCTACTTATATCTCTGTCTATCTCTATCCCTATCATCTCTAACTATGTATTTTCTACTGCTTTACTTTTCCTAATGACTCCTCAAATGACCCATAGATTTAGCTGTTCCTCCTAGCATTCCCTTCCTTATTTTCCTTTCTCCATTTGTAGAACTTAACAGCTGAGTTCAAAATAAAAATGCAATACATACCACATATGCCTTTCTTCATCTTGGTTACATCAATTAGGCTTTTTTATCTCTAGCTCCATACCTGTGAATCTCATGATTTAATTTTTGATGGCTGAATAAGATTCCATTTTGTAAATCTTTATGATTGTAAAATGGATGAACTTTTAATGTCAATATCAGCATTTATGCTTTACAAATGTTTTCCAGTTGAGAAGCTTGAACTCAATAGTTTGTAGTTACTTGTTTATAATATTTAACAAAGTAATATATTAAGGAATTAATGATGAATAAGTTACATCTATATTTGTTTTTCATTCCAATATGGAGTGACTGAACTCATATGTATTGCATTTATATGATATCTTTGTTTTCAAACAAACCTATAATCTGTAACATTGCTAAATATTGTCATATATTCATGATTTTTCTTGCCTTTTGATTATTTAACTGGCAGAGAAAATGAGCTCAATAAAATATCTCGGATGGATACATGGACACCAGCGAGTAGAATAGAATCTAATAACACAGGAAGTTTTATCAAATATTGTCAATTAGATTATAAAAATGAAATCTCCATACAGCAAAGGAATCAGTATTGAGCATGAGGAGACCATTCTCAGAGTATGAAATACCACTGCTAGGTACACACACGATTGGGGGTTAATGTCAAGGACATAGAGAACTGTAACATATCAAATTCTTACTCAACCAGTAAACAACTAGGTTAGCGAAACTACCATGACACAAAATAAATATTTTAAAAGTTGTTCAGCAATTTAGAGACTGCCAAATTGAAAGTGCTTTTACACTCCATCTCATGACAGTTAAAATGGCTGTCCTCAAGAAAGATGACAATGATAAATTTGAGGGCTTGTGGGTTTTCTGGATGACTTTCTTTCCTGATATATCCACGTTGAAGAAATCTCCTTTATCTGCATTCCATTATTAATTTGACTCTTTTAATTTACTGATGGAAGATGGATAGCAGAATCTGACTGATGGCATAGGTGGTGATCCAGTAGTCCAATACTAAAGTGATGACCACAATGGTACAGAGACATATTTGGGGGCTGCCTATGCTTGACCCTGAGCTGATCACAATTGGAGAAGAAAGATGAAAATGAGGAACACATACTGGAGCCATTTACTAAGGGGATATTGTTCTCTTTGCCCTTCTGCACCAGGAGATGCTTCCTTGTCTTTTTGTTTTTTTTTTTTTTTTTTTTTTGCTTTGCTTTGCTTTGCTTTGTTTCATTGTGTTTTGGTTTTGACTGTACTTGGATGAAGCAGAAAAACAAATTTGAAATTTGTTTTGACCTGACCATTGGAAAGTCTCTTTCTGGCCAATGTAAATCAGCCTGTAACATATTGTTTGTCTTTGGGAGCTTTTGAGCAATAAGGATATTTTGAAATATTTGGAGTGGTTGTCCTTTGGTGTCTGGTTTGTATTTCAGTGTTCCCCACTGAGGACTTTTGGGGTATTACTGTAAAATAGGGAAGCATTGTATCTAGCAGTGTAACAGAGATCTCTCAAAGAATATCAATCTAAGTGAGCATGACTCAAATTCAAGGGTTCAGAAAATATAAGAAAATTCTCTACCAGCCCCACATTAGGAGCTTCATGAAGACATGGGCAGATATCCTTCATGATAGGTGAACTTTCTTCCTCCTGTGACCAGTGTATAAGGAACTTGCTAACTGGAGGTACTGGGTCCTTACTTTCAAGAATGCAGTGTTTAAGAATGAAGTGTAGCCTAAAGAAAGTATAGGCCCATCTTCTAACAATAATGCACTCAGAGGATAATCATTGTCAGTTTGATGCTTTCTTGAGAAGAATCCAAGTTCCCAAACTCTGCTGTAGCTTTTGCATGGAACCCTGTTCTTGAGCCTCTTAGGATTATGAAGAAAAAAGGAATAGATTCAAGAGTGGTGAGAGAATCTGTTATGATTTATGTAACCATGGAAATATAAAATCCTTACAAGTTTGTGCCCCTAGGAAAAATTCCAGATAACTAACCCTCTTATACATTCTTAAAACAATAATTGTGGAAAAACAGTCTTTGACTCTAGAGTTGCTGAGGATGAATCCATGGCCAATTCATGTTTGTGCTTCATTTTCACTCATCTTCCCCTAATAATCATGATCGGTATGCCTTTAGAACCTGGTTGAGTGCTGCATATGAATTTTTTAGGATAATTTTGAAGCCTGGAGAGCTTCTCAAAAGCCTTTTGTTTGCTGTACACATTATTTTCACTGTTTGGAGCTTTGTGAATGCTATCTTCACATGCCAGCAGTCTGCATCCTAGTTATTTTTGTTTAAACTCAAACTGATTTGCACTTAGGGCCCCATCAAAAATGTTTATAAGTCTCTGAATCTCTTCCCCTGCTTATCCCCCATTTCCTCTTTTGTCTGTTCCCACAAGGGCATTGATCACTGCACAGGATATTTACTTACCTTTTTTCTTTTTTTCATCTTTTTTACACTGTTAATTTGGAGAACAAATTTTAATAATATAATCGAAAATAAAATATATAATAGAATCCCAAAATATAATCCCAAACTAAAATACATTGAAATGGGTTATTACAATATTAGAATTCTACTGACGAACAATTTACCTAGAAATTCATGTATTATATTACAGATTGAATATCCACAGCAAATAAACATTTAAAAAGACAAGTGTCTTAAACCTTAGACTTGAAATATTTATACTCAGTCAGGAAACTTGTGCAAATAAAATCCTTCAAATAACTATGAAACTGTGTTTATAATAATAACTAAAGAAAATATACTTAAAATATAAATTTCTTTAGTAGTCTAAATGGTTAGTTTTGTGTATATGTTAGGATCACAACTATAATTAATACATAACAAAAATGCATTATGAGTGGTTTATTCATGTAGTAACTAATGCTGGCCACCTTTAATATATTTCTTTCATCTGAATCTTTTAATCTTCCAGAAAATGTTCTAAATCTAATAGATTACAATTCCTTACAATTCCTCTTATTTCTGAATCTTTCTCTTTATGTTAGCAGAAGATTGCCTGAAAAAGGTAAACTGGCTTGCCAATTTCTGTGAGGAATCTAAGACTTTCAGAATAAATACCTAATATGTCTCTCACAGCCTTACCAGGAACCTAGCATGTAACTGGCGAAGTTGATAGTAACCACATATACTTTTAAGTTAGCCAATAGTTCTTCTGGCTGACACTTTTATTCCTTTTACCATTGCTTAGGGGAAAAAACACTTCCAATGTTCTTTTACTTTAAACAGTTTCCAACAGACTGATAAAGTTATGTGGCTTCAACAAAAAATGATGGTGTTTTGGTTGTCTAATATTACATGCCAGTGGTTAAAAGACGGGAAGCTACACTATGACTGGGAAAGGTGTTGAGCTCCCACAACCCCCCTTTCAGTAGGACTGGTAAATTGCCCCATTCATTCTGATGTAAGCAGCCACTCATATCACTGCACAGGAACATGCAGCTCCAGAATTTCTCTATACAAAAGGCTTAGAAAATAGGTCAAGACAACATTTTTTTCTGGGCATCTTGTTTCGTACTCAAGGATTTGTTTTCCCCAGAAGATGACATGGGTTTCATGAAGAGTGGGTGGGTATGACACCAGAGAAAGCCATTGGTTATGGGATGGAATGTGGTAGCTACACCATGGCTCAGGAGCTGCCACAGTCATTATAGCAATTGTACGTCCAGCCTGAAATTTCTGTCACATGGGAGCCTTTGTGAAATTTTGCACTTTCTCTTCAGCAAGAACCCCATTTCCACTTTATGTAAGTTTCTCCATCCAACATAACTGAGCGAAACAAAAAAGACACACACACACACACACACACACACACACACACAAGGAGTCACAGTAACAAGGAGAAGCACATGGCAAAGATGTGCATTAGAGAGGAAACATTTTACTGCCCCCTTTCTCATACTGTCACATACATGCAAGCAAAACACCCATTGATATAAAATATTTTTAATAAAATTATTGAATGTACACATTGAATTCATTTTTAAAACTAGAAAGTACGTGAAGTGAGTCTAGTTTTAGTCTTCCATATTACAATATATACTTCTACAGCTCTAGCAGGAATGAGTTCATGTATGGAAAATTCTAAGTGCTTGTGAGAACACTCAAATAAAACAAGAGTCTAGTGACCTATGTTTCTTCAATCTTCAGAATTTTTCTCAGAATGGGCATTGATATTCCTCCCAGGCATAGCACTTAGGAGTGAGTGTACATCAGATTATTCATCTTTTGCTTCCTGTGGTTATTAAGTTTAATGTCTAAACTATCATTTATATGTCTGTATAAAAATCTATGTTTTTGCCAAGAAAATGCTCTTTCTCTCTCTGTGAAGAATTGAGTTAGAATATTGTTGGGGATTGTATTCAATCTGAAGAAGGCATTTAGTACAATGAACATTTTTATAATGTTAATCCTGCTTATCCATGAACATGGGAAATCTTTCCATCTTCTGAGGTATTTTTAGATTTCTATTCAAAGACTTGAAGTTCTTGTCATACATAACATTTATTTGCTTGGTTATGGTCATGTCGAGATATTTTATATTATTTGTGGAGGGTGTCTTTCCCTTAATTTCTCTTTTACTACATTTCTGCCTTCAGTTTATTGTTTCATACAAACATAATTACACCCAAGGAAAAGAGGAAAGGATTTTCTCTATAATAAAGTAACAACTACCTTTTCAAGATTTATACATATAAATTCAATACATCTAAAGATAAACACAAACATACTGTTTTTGTCATATTATAAACAATCAGATACAATTATTTAAAATGAATAAATACTACACTTTACTTTGTTATACATGCATATCTTTATAGATTCTACCTTGCTAATTATTTCAGAAATGTCATGCAAACAAATACTTTCCCAAGGGAGGTTTTTAGGTTTCACATTTTTGTTTTGTTTTCCCTAAAACAATGTCTCCTGTATATAGGACTGGTCTTAAATTTAGCTATGTAGAAGGAGGACTGGTTTTGAATTGAATCTCTTGCCTCTATCACACAAGTGATAGAATTATAGGCATGTGCACTTTTCCCAGCTCCTAGGAAAGTTTTCACATCAATATATCCACATAATAGAAATAGTGTAAGTAACAAATGCTTTATGATCATCTTCCCCACAAGCAAGACTTTCAAAGTGATCCAAAATTTTTATTTTACAACAAGGCATAAGTAAAACTTAAAACACCTTCAACCAAAATGATCCAAACCTCCAGTATACCACGTCCTACAAAAATCCATTGATTACTATAGTTGACTTTCTTCACTAATCCTTATCCCTTCCTTTCAAAATTCAATTCAGGAAGCAAAATAAGAGAACTTTAGTTACAAACTGTTTCTCTGAAGGAAATATATTCACAACTCTTATTGGCCATTGTTAAGACATGTGGAAAAAGAATGTAACCAGTGAAACTGTCCATTATCTGGTGAAACAAAATATTTAGCTTAAAACAGTTCTGTTTCCAAGAGAGTACACTTAACTACATGAATATCTCCTCTGTTCATATGAAGAATATAAATTTGTGGAAATTTGGACTTAGAAATAATTCTATAATTTATGAAGATCAAAGATATTTTATATAAAATTAAGTAAAGTTGAAGGACAGGTGACATGCTCAATGTCATTAGTGACTTGGGTTATGAAGAGACTGTAAGACTTATATTCTGTGAAGTACCCACCAGAGTTAAAATGCTATATAGAGCAATGATCCTACAAAAGTATATCAAAATTATGTATAATACCTACATGATTACCACAAACTCATAAAATACAAAGTATATGTCTTTTTTAAAATACAGAAAAGAGTCAATAAAACATAAATACAGTAGAAACAGAGCTGAGTTATGTGGATGAATAGGCCAGCTTGAAAATGAGTTTTTCCTATGATCAGGGAAGGTGATTTGCCCGGCAGTAAATTTTACTCTTCATTATAAGGGCAAAAGTAATTCTAGTAATTTTTTGAAAATTCATCTATTCAGCTGGTGATGGCTTGTAAAGAGAAGGCATGTATAGGCAATTAAAAACAAACAAACAAACAAAAAACAGGCCCAGAAACGTACTCAGTGATCAAGAATCAAGGCAAATTTGAGGCCACCCTGGGCTACACAAATCATGTCAAAAGTAATACAGGAGACATAAAAATTATAACTTGCTAATATACACTTTATTTCTTCCCTAAGCATGTTATCATTTAGTAAATAGTTGTTCAGCTTCTATATGTATCTTAGTCTTTTGGTGGTCTGATAAAATACATGTGATTAATGCAGTGTTCTTACATATATTGAGGCAAGTTTTCTGGCCAGTTATATTGTTAATTATGAAGAAATTACCATGTGGTGCTGAGAAGAATGTATAATCTTTTGTTTTAGGGTGAAATGTTCTGTAGATATCTGTTAAATCCATTTGGTTCAGAACTTCTGATAGCTTCACCGTGTCTCTGTTTAGTTTCTGTTTCCATGATCTATCTGTCCATTGCTTAGAGTGTGTTGTTTAAGTCTTCTACTATTGTTGTGTGAGGTTCAATGTGTGCTTTGAGATTGAGTAACATTTCTACTAAACTATGGGTGTCCTTGCTTTTGGGGCATAGATGTTCATAAATGAGAATTCATCAGGGTGTTTTTTTTTCCTTTGGTGACTATGTACTGTCCTTCCCCCATCTTTTTTCTTATAACTTTTGTTTGCAAGTTAATTTTTATTGGATACTGGAATGGTTAGTTTCCAGGTTGTTTCTTTGAACTATTTAATTGCAAAATTTTTCCAAACCTTTTAGTCTGAGGTAATGACTGTCTTTGTCACTGATGTGTCATTTCTGTATGCAGAAATGTAGAATTGTATTTTCATATCTAGTCTGTTAACATATGTCTTTTTATTGAAGAATTGAATCCATTGATGTTGAGAAATATTAAGGACTAATAATTGTTGCTTCCTGTTATTTTTGTTGTTAGAAGTGAAATTATGCTGTATGCTTCTCATCTTTTGTGTTTGCTTTGAGAAGATTAATTTAATTTTTATTGAGTGTAGTTTCCCTCTGTGTCTTCAAGTTTTCCTTCTATTATCCTCTGTAGAGATGGATTAGTAGCAAGATATTTTTTAAATTTGGTTTTATCATGGAATATCTTGGCTATCCATCTATAGTAATTGAGAGTTTTTCTGGACATAGTAGATTGGGCTGGCATTTTTGTTCTTTTCAATCTGGATGCCATCTACCCAAGATCTTCTGGCTTTTAGATTCTCTGTTAAGATGTCTGGTATAATTCTGATAGGTCTGCCTTATATGTCACTTGAACATTTTCTCTTACTGCTTTCAACATTCTTTCTTTTTTCTGGGCAATTGGACTTTTGATTATTATGTGACAGGAGGAATTTCTCTTCTGGTCTAATATTTTTGGTGTTCTTCAGGCTTCATGTAGGTTTATGGGCATCGCTTTTTCTTCTATAATTTTGTTGAAGACTATTATAGGCTCTCTGAGTTGGGAATCTTTGCTCTCTCATATATCTATCATTCTTAGGTTTGGTATTTTCATTTTGGTCCTACATTTCTTGAATATTTTGAGTTAGGATTTTTTTTTTGCTTTTTGTAGTTTCATTAACTGTTGTATCAGTTTCTTCTATGCATCTTCTAAGCTGGAGATTCTCCCTTCAATTTTTTTTATTCTGTTGGTGATGCATGCATCTGTTTCCTGCTCTCTTTCCTAAGATTTCCTTTTCCAGGGTCTCTCTCTCTCTCTCCCTCTCTCTCTCTCTCTCTCTCTCTCTCCCTCTCCCTCTCCCTCTCTCTCTCTCCCTCTCCCTCTCTCTCTCTCTCTCCCTCTCCCTCTCCCTCTCCCTCCTCTCTCTCTCTCTCTCTCTCTCTCTCTCTCTCTCTCTCTCTCTCTCATCTTTTATGTTGCTATTTCCATTTTTAGAGCCTAGACATTTTTGTTGAATTCCTTCACCTGGTTGATTGTGTTTCCCTGTATTTCTTTAAGAGATTTATGTGTTTCCTCTATAAGCACCTCTATTTTTCAACCTGTGTTCTCCTGTATTTCATCAAGGGAGATATTTATGTCTTTCTTGTATCATCTTCAGTAGATGAGGTTTTAGATCTGAATCTTGCTTTTCAGGTGTGTTGGGGTATCCAGGGCCTGCTTTGGTGGGAGATGTGGGTCTGATGTTGCCAAGTAGTAATGATTTCATTTGCTTATGTTAATGTGCTTGCTTGTCACTATACAATCATCTCTGGTGTTAGGTGGCTTTCCTGTCTCTGACTGTAGCCTTTCCCTTCTGTGATCCTGAGGCACTTGATTTGTTACAATTGCTGGAGGTCAACTATTTCTGGGTGTTGGTAGATTCATAGATGCTACAGCATAGCCTCCACCTCCAGGTGCAGGTACAAACATGAAGAAACAATCTGGCTGAGTAGGAATTCCTATGTTCCAGGGACCTGGGGGTAGGAATTAGCCTTGGTATTGTGGCCATGGTTGAGACTTCACCTGGCATCCTACATGTGTCAGACCTTCTAGGGTCAAGCTGTTATCCACCACAGTCTCTGCTCCATATGTGAGATCTTGATTCCATATTTCTTAAGCCTTTTTCATTATTCAAATCTCTTCAGTAGTGGAACATATATTTTTAGCTTCCCTGTAAGTTTGTACCATGGTGAGCACATGTTCATATACATCTACAAATATATGACCCTTCCTAGGATGTTGGCAAGAAGAAAAAAATATAAATATCTTATGTTCCTGACAAAATACCTAAATTACACTATGTTGTAAATTTGACAGCTCTCTCTCTCTCTCTCTCTCTCTCTCTCTCTCTCTCTCTCTCTCTCTCTGTTTCTGTCTCTCTCTGTGTGTCTCTGTCTCTCTCTCTATCTCTCTGTCTCTCTCTGTCTCTGTCTCTGTCTCTGTCTCTGTCTCTCTCTCTCTCTCTCTCTCTCTTTCTCTCTCCTTCTCTCTCTCTTTGAGACAGGGTTACTCTGTATAGCCCTGGCTGTCCTGGAACTCACTCTGTAGACCAGGTTGGCCTCGAACTCAGAAATCTACCTGCCTCTGCTTCCCAATTGCTGGGGGAAAAGGCATGGGCTACAGAAGTGGCTCAGAGGTTAAGAACACTCACTGCACTGTTCTTGCAGATGACCTGGGTTCAGGAAGAAATCCACCGAATTTGAAAACTGAATAAACAAGATCAAAATATATTATGGATTTCTATAAAGATAAAAAAACCCATGAAGTTATTTTACTAATTATAGATAATCATGATAAATTCTAAACAATAATATAACAATTCTTTATCCAAACAAATATTGATTCGGGGGACAGCATACCATGGCAGGATGGTTCATGAGACACATACCTCTAGGGGACCACCCATCACAAATAAAGACTAGTCACAGCAGGCCTAGCTGGAGGTATCTCAGAAGATCACAAGGAGTGCTTCGTATGGAGAGGACCCTGGGCCTGTAAAGATTGGATCCAGTATTTTAGACCCAGAACAGAGAAATCGTGTGTGTGTGGGGGGGGATGAGTGGGGAATAGCAGGGGGGAGAGGAATTATGGGACATATGGTGGGGGAGTAATTGGGAAAGGGGAAAACCTTTGGAATGTAAACATAGAATGTAGAAAATAAAAAAAAAATTTCAAAAAAAATGAAAAAAAAATGTTGATCCTATTTCTCCTAACCTTTGCCTTGGACAACAGATGTATAGATTTCATTTGTGCTTAACTGTTTTTCAGTTGGCCTTGTTGTGCAAAATTATTATATTATATCTCATTTTACTATTTCCTTCTCCTTCTGCTCTGGTGAATTCTGTAAAACTAGAAATTTCTTAATATAATGATTCTTAAACAATCAAAAACTGAGAAATATGGACACAGAACACCAAAGTATAGTTATAATTCCCCAGGTGTATGTTGTGTGCTCTTATTCCTGGAAACAATGCAACAATTGCCCAATACTAGTTTCAGATAAATGTTTGACTTGCAAAGCAAGTTTAAAAATTGTGCTTAGAAATAAATTAAGAAAATGAAGCAGAGCCAATATTGGTACCTGAAGAAAAAAATAATTTCAAATTATGAAATGAATTTTGCACAAACATTTGAGAGTGGTTCTTGATATCCTTTGAATAGGTATGGATAAGAAAATATAGAATTTGCCGGGCATTGGTGGCGCACGCCTTTAATCCCAGCACTTGGGAGACAGAGGCAGGCGGATTTCTGAGTTCGAGGCCAGCCTGGTCTTCAGAGTGAGCTCCAGGACAGCCAGGACTATACAGAGAAACCCTGTCTCGAAAAACCAAAAAAAAAAAAAAAAAAAAGAAAGAAAATATAGAATTCATAAAATATATATTGGTAAAACTAAGTTAAAACACTGGTTAGTCTCAAAAGAATACTCATGGTATGCATTCACTGATAAGTGGATATTAGCCTAGAATCTTGGAATACCCAAGACACAATCCACATATCAAAAGATGTCCAAGAAGAAGAAAGGAGTGGCCCCTGGTTCTGGAAAGGCTCAGTGCATCAGTGTAGGGGAATATCAGAACAGGGAAGTGGGAAGGGGTGGATGGGGGAACAGGGGGAGGGAAAAGGCCATATGGGACTTTTGGGGAGTGGGAGCCAGGAAAGAGGAAATCACTTGAAATGTAAATAAAGAATATATCTAATAAAACAATGTTGAACAAGTATTTTACTCTTTAGGTTAATAACCGGTATATCAGAACTTACCTCACTAAGCTTCTAAGATACAGAGTAAACTAACTTCTACAAACATGTCCCTGAGCTCTCATTTTCTGAAAGAACTTCCTGGCAAATAAATTTAAATCAAATAATTAAATATCCCAGGAAATTTCTTTAATTTCTTTGTTCCTTCTCTAAAAAGTATGAAAAATTTCTAAAATCTTAAGTATCATGAATGGCTTTCATCATTTTTTTGAGTTCTTTTGGCATATGAGAATGTTCCATTCATGAATAGATCATGAATTTTTCCACAACATAGTGAGGAAGAGACACATTAATGTTATAGAAAAAAACACTGGGACTCTTAGGAGAGTTATTGTGTGCAAGATGCAGAAGCAGGAAGCTAGTGCAATTGCTGAGTTAATGGTTAATATGACTCTTTCTGGCCACTGCCTGGCAGCTTTGCCCATGCCACTTATTATTAGGAATGTCACAGAAAAATGCACGTAGCTGACCTTGGAGCTCTGAGATCTGAAATATAATAAGACAAAAATTAAAGTTTGAATAAGGATAGAATTGCAATTAATATTATTATGGCCACAGGCCCATGAAGAGTAGAATAAAACAAGTAAATACAGAAATAAAATCATATTTTAAAAATTAAAAAATATTTTATGAAACTAAATGTAATAATTCTATTAATGAAATAAAACCACAAATTTATAAAATAGAAGAAAGTCCAAAAATATATGTATATTAGTATCCAGAAATGACAGAATTAAATCAATAGAAAATTTATATTAAAATCATGTTTATGAGAATCTAGATCAATGTAGATTATTTTCACATAACTGTTTATCCTCAATAAATATCAATCATCTTTAATCTCTTTGTTGAGAAAAGGTATGCAAATTAAGTCCAGTGTAAGACACCACTCAATGACTATCACCTTCACAAGCATTTAAGATAGATGTGTCAACATATTAAAGGAAAAATAAGAATTTATTTTATTATTGCTTATTTTAGCAATAACTGATTCTTCACTTTCTTCATAAACCGCCCCCTTAAGTTGAATGGTCTGGTATTTGTGCCTCTGCAGTTCCATTCCTAGATGTGGATTCTAAGGAAACTTAGGGAAGAACACCAAAGTGGCATATTCAGAAATGTTCAGAATCACCATCATAGCACAAATACTGAAGAAATTATATTATTCAATTATTAAAGAATTTTATCCCTATAAAAAGCAGCTAAGCTCTATGAAGTACCTTTTTGTTTTTGAGACATTTTTGGTACTAAGAATTATGGAAGGTGAAAGTGAAGATGGTAAGTGATATTTTGACATAGTCTAATTTGTGATTTCTGTGCTCAAAGAATTTCACTCTCTCTTTTGTTAGGATGTTTTCAGTGCTGTTCTGGTAACCCTCACACAAAACAAGCTGAGAATCTGCTGAGCCCAGATGGCACCTGGCAAAATATATAGCAATCATGGTATTAATCCTGGGGTAGATTTAAGTAATAAATACATACAGTAATACATTCAATATTAAGGAAATAGGTGCATTAAAAACTAATCCATGTATTTTTAATTGCTGAGTAGTATTCCATTGTATAAATATACCACATTTTCTGTATCCATTCCTTGCAATTTGTAGGTAAATGGTTAGACCTGGAAAATATCATCCTGAGTGAATTAACCCAATCACAAAAGAATGCACATGAAATGCAATCACTGATAAGTGGATATTAATGAGCCCAGAAGCCCTAAATACTCAAGACACAAATAGCAAGTCAAATGATTCCCAAGAAGAAGAAAGGAGAGGACCCTGGGCCTGTAAAGTTTGCATCCAGTTTAGTAAAGAAACCGAGGGGGGAGGGGGAATGATTGGGGAATAGTTGGGGGGAGAGGAACTATGGGAACTATGGTGGGTGGGAACTGGGAAAGGGGAAAGCCTTTGGAATGTAAACATAGAATATAGAAAATAAAAATTAAAAATAACTTAAAAAAACTAATCCATGTATACTAATAAGTGTAGTTTTTATTTTATTTTTATCTATATTTAGGTATAAAATTAGAAAAGATAAAATCAGGAGCACTGACTTTTTTCATTATATAGTTATTCTACTCTGATTTCCTGATCAGGACTATTCAATGATTAATCGTGAAGCTTCTCAGAAATCTAAGTTGCATGGAAAGTCTTTTATTGTACTATTTTAAACTTCTCATTGATGGATACTATTTGTAAATGTTAATGCACACAAGCTTATAAAACCTGTTCTGTACACTCTGTGCTAAATCATATCAGGGTGAGTAGCAATTACATATTACTACTCCATTTCCTGTTTGGAGTGTCATTGCTTAGTTATACTTGATCTGGTGTGTGTGTGTGTGTGTGTGTGTGTGTGTGTGTGTGTGCATGTGTATATGAGAGAGATAGAGAAAGAAAGAAGTAGAGATAGGAAAGAGATATTTGTGCATTTACATGTTCATATTTGATTTCAGGTATGCACATGTATAGTGGTCAAAGTACAATTCCCCTAAAACTCTTTAAAGACAGTGTGTCTTTTTTTGTTTTCTGAGAATGTGGTCTGACTGGTTCATAAAATTCTGTAGATTCTCCTTTCTTTGCCTACTATCTCACACTTAGAATATCAAAATTACATAAACACACTGCTACATCTGGTCTATAGTTGTTTAAGTGATTCCAGCTCAGCTCTTCATGCTTGCAATGCCAAGATGTACATTTGTTCATTGACCCATTATTTTAGCCTTGAGAAGACTTTTGTGACTGAGTATATACAATTCAATTGTCTATAGTATTCACCAAAAGCTATACATAGACTTGTTTTTTTATCATCTGGTTATTGTATTTTTTAGATTTCGAATGTTATCATCTTTCCTGTTCTCACCCCCAAAAACTTCTCATCCCATCCTGTTCTTCTTTGTCTTGAAGAACATGATCCAGAACCTCTTCACCCACTCTAGCCTCACTCCACTAGCAATCTCTGACCACAAGCAATGCTGCAGAAATAAAGGATTCTCTTCCCATTGATAAGGCAATCCTTGGCTACATATGTTACTGGAGACATAGACCTACTCTTGTATACTATTTGGTTCGTTGTTTAGTCCCTGAGAGACCTAGGAGTTCACGTTACTGATATTGTTCTTTCTGTGGGATTGAAATACTCTTCAACACCTTCAGTATTTCCCTTAACTCTTCATTAAGGTACCTGGGCTCAATCCGATAGTTGGCCATGGGTATCTGCATTTGTATTAGTCAGGCTCTGGCACAGCCTATAAGAGGACAGCCATACTAGGCTCAGGTCTGTGAGTATGTCTTAGCATCATCAATAATTTTGGGGTTTGTCATCTGCATATTAGATGGATCTGAAGATGAAGTAGTCTCTGAATAGCCTTTCCTTCAGTCTCTGCTTTAGTATGTGTCCCTGTGGTTCCTTAAAAAAGGAACAATTCTGAGTTAAAAAATGTTGAGATGGGTAGGTGGCCCTATCCTTCATCTGTGGGCCAGGCATATCTACTAGTGGGGGCTCAGGTTCTATCTCCTCACTATTGGGAATTTCGGTAAATATTATTCCAGTTGAGGTCCTGGAAATATTTGCTTCATTGTGCTTACAGAAGGACTGTGACTCTCCTAATAAGTACATTCAGAGGGAATACAGAGTGGCTATGCAGAGTGTGTGTTAAGATGTAACAGTGACTCACTTCTACTTCCTTTTCACTTCAGCAATAGTCTCTATTAAAGGACTCTCCAGTGATCAGTGCTATGTCATGTGTATTTTTTTAGCATACATCAAAGGATAAATTTAACTGTACTTTTTAAATACCAATGTCATCTACCTTCACTGAAATAATATAGTTTGTGTGACAATATGAGGCTTGGGGGTTGGAGATACTTAATTCCAGCCTTTTTATATCCAATGCTCCGTAGAAAGGATGCTTGGACATGAATTTTCAGAGAGAAAATATGCAAAGCAGGAGAGCCTCAATTAGACATCTTTAGTTGTATTCTGCCCTTACAGAGATTCAAGCAGGTGATTCTAAACACAATTGTAATCCCAGTACAGGCAAGAGCACCTACCTATGTACAGTGAGGCTAGCCTAGTATTAAGTTCTGGGGCAGCCTAGAATATATAGAGAAGGCTGGTCTCACTCAAATCATGCACACACCAAATTTAATGATGTTTATTGATGTGAAATTTAGTGAACACTATATTTTCAAATTTTATCAAATAGAAATTTTGGGGCACACAATTAAAAAAACAACTGAATGGAACATACTAATGCTTGGGTAATGTCAGAACAGATATTCTCTCCACTTTAATCTTCAAAAATATAGTTCTCTGAGAGATCCAGCAGAGATATATGAGTTGAATAAACTTTGCCAAGGTAAGCTGTATCTTGAGATTGTTAAGTTTATATTTTTAGTTCATTTTTTATTATGATTTAATTTATATTTCTGAGTTTACATTGTTTAGTTGGATATATAAATTAGACAAGTTTCATAGGAGATCGTGTAACTCAAACTGAGTAACCTTTCAGTAGCACACACATTGGTATTACTAATTTCAAGTAGCCAGACACTCTGTAACTAATCTCAGAAATCTCATTCAGAGAAATCAGGTTATGCAAACTCTTTATAAAATGGCAAAAACACACATTAAATAGTTTCTTATTTTTATTAGAATGAAAACATTCAGATAACTAAAGTACAAAATAGTCTAGATTGTATACATATACTCTTTGACCAAATTTTTGTTATAAAATCATCTGAGGGTGGTTAGCTGGACAACCTTGGATATTTTGGCACTGTCTCCATGGCTACATTTTCTAATTTGTATGTTTAAAATTCTAATAATCCCCCCACATAGAATTACAGGAAAATATACTTATCTTTTTGCCCCTTGTTCTATCATATTTAGTGAGGTTCCTTTAAAAATATACCATTTAAAGTATTAAAAAATTTCAATGACGTATTCAATGTCATTATTTTTCAGAGTAATTATTATGCAAATAACATACTTAATTTGTGATTGACACATTTTCATCTCTGAGTAATTATTATTCAGCATTGCACAATATTTTACAAACAAAATTAATTCTATGTTTTTACTTCTAGGTGAATAATTATTGAGAATACAATTGAACATTTGCTTAAGTTTAAAGATTATAATTTTGAGAAAATGAATGTGATCACTGAGCATTTAGAAAAATATGGGAAATTTTGAGATTGAGAGAATGATGTCTTCATCATTGCATATCTCTAATCTGATAAGCAATAGATGTGGCCATGTGCCATTAATGTCCACTTTGGTTTAGTATTCTGTATGCAAACCTGGCTCCTGTCCATTCCACAATAGCTGCAAACCTACATTTATATAACAACTTATGATCAAATAAAATCTAAATGGAACCACAATCTGTACCATAGGTGCCCCTTGGGAGTATATATAATAGAAACCTTGGTGAAAGTAATAATGTTATGAGAATGAGATGTATAACACAGAACCAGGAGCAAACATTTGGTTCAAGCAAACTAGGGGCTGTTTCTTTGAGAAAATCAACAACATAAATGAACCCTTGGACAAACTAACTAGAGGGCCCCAAGATATAATTCAAATTAACAAAATCAGAAAAGAAAGGGGAGAAATCAGAACAGAACTGAGGAAATTAAGAAATTATCAAATTTTACTGCAAAATTAGGAATCTAGATGAAATGAATTATTATCTAGACTGATACAAGGATCCCAAGACAAACAAGGATGAGAAAAACCATCTAAATAGTCCCATCAATCGAAAGAAAATGAAAGCAGTCATTAAAATACTTCCAACCAAAACAGGCTCTGGGTCAGATGGTTTTATTCCAGGAATCTATCTGATCTTCAAAGAAGACCAAATACCAATATCTCTCAAACTATTACAGAAAATTGTAACAGAAGGAACATTACCTAATTTATTCAATGAAGCCAGTTATGTTGAAATCTAAACCACACAAAGACCCAACAAAGTAACAAATCTTCAGATCAAATTTCCTTATTAATATCAGTGTAAAAATAATAAAATCCTAACAAAACTAATCCAAGAACACATTAAAATGAGCATATATTATGATCAAGTAGGCTTTATCCAAGGAAGGCAGGAATGGTTCAGCACACAGAAATATATCAGTATAATCCACTATATAAACACACTCATAGAAAAAAAGACACATGATCACATTAGATGCAAAAAATCTAATGTGTTAAAAGACAATGTGTTAAAAGTCTTAGAAATTAAGGAATTCAAATCACACAACTAAACATTCTAAAAACAACATTCAGCAAACCAATAGTGAGCATGGAATTGAATGAAAAGAAACTAGAGACAAGCCTACTAAAATCAGAGACAAGAGCGCCAATTTTCCCTCTGTTTATTAAATATTCAGTGTTGTAACCAGAACAATCTGACTACATAAGGAGGTGAAAGTGATACAAATTTGAAAGGAGGAAGTCAAGATATTTCTAATTTTATATAATCTGATATAAATAAGTGATCCCAACAATTCCACAAGAGAAACCTTACAGCTGTTAAATAACTTCAGCTAAGTGGCTGGATATAAAATTAACACTTGACAGATCAGAAGCCTTCCTCTACTCAAAGGATAAATGAGCTGAGAAAGAAATTAGGGAAACATCACCTGTTATAATAGTCACAAATAATATAAAATATCTGAGTGTGGTTCTAACCAAGCAAATGAAAGATCTATGTGACAAGAACTCCAAACCTCTGGAGAAAGAAATCAAAGACCTCCAATGATGGAAAGATCTGCTACACTCATGAATTGGCAGGTTTAGCATACTAAAAATGCCTATCTTACCAAAATCAATCAACAGATTCACTGCAATTCCCATCTAAAGCCCTACTCAATTCTTCACAGAGATAGAAAAAGTAATTCTCAGATTGATCTGAAATAATAAAAAAAATACCAGGATATTAAAAACTATACTAAGCAATAAAAGAACTGGGGGAAATCACCAACCTTAACCTCAAGCTGTACTACAAAGCACCAGTGAAAAAATAAACTTCATGGTATTGGTACAGTGACAGGCAAGTAGATCAATGAAAACCCAGAAATAAACCCATAAACCTATGGCCACTTGATCTTTGACAAAGAAGTCAAAACCATGCAATGGAAAAAAGACAGCATTTTCAATAAATGGTGCTGGATCAAGTGGCTGTAAACATGCAGAAGAATGAAAATTGATCTATTTTTATCTCCTTGTACAAAGATTAAGTACAAGTGGATCAAGGACCTCTACATAAAACCAGATATGCTGAATCTTATACAAGAGAATGTGAGAAAGAGACTTGAATAAAGCACCACAGAGGAAATTTTTCTGAACAAAATACCAGTGGCTAATGCTCTAAGATCAACAATTGACAAATGGGACCTCATACAATTGAAAAGCTACTCTAAGGCAAAGAATACTGTCAATAGGACAAAATAGCCACCTACAGCTTGTGAAAACATCTGCACCAATCATATATCTGATACAAGGCTATTATCAAAAATATATACAGAACCCCAGAAATTAGATTAAAGAGAAACAAATAACCTTAGTTAAAAATGGGATACAGAGCTAAACATATAATGCTCAACTGCAGAATCTTCAATAGCTGAGAAGTAGCTAAAGAAATGGCCAATATCCTTAGTCATCAAGGAAATGGAAATTAAAGTGACCTGAGATTCTGCCTCATGCCATTCAGAATGGCTAAGGTTAAAAATTTATGTAACAGCAGATACTGGTAAGGGGGTTCAGAAAGAGAAAATTGGAGAAACTCCTCTGTTGCTCTTGTGATTGGAACCTGCTAAAACCACTTTAGAAAGTAATCAGAGTGTTCCTCAGAAAATTAGATACAGTTCTACCTGAATATTCCTGAGCATATTCATAAAAGATGCTCCAACAGATAACAAGGATACATGCCACACTACATTCAAAGTAGCTTTATTTATAACGACCAGAAGCTGGAAACAACCTAGATGTCCCTCAGTTGAAGAATGGATACAGAAATTGGGGGAACATTACACAATGGACATCTACTTAGTTATTAAAAATAATGACTTCATGAAATTTGCAGGCAAATGGGTGGAATTAAAAAATATCATCCAGTGTGAGGTAACCCTGGCACAAATGAACACATATGGTAATTACTCACATATAAATGGATATTAACTCAAAATCTCAGAATACTCACAAAACAACTCAAAGTCCATATGAAGACTAAGAAGAAAAAAGGACCAAAATTTTGGTGCTTCAGTCCTCCTTATAAGGTAGAATAAAGCTATCACAGGTGGGAAAGGGAGGAAGAACCTGGGAGGGAAAAAGGAGAGGGAGGGATAAAAATAAGGGGCAAGATCATGTATGAGAAGCAACAGGAGAGAAGAACTTAATGTAAGAAAAATGAATAGAAATATGGAGCAGTGTGTGCTGGAGATCTAGAGCTAGCCAGTAGAAAGTCCCTGATGATGGGGAAGTAATAGGTTTGAGGACCCAACATGGATGACAGTAGGGAGATAGAACCAGTAAAAGCCACTTCCAGGAAATAGGCAAGACCCTTGGTTGAGGGATGGTGCCACCCATTCATCTCAGAGCTGTGAAAGCCTGGGTACATGGAGTAGCACCCACATAGACACAATGGAGATGGGGCAGGATAGGGAGTTTTCAGAGGGAAGACCAGGAAGGGAGACAACATTTGAAATGCAATAAATAAATAAATAAATAAATAAATAACAACAAAAGCAAAAAAGAGGATCCTAGGTAAAATATACCATGGATGCATCACACTTTTCTTTTTCGTTTCCTTTTCCTTTTTCATCTTCCTCATCCACTACCTTCCCCACCCTCCTCAAAAGGGTCTCTCTACATAGTCATGATTGTTTAAGAATTTACTGTATACTTTAATCCCAACACTTGGGAGGCAGAGGCAGGTGGGTTTCTGAATCCAAGGACAGCCTGGTTTACAGAGTGAGTTCCAGGACAGCCAGGGTTACACAGAGAAACCCTGTCTCGAAAAAACAAAAGAAAAAAATGGCCAAGAGCAATGTAAAATCCCTAGTGAGTCTTCATCCTGATACACACACACACACACACACACACACACACACACACACGCTCGCACACGTGCACACACACACACTTTCTTGAGCTGTTGAGGTGTCAGGTTCGTTTGTAGAGTGGAATGGTAGAACACTGGTTTTCAGTTGTAGACTAGAAAGTATTGTTATTATGGTGACTTTTGATTCACCAGGGGCAACACATAAGCAACATATATATATACACACACACATACGCATACACACATACACATATGTACATCATATATACATTCACACCAGATACATACAATACATACCAGCTCAAGAAGAAATGAGACTTTAAGACTTGAAACAGAAAACCAAAAAAATTGTAAGAAATAAATGATACTCACCATAATATAATTTTAGCACAGTGCTTACATGTGAGTTATGATAAGGCCATGCCTATTCACAA
Organism: Apodemus agrarius; assembly: GCA_964023405.1. NCBI lineage: Eukaryota > Metazoa > Chordata > Mammalia > Rodentia > Muridae > Apodemus > Apodemus agrarius. Next base: position 37,093,481 of record OZ030025.1, on the reverse strand, counting down.
CTATGAATAGTATTTGTAAATGAGAATTTTAAAGTACTACAAAAACACTTCTCAGGGAACACAGAATACAAGAAGATAGAGGAATAATTTAAATAATCTTCAAGAAATAAGAATAAAACAAGTATGAATTTAAAAAGAACACAACCCTTGATTTTATCTTTCCTAATTTTATACCTAAATGTAGATGAAAACTATACTTGCTAGTTAGCACAAATAGATTTTTTTAAAGCATAAAGAGATTTATATAGACTTATTACCATAGATATTTATCACTTAAGTATCTCAGCATTGAAAACATAATTGTTCTGCCAGGTTCTTTCTGCTGGGGCAGACTCCTAGCTGGTCTGATCCCATGATGAAACAATATCCTGACCTATCCAGTGGACCTCCTGCACACAGAGCAGTTGGTTCTTTCTGCAGGGGAAGACTCCAAACTGGCATGCTCCGGTAAGGACACAATATCCTGATCTATCTTAGAGGACCTACTGTACTCAGAGCAGTTAGTAAACTCCACACCCTGTGGTCCCAGAGCTGCTGCTGGGAGCCCAGTGGACTCAGGACCCATCAACCACCAAAACCCCCACCCTCCTGAATATCACTCCTCTTTGTTCCCTTCTGCCTTTTCCGCCAGGTCCTTTCTGCTGGGGCAGACTCCTAGCTGGTCTGCTTACATGAAGACACGACATCCTGACCCATCCTAGAGGAACTGTTGCACTTAGAGCAGTAGAGGACACACTGCACTCAGAGCAGTTGAAGATCCACTGCAATCAGAACTGTTGAGGATCAGCTGCAGAGGAGTTGGACAACAGCTTGACTGCTCCACTGAAGACCCAACAGTATGAAACCATCACAGAAAATGTACTGTAGTCAGGGCATCAGATCAGCAGCTTCCCTGCCCCTGTGAAGAGCCCCCCAGTTGGAAGACTCCACATGTGGTCTGGTGTAGCCAAAGTTGCAGGGTTACCAGGAAAATTGAAGCAACCCAGGGGCAAAAGAGATAGGCTCCAGACAGTCACCCATATCAATAAACACTGTGGATATCTAGATGATGAAAAGCAAGCACAAGACGATCAACAACAGCAGTTAACTAGCAGGGACGTCATCTGAACCCAGTTCTCCCACCACAGCAAGCCCTGAATACACCAACACATCTGAAAATCAGGAATATATCCTAGAATCCTATCTCAAGAAGATAATAGAGCCCTTTAAAGAGGTTTTCAATAACTCAACGAACAGAAATACAGGAAAGCACAGGTAAACAGGTGAAGGAATTGAATAAAGCCATCCAAGACCTAAAAGTGGAAGTAGAAACAATAAAAAAAACATGAATTGAGACAAACCTGGAAATGGAAAACCTAGGAAAGAGGTCAGGAATTACAGATGTAAGTATCACCAACAGAATACAAGAGATAGAAGAGAGAATCTTAGGTGTTGGAGAAGATACACTAGAAGAGATTGACACAGCTGTCCAAGAAAATTCAAAACATAAAAAACTTAACCTAAAGCATCCAGGAAATTCAGGACGCAATGAAAAGACCAAATCTAAGAATAATGGAATAGAGGAGAATGAAGGTTCCCATCTCAAAGGACCTGAAATTGTCTTCAACAAAATGTTAGGAGAAAACTTCCCCAACATAAAGAAAGAGATGGCTGTAAAGGTACAAGAAGCCTTTAGAACACCAAATAAATGGAACCAGAAAAGCAAATCCTCACATCAAATAATAATCAAAACACTAAACACACAGACCAAAGAAAGAATATTAAAAGCTGCAAGGAAAATGGCCATGTAACATACAATGATAGACCTATCAGAATTACACTAGAGTTCTCAGCAGAGACTAGGAAAGCCAGAAGAGCCTGGTCAGTGGTCATGCAGATTTTAAGAGATGAACAATGCCAGCCCAAGCTACTATACCCAGCAAAACTTTCAACCAACAGAGGTGGAGAAACCAAAATATTTCATGACGAAATCCAATTCAAACAGTATCTATCTATCATATCCAGACCTACAGAGGATCCTAGAAGGAAAACTCCAACACAAGGAAGGTGACTGCACCAAGGAAAGGACAAGATATAAAGCAGCTCACAACAAAGCCAAAAGGAAAAAACCACAAGCACGTACAGTCAGCTATAAAAACAAACCTCTGGAGCCAACGTTCATCTCTCTTTAATATCTCTCAATATTAATGGACTCACCTCACCTGTAAAAAGACATAAGCTAACAGACTAGATATGCAAACAAGATCCAGAATTTTGCTGCATACAAGAAACCCACCTCAATAACAAAGACAGACACTATCTCAGAGTAAAAGAATGGAAAAAGGTCTTCCAAGAAAATGGTCCCAGGAAATAAACAGGAGTTGCCATCCTAACATCCAATAAAATAGACTTTTAACCAAAGGTTATCAAGCATGTTGAAGAATGTCACTTCATATTAATTAAGGGGAAAATCCAACAGGATGAACTCTCAATACTGAAAATTTATGATCCAAATGGAAGAGCACCCACATTCATAAAAGAAACTTTACTAAAGCTCAAAACACATATTGAAACCCACACAATAATAGTGGGAGACTGCAACAACCCACTCTAAAAATGGATAGTCATTGAAACAGAAACTAAACAGAGACACAGTGAAATTAAGAGAGGTTATGAACCAAATGGATTTAAGAGATATCTGCAGAACATTTCACCCTAAAACAAAAGAATACACCTACTTCTCAGTACCTCATGGTACCTTCTCTAAACCTGACAATATAATTGGTAACAAAACAACCCTCAACCAATACAAGAAGATTTAAATAATACTGTGCATCCTATCAGAACACCATGGCCTAAAGCTGGTTTTAAATAACAGCAAAAGCTACAGAATTCCAAAATACATGTGGAAACTGAACAACTCTACTCAATGATAATGTGGTCAGGGAAGAAATATAGACAGAATTAAAGCCTTCCTGGAATTTAATGAAAATATTGACACATAATACCCAAACTTATGGGACAAAATGAAAGCAGTGCTAAGAGGAGAGTTCATAGCACTATGTGCCCTGATAAAGAAGCTGGAGAACTCTTACACTAACAACTTAACATCACATGTGAGAGCTCTAGAACAAAAAGAAGCAAACTCACCCAAGAGGAATAGAAGGCAGGAAATAGTCAAACTCAAAGCCCAAATATAAACAAAGAAAGTCCAAAAATATTTATTGGCTGCTGAGATATAAATATGCCTTGCCATGTTACCACTCCACTCCTGATGGGATTTGTTCTAGGAGAAGTAATGAGAACTCAGTTGATATATACTGGGTAAGATTTTTATTGGTACTAAAAATATTATCGTATTTTTCTTAGGAGCATGAAATAGGTTAAATATTAGGAGATTACCATTAAAATTACAAAGAACTGTAGGACAATTTTCACGTTTACTTAATTGTAGGAATTGTGAAGGAAAGATCCAATTATTTTTGACACTTATTGATATAACTTACTTTGATAACTTCCAGGATATGATGGTCACCAAATCTTTTAAGAATACCTGAGAGGCTAGTTCCAATTTGTCATGGCTATATTATTCTCAACTTCATTCCAGTTTGTGCTGGTTAGATATTTTTGGATTGATTTTGATGGGCTTTTGGGAGAAATGGGGTTGCTTGTAGTTTGTTTGTTTGTTTGTTTGTTTGTTTGTTTGTTTTGATGGGTAGGTGATTGGTTGATTCTTTTTTCCACTTGACAAGTTAAGCAATCATAGAAGAGGTAAAATTTTTGAAATATTGTCAAATTGACCTGCATGGAAGTATGTGGGGGCATTTTCTCAATTAATCACAGATGTAAGGAAATGAACCAACAATGAGTGGTGCCACCCTGTGATGAAGTACACCAAAGAAACCATGCAGGGGAAGCCCATAAGCATCATTTCTCCATAGCCTCTGCTTCAGCTTCTAGCCTAGGCTCCAGACTTAAATTCTTGCTCTGACTTCCACATGTGTTGTAAGCTGTAAGATAAACTATTTCCCACCTAAGTTGCTTTTGGTCATAATTTTATAACAGCAAGACAAATAAAAATAAGTCACCATCTGCACTAGTTAGCTTTATGTCAACTTGATCCAAGATATTTAAGTGGATATTAGCCATAAAAAGTACAGAATACCCATGATACATACCACAGACCAAAAGAACTTAAACAAAGAGGAATTCCCAAGCCAGGATGCTTGAATCACATTAACAAGGGGGAGAAAATAGACACATGAGTCAGAGAGAGGAAGGGAAATTGATATTAGAGGGCACAGAGTGAGGTTTGGAGAAGCAAATATTATTGAAATTAAATAGCAGCCAGGAGACCTATAAGGTAACTTAATGTAGATCAGGGTACTATGAGTAGCTGTGTTACCTACAAGAGTTCTGGAATGATTCTGTGAGACATACTTGATATTTTCCCCTTAAATCCTATATTCCTTAAAAAATAGCAAGCCAAATCTACCTTTGTCATATAGTCTGCTGCTGGCATGAGGGAAAATGTCCAGAAATTAGAAGAAATTGAAGGGATCAATAGATCTTACCATTAGAACATTTCTCTGGAAGATTAAAAGATTCAGATGAAAAAAATAAAGGAAGAAACTCTCCTTTACAGGGTTCTCTGCCTATGAGGAAACAGAAGAAAGAGGAAAAGGGGGAAAAACCAATATATGAGATTCAGGATTCATCAGAATCCTGTAATGGGGCCCTGAGTGCAGATCAATTGAAGTTTAAACAAAAATATTGACAAAACATACTGTTCCAGTATGTAAATGGTTTCCACATAGCTCCAGACACTGTGAAGAATGTGTACAACTAACAAAAGGCCTTTCGAGAGACCCTGCAAGAAGTGGAGTACAGGGACTTAGCCAAGAAAGTCCAGTTCAGGCCATACTTCTAAGTTACTACCTACAGGAAGGACTTAAAACACTACCACTAACTATTGCAACCATCCTGCAAATCCCAACTCCCACAATGAACTGAGGGCAGATGGATACTGGTAGCTATGGGTAGTGAGATTTACTGTTATACATAATGTCCTATATGCCAGCACACATTGTACGCAGCATTTGGGGTGGACTAAGACTGAGCCAAGTTCCTTCACAGCCTTGAAAAATCACCCTGGTGTCTGCTCTTGCCATGCCCCAGGACCTCATAGATACTACTAAGCCCTTCTGTTTGTTACAGGATAAAGCCAGAAGCCTTTCCCAGGAGTTATTATGCAAATTCTGAAACCCAGGAAAAGATGCCTGTCATACCATTACAGTAGACTTAACCTGGTCATAGCTACATGATAACAATGAATATGGGCCATAGCAGCCACTGTCCTGTTGCAAAAGATGACACATTAATCTCTAGTGGACAAACTGGTCCTGAAACCCACAAACTTTCTTTAATTTTCCATAGAGAAGAAGTAACCTGCAGATGGAATCTCCCAACCTCAAAGTCACTCTTTTCTATCCTATAAAACCCCAAGACTGTCACACACCTGTGCACAGTATCAATTCTGTGGAGAGACTACAGCCCTTATGTTGTTTGGATTACAGAACATTTTTTCCTTGTGGAGATACCTGCCTTTTTTATTTTGACATAACTTCTACCAATAGATATGTAGTTTATAATTTATTGTAGAGTTCACAATGGCACTGAATAATTTATATGCATCATTCAATCACATTTTAAGGGAATGTCATTCATGATTATTAACCAGCAATAAGTTCAAAATTAATCACAAAAATGAAGTAGCCAGAGATTCTTCTTCAGGAATTTTCATGATTACATAAATCAGAGCATATCTTAACACATTTTATTCTGTATTTGTTGTTGCTCCCCACAACCCCAAGGGCTCAAAACAGCCCCAAATAGTTCCTATTGCATGGAAAATGTGACAGTAGAGTTACAGAACTTGGGTTCTCTTCAAAACAACTTTAAAACTTACAAAGATTGTCCTCCAACTGAGTTATTGTTAGATTATTGTTCTATCCCTTTAAGATAAACTTCACTCTTGACTGTCAGACCATTATACCTCGAGCTAGTCGGTTCTGTATACATTGGTCACAAGAAGGAGAAAAGCACATCAAAGATATCAGTCCATGTCTCCCTGAAGCTTCCAAATGTGGGGATGACAAACTTTGTCTTCCTGTTTCTGAAGCCTCTGACTCTGATTTAGCTTCAGGGACATTACCAATGCCTTGAGAGTCTCTGCTCCACTGACAGAATCTCTGTGTGTCTCTATTTTACAGTAATATTAATACACTTCAAAAGAGGAACATGAAAAGATGAAGCAAGTTACCTAAGAGCAACCATCTGAAATACTTCAAAATATGTTGATTTTGAACAGAGTCCAAGGGCAAACAGAATGCCAGAGTCTTGTGTGTTCTGTCCAGAAAGAGACTGAGCAAGTTTCAGATCCAATACAAAGTTCAAATTTATTTTTCTGTTTCACCAAAGGAGAGGCAAAAATATCTGCTGTTGCTGAAGTACAAAGAACAAAATGTCCCTGTTATAAAAGACTCCAATTTTTTTCTCTCTTGCAACTATATGGAGGGACAGCCAGGACTGCAGGGAACACAGGAGTGGCAGAGCACCTTGGACAGGGTCAGTTGGTCTCGGCTCCACCTGCACCCAGGAGCTAAGCTGCTCCATAGCCTTCTGTGCACCAGTCCTCCTAGGGGAGAACTGGTCTGCAGGGAATATTTTGAGTTTTGGGTTTGGAGGTGAACTGCCATTTTCTCTCCAGTGACTGTGCAGGTGGGTACAGCCAGGAGCACAGGGAATATAGGAATTGCAGAGCAGCTGGGACAGGGTCCTTCTGGGATCCATCTACACCCAGGATCTTGACTGGGGTACAGCACTCTGTCCCAGGGTAGAGCTGGTCACCCAGGGGTGCTGAGACAGGCTTGCAGGCCCTCAGGTAGGACAAGTGTCAGCCAGAGACAGCAGGACCAACTAACACCAAAGATAATCAGATGGCACACACACACACACACACACACACACACACATTGCATGAATCAAAGCAGAGTTAAATAAGTAAGTTCCAACAAGCAAGTTGTAACAATTTCACAGATACACATACATACATACAGATAGACTGTTACACACACAGAGAGACAAATTTACACATTGGATGCATGAAGCATAGCCTTCAAACATTTTATGTATAAACATATATACATATTTACATATAGACCTATACACATATTTACATACACACATATTTGGATGTAAAAAGTTCCAATTAGGTGGTTCCAACAACTTTAGACATATACATATATACGTTTTTCCATATGTTCATTAATAGCTCTCAGATCCTGTAGAAATCTATATTTCCTTGACTTCTCTTTAATGAAATGGTAGTGAGATTCACAGGCTTGTTGAATAATTAAATGCTGTCAGAAAAGTGTCTTACTGCTTTGTGCCAGATACCAATTACCGTCAAACCCCATAGCATACCTACCTCTCTCCCCATCCCCAATGCAACCATGGCCTTTTCTTTTTCTTTCTTTTCTTTTCTTTTCTTTTTTTTGGTTTACTTTGAGAAAGAAACATTTTTTATTGGATATATTCTATATTTACAATTCATTTCCCTTTTTCAGGTTCCCCACACCCTAAAGGTCCCACATGCCCTTTTCCCTCCCCCTGCTCCCTCTTCAACTCCTTCCCTCTTCCCTGTTCTTGTATTCCCCTACACTGATGCTTTGATCTTTTCCAGAACCAGTGTCCACTCCTTTCTTCTTGTCAGATATCATTTGGTATGTGAATTGTGTCTTTGGTGTTCCAAGATTCTAGGCTAATATCCACTTATCAGTGACTGCATACCATGGGTATTCTTTTGAGACTGGGTTACCTCACTTAGTATGACGTTCTCCAGCTCCATCCATTTCTCTAAGAATTTCATGAATTCATTGTTTCTAATGGCTGAATAGTACTCCATTGTGTATATATACCACATTTTTTGTATCCATTCCTCCTTTGAGGGACATCTGGGTTCTTTCCAGCTTCTGGCTATTATAAATAAGGCTGCTATGAACATAGTGGAGCATGTATCCTTATTGCATGCTGGGGAATCTTCGGGGTATATTCCCAGGAGTATCATGTCCAGTTTTCTGAGGAACTGCCAGACGAAGGCCCATATCTAAACATAGTAAAAGCAGACCGATAGCCAACATCAAGGTAAACAGAGAGAAACTTGAAGCAATCCCACTAAAATCAGGGACTAGACAAGGCTGCCCCCTCTCACCATATCTCTTCAATATAGTACTTGAGGTACTATCTAGAGCAATTTGACAACATAAGAAAGTCAAAGGGATACAAATTGGAAAGGAAGAGTCAAACTATCACTATTCGCAGATGATATCATAGTATACTTGAGTGACCCCCCCCCAAAAAAAACCCCTCCACCAGAGAACTCCTACAGCTGATAAACAACTTCAGCAAAGTGGCTGGTTATAAAATCAACTCAAGCAAATCAGTAGCCTTCCTATACGCAAAGGATAAGCAGGCCGAGAAAGAAATTAGGGAAATGACATCCTTCACAATAGCCACAAACAATATAAAATGTCTTGGTGTGACTCTAACCATGGCCTTTTCTGATGCCAATAAAACCAGATATGAATTTCTTATCCAAAGACCTGGGGAAGTGAATACAACTCATACTTTCCCTAATCCTGGCTCAATATGATTGGGTGAATTATTTGGACTCCTGAAAATGTTTGAGTGTTGCCAGCAGGAGCCAGTTACTATTTTCTCAGAGAGCAAATATGCACTGCAAGCTGTTCATATCCTGTCCTTCTCCTATATTAAAGAGCAAAACAGCCCTCTACATGTCTGCATGCAATCTATGCAGAAGCCTCTTGAGAACAGGTCACATCCCTGGTTCATCTCACACAGAAGATCATATCCTAAATTGCCTGGAGTACTAGCATAAGGAAATGAGAAAACTGATGCCCTGATTATAGCTGTAGACACAACATTGTTAGAATAATCCAAAATGTCACACCAAGAATTTTACCTTTCTCCTCAGAAAACATATAAACTATTGCCTGAATTGCCTTTGCTGCAATGAAAACAACTATTTTCTAGACTTTGAGGAAATGCCTATATTTATTGCTCAGGTGTTTTTCTTGTATAAAGAAGAATGGTGGGTGCTCTTTTTGTATCCACTCTGTTAGGTTGTGTCTTCTTATTAGGGAATTGAATACATTGATGTTGAGAGATATTAATGACCAATGTTAGCTATTTGCTGTTATTTTGATGCTGGTAGTATTAGTGTGTTGCTCTATGTGTGTGTGTGTTGTGTTGTGTTGTGTTGTGTTGTGTGTGTGTGTGTTTGCATCCACTTGCATGTGTATCTTTATGTGTGCTTTCTTTGGTTTGCTGTTATGGAGTTACTTTGTTCCTGGGTTATCTTCCATGTAGTTATCTTTCTTGAGTCTGTGTTTTCCTTCTAATATTTTCTGTAGAGCTCAGTTTTTTAAATAGATATTGTTTTAATTTAGATTTTTCTTGAAATACCTTGTTTACTATGTTTATAGTATTTGAGGATTTTGCGGGATATAGTTGTCTATCTTGGGACCTGTAGTATTTTTTTAGAGATTACAAGATGTCTTCCCAGCCCCTTCTAGATTTTAGAGTAACTGTTGAGAAGTCTGGTGTGATTCTGATAGGAGAGCCTATCAGATGTATTTTTTGTTGTATGTTATATTGCTTTTACCCCATAGGCGCTTTTAATATTATTTCTTTGTTCTCTAGGTTTTGTATTTTGATTATTATGTGCTAGGATTATTTCCTTCTCTGTTCTTTCCTAATTGGTAGTCTATCATCTTATTATATGTTTATAGGTATCTCTTTAGGTTGGTAAAGGCTCCTTTCAGCAAAAACTACTTGGCATCTACAATAGTGTCACAGTTTGGTGACTGTATATGAGCTAGATCACCCAGGTGTGGCAGTCTCTGGATGACATTTTCTTCAGTCTCTGCTCTACACTTTGTCTCTGTGAGAATTTTGTTCCCCTTTCTATGAATGACTGAAGCACCCACACTTTGGTCTTTCTTCTTTTTGAGATTCATGTGGTCTGTGAATAGTATTACCTGAGAACCCAGTTATACCACTCTTGGGTATATACCCAAAATATGCTCCAACATATAACAAGGACACATGTTCCACTTCTGTTCATAGCAGCCTTATTTATAATAGCCAGAAGCTGGAAAGAACCCAAATGTCCTTCAGCAGAGGAATGGATACAGAAAATGTGGTACCTTTATATAATGGGTTACAACCCAGCTATTAAGAGCAATTAATTCATGAAATTCTTAGGCAAATTGATGGAACTAGAAAATATCAACCTGAATGAGGTAACCCAATCACAAAAGAACAAACATGGTATGCACTCATTGATAAGTGGATATTAGCCCAAATGTTTGGAATACCCAAGATACAATTCACAGAATGTGTTCTTTTAGTAGCAGAAGTTATATCAAATGTCTTACCAACATGGTCCCAAAATTTTGGACTAAACAAAGGTGATACCATCAAACATCCCAAACTGGCTGATTAAAAGATTGAAGGGCCTCAACCCTACATAATAACTATTTGAAACTAATTAAAGCTGGAAATGGAAGAGGTAGTTATCCCCAATGAAGAGAACACAGATTGGTTTTCTTGTACCAAATAATAAGTCATGAAGACACACTTGTAATTAGCATGGCATAGAATCCACAGTGTAATTTTATGAATGTATATACATAGGTAAATATACATATACTAAAACGATTATTGAAATAAGATGCCATGTATATTTTAGGAGTTAGGGGATTGGTATAAGGTAGTGTTTGGAAGCAAGAAAATCAATGGAAATATGTAATTAAATCCCAATCCTGATAAACAATACCAAAATAAGAGTAAAAAACCCTCAATATTACAATTACACATTGACAGAAAAGTGACACTAAAGTTGATGGTCAGAAATGTATTTATGTAAGGTGTGTGTGTGTGTGTGTGTGTGTGTGTGTGACTTTATGCAATGTATTTTGATAAAGTAAATTATGAGACTACAGTTAGTTATGTGTTTACAGACATCAATGACCTTATTATAATTCAAGTTGTAGGATAAACATTATTTTTAATTACAATTTTTTCACTAATGACTAATTCTCATTGATGAGGTGTTTGCACATAATTTTTAATGCCCTTATAATGCAGGTAAAATCTGAGACCAATTTTCCTTTTCTGTCTTAGTGTGATATTTATCATTTTGAATAATCTCAAAGTACATTGCAATACTGATGCAAAATTCAGTACCTCTGTGATACCTAGCTACAATGTGCAATGCTATCACTATTGTCTGTACTCTGATTATGTGCACTCAAGATTCCCTTTAAAATAAGTTTCTTATAGTGCATTAGTATTATATGATATTACTAATTTCAGCAGAGGGAACATAACACCTTGCAGATATCTTAGATTCTGTTGCTCTATCAAAATACCATGGTCAAAAAGCAACATGTAAAAAAAAAGGCTGTTTACTTATATACCTTGGATCAAAGTTCATTGAGAGAAGCCATGACAAGGACTTGGATGAAGAAACTAAATAAGTGTTCATTAAGTGCCTCTTACTGCCTTGATGTCTACAGTGTCTACAGTCCTCTTTCTTATATTGTCCAAAACCACCTACCTATGAGTGGGCCTGTCCACAGGAATCTGGGTAGTTTCACATCAATGATTCTTTAGGAACATACCTTATACAAATTCCTAGAGCTCAAGGTGATAGAGATCATTTCTCAGATGAGGCTCCCTATTCACAGTATGTCTAGTTTGTGTAAAACTAATAAAAATCAAGTAATATAGTTTATACTACAAATATTAGTAATATCTCTAACACCAAACAATCATAACAAGAAGGAAAATACACTCATAAATAGATTCAATTTATTTCACAGCTTACTGATTGGTGTTACCATGGGCAATATTGTTCATTTTGTAAGTATTCATACTGTATATTACCTAAGAGTTTTACATATTTTAACACAAAGCAAAAAAAAGTCTTGTTTAGTATCATCAAATAAATTGAAACTATTAATATTTTACAAAGTTATGTTTCTCTAAACTATTGGAGAAAAATTCAACCTACTTTTATTAAAATAATATAACACTTCAGGAAAAAAATGGACAGTAGCTCTCCTGCACTGGAGGCTAACATGTAGAAGACTTCCATGATCACCATCATCTTCTTTTTGTTGCAGATGAACATAGGAAGGAAGATGACTCTAGCAACGTAGAACACTGACATGTGTAATGTTTGAAAGTTGACTTTATTGAGTCTGTAAGGAAGATTTCTAGCCTATAAAGTCACAGGGAAATTGACTAGAGCCAAGAAGCTCAAGTATCCCAGGACAATGCGGAATTTAATAACTTAGCTTCCGTTACAAAAAGTAAAATGATTACCTGCCCATATAAAAACTATGTAAACTGCTGAACCATATACCAGGCCCTCCAACTAGCTTTATAACAATAGAAAATGTAGTACAGAAATAAGCAGTAAGTTTTGTACTCACCTCATGACTTCACTATCAATTTCTTACATTCAATAGTTATCCAATGTCCTTTTTATATAAAAATAACAGCTTTATAAACAGAGGCAAGGTCAAAAAGAGTCCTGGCTGAGCAGGGATCCATCTTACTGGCAGGGCTGAGAGGTGCCCCTTTTGGAGTTTAAGTTATTTTTCTGCTTTAGAGAACTACACTTCTTAGCCCAATGGAAACTCTTGTTACAAGGAGAACATTTGTTCTTGGGCCTAGCTGAGGGGCAGTCCCTCTGAGGTGACCAGGCTTGACACATCAGCAACAGGTGTAATCAGGGGCCCCTTCAGAGGGGCACATTCTCTGTACATATTCCATGACCAAGCATCAATGCAGGCAGTCAGGGCTGAAATGCAGTCCACACCAGGGTCCAAGTTATGAGTGGCAGCAACCAATTTATGGATATCATCATCCCTTATAACTGCCACAGGATTGCAAGTCAGGACATTAAGACCCTTAAATGCCAGGTGCTTGATGATTATATCTCTGGTTAGTCCAGGATCAATCCACCTTTCCACTACCTCAGTCACATGGGACAGGAAGTCTGTGAAGGATTCTCCAGATAGCTGGATAAAATTGCAAAAGTAAGGGTTCTGAAGAGCAGAGGCCTTAAGGGCCCTGAAGGCAAGATCAGCAATCTGGTTAAAGTAAGTATTCAGTCTGATTGTGGCCTGAGTAACATGGTTAATATATGCTCTGTGGCCGGTTAGCATATCAAAAGAGTTGTTAACATTATATTACAAATTAAAACTAGCCTGATTTTCAGGCAAGTCATGATATGCAGACCTCCAATTAAGAAGCATAGTAGGGTTGAGAACCGCCTTAGGAGATTATACCAATTATAATAGGTCTAGAGGTGCATAGCCCATTGTTTCAATATCTGTTCAAAATAAGGGGAATTTGGGCCAGCATCATTGACAGCTTGGCTGACTAGTGCCAAGTCTGGGAGGGGAGTTGATATCCAGTACATGGTCACTGCATTAGGGTCATGATCAACAGGAAAAGCCTCATGATACACCCGAGGGGAATGAGGCCTCTGAAGAAGAGGTAGTCCTGTTTTATGGACACGCTGCACACACAGGAGTGACCACAGGAGAAGTGACCACTAGACAACCCAGGCCCTCTAAATCACACCATCAGTGAGCTAGGATTACCTCCAATGGGGCAGGAACAGAAGGGACTTTGTTCAGTGGGGCTCAAGGATGGCTTGGAAACTGACTGATGGAGGGCTGGATCAGAGGTGTCTCCATTCTCATTGGAAAAATCCACCTGTGTGCTTGGAGAAAGTGGGATGGGGTCAGTTTTGGAAAGGTGAATATTAGCCTGATCTTGGCAGTGTTTATTATGGGTAGCCATGACTTTCCTCTGTGGAAGAATTCTTAAGACTGGTAATGACTGCAGGAAGGATGGAGAAAAAGAAAAATGCAGGAATAATCCCAGACTACCTCAAGCTTGTGGTCGAGGAAGAGAACACACATTCGTTGGTCAGGGTTCCACATGTTCTCTGAGGATAGCCAGGGGTCCAATATAGCAGCCTCCTCTCAAAATTGGTTCAGGACATTAGTCTTAACCTTGAGACCATGTGTAACCAGAAGGGTTTCAGAGCCCTAATCTAGGGGTTCCTTGATGGTGGAGGGAAGGGAACACATGATGAAACACACAAAGTAAACAAATGACTAACCGATATGACAAATATAACAGAAGAGGTGATAAAAACCATAGTTACTAAGCAGAGGACTCCCTCAGGCATATCTCTCTTATTATTTTATTTTATTTTTTTAATTTATTTTCTATATTCTTTGTTTACATTCCAAAGGCTTTCCCCTTTCCCAGTTCCCCCCTCACCATATGTCCCATAAGTCCTTTTCCCTCCACCTGTTCCTCAATCACCACCCCCCATTTCTCTGTTCTGATACTCTCCTACAAATCTGGATCCAGTCTTTTTAGGACCAGGGTCCTTTCCTTCCTTCTTCTTGGGAATCTTTTGATTTGCTAATTGTGCCTTGAGTATTCAGAGCTTTGGGGCTCATTAATATCCACTTATCAGTGATTGCATTTCATGTGTATTCTTTTGTGATTGGGATAACTCACTTAGGATGATATTTTCCAGATCCAACCATTTGCCTACAAATTGCATGAATTCATTATTTTTAATTGCTGAGTAGTAGTCCATTGTATAAATAAACCACATTTTCTGTATCCATTCCTCCTTTGAGGGACATCTGGGCTACTTCCAATTTCTGGCTATTATAAATAAGGCTGCTATGAACATAGTGGAGCATGTGTCTTTATTGTATGCAGAGGATTCCGCTGGGTGTATGCCCAGGAGTGGTATGACAGGGTCCTCTGGAAGTGTCATCTTTAGGTGTATCTCAAAGGCATTATGCCTAAACGGAGTACCCAGGAAGGAAAAAGGATTTGGAAGCTGATCCCTGGTACCATCACCTGGGAAACCAGCCACTATATCCAGTACCAGGATGAATCAAGGACAAAAATGAAAATGAATGTACAAAGACAAAGAAGACCGAAAAGGTGGCTACTGCACAATTACCCTCAAGCCAAGTGGAGATGAAAAGTGAGATTACTGGGGTAGACAGACAGAAAAGATAAAGAAGAGAGACTCCAGCCAGGGCTACCATCGTGCGGGTGGATCTGCCAGTCTCTCACCACCAGGCAGGCCCAGCACCAAGGCTCTGCTGGACTTCTCCATGTCCTCTGGCCTTGTACCGAGGCAGCGGGTGGCAGCCAGCTCTTGGTCCCTTAGAGCAGCAGTCGCTGTAAGCCTCCATATTGCTACCAGGACATAGCTGGATAGGCCAAGGTAGACAGACTCCAGCCGACACTACCATTGCGTGGGTGGATCCTCCAGGCTCTCGCCACCAGGCAGGCCCAATGCCGAGACTCTGCAGGACTTCTCCACACCCTCCAGCCTTGCACCAAGGCAGCAGGTGGCAGCCAGCTCAAGGTCCCTTAGAGCAGCAGTCGCACATAATCACCAGTAGAGAAACAACAGCCCAGCCTCACAGGAGGTTCAAACACCAGCCAGTGACAACAAGGCCAACTAACACCAGAAATAATTGAATGGCAAAAGGAAAAAAAGGAACTTTACTAACAGAAATCAAGGCAGCATGACATCATCTGAACCCAGTTCACCAACAACAGGAAGCCCTGGATACAACAACACACCAGAAAAACAAGACTTGGATATAAAATCACTGGTCAGGCTACTGGTAGCTGAACACATAGATAAATCTCTTAAAGAAATAGAGGAGAAAATGGATCAAAAGTTAGAAGCCTTTACAAGGCAAATACAAAAATCACTTCAAGAAATTCAGGAGAAGATGGATCAAAAAGAAAAAGACAATAAGGAGGAAAGACAAAAATCACTTAAAGAAATACAGAAGAACGTGGGTCAACAAGTAGAAGCTATGAAAGAGGAAACAAAAAATTCTCATAAAGAAATACATGAAAACACAATCAAGCAAGGGAAAGATCTGAGCATATCTATCCAGGTTCTAAAACAGAAATAGAAACAACTAAGAAATCGCAGGGGGAGACAACATTGGAGATAGAAAACCTTGGGAAGAAATCAGGGGCCATAGATGCAAATATCAACAATAGAATACAAGCGATAGAAGGCAGAATCTCAGAAGCCGAAAATACCATAGGAACCATTGATTCAACAGTCAAAGAAAATACTAAATGCAAAAAGGTTGTAAGCCAAAACATCCAGGAAATCCAGGACACAATGAGAAGACCAAACCTAAGGATTATAGGTATAGACGAGAGTGAAGATTTACAAGTTAAAGGGCCAGCAAATATCTTCTACAAAATTATGGAAGAAAACTTCCCCAACCTAAAGAGAGAGATGCCCATGAATATACAAGAAGCCTATAGAACCCCAAACAGACTGGACCAGAACAGAAATACTTCCCGTCATATAATAATCAAAACTCCAAATGTACTAAACAAAGAAAGAATATTAAAGGCAGCAAGAGAAAAAGGCCAAGTAATATATAAAGGAAGACCTATCAGAATAACACCAGACTTCTCACCTGAGACCATGAAAGCTAGAAGATCCTGGGCAGATATCATGCAAACTCTAAGAGAACACAAACTTCAGCCAAAACTACTTTACCCAGCAAAACTCTCAATCGCCATAGATGGAGAAATCAAGGTATTCCATGACAAAACCAAATTTGCAGGATATCTTTCCACAAATCCAGCCCTACAAAACACAGTAGGGGGAAAACACCAAGACAAGGAAGGAAACTACACCCGGGAAGAAGCAAGATAGAAACCTCCTCTCATCAAACCCAAAAGAAGATAACCTCTCAAATATAAAAAAAATAATTTCAAAAATGTCGGGAGGTAGTAATTACTATTCCTTAATATCTCTTAACATCAATGGACTCAATTCCCCAATAAAAAGACATAGATTAACAGACTGGATACAGAAACAGGACCCTACATTTTGCTGCATACAGGAAACCCATCTCAGTGTTAAAGACAAACACTGCCTTAGAGTAAAAGGCTGGAAGACAATTTTACAAGCAAATGGTCTCAGGAAACAAGCTGGAGTAGCCATTCTAATATCAGATAAAATTGACTTCCAACCTAAAATCATCAAAAGAGACTCAGAAGGTCACTTCTTGCTGGCCAAAGGGAAAATCCACCAAGAAGAGCTCTCAATACTGAACATATATGCTCCAAAGGCAAGGGTACCCTCCTTCATAAAAGAAACCTTACTAAAGCTTAAAGCACACATTACAACTAACACAATAATTGTGGGTGACTTCAACACTCCACTCTCCTCAATGGACCGATCAGGAAAGCAGAAACTAAAAAGGGATACAGTGAAACTAATTGAAACTTTGGACCAATTGGATTTAACAGATATATATAGAACATTTCATCCTAAAGCTAAAGAATATACCTTTTTCTCAGCACCACATGGTACCTTCTCAAAAATTGATCATATAATTGGTAACAAGACAGATGTCAACAAATACAAGAAGATCGAGCTAATCCCATGCCTCCTATCAGATCACCATGGAGTAAGAGTGGTCTTCAATAGCAACAAAAACAACAGAAAGCCCACATACACATGGAAACTGAACAATACTCTGCTCAATGACACCTTGGTCAAGGAAGAAATAAAAAAAGAAATCAAAGACTTTTTAGGATTCAATGAAAATGAAGGTACAACCGACCCAAATCTATGGGACACAATGAAAGCAGTGCTAAGAGGAAAACTCATAGCTCTAAGTGCATCCAAAAAGAAACTGGAGAGAGCATACACTAGCAGCTTAATGGCACACCTTAAAGCCCTAGAAGAAAAAGAAGTTAATTCACGCAGGAGGAGTAGAAGATAGGAAATCATCAAACTCAGGGCTGAAATCAATCAAGTAGAAACAAAGTAAACCATACAAAGAATCAACAAAACCAGGAGTTGGTTCTTTGAGAAAATCAACAAGATAGATAAACTCTTAGCCAGATTAACCAAAGGACACAGAGACAGTATCAACATTAACAAAATTAGAAATGAAAAGGGGACATAACAACAGAAAATGAGGAAATTCAAAAGATCATCAGATCCTACTACAAAGGTCTATACTCAACACAACTGGAGAATCTGGAGGAAATGGACAATTTCCTTGACAGATAGCAAATACCAAAATTAAATCAGCATCAAGTAGATCAGCTAAATAGTCCTATAACACCTAAAGAAATAGAAGGGGTTATAGAAACCCTCCCAACCAAAAAAAGTATGGGACAGATGGTTTTAGTGCAGAATTCTACCAGACCTTCAAAGAAGACTTAACACCATTACTCTTCAAACTATTCCACAAAATAGAGACAGAAGGGACACTGCCCAACTCATTCTTCGAAGCCACAATTATGCTGATACCTAAATCACAAAAACATCCAACAAAGAAAGAGAACTACAGGCCAATTTCTCTTATGAATACTGATGCAAAAATACTAAATAAAATTCTTGCCAACTGAATCCAAGAGCACATCAAAACGATCATTCACCATGATCAAGTTGGCTTCATCCCAGGGATGCAGGGATGGTTCAATATACGGAAATCCATCAACATAATCCACTACATAAACAAAGTAAAAGAAAAAAACCAGATGGTCATCTCATTAGATGCTGAAAAAGCATTCAACAAAATTCAGCATCCTTTCATGCTAAAAGTCTTGGAAAGAGCAGGAATTCAAGGCCCATACCTAAACATAGTAAAAGCAATCTACAGCAAACCAGTAGCCAAAATCAAAATAAATGGAGAGAAACTTGAAGCAATCCCGCTAAAATCAGGGACTAGAGAAGGCTGCCCTCTCCCTACATCTCTTTTCAATATAGTACTTGAAGTTCTAGCGAGAGCAATTAGACGACATAAGGAAGTCAAATGGATACAAATTGGAAAGGAAGAAGTCAAACTATCATTATTTGCAGACGATATGATAGTTTACTTAAGCGACCCAAAAAACTCCACCAGAGAACTTCTACAGCTGATAAACAACTTCAGCAAAGTGGCTGGTTATAAAATTAACTCAAGCAAATCAGTAGCCTTCTTGTACTCAAAGGACAAGCAGGCTGAGAAAGAAATTAGGGAAATAACACCCTTCACAATAGCCACAAACAACATAAAGTACCTTGGCGTAACTCTAACCAAACAAGCTAAAGATCTGTATGACAGGAACTTCAAGTCCTTGAAGAAAAAAATCGAAGAAGACCTCAGAAGATGGAAAAATATTTCTTGCTCCTGGATTGGCAGGATCAATATAGTAAAAATGGCCATCTTGCCAAAAGCAATCTACAGATTCAATGCGATCCCCATCAAAATCCCAAATCAATTCTTCATAGATCTAGAAAGAGCAATTCTCAAATTCATCTGGAGCAACAAAAATCCCAGGATATCTAAAACTATTCTCAACAATAAAGGAATTCTGGGGGAATCAATGTCCCTGACCTCAAGCAGTACTACAGAGCAATTGTGTTAAAAACTGCATGGTATTGGTACAGTAAAAGGCAAGTAGATCAATGGAATAGGATTGAAGACCCGGAAATTAACCCACAGACTTATGGTCACTTGATCTTTGATAAAGGAGCCACAACCATCCAGTGGAAAAAAGATAGCCTTTTCAACAAATGGTGCTGGTTCAACTGGAGGTCAACATGCAGAAGAATGCGAATTGACCCACTCTTATCTCTTTGCACTAAGATCAACTCCAAGTGGATCAAGGACTTCCACATAAAACCAGACACAATGAAACTATTAGAAAAGAAACTTGGGAAGACCCTGGAGGACATGGGCACAGGGGGAAAGTTCCTGAACAGAATGCCAATAACTTATACTCTAATATCAAGAATTGACAAATGGGACCTCATAAAGTTACGAAGTTTCTGCAAGGCAAAGGACACTGTCAGAAGGACAAAACGGCAACCAACAAACTGGGAAAAGATCTTCACCAACCCTACATCCGACAGAGGGCTAATATCCAATATATACAAAGAACTCAAGAAGTTAGATCGCAAAGAAACAAATAACCCTATCAAAAAATGGGGTACAGAGCTAAACAAAGAATTTTCACCAGAAGAAATTCGGATGGCCGAGAAACACCTTAAGAGATGTTCAACATCATTAGTCATCAGGGAAATGCAAATCAAAACAACCCTGACATTCCACCTCACACCAGTCAGAATGGCTAAGATTAAAAACTCAAGAGACAAACAGTGCTGGCGAGGATGTAGAGAAAGAGGAACACTCCTCCACTGTTGGTGGGATTGCAAAATGGTAAAACCGCTCTGGAAATCAGTTTGGTTGTTCCTCAGAAAATTGGGCATGTCACTTCCAGAGGACCCTGGCATACCACTCCTGGGCATATACCCAGAGGATTCCCCTGCATACAATAAAGACACATGCTCCACTATGTTTATAGCAGCCTTGTTTATAATAGCCAGAATTTGGAAGGAGCCCAAATATCCCTCAAAGGAGGAATGGATATGGAAAATGTGGTATATTTATACAATGGAATACTACTTAGCAATTAAAAATAATGAATCCATGCAATTTGTAGGTAAATTGTTAGATCTGGAAAATATCATCCTAAGTGAGTTAACCCAATCACAAAAGAATACACATGAAATGCAATCACTGATAAGTGGATATTAATGAGCCCAGAAGCCCTAAATACTCAAGGCACAATTAGCAAGTCAAATGTTTCCCAAGAAGAAGAAAGGAGGGGACCCTGGGCCTGTAAAGATTGGATCCAGTTTTGTAGACACAGAACAGAGAAATCATGGGGGGGGATGATTGGGGAATAGTTGGGGGGAGAGGAATTATGGAAGTACGGTGGGGGGGAAATGAGAAAGGGGAAAGCCTTTGGAATGTAAACAGAATATAGAAAATAAAAATTAAAAAAATAATAATGAATTCATGTAATTTTTAGGTAAATGGTTAGATTTGGAAAATATCATCCTAAGTGAGTTAACCCAATCACAAAAGAATACACATGAAATGCAATCGCTGATAAGTGGATATTAATGAGCCCAGAAGCCCTAAATACTCAAGGCACAATTAGCAAGTCAAATGATTCCCAAGAAGAAGAAAGGAGAGGACCCTGAGCCTGTAAAGATTGGATCCAGTTTTATAGACCCAGAACAGAGAAATCGTGGGGGGGGAGGGGAATGATTGGGGAGTAGTTGGGGGGAGAGGAATTATGGGATGTATTGTGTGGGGGAACTGGGAAAGGGAAAAGCCTTTGGAATATAAACATAGAATATAGAAAATAAAAATTAAAAAAAAAGAAAGAAAAGACAAAGAAGAAAGAAATGAAGTCCACATACTTACCTTATCAAAATAAAACAATAAGGGACCCACTCACCAAAGGAGCAACTGAAGTGGGCACAATAGCAGCGCCAGAAGGAAAAGAAGAACAGATAAGGTCAATTCACAAGCACAGTTCTTACAGCAATAGGCAAAAATAAGCCCCAGAAAAGGAGGTTCACAAGCAGACACAAAAGGATGATAAAGTAGTCCATCAACCATGCTGGTGCTAGATGTCGCCTGTGCCCTGGACAAGTCCCCATCTGATATTACCTGCCCTTGGGTGTTGGGGGTGAGATGACACAGAATTAACAACAGACTGTGGAAGCAGGTGAGAAATGCAACACTGCTGCAAGCTCCTATAATACCCTCTACCCACACGGACATTGGTCCCAAGAAAGCATCTTTTCTAAACAGCAGTTCCAGATTGGCTAGCATTGTTTGCACTAGCAATCCTTGGTCTCTCAGGCCATACTCAATAAAGTTCTTCTATGGAGTTGCTTTTGTCGCTGTGTGGCCCCTGGCATTTAAGTAGAAGCAGTCCCACAATTCCTGGTACACATAAGAATAATAGGAAAAGAAGAGTGTGAAGGCATCCTCAAGAAAATCATAAAAGAAACCTTGTCTAACCTAAAGGAAGACATGGCTACAAACATACTAGAAGCTTACAGATAATGACCAGAAATAGATTGGACCAGATATGAAAATCCTCTTGGCATATAATAATCAAAGCACTAAATGCATGGAACAAAGAAAGAAAAAAAAAAGGAAAAAGACCAAGTTACATATGAAGGTAGACCTATCAGAATTACACCTGACTTCTCAACAGTGAGTCTAAAAGCCAGAAGATTCTGTACAAATGTCTTGCAGACACTAAGAGAACACAGGTGTCATCCCAAACTTCTATACATAGCAAAATTTTCATTCACCAGAGAAAGAACAAATAATATATTCCATGACAAAATCAAACTTAATATCTTATATAGTAATCTAGCCTTACAAAAAACACTGAAAGGAAAATTCAAAATAAGGAGGGTAACTACAGCCAAGAAGACAAAAGAAATTATCTCACACCAAAAAAAAAAAAACTAAATGGAAAGCATCATAGACACACAGTAACACATTTAACATCAAAATAACAAGAATCATTTGCCCTTAATATCTCTCAGAATCAATATGTTCAATTCACAAATAAAAAGAAACAGGCTAACAGATTGGATATGTAAAGAGGATCCATCAATCTGTTGTATAGATGAAATATACCTCAGCATCAAATATAGACTCTATTTCAGAGTAAAGGGCAGGGAAATGTTTTCCAAGTAAAGGGACCAAAGAAACAAGCAGGATTAAACACTCTAATATCTAATACAATTGAATTTCAACTAAAATCTATTAAAAGCAAATGGTATTCATCAAAGAAAAATCTGCCAAGATGAAGTCTCAATTATGAACATGTATATCCCATATGTAAGGGCACCCAAATTTATAAAAGAACTTTAATAATGTTCAAACCACACATTGATTCACATATAATAATATTGGGGGACTGGTTATTGAAAGAGAAATAAGTAGAAAATAATGATGTTATGAACCAAATGGATGTCTACTGAAGGTTTCACCTGAAAACAAAATAAAAAATACTGTTTTCTCAGTGCCTCACAGAACCTTCTACAAAATTGACCATATAATTGAGCACAAATCAACCCTCAACATATATAAGAATGTTGAAAGAATCTCCTGCATTACATCATATTACTATAGATTAAGGCTAGACTTCAACAAGAAGAGAAACAGGAGAAAGCCCACATGGTCATGAAACTGGACAACTCTCTAATAAATAGTGATTATTTGTTCATGGAAGAAATAAGGAAAGAAATAAAGGACTCTCTAGAATTCAATGAAAATATTAATACAACATACCCAAATGTTTTGGACACAGTGAAAGAAATACTAAGATAAAAATTTATACCATTAACTGGATCATAAAGAAATTGGGAGAACCAATAAAAACAAGTTAACAGCTATAGAACAAAAAGAACCAATCACATCCAAGAGTAATAAAGAGACAGAAATAGGCATTCTCATGCCTACAAACAATCAGTATAAAATGGAAAAATACAAAGCATCAAAAAAACTAGAGCTGGATGTTTGAGAAAATCAACAAGTTACATATATCATTAGCCAAACTAACTAATGGGCACAGAGACAGTATCCTCATTAACAAAATCAGAAATGAAAAGAGAGACATAACAACAAAAATTTAGGAAATTGAAAAATTCATAAGAACTTATTCCAGAGCCTATATTTGACAATATTAAAAAACTCTGGATGAAACAGATTATTTTCTAGACAGCTATCATCTACCAAAATTAAATCAAGATTGAGGAAATTATTTAAACAGCTCCATAATCCCTAATGAATTAGTAGCACTCGTCTAGACCAAAGAAGCCAAGGGTCAAATGGTTTTAGTACAGAATTTTAGCAGACCTTCAAAGAAGAACTAATACCAGTACTTTTTAATCTATTCCACAAAATAAAAACAGAAGAAACATTCCATTATTCATTTTATGAAGCCACAGTTATTCTGATACCTTAACCACACAAAAATCCCAAAAGAAAGAGAACTACCAAATTTACTTAGGAATATCAATCTCTTAACATCAATGGACTCAATTCCCCAATAAAAAGACATAGATTAACAGACTGGATACGGAAACAGGACCCTACATTTTGCTGCTTACAGGAAACACACCTCAGAGTCAAAGACAAACATTACCTTAGAGTAAAAGGATGGAAGACAATTTTGCAAGCAAATGGTCACAGGAAGCAAGCTGGAATAGCCATTTTAATATCAGATAAAATTGACTTTCAACCCAAAGTCATCAAAAGAGACAAAGAAGGTCACTCCTTGCTAGTCAAAGGAAGAATCCACCAAGAAGAACTCACAATTCTAAACATCTACGCTCCAAATGTAAGGGCACCCTCATTCATAAAAGAAACTTTACTAAAGCTCAAAGCACACATTGCACCTAACACAATGATTGTGGGGGACCTCAATACTCCACTATCCACAGTGGACCGACCAGGAAAACAGAAGCTAAACAGGGACACGGAGAAACTCATCGAAACTTTGGAGCAATTGGATTTAACAGATATATATATAAAGCAAAAGACTATACCTTTTTCTCAGCGCCTCATGGTACCTTCCCCAAAATCGACCATATAATTGGTCACAAAACAGACCTCAACAAATATAAAAAGATTGAACTAATCCCATGCCTCCTATCAGATCACCATGGAGTAAGAGTGATCTTCAATAGCAACAAAAACAACAGAAAATCCTCATACACATGGAGGCTGAACAATATTCTACTAAATGATACCTTAGTCAAGGAAGAAATAAAGAAAGAAATCAAAGACTTTTGAGAATTTAATGAAAATGAAGGTACAACATACCCAAATCTATAGGACAAAATGAAAGCAGTGCTAAGAGGAAAACTTATAGCCCTGAGTGTCTCCAAAAAGAAACAGGAGAGAGCATACACTAGCAACTTAATGGTGCACCTGAAAGCCCTAGAACAAAAAGAAGCTATTTCACCCAGGAGGAGTAGAAGACAGGAAATCATCAAACTCAGGGCTGAAATCAATCAAGTTGAAACAAAGAGAACCATACAAAGAATCAACAAAACCAGGAGCTGGTTCATTGAGAAAATCAACAAGATAGATAAACCCCTAGCCAGACTTACCAAAGGGCACAGAGACAGTAATCAAATTAACAAAATTAGAAATGAAAAGGGGGATATAACAAGAGAAACTGAGGAAATTCAAAAAATCATCAGATCCTACTACAAAAGCCTATACTCAACACAACTGGAGAATCTGGAGGAACTGGACAATTTCCTAGACAGATACCAAATACCAAAATTAAATCAGGATCAAATAAATCATTTAAACAGACCCATAACCCCCAAAGAAATAGAAGGGGTCATAGAAAGTCTTCCAACCAAAAAAAGCACAGGACCAGATGGTGTTAGTGCAGAATTCTATCAGACCTTCAAAGAAGTCCTAATACCAATACTCTTCAAACTATTCCACAAAATAGAAACAGAAAGAACACTACCCAACTCATTCTATGAAGCCACAATTACCCTGATACCAAAACCACAGAAAGATCCAACTAAAAAAGAGAACTACAGGCCAATCTCCCTTATGAATATCGATGCAAAAATACTAAATAAAATACTTGCAAACAGAATCCAAGAACACATCAAAACAATCATTCACCATGATCAAGTTGGCTTCATCCCAGGGATGCAGAAGAAAGGAGTGGACACTGGTGCTAGAATGGACCAAAACATCATTGTGGGGGAGTACAAGAACAGTAAGGTGGGAGGGGGTGGATGAGGGAGCAGGGGGAGGGAAAAGGGCATGTGGGACCTTTGGGGGTGGGGAACCAGAAAAAGGAAAATGACTTGTAAATATAGAATATATCCAAGAAAAAATCTAAAAAAAAAGAAAAGAAAAATACTAAAAAAAAATTCTGGAAAATTAAATCCAAGAACACATCAATACCATCATTAATCACCATCAAGTAGACTTCATCCATGGTCAATATATGAAAATCCATGAAGGATTTTCTATATGAACTATATAAACAAACTGAAAAACAAAAACCACATGATCATCTCTTTAGATGATTAAAAAACTTTGAAAACATCCAACACCCCTTCATGTCAAAAGTCTTGGAGAGATCAGTGATATCAGGCACATACCTAAACATAGTAAAAGCAATATATAGCAAGCCCATCGCTAATTCCAACATAAATGTTGAGAAACTTGAAATAATCCCACTAGAATCAGGGACAAGACAAGGCTGCCACTCTCTACCTATCTATTCAATATAGTGCTTGAAGCTCAACCTAGAGTAGCTAGACAACAAATAGAGATCAACAGAATACAAATTCAAAACGAAGAAGTCAATGCATAATTATTAGTGGATGACATGAGAATGTACATAAGAGATTTTAAAATGCTACCAGAGAACTTCTACAACTGAGAAACACCTTCTCAGCTATAAGGGGTCTGGATTTAACTTGACTGAAAGAAATCAGTAGCTCTCCTTCATACAAATGATAAACTGGCAGAGAATGAAATTCGGGAAATAATTGCTTGCACAATAACCACAAATATTATCAAATATCTTGGTGTAACTCTAACCAAGCAAGCAAAATATCTATAGAATGATCCAAGTCCATAAAGAAATAAATAAAAAAGATATCAGAAGATGGAAAGATAATTGCCATGTGCCACTAGTGGGGAAACTTAAAAAAATAAATCATTGTCTACTCACCCACATACAAGTATATATATATATATATATATATATATATATGTATATATATATACATATATAAATATATGTATATATATACATACATACATATATATACATATATATACATATATATACACACATGTGTATATATGTATATGTATGTATATATATATATATACATATATATACATTTGTGAATTTCTCTATTGTCAATGAAAAAATTAGAAGCAAAGTCTTTCAATTAATGATGTTAAGGTTACAGAACACACCAGAGATATCTGTACTCCTATTAGATAAATATTTACAACCACCATCAACTGTCTTTTAAAAAAGAAGCAATAGCACAGTATTTTCTGCTATCAAATTCAATTATACAAACACTTTTTCATTCATTTATAGTAGTCAGAAAATTAGCATCAGTAGGAGAAATGGTGATCATTTGTGTAGTTGGAGAACGAGAGGTAACCAAATGTTAAAAAGGAGAAGAGAAAAATGGAAACTTTTGCAAATTAACAATATACACATTTCAGTTGAGGTAGATGACATTGGTTTTGAAATACTTAAATTTATTCTTGGAAGTGTGCTAATAAAACATACACAAGACATAATGCTGATCAATTAAGAGTCTATTCATAGAGAATATGGATGAAGTGAAGACAAAATAGCACAGACTCACTGTCATATCTCACCTATAATCCATAATACCTGCCATACACTCTTTAACACCCGTTATGTAATACATTCTGTGCTTCCTGGATAGGATTGCCTCTAACGTCCCACTGAAGGACATATCTCCAAATCCAAAGAAGATGAGATTAGCTGAAATACCCAATAGATGGGAGATAGAACTTGAGGAGACTAATACTAGTAGATAGGTAAGGCCTCCAGATGAGGGACAGGGCCAACCACCCATCTCAAAAATATTAACCCAGATTTGTTTCTGTCTAATGGAAACACGGTGACAAAGAATGGAGCGGAGAATGAAGGCAAGGCCACCCACAGACAGCCCCATCTTGGGATTTATCCCATTTACAAACAACAAAACTATTGTTGATACCCAAGAGTGCTCCCATACAGAAAACTAGAATGTCTGTCCTATGAGAGGCTCTACCAGAATCTGATTAAAACAGATGTAGATACAGCCAACTATCGGACTGAGCCAGGATATCACAAGGGAAGAATTGGGGGAAGGCCTGAAGGAGCTGAAGGAGATTGAGACTCCAGAGACAGGGCAACAATATCAACTAACTGGACTTTCCATGGTTCCAGGGACTAAAGCACCAACCAAGAGTATATATGGATGGGTATTTGGCTCCTGGTACATATGTAACAGAGGACTGCCTTATCTGGAATCAGTAGGAGGGGAGGCCCTTGGTCCTGTGACACTTGTTGCTGCAGAGTAGGAGGATGCTAGAGTGGTGAGACCAGAGTGGGTGGGCAGGTGGGAGGGCACCCTCTTAGAGGCAAAGGGAGGGGGAGATAATGAGGAGTGGATACCATTAAATGGGACAGAATTTGTAACTTAAATAAATAAAATTACCACCTGATTTTTTTAAAAAAGTATGTTTGGCTTTTGGTGAATACTACTGACAATGGAATTGTATATAAAACTCATCTTATTTTCAATGAGAAAATAAATCTTGGTCTTGCAAAATGAAGACCTGATTTGGAATTATTTAAACACCAGTAGACCAGATGTGGTAACGTGTTTCTGTAAGTTTGGCATTCCTGGGGCACAGAAAGGAGGCTCTCCAGAATTTTGAGCCAGTCAAACCACATGCTCAGAAAAGATAAAAGAAACACTATCTTTAGCAAGTTTGAGGACATTTGTACTCTGACAACTATACATCTGCATGCCTTAATTCACATATGAACATGTATATGAACAAATATCTCTATCTCGACACTATAGGACTAATCAGTGAATAGACATTATTACTTGCCAAAATGACACATTGTGCTGTGATGGTGCATCTGAACATTTTTGAGTACTTCGCTCAGGTGTTCTTCCTCAAGAATCCATAGAAACCATATCTCAGAATGACATTACAGAACTACAAGTACCAGAGTACTCAACTTAAGGAGGTAGTACTGTGTTTCTGAAATGTAGTGTGCTATTGATAAAATCAACAAAGGATGAATTATTTTTCTTTTAGTACTTTGACACAGTAGACTTAATGGTTGTCAAAGTGGGATTGCAAGATGGTACAACCGCTCTGGAAATCAGTATGGTGGTTCCTCAGAAAATTGGGCATGACACTTCCAGAGGACCCTGTCATACCACTCCTGGGCATATACCCAGAGGATTCCCCTGCATGCAATAAAGACACATGTTCCACTATGTTCATAGAAGCCTTATTTATAATAGCCAGAAGCTGTAAGGAGCCCAGATGTCCCTCAAAGGAGGAATGGATACAGAAAATGTGGTATATTTATACAATGGAATACTACTCACAATTAAAAATAATGAATTCCGCAGACCAGCCCCACAGCTCTGATGTGAGTAGAGAATAATCATCACTGAAGAACTGCCACCAGAAAAGACCAGGTCTCAGAGAGGTGGGTGACTCTCCAGGATGGGAGACAAGCCAATTTAGGAGCAGATTGGATCCAGCTTCATTCAGCACTACTATCAGTTATTTGATAACGATAGAACCCACTAGGAACAATTTACATTGATGCATCATGCCTTACATGGGAAGGACAGCAGTTCCAGGGGAAAGCTGCCATTGTGGAAAAGCTGCCTAGCCTTCTGTTCCAGAAAATTCAGCAAAGTATCACGGCGCAGGATCATCAGCCTACACCAGATAGCTGCATCATCAGTATGGTTGTAGGCCAGCTCAAGGCTGATGAAGATCCCATCATGGGTTTCCACCAGATGTTTCTATTGAAGAACATCAACGATGCTTGGGTTTGCATCAATGGTATGTTCAGGCTTGCCCTGCACAACTTCGGCTGACCACCTCCTGGCCAGATAGTCAACGCTATTTCCTCCTTCCTCTTCCGAATGCTATCTCACTCCTCCAGATGCTCCAAATATCATACACAAATGCGCAGGGCCGAGGTGGGAGTGGGTGCAGTGCTGTCACCACGGTGTTGTGCATGATGTTTGGATGCTAGACTGGTTGCATCTGACAGGAAAAGTTTGTGTTGTAACAGTGCATGCATTGGAAAGACTTAAGTAATGCAAAAGATTGTCGGTTTTTGGTTTTGTTTTATTTTGTTTTTTTTTAATCTACTGACAAGTTGCTCTAGTAACACAAAGAAGTGAAGGAGAAAGCAGCTGCCTCACCAACCACCCAGATATTGATTTGTTCAGATGTTTTAATGCCTCATGATACAATAAAACCACAAAAATTTTCTTAACAAAAAAATAATGAATTCATGCAATTTGTAGGCAAATGGTTGGATCTGGAAAATATCATCCTAAGTGAGTTAACCCAATCACAAAAGAATACACATGAAATGCAATCACTGATAAGTGGATATTAATGAGTCCAGCAGCTCTGAATACTCAATGCACAATTAGCAAATCAAAAGATTCCCAAGAAGAAGGAAGGAGAGGACACTGGTCCAGAAAACACTGGTTTCAGTTTTGCAGGAGAGTACCAGAACAGAGAATGGGTTGGGGGGTGATTGGAGAATAGGCAGGGGGTGGGGGGTGGGAGAAGAGGACTTATGGGACACATGATGAGGGGGGAACTGGGAAAGGGGAAAGCCTTTGGAATGTAAACAAAGAATATAGAAAATAAAAAAGTGGCTGTCATTGAATTGTATCTTATACTGAATTTATTTTTCCATATGTGTTCTTAATAATGAGATTAATAATGAGATGTTTGATATTTATTGAGGATGATCAGTTATTTTGTGAAAGGAATCTACATTGGTCTAGATTGTCATACTCATGATTTTAGCATAAATATATTGAATTAATATCATAATATCAAAATATTTCATTCAAATACTTGAACTTCTTTATTAGAATGTTTTCAGTTGCTTTATTTCATTTTTTGTTTTATTATCGGTGTTTTGCCTGCATGTCTATATTTGCACCATATTTGTGTAGTGAATACACTGGTAAAAAGAGTGCATCAGAATCCCTAAAAGTAGAGTTACAGCTGGTTTCTGAGTTGCCGTATGAGAACAGAGATGCATATTCAGGACCTCTGAAAGAGCAGCCAGTATTTTAACCACTGAGCAGTGTCTCTAGCTCCTGGTCCTTGAATTTCTCAATATGTTCCTTGTTGTGTCCCTAAGTAGGCAAGTTAGTGTGAACCTTGTGTATTTCAAGTACAAAATAGCTCTTTCAAAATATTCATGATGTTATTGGATTATAGGGGTTTTGTTTTTATTTATGAACAATGTAAACCAGAAACAAAAAAAAGTGTTGAGTTTGTTCCTCAGTAAATATAATTCTATGACCTTTGTTCATATGTAGTAACTTTCTGTTCAGATCGAGGATGACATTGATTTGACCATATTAGAGGCTGGTATGAACAAGGACATGACTTAAAAGTGATGTTTCTGAGCTAGCATGATAAAAGGAAGGCAAGATGAGAAACGTATTTTGAAGATTATTTTTCATCTCTAAGATTAAACCACATACTCCCAAGTATCCCCATACCACACTGTTCTTTGGGCTTCTTGATCTTCCTTTATTGACAGGTCTTCCCCATTGCTCCCTTCTGCTTATACGTGTCTCTTGTGAGGCCTTCTTTTGTAGCCTCATCAATAAAAACAATCTCATTTATCTAAAGTAGATTTAACTTTTAAAAAAATTATCCTTTTATTATTTGTATTAGTAGATTCAATGTGGTGTTTCTATCTAGGAACATTTTATGCATTGGTCTTATGCAATCACCCTTTTATACTTTCACCCTGTCTTTGTTCAGGACTCTGTCCATTTCCCAGTAATCAAGGTTCAGCTTTTCCCCTACACATTAGAATGATGTGGTATCTTTTTCTCTGCATTGCCTCATTTCAATTAATCTGGTATTTTAAGATTCATTCACTTCCAACAACAAGTTTTTAATATTTTCTATTTTAATAATAGTCCATTTTTAGTATTCATCATACATGAATTCTTTTCAATATCAATGAGAATCTTAGCACATTCCATTTCTTGACTATAGAGAAGAGAGCAACAATATTGGAATCCAGTAAAGGCTTGGAATGCTAACTTGGTTTTCATTGGCTATATAACCAGGAATTGGGTTACTGGATCATATGGTTGGCCCATTTTATTATATTATATTTATTTTATTTGATTTGATTTGATATTTGCTTTATTTACATTTCAAATAGTATCCCCTTTCCTCATTACCCCTCTGAAAGCTCCCTCTCCCATCTCTCCTCCCCCTGATTAACAACGCCTTCCCACTTTCCTGACCTGGCATTCCTCTACACTGGGGCATCGAGCCTCCATAATACCAAAGGCCTGTCCTCTCATCAATGTCTGAAAAGGGCATCCTCTGCTACATATGTACCTGGAGCCATGGGTCCCTCCCTCTGTACTGTTTGATTGGTGGTTTAGTCCCTGGGAGTTCTGGGTGCACTAGTTGGTACACATTATTTTTCCTCCTATGGAAAAACAAGCCTCCTCAGCTCCTTGGGTTCTTTCTCTAGCTCCTCCATTGGGTACTCTGTGCTCAGTCCATTGGTTGGTTGTGAGCAATGGATATTTTTATCCACCTTCTAAGAAGGATCAAAGTATCTACACTTTGGTCTTCCTTCTTGAGCTTCATGTGGTCTGTGAGTTATATTTTGGGTATTCAAAGCTTTGGGGCTAATAACTACTTATCAGTGAGTACATACTGTGTGTCTTCTTTTGTGATTAGGTTACTTCACTCAGGATGATATTTTCTTCTTCCATCCATTTGCTTAAGAATTTCATGAATTCATTG
Source organism: Apodemus agrarius (assembly GCA_964023405.1). Lineage (NCBI taxonomy): Eukaryota > Metazoa > Chordata > Mammalia > Rodentia > Muridae > Apodemus > Apodemus agrarius. Next base: position 37,060,818 of record OZ030025.1, on the reverse strand, counting down.
TTTTTAATAGCCGAGTAGTACTCCATTGTGTAAATGTACGACATTTTCTGTATCCATTCCACTATTGAGGGACATCTGGGTTCTTTCCAGCTTCTGGCTGGAAATAAGACTGATTTGTTTGAGTTAATTTTAATAAAGAAGACTGCTATGAGCATATTGGAGCATGTGTCGTTATTACATGTTGGAGCATCGTCTGGTTGTATGACCAGGAGTGGTATAGCTAGGGTCCTCAGATAGTACTATATCTAATTTTCTGAGGAACTGCCAAACTGATTTCCAGAGAGATTTTACCAGCTTGCAATCCCAGCAGCAATGGAGAAGTGTTCCTTTTTCCCACATCATCTCCTGCATCTGCTGTCCCCAGAGTTTTTGATCTTAGCCATTCTGACCAGTGTGAGGTGGAATCTCAGGATTGTTTTGATTTGCATTTCCCTGATGGTTAAGGATGTTGAACATTTCTTTAGGTGTTTCTCAGCCATCCAGTATTTTTGTTAAGAATACTTTGTTTAGCTCTCTATCCCATTTTTATAGGGTTATTTAGTTCTCTGGAGTCTAACTTCTTGAGTTCCTGAGTTTGTATATATTGTATATAAGCTCTCTATCAGATGTAGGATTGGTAATTATTTTTCCCAATCTGTTGGTTGCCATTATTGGCAGTATCCTTTGCCTTACAGACACTTGGCAATTATATAAGGTCCCATTTTTCCATTCTTGATATTAGAGTATAAGCTATTGGTATTCTGTGCAGGAAATTTTCCCCTGTGCCTATGTGCTCAAGGTTCTTCACCACTTTCTATTCTCTTAGATTCAGTGTATCTGGTTTTATATGGAGGTCCTTGAGCCACTTGGATTTGAGCTTTGTACAGGGAGATAATAATGGATAAATTTAAATAAAAGTTGAACTAGCACCGTTTGTTGAAAATGCTGTCTTTTTTCCACTGAATGGCTTTAGCTCCTTTGTCAATGATCAAGTGTCCAGTGTGCGTGGGTTTTTTTCTGGGTCTTCAATTCTATTTCGTTGATGTACCTGCCTGTCATTGTACGAATCCCATGCAGTTTTATGATTATTGCTCTGTAGTATTGCTTGAGTGATTATGCCAGAGGGTATTTATTGTTGAGAATGGCTTTTGATATCCTGGGTTTTTTGTTATTCCAGATAAATTTGGAAATCACTCTTTCTAAATCTGAAGAATTGAATAGGAATTTTGATGGGGATTGCATTGAATCTGTTGATTGCTTTAGACAAGATGGCCATTTTACTATATTAACCTTGCCAATCCATGATCATGGGAGATCTTTTCCATTGTCTGAGATCTTCTTCAATTTCTTCAAAGAATTGAATTGCTGTCATACAGATTTTCACTTGCTTCCTTAGAGTCACATCAAGGTATTTTATATTTATTTGTGACTATTGTGAAGAGTGTCATTTCCATAATTTCTTTCTCAGCCTCTTTATCCTTTGAATATAGGAAGGCTACTGATTTGTTTGAAATAATTTTATATCTAGCCACTTTGCTGAAGTTGTATGCCTGGTTTAGAAGTTCTCTGATGGAATTTTGGGTGTCACTTAAGTATATTATCATATCATCTGCAGATTGTGGTACTTTGACTTCTTTCTTTCCAATTTCTATCTTTTTGACCTATTTTGTTGTCTAATTGCTTTGAAGAAGACTTCAATTACTATACTGAACAGGTAGAGAGATAGTGGACAGCCCTGTCTAGTCCCTGATTTCAGTGTGATTGCTTCAAGCTTCTTTGCATTTAGAATGATGTTGGCTACTGGTTTGCTGCATATTGCTTTCACTATGTTTAGGTACGGGCCTTGAATTACTGATCTTTCAAAGACTTTTATCATGAAGAGGTTTGGATATTGTCAGATGCTTTTTCAGCATCTAATGAAATGATAATGTTGTTTTTTTCGAGTTTGTTTATGTAGTGGATTACATTGATGGATTTCCATTTATTGAACCATCCCTGTATCCCTGGGATGAATCCTACTTGATAGCGGTGGATGGTAGTTTTGATGTTTTCTTGGATTTGATTGGCAAGAATTTTATTGAATATTTTTTCATCGATATTTATAAGGAAAATTGGTCTTACGTTCTCTTTCTTTCTTGGGTCTTTGTGTGCCTTATGTATTGGGGTAATTGTGCCTTCATAGAACGAATTGGGTAGTGTTCCTTCTGTTTCTATTTTGTGGAACAGTTTGAAGAGTATTCGTATTAAGTCTTCCTTGAAGGTTGAATAGAACTTTGCATTAAACTTTCTTATAACTGTTGAGGTCTGTTTGGAGAATGTACCATGAGGTGCTGAGAAGAATATTCTTTTGATTTAGAATAAAATGCTCTATAGATGTCTCTGAAATCCAGTCGGCTCTTAACTTCTGTTAGTTTCACTGTGTCTCTGTTTAGTTTCTGTTTACATGATCTGTCCATTGAGAGTGTGGTGTTGAAGTCTCCCACTACTATTATGTGAGGTGCAGTGTGTGCTTTGATCTTTACTAAAGCTTCTTTTATTAATGTGGTTGTCCTTGCATTTGGAGCATAGATGTTCAAAATTTAGAGTTCATCCTGGTAGATTTTTCCTTTGATAAATATGAAATGGCCTTCCTTGTATTTTTGATTACTTTAGGTTGAAATTCTATTCTATTCAATATTAGAATAGCTACACCAACTTGTTTCTTGGAACCACTTGCTTGGAAAATTGTTTTCCACACTTTTACTCTGAGGTAGTGTCTGTCTTTGTGCCTGAGGTGAGGTTCCTGTGTGCAGCAAAATGTTGGGTACTTTTATGTGTATAGTCTCTTAGTCTATGCTCTTTATTGGAGATTTTCATCCATTGATATTCAGAGATATTAAGAGAAAAGTTACTGTTGCTTCATGTTACATTTGTTATTAGAGGTAGAGTTAAGTTTGTGTGGCTTTTATTTTTGGTTTGTTAAGAGATTATTTTCTTGCTTTTTCTAGGGTGTGGTTTCCCTCCTTTTGTTGGTGTTTTACAATCATTACCCTTTGAAGGGCTGGATTTGTGGAAAGACGGTGTAAATTTGTTTTTGTCATGGAGTATCTTGGTTTCTCCATCTATGGTAATTGAGAGTTTTGCTAGGTATAGTAGTCTGACTTGGCATTTGTATTCCCTTAGGGTCTGTATGATATCTGCTCAAGATCTTTTGTCTTACATGGTCTGGAGAGAAGTCTGCCTTTGTATGTTACTTGACTTTATTCTTTTACTGCTTTTAATATTTTTCTTTTTTTTAGTGCATTTGGCGTTTTGATTATATAGGAGGAATTTCTTTTCTGATCCAATATATTTGGAGCTCTGTAGGTTTCTTGTATGTTCATGGGTATCTCTTTCTTTAGGTTAGGGAAGTTTTTTGTCTATACGTTTGTTGAAGACATTACTGACCCTTTAAACTGGAAATCTTCACTCTCGTCTATACCTATAATCCTTAGGTTTGGTCTTCTCATTGTGTCCTGGATTTTCCAGATGTTTGGGGTTAGGAGCATTTTGCATTTTGCATTTTCTCTGACTTTTGTGTCAATGTTTTCTATGGTATCCTCTGCACCTGAGATTCTCTCTTCTATGTCTTGTATTCTGTTGTTAATGTTTGCATCTATGACTCCTGACTTCTTTCCTAGGTTTTCTATCTTCAGAGTTGTTTCCCTTTGTAATTTCTTCATTGTTTCTACTTCAATTATTAGATACTGGATGTTTTTTTGTTCTATTCCTTCACCTGTATGGTTGTCTTTTCTTTTCTTTTCTTTTCTTTTCTTTTCTTTTCTTTTCTTTTCTTTTCTTTCTTTCTTTCTCTCTCTCTTTTCTTACAAAGAAATATTTTTTTAAATTTTTTTAGTAGATATATTCTTTATTTACATTTTAAATGTTCTCCCCTTTCCTGGTTTACCACCACCACTGAAAAACCCCTATCACCCCTTCCTCTTCTCACCAATCCTCTCACTCCCACATCTCGGTCCTGGCATTTTCTTATACTGAGGCATCTTGCCTTCTCAGGACCAAGGGCTTGCCCTCCCTTTGATGTCCAACAAGGCCACCCTCTGCTGCATATGCATCTTGAGCCATGGGTCCCTCCATGTGTATATACTCTTTGGTTGGTGGTTTAATCCCTGGTAGCTCTGGGGGTACTGGATGGTTCAAATTGTTGTTCCTCCTATTACACTGCAAACCCCTTCAGCTCTTTGGGTCCTTTCTCTTGATCTTCAATTGAGGACCCTGTACTCAGCTCAATGGTTGGGTGAGGGTATTCCCCTCTGTATTTGTCATGCACTGGCAGAGCCTTCCAGGTGACAGCTATATCAAGCTCCTGTCCGCAAGCAGTTATTGGCAATCACAATAGTGTCTGGGTTTTGTAACTGTATATGGGATTGATCTCTAGGAGGGGCAGACTCTGGATGGTCTTTCCCTCCATCTGTCTGATCCACATTTTGTCTCTATATCTCCTCCAGTGCATATTTTGTTTCCCATTCTAAGGAGGACTAGAGTATCCATACTTAGTTCTTTCTTCTTGAGCTTCATTTGGTCTGTGAATTGTATCTAGGATATTCCAGGCTTCTGAGCTAATATCCACTTATCAGTGAGTGCATACCATGTGTGTTCATTTTCGATTGGCTTACTTCACTTAGGATGATATTTTCCATTTCCACCCATTTGCCTAAGAATTTCATTAATTCATTGTTTTTAATAGCTGAGTAGTATTTCATCATGTAAATATACCATATTATCTGTATCCATTCCTCCATTGAGGAACATCTGGGTTCTTTCCACCTTCTGGCTATTACAAATAGCACTGCTATGAACATAGTGTAGCATGTGTTCTTATTACATGCTTGGGAACCCTCTGGATATATGCCCAGGAGTAGTATAACAGGGTCCTCTTGTAGTATCATGTCCAATCTTCTGAGGAACCATCAGAATGATTTCCAGTGTGGTTGTACCACCTTGCAATCCCACCAGCAATTGAGGAGTGTTCCTCTTTCTCCACATTCTGGCCAGTACCTGCTGTCTCCTGAGTTTTTTATCTTAGCCATTCTTACTGGTGTCAGATAAATTCTCATGGTTGTTTTGATTTGCATTTCTCTGATGACTAAGGATGTTGAACATTTCTTTAGGTGCTTCTGAGCCATTCAATATTCCTCAGTTAAGGATACTTTGTTTTGTTCTGCACCCAATTTTTAATAGGTTTCTTTGGTTCTTTGGAGTCTAACTTCTTGAATTCTTTGTATACATTGGATATTAGCCCTCTGTCAGATGTTGGGGTGGTAAAGATCTTTTCCCAATTTTTTGGTTGCTGTTTTGTCCTATTGAAATTGTCCTTTGCCTTGCAGAAACTTTGTAATTTTATGAGGTCCCATGTGTCAGTTCTTGATATTAGAACATAAGCTATTGGGTTCTTTCTGTTAAGGAAATTTTCCCCTGTGCCCATGTTCTTAAGGCTCTTCTCCACTTTCTTTTATATTAGTTTCAGTGTATCTGGTTTTATATGAAGGTCCTTGATCCACTTGGTTTTGAAGGGAGTTATTTATGTCTTTCTTGAAGTCCTTTATCAGTATCATTAGCTGTGATTTCAAATCCATTTCTTGCTTTTCAGGTATGTTGGAGAATCCAGGACTTGCTGTTTGGGGACAACTGATTTCAGATAGTGCCCTGTCACCTTGGTTTCTGTTGGTAATATTCTTGCATTTGCCTTTCACAATCTGGTTATCTTTAGTGTTAGTTGGTCCTGCTGTCTCTGGCTGGAGCTGTCCCTCCCTTCTGTGGGCCTGCAAGCCTGTCTCAGCACCCCTTGGAGATCAGCTCTCCCCTGACAATAGGGGGGGGGGCTGTGATTCAGGTGGGTCCATTTTTACAGTGTAATATCTACACAATTTTCAATGGTGAAAGCACTGAACATACTCAATGTCTAGTCTGGTATGACATCACAACTATCTACTTTTATTCTTTTATTCCTATGCTGTTTATTGAAACTAGAGTCTAATAATGTCATACAAATTTTCTATGAACCTACATTCTCAGCCAGAATCTAGACTTTTGGATTTTTTTAAAAATTATGTCTTTTATCTCGATCAATATAATATCCTGAAATATTTTGAATTTTTTCTTGTAATTTTAATATTTTTAACATTATCATTCCTATTTCTATCATGGAATTTTCCATTTGTTCCATGTTGTCTTACATTTTCATGCTATTTAACTTTCAATGGACTTATGTATACATGTAATTTAATGACTATGATGTAGTTTTGTATAGGCAACATACAGTACTTTTATTAAGATTCATTTATTTATTTTATACATATGAGGAGATCACCAGACCCCATTACAGATGGTTTTGAGCCACCATGTTGTTGCTGGGATTTGAACTCAGGACCTCTGGAAGAGCAGTCAGTGCTCTTAACCTCTGAGCCATCTCCCCAGCCCCATACATTACTTTTATAGAATCACTTACAAACTACAAAGACATAACATAGCACCATGCTTAGAAAGCCCTTCCTTTTTGGCCAACAATGCTCAGGTCTGTGCTATTGTAAGTCTATCATAGGCCAAATTATCTAAATCTTAATAACTCTTCTCATATGAAAAGCATATCATATTCATCTGAACTGGTACTTAACATATACTAAGAATGGAAATCCATATTTTGAAGACATCTCTTCTCCTCATGAAAACTAAAACCTCTCTGAAAACAAATTATTGTCTCTTTCCTGTGAATTAATACGGCATACCTTATTTCTGGCCAAGTTATTTTCTTCATTGTGTTCTTATGATGAATATGAAGAACATAACATATACATTTTGATCATTTTAAATGAGGATTTCTGGGTATCTTGTCTTGCAACTACACAATCATTCACATCCCAACTGTGATTTTGGTGTTATTTGTCAATTGTACAGAAACACTTCATTCCTTCATCTCAGTGTACTTGAACTGCTCTCTTTATTGATTTTCCATCTGCTTCACTTCAAATGAAATCAGTTTTGTTCTCTATTTTCTACTCGGTTTTAGGCTAACATACAAAACATATTTGTTTTACTATTCACACCATTATATAAGGTTTTCCTTTATTTCTTTTACATTCTTTCTTTGAAAATTTCTTCCTTTATTTGTTTATATCCCAAACACAGCCTCTCTCAGTCACCACACAAAAAGTCCCTCCATCCATCCCCTCCTCTTCTCTTCTGAGAAGTGTCTGATTATTTCTCTTAGTTGTATTTATGTCTTTTGAAAGCTTCTTTCTTTAAATTGACATTTTATAGTTTTCTTTTACCTATTTCTCTAAATGTTTATTTTCTTTTAGAGGGAACAGAAAGGTAGTATAAATATGAAGGATATAGAATGAAATACAACAACAACAACAATAATAATAATAATAATAACTATTATCAAACAAATTTCAGTTGTCTTTTTTTTAATTTTCAGCTTTTATTTTGAAGCCATATAAATTACCACTTACCAGGATCATAGTGTCTTGTGTTATAGTATTTCCCAATCGTACCTCTTTCTTGAGTACTTCCCAGTGAGTAAGCAAATCTGATGGCTTCTTCGTTTGCCCACAGATGGCATGATTTCTCTGTCCATGTGGTCATGTCAAGCATTGGAATACCAAATGTAGTTTGGGGGGAGAGGAATTATGGGACGTATGGTGGGGGGGGGGAACTGGGAAAGGGGAAGGTCTTTGGAATGTAAATATAGAATATAGAAAATAAAATAAAAAATATCTTGTGAAAAAAATCTTAAACATGTATGTATGTATGCATGCATGCATGCATGCATGCATGTACATAAAATCTCAGTAGCTAGACCCTGGGGTGAAAGCTTCCCGGCTCAGAGAGGCAGAGATAGCAAACAACTCAACTTCCACCACAGTCAATGTCCTAAAAGCATGTTCTTCTACATGCTATCTCAAAAACCCCCAAACTGAATGTTCCTCCATTCTATTCCTAATCTGTCTGTTGGTTCATTGTCTTAATTTCTATTTATTCTCTGTGATTTTATTCTATGTCCCTTCCTGTCAACTGTATGTTTGCTCTGACTCTTGACCTATAGTTGACTTTATTTAATATTGTTTGTAATTAATAGAAAGCTATTGGACTAAAGTTATATGATAAGGCTGAGCCACACCCAACAAGAAACAGGTTTTTCTAGTGAACAATATAATCTCTGGGTTCACAGTGTGATTAAATATCCATGAATAGTTTATAATATTTGAAAATTTTATGTAGCAGATGCTTTGCAGTGATATATTACATGCACAATTATGTCTCAAATCTATACTTCATGATTGAACCCACACATAATTCTTTTATCTAAGTTCTTAGTCTTTAAGTCAAATTTAAATCTGCTACATTGTTAAAATGATGCATTACTTCATTTTAACATCTCCATTTGTGTTTTCTTGTCTTATAATTCTATAACTGTCAGATAAAAATGAGTGCAATCAAGACCCTAAATAGAAATATAGACACAGTTCAGGTGCACTGAAAATATTCCAATAACACAGGAAACAATGGCAAATACTCTTAATGGGCTTATATGAAATTATATCTCCTACAGCAAAGGACACAATATACAGAATGAAGAGAAAACACTCATTATAGCAAACTTTTTTTTGCTAACTATGCATAAGAATTGGAGTAAATTTCAAGAACACCAAGAGTGATGCAAAACCTGAATACACAAGCTCTAACTTGCCCAATCAACAATTAAATAGATAATTATCACATTATCTAAGAAATATTTGTAAAAGTAATAAACAATTTGGAGACTAGAAAATTCAATATTCTTTGTTACTCCATCTCACAACCATCTGAGTAAAATGGATGTCATTGTAAAAGCAAATGAGGATGATTTACATGAAGGCTTGAAGAGTTCTCTGTATGTCTATGTGGATAGACAGAAAGATAGATGCTAGTCATAGATAGAAAGATAAATAGATGCTAGATGGAGAGACAGAGAGAGAGAGATACTAGATATAGATAGATCTCATAGGAGACCAAAAACATTCAACTCAGTGACAATTTGCATTGCATAGTCACAAATAATTATTATTTAGGCTGTGTTTTTACATTCTGCACTATACTACCCTCACAAAATAGATTATTTTGCAAACATTGCTTTAGCTTCCAACACATAGGATTTGCCTTGATATTCAGAAGCTTAAATTCTTCTCAGACTGTCATTATCCCTTATTAGGAAATATTCATTCATTGAACAGATAATTAATGTCTCCTGGAGTTACAGTCTGACTTATAGGAACCTGAGTTTAATCATCACATAAGAGCAGACCATGGTGGTAATCAAAGACTGAAAAATAAATTAAGATGAAAAAAGATGGTGAAACACAACTGGGACAAACTGCTATTAATATAGGAAACAAAAGTCAAGTTAAATAGACCAAAAAGAAAACGAGTAGAAAGAAAAAAAAATCAAATTGGACTTGGAAGAGCATTGCTAAGAAAGAACACTGAGCATTAGAAAATAAATTAATTTACTCTGTGATGTTAGAAAAACATAGATCTCTCTATTGCTACAGACTGGTTTTGTAATTGAAGAAACATACTAGATAAACATCAGAACAGGGACATGGGAAAATGAACATAAAAACTTGAGGAATGAAGCTACTCTTTTTTTCTCAGTCAGGATTGAACAGGATATTTTTTAACCAGGCAGGTCATCAAAGTTCATTTAGATGTCACTTTCAAATATTTAACTGTTTAGCAAATTTTGTAACTGCATAAATAGGTATTTTGTTTCCTCGAAGTTCTTTGTAGTCGCTCCAAAACTAAAACTTCTTCAAAATGTCCATAATAATATATAGACTTTTTAACAAAAGTCAACATTTGCCCAACTATATAGGCTGAACTTCTAATGTTTTCACTAGTGCATTACTCATCCACCAAAACAAACTCTATAGCGCCAGTTTATACCTCAGCAGTCCTTCAATCCCTGACATTCTTAACACTGTAGAAGACTTGGGTCTGCTTCCACAACTGATCTGCAACCGCAAGTAGTCAAATGGTAAATATATAACATCTTTGAAAATCCAGTTTCTCCTCTGCATGACTTACCTATTCTTTACCCTTGACTTTTTTGCCTTTCTAGTGAATTTGTATTTGAATGACAATAAGGAACTAGAGACCACCTTACAACACCAATCTCAAAAATGCATATGCATTTTTCTCTAACCTTCCTTTCTCCCTTCTGAAAGACAGGGATCACTGTAAATAATGGAATACTTGAGTGACCATCCATAACAAGTAACAAATAATGGCAAATTTATTTGGCATAAACAGCTAAAATATGTGCTTCTAATGATGTTGGACCCAGTGACATCCTTTTACATATTGAAGCATTAATTAGAGATTTCACTGGCAGATCCTACATATATAATGATGTGGACTGAATTTTGAAAAGATGTAATCTGTCTTTTTAAAAAATATGTAAGTTCTCTCTCTCTCTCTCTCTCTCTCTCTCTCTCTCTCCCTGTGTGTGTGTGTTTGTGTGTGTATATGTGTGTCTGTCTGTCTGTCTCTCTCTGTATTTATATGTTTGTCTCACTGAATGAGATTAAATTTGTTGAATTAGAGCAACTATTTTGTCTCTTTTTGAGGTTAATTTCAATTAAAGTCTAATATATAAGAAAACAATTTAACTAATATTTAAACTTTGTGTGTCTCTGAGAGTGTTATTAGAAATTTCCAAGTAATTACTAGTAGGTAATGGGTAAATCTTATCTATTTTAGTCTATTATTTAACACATTTTGAGTTATTTTTTATATCATTGAATTTCTTATTACTCTACACCTATTAATATGCTTTATGATAACATAAACTTCACTACATGTAAAACTGGCTGTTAATTTTAATTGTCCTTATAGTTGCTATTGTTTAGGCCATTTTGTGTATATTGGCATATTTCATCACACCAGGTTTCATAAAGCTATTATCACAAAGCATTAGTGTACTCTGAACACATTCAGCTCCATGCAATCTAGAAATAGAGTAATGAAATGAAACTATTATATATTCATAATTTTTCTAATTTATTCATCCTAGATTTGCTGATGCATAAAACTGTGCATGAGTGCATATTTGTGTGTGTGAGGGTTTGTGTGTATATGTGTGTGTGTGTGTGTGTGTGTGAATGTGAGAAGTGTTGGAGGAGAGAAAACAGTGCTTTTCATAAATTGTGTGGTTTATTTAATTCTTTATAAAGTGTAGAAATCAATCTAGATATTTTATATTACTTTTGACTATTATGAAGTACATTGTTTTCCTGATTTCCTTCTCAGGCTACTTATAATTTTTATAAAGGAAGACTACTGAAATTTTTGAGTTAATTTTGTATCTAGCGTCTTTGATGAAGATTTTTATCATCTGAAGGATGTATCTTGTAACATTTTTGTAGTTAATTGTGCATTCTATTTTCTCCTATGAGATGCTATAATTGTGTGCAAAATATGATATAATAGTCAGTATGCTAAAGCAGGAAACTGCCATGCCCAGGCCAAGCTATGTCCTTTAAGAAATCTTGTCAATACAAAAGCAAAACACTACTAAAGAGAGAATGATAACATGACAGAACAAAGCTGAAATGCTAAACTAAAACTGTGTATTAATAGATATGGTATACACATGGTCCAGAAAGGTCCAAGTTCTGCAGCAGGAAAGAAGAACAGTCATGGGAGAAATGAGGTAGAGGAGAATGTAAGACATGAACAAAGAACACATACTTATTTACTCAAGCCTTTGGAGGTATACACAGAAGCCTACAGATATACACATATAGACTGTCATCAAGGAGAGAGAAAATGAAAGTTCAGACTCCATAGATTATATTTATACAGAGTCACACAAATGTGTCACTTTGGTAAGTAATCTTTGTATAACAGCTTCTACCACTGTTGACAAGTTCCTGGAGTCCTTTTGTTTGTGCTAACGTATTAACTCCCAGATGTCCAGCACTATCTATCTCGGGTCATGGTATATTCATATCTGTAGTTTGTTGTTTAAACATAAACTGGCTTCTATGACCATCGGTTCCATCTGAGCTACGACTCAGACCAGATATTCATATCACAGAACATTGCTACATTCTGACTCAAAGATTTTTCCCTCTACATATAATTATTCTTTAGGTCAAATGATAGAATACATTCCCAAGGCTATTCTTCTGTTTCCCAAAATAAGTTATGAAGAAAGAGATCTTTGCCTCTAGACCAGCCTAACCTCCAACTCAGAAAAATTCTTTTTAAAAATGCCTTTTCTCAGTCCTCTTTTAGAATTTCCTAGCACTGTCCTATCACATGTCATAACCAGTACCTACTCCTTGTTCTCTCTGTTTGTATTTCAGGGTATGTGTTTCTCTCTGTCTCTGTCTATGTCCGTCTCTGTGTCTATCTCTGTTTCTGTCTCTTTCTGTCTCTGTCTCTGTCGTGTGTGTGTGTGTGTGTGTGTGTGTTTCCCATACCTTTTCTTAAACTAGACTGCAAGTGAAATCACTGTACAAATATTCTGAGGCTTTCTCTTGGTTTTAAGGTGTGGATCCAAACTACAGAAGTAGCACTAACACTGGAAGGAGGTAATCCCTCATTGAAACTGAGCGCAATGGAGCAGATTCTGGAATCTGTTTTGAAGTTCCTTTTGTTTATGGTTTGTTCTTTGCTACTGAAACTAATAATTTTTCACCATGACATTCATCACACATGGATGATTTCTGGCTCTCCCATGGCTATTTTGTAAAGATTTTAGAAGTCCCTTTGTGCATTCACTGCTACTTTCTTCTATCATTCTTTCAAAGTTTACCTTATTTGCACAAATACTGGGTAGGGATTGGGACAGGAGGGACATTTATTAACAATTAGTAGGAATGAAAGCTGGTAAGGTACTGTGGAAATGAGGATGAAGTCTTCTAAAAACAACTCATAAAAATAGAAATACAGTATGAGAGAGCTCTACTCCTCTTACACACATGTACAAGAAAATCTATATTTTGTCACACTAATACTTGTATTGATGTGTTACCAAAATATTTTTGGAGTCCACAAGAGTTCACATGTTACTGAAAAAATCAGAGTCCCCTCTTAGTCTTTGTCTCAGTAATAAAAGAATTTAAGATTAAACAGCAATCTCAATGTAATCCCAGAGACAAATATATTAGATGAGTTTGAAAGAAAAACCCCATGACAGGCAAGCTACAAATCTCAGAAGCTGCTTGTAGGGGGAGTGGGGAGACAGAAGGAGAAAAAGTTTTGACATGTGAGTTGAACCAACATGGAGATCAGTCACTTTGTGTATAAGAAACCACCTAGCAGGAAGGAAGACTTAGTGGTAAGTGAAAGACCCACAGTATCAGAGAAAGCATATTTAGCTCTGACTAGTAACTGAAAGTAAAAGAAGAAAAAGCAAAACTTTAGCAGACCCATAGTAACACATTGTAGCTTATAGGGACATTAAGAGGGCTGAGATTCTGTGAAAAATAAGCACATTATTTCAATAATTGACAACTGTTATTTCCTTAATGTGGCCTGCATTCGTAAGGTATCCCACAGTCAGGCTATTATACTAGGTAACAATTAACATAGATTTCCACTCAGGTCAGAGATTTTATTCTCTTAACCAGAAGTAAATTGATTCCTTTAATGGTTGTTTGATGCTCTTTTTACCATCATGATATTCACCATCATCATCATCATCATCACCACCACCACCACCACCACCACCACCACCACAATCATTGATTCTATATTCACAATAAGAAGGAAAAGGAATCAGGCTCAATATTTACCTACCAATGAATGGATAAAAATTGCATTATGTAATTTGAAGGAAAATGGATAGAGCTACAAAATATTATTTTAAGTGTGGTAACTCAAGCTCACCAAGACAAATATTCACAGGTTTACTATTGTATGAGGATCCTAGTTTCTAGATTTTATATTTGTGCAGTTATATGGTAATTTGATTATAACTAATGAAACTAGAAAAAAGACAAAAAGAGCGAAGAAGATATTTTATGAATAGAAGACATTGGGGCAGTTAAACATTTATGATATGTAAAGAATATAATGAGGATGAACATGCACAGGGAGCAAGGGGATTGGGAGTAGTGTGGGAAAATTACTTCACACGCTTATGTATGAACATGCCACATGTAATCATATCATAATTTTTTTTTCGAGACAGGGTTTCTCCGTGTAGTCCTAGCTGTCCTGGAACTCACTCTGTAGACCAGGCTGGCCTCGAACTCAGAAATCTGCCTGCCTCTGCCTTCCAAGTGCTGGGATTACAGGTGTGCGCCACCACCGCCCAGCTCACATCATAACTTTTAAAATCCTGTTTATGATGTGTTTTATTTTAAATTCTCCTGTTCAAAAGTATAATATCATTATTAATATGTCCACAAAATGTTTCTGGACAATAAAAAATGATATTTCTAAAGATCATTGGTTTTAGTCAGGTGAGATTTTTGTTTCATTAAAAATTGCCTCTCAGATTCGGAAATTAGGAACAGCTCCAAGAGATAGAAGGTAATTTTTACTCCAGAAAAAGAATTGAAACATAGTCCTTAAGAATTTTCTTGTTTCATAACAAAAGTATAAGGAATAAGATAGAAAGAAACTCTTACATTATAAACCTAAACTGTGCAAAATTGTTATCAAATATTAATATGTTGATTAGCTGGACAGCCTTAAATAACTTAGTTGTATTCTCTGTACCCTAGATTCCACATCTGTATGTTTAGAGTTAAAATCAATTTTGTCAACACCTAATTATAGAAAAATCTATCAAACTTCTTGATGTCTTTGTTTCCTTGTATCTCATATAGTGGTAATAAAACATAATAATATAATACTATTATAAATTTAAATAATCATGTATATATATTATGTTTATTACAGTAACTATTAATACATAAAAGACATTTCAGTGTTCTTGACCCATGTAGGCAACTCAATAGCTATTACTTGTAAATATTAAGATTTAAAGAAATTTTTATGTTTTTATTTCTAGGTGATTAATTATGGACAATAAAAATGAATTTTTGGTTAACTTCAAAGGGTATAATTTCATGAAAAATTTAGTTAAAATGGAGATCGTGAAAAATATGGAAGATTATGAAATTCGAGATGATGACATCTTTGTAGTGACATATCCAAAGTCTGGTAAGTGTCATTTTAGGTCATATTGGTCTTTTGTTTATGTTTGAAAAGTGCCTAAATATTCTCCATATAGGGTTGTCAATTAAACTGTATTAGTTTCTTTTCTTATTTCAAATATGAAAAAAACTAATTATGTCAAAGAAGTCATGCTGCAGATGCTTATATCTGCAGTCAGGAAGCCCAAGTAGATGAACCTAGTAGAGATAATTCCTCACATATGTCCAAGGATTTGTTTCTTTGATAATTCCTAATCACATCAGACAACCAATATTAGCTACCACTGCAACATAAATTTTATAGCAAGTTATTGTCAAACAAATGTTAAACTCAAGAATCTATGTCACAATCTATTGCATATATTATAATTTATTGTTGAAAAAAGGAGGGAAAATCAAGTTTGTAGCAAATGAGATAGTCCACAATTCCTTTCCACAAAAGACGTATTTTTTATTTAGAGGCTTCTTATTAAACAATGATTCAATTTCTGATACATTTAATTTGTTGACAATATTTCTGAGAAAATTGTAATATACTTTAAATTCTCAAAAAAACAGGACAAAAATTTATTGAGCAGTGACGTTTTCTAGGATTAATTTTGAGGTTTGTGAAGCCTAGTCAGGACAAGTTTGTTACAAGAAATTCTGTTATATTACATAGTCCCTTTGGGCAGAAAATGCATTCAAATTTCTTTTGGAAAAGTAACTTCAGCAAAGTGTGAAATTTGGTTGTCTTGGTTTGAATTTTCAGAATGGATGACACTGACATTACTGTTGGTATTCATTAATAAAACCTACCTCAGGTTTGGAAACAGGACTGTTATCTCTTTTCACAGGTACCATCTGGACTCAGCAGATCATTTCCTTGGTCTATTTTGAGGGTCATCGGAATAGAACTGAAAATATCGCAACAATTGATAGAATACCAAGCTTTGAGTACAATATTAATAATTTAGATTTTGCCAAAATGCCATCACCTCGTATCTTCTGTACTCACCTTCCATATTACTTAGTACCGAAAGGTCTCAAGGACAAAAAACCAAAAGTAAGTCATAGAGCTTAGTCACTTTGTGTATGCACAAAAATGCCCACTCTAATTACTGTATAATTAGGTTATTTCAATATTCTGTTATTATAACAGAGCTACGAATACATTTGGATATGTTTCCTGGACTTGCTTCTACCAGCTTCCCTAAATTCCACATCTATGAATAAAACTACTGAGCCACAAGTACCAGAGTACTCAGCTTTGTTTCTGAAGAGATTATATTTATTTTTTAGTTTAATGTATAGGGAATGAGTTTTTATCACACTTTTAAAGGTTTATAAACAGAATAGCTCCCAAAACGTGGAATAATTAATATCAATTTGCATGCAATGAGTTTGATGTTAATTAGGCCATACTTATTTTTCATTCTGTGAAAAGACTGTAATCAGTCCAACATTTTACTATATTCTTCTGTTAGTTTCCTGTACATCACTTTTAGAAATGAATCTATTTCATCTTATCCACATTGCTTTTCCATGTAGAACTTAGATATATTCTTGTACATGGATGAAACACCATGGAGAAAAGCCGTTTATTATACTATCTGTAATACCAAAGAGACATAATAACCACTTGCTTTTCCACAGACCAAAGACTAGAATAAATAATTTTACTTATTGTCATAATCAAATATTATAAATTGTTTATTAATTTCTCAGCATATCTAAAGCTTGTTGTAAGAAATAATTCTGTAATTCTATCTACAGATTCTTTATATCTACAGAAATCCTAAAGATGTTTTGATCTCCTATTTTTTTTTCTCTAAGTTGATAGTTATGATACAAGATCCAGATACTATAGAAAGTTATATGCAAAGATTTCTAGATGGAAATGGTAAGTGTTTGTCTTTTTACCCAAACATAAATAAATTACACAAAATATTCTAGTTGGCCCAATTTTCAAACTTACAGAACACAACTTAAAGAAATGGAACAGCTCAACAAAACGTAAATCCATTACTTTAGTTCTGAGAAAGGAAAATGAAAAGAAGAAAGGAAAACAATTCCAGACAAACAAAAAAAACCCTAAGAATTAATCTTGAGTGACAAGTGTATGTCAGCTCCATCTGCCACCAAATGGTTATTGTATCTTTGTGCACGACTGAAGAATTGTCAAGGTCACAGAGGGAATTATTTTGGTTGACAGCTATTCTCCAAATTCCTTCCAGCTAGTATCAAAGGTAGAGTGATCCATTCTAGCAAATGAAAGTTGATGGTGAGTGTGTGGTTCCCATGGGCCTGTGTAAGGTTATATACCCAGCTGTGAAATTGTTAATTCTTTTAATTAGGAAGATTAATTAATGCAAGAGATTTACTGTGTATGGAGCCAGGGTCTCGTTCATTTGTAAGATGACATTCAGATTATGTGCCACTGTACACAATAAATATTCTTTTGCTCATATATCTTCTCAAACAAAAGGAAAAATAGAGACATGTGCCCTTTGTGGAGAAGGATGAAAATGAAAAACTATTCCTTAAAGCCATCTTCACACTCACGCCCTTGGGTATTGATTCCTTCCTATTTGTGTGGCAACTTTATGTAGGGGATTTTGTCACTGTCAGTTAATTATTCCCAAAATCATTAAGTATTTTAAATAGTAATACAGATGTTCATTACAGCAACTGTTTAATTTCTGAAAATTCCCAAACAGAATAGAGAGGGTAGATATTGTTGTTTACAACATACACAAACAGCTTAGCATTCTTACTCATTACATTTCTTTCCAGTGATTGGTAGCTCTTGGTTTGACCACATAAGAGGCTGGTATGAGCACAGACATGATTTCAATATAATGTTCATGAGCTTTGAAGACATGAAGAAGGTAAGATAAGAAAAATGTATATTTTATTACTCTTATCTGTTTACAATGCAGTCGTTAGCCTCCTCCTATTCAGCCCTCCCACTTTTCTTTATCCCATTCCTCCTTGTGCCTTTCTTGAAGAGGATCTCCCCACTCTATTCTTAAAATGACTATATATAGATAGATAGATAGATAGATAGATAGATGATAGATAGATGATAGATAGATAGATAGATAGATAGATAGATAGATGATAGATAGATAGATAGATAGATAGATAGATAGATAGATAGATAGATAGAAAGATAGATAGATAGAGAGGTAGAGACAGAGAGAGATAGAGATAGAGATAGAGATAGAGATAGAGATAGAGATAGAGATAGAGATAGAGATAGAGATAGAGATAGAGATAGAGATAGAGATATATAAAATAAAATAACCAGAACCATCCAACCCAACCTAAGAGACTGGAATGATGATCTACTTTTGACTGCTTCAAGCTAAACTGGGGTGAAGAAGTCCCTTCTGGGGGCCCAAAGGGGAGTAAGAAAATTGGCTTTGTCAAAGGAGAGCTTACTGGCATCATTTACCTTCCATTCACTATGTGCTGCGAACATACATTGCTTAGCTGATATTGTGACTATAATAGTCTGAAAGGCTAAATAGGTGATCTAGCTGTTCTGAAAATGTTCTGGAAGCATGTTCTTAAAAGAAACAGCTTCAATGTATTTGAGGTAGAATCAAACAAGGAGCTCAAATTTAGCATCCAAGAATCGCAACATTCAAGAGTGTGAATCCTGTTAGGGTTGTCCTTCTCTTCTTTCATCCTGAAATACATAAATTTGCAACCAACATATATTTCAGTAAAGGCACTCATATGGAGCATGCAGGGTGCACAGATTGGTTAATAATGATTGATAAAGAAGAATGACTGCCTTTATTCAGAGGTAAATAGGATCACATAATCAAACTGCAATATAAATTTATGTGTGTGCCATCTTTTTATTTTATTTTTCTTTTTTTTTTCTTGTTTTTTCAAGACAGGGTTTCTATGTATAGTGCTGGCTGTCCTGGAACTCACTCTGTCATTTTTTTTAACATCAACCTTTGATCAATCCAAATAGGTTGGTCAGTCAACCACCTTTGGAGTGAGGCTGTTAGTGTCTAATTATCAGTGTCTCCTTGGGGTAGAACTAAATTGTTAACCTCTGCCATGTCTTGTTTATGGATAGCCTGTACAGTCTGTAGCCTTTTATAGTGTTCCTTAACTAATTTAAATTTTTTATTAAGAGCCTGACAGGTTTTCTAGCCAGACATTGAAACTGAGGGGATAATAATTTGTTTTCAACTGCCATAATATACATCTTCCTCATAAATTAAGAGCTTCAATTTTCCTACCTTAACTTCAGGCCCTGTGCATTTAAGGTATTTGGTGCTTTGTTTCATTTGGTATAAAGTATCAAGTTCCTGAAATTGAATGTCTACTTCTTGAAGTTACCAAATTGCAGGTCAAGATTTTGAGGAGATAATGGTGACATTTACTCCAATATCAACCATTTCTTTAATCTCAATAATGTTTACTAGCACTCTTAGTTTTGGCCCTTGATCCCCTATAGAAGTTTGCCAAAATATTCACTTTTGGCTCCATTTTGGGTTTTTAAAATTATCTTTAAAACTTGCCTTAGTCTTTTTATCTGATCTCACAACATTTGTTTTTGAAGGAGTGGTGTTTAATTGTCCTGAGGAATAGAACTCTCCCTGCCTGGCATTGGGGCCTGAAAAAGCCCCCTGGGAGTGTTTTGGTAAGGTGTTGCCACATTTGTCTGTTGTTGCTCTACATTCCCTAGTCAAATGTTGGCACTTGCCACATCTTTGACATAGTCCAGAAGGCATAGGCCTCCATTTAGGATTACTTTGTTTTTTCCTGCATGTTTATTTCTGACATGACCCTGCTTACCACAATTAAAACATTTGAAATCTTAGGTCACCCTAGGGCTCTAGTGGCACCTTTTCCTATCACAGTCATATCAGGCAAGTGATATCTAACATCAGCTGTATGTCTAATACACTCATCTATTGATTTTGACATTGTTCTCAGTGGTCTGATTACTTCTTTGAATTCAGTATTCATATTTCAAAGGCTAAATACTCAATACCTTTCTTTCTGCTGAATCTGATACACTCCTTTCCACAGCTGAGGTTAGCCTTTGTAAAACAAACAAACAGACAGACAGACAAAAACAGAAGGCTTCCTTTGGACCTTGCATGACTTAAATAAATGATTCAAATCTTTTACCTGATTCTGTGACTTTGTCCCGGGTGTTTAAAGCTGTCAATCAACACAGTGATAAAGTTTACTCATCTTATACAGCCTCCACCTCTTATCTCACTTGCCTCTTGTCTCGATCATGGGAACCTTTGTAAATATGTGGCAGGTTCTAGTATTGCTTTTGCCACATCCTTCCTGTCTTGGGTCATTATTCTATTTTTAATAGCCCAAGGAGTCAGGATTTGTTTGGTAGCTGGTGAACACATTCCAAAATTAGTGACACTTTCCATCAATTTCCTCAGTTCTTGCACATCCACAAGTTGCCTTTCAAATTCCTGATAACTCCATGGTTGACAATTATCTGTCAATTGTTGCTGTATATTCATAGGATAAACTGAAGTTTGTTTTCTAATAATTTTGGGGTTGATTTCTTTATCTTCTGTCTCTCCTTGAGTATTTTCCTTAATTGAACTTTTAAATTCCTCCCTTAAGGTCTGTGTCCATCCTTCATATCTCTTCTTTTGTCACTATTACTATTCCTTCAGTTCCTGTATTCTCTGTTCAGTGGTTTAAATTAAATCTGCAAACATTTGAATTTTTCTTTATATTGCAATTATGATATTCTTCTGTCCATTTTATTTTGACTAATTTTAAAAGGTTATTTTCCAAGCCTTCTTCCAATCATCATTATTTTCTCATTCCTCCTCAGTCTGATCTGTGATTTCCTGTATCTTCAATTCTAGTGTTTTCTCTAGACCATGTTGCCATGTGTTAAATTTCTCTTTATGTTGTTCATGCTGCTCTATATATTCCTGTCTTCTGTTATAGGTCCTGCTTCCATAATTTTAGCTTCTCTTTATGCTGTACTTCTAATATTGTAGCACCTGCCTTATTTTGATTTACTAGCTTTAGTAAATTATCCTCTAGAATTTATTTTGACCTATAAAATCATGAAGCTTTAGTTCTAGCATTTCCCCTAATCTCTTTTCTAAGGTATGTAATTTTTATTAGGGCCCTCTCTTTTTTAGAAGACATAGTAAATCAAAAGAAGTCTTTCTTGAAGTCCGCTATTATTAACATGAAATATAATTTTAAATCCAACTCTTGTTTTTCCAGTGTGTTGGAGTATCCTGGACTTGCTGTGGTGGGAGAACTGGGTTCTGATGTTGCCCAAGTAGCCTTGGTTTCTGTTGGTAGGGTTCTTGTATGTGCCTTTGACATCCAGTCATCTCTGGTGCTAGTTGGTCTTGCTGTCTCTGGCTGGAGCTTGTCCCTCCTGTGGGCCTGTAAGCCTGTATCTGTACTCCTGAGAAATCAATTCTATTTTGTCAGGGTCTGTGTACAGAAGGCTGTGGCACCTCCTGGTTTCCTGTAGCCAATGGCAGCCTAAAGACCTCTGTCCCAGCTGCTCCACTTATCTCATCTCTGTGCTCAAAAGTGAAAGTGTTGCTGGGAGATTACTCTCTCCTGGTGGGCCTGCACAGAAGGCTGTGCAGTCTTCCTGGCAGGAAGTCTTCTGTCCAAGCTGCTCCACTGATCTTATGCCCTGTGTGCTTCTAGCTGTTCCCCTCCACAGAGAAGGTGGAGATCTCACCTACATGCTTAGATGTGAAAGCGCTGCTGGGAGATCATTCTTTCCTGGCAGTCCCATGCACAGAAGGCTGTGGAGCTGCCAGGATTCCTGGTGTGAATGAAGATACTGTTTCTATTCATTGGCTAAATGCTATGCCTATTATTACCCAGTAAAATGCTAAATTGAAAGGGTGAAATCAGGATTATTCAAGACCTCAAAAGAAAATGACCACATTCTTGTCAACCATGTGTGATGTTTAGCTACCATTGTTACACAATGTTACACAGTGTTTTGTGTTGACGTACTTTCCTTCTTTCACTACTTCGTTGTTTTTATTTCATAGAAATATGTTGAGAAAAGTATAGTTGCTCCAATTTGTATCCCAGTACATGGGACACTAAACAAGAAGACCATTCTAACTTTGAGAACAGCCTAGAGTACTGAGTTCCAAGCTAGCTTAGGATACAGAGTCTTGAAACATTGTGTTTTATTAAAGGCCTAGTGTGTATTATTGGCCTTAAATAATGATTTCAATTTTTTGCTTCATCCTGTTTCTGAGATAGTTTCATGTGTTGAACAATTTTTCCATTCCAAAAGTGAACCCTACCTTTTCATGTTACTTGTTTGGTTGTAACTCCCACCTCCACAATGTCAGTAATTTCTCATTCCATGATTGTTTCAGGACCTCAGAAGCTCGGTGCTTAAAATCTGCAGTTTTCTGGAGAAAGAACTAAGTGAAGAAGATGTGGATGCTGTTGTGAGACAAGCTACGTTTCAGAACATGAAAACTGACCCACTAGCAAATTTTGAATAATTTATAAAACATGAACTTGGAACAAGAAATGATACAGGAAGGTTCCTTCGCAAAGGTGATATTCAGTGGTCTATAGTAGCAAAAATGTTGAGTGTTCCATCGAATATTTATATGTAGGAGAAATAATCCATGTTTCCAATGTATTTCTCAAGGTGATAATGATATTGGTAAGAATCAAATATTTTACCTGAAAGAGGGTATAGTTTTCTAGTAGTATTTTAATGCAAAATCTGACAATTTCACTTACTAAATAAATATTTTGCTTCACTTTTGCCCACACAAATCAACTTTTTATCCTAGACAATAGATGTGTTAGAACTGAAGACTGTAATTCATCTTATGCTGTTCTTGTTATTTTGCCTTGCTCTGTTTTGTTGCTGTTGTTGGTGACAGTGGTGGTGATGTGAGTTTATAAGCATGCAAATGTGTGTGTGTGTGTGTGTGTGTGTGTGTGAGAGAGAGAGAGAGAGAGAGAGATTCACAGTATATACCAGGCAACCATGACTTGAATTCATATTCCTATTGTCTCTAGAGCAACACATCCCTCCCAATTTATGTAATTTGAAAATGAGGTACATTTAGAGAGTTTCTCCATGTGTGAGAGATTTTTTATCATAAAAATTAGATGATGACTGAATACATTTATCTGATATGACTTTAATTTGATCAAAGGCATTATACATCCTTATAATTTCATTATATGCCAGGAGATGTGTATAAGAATGACATTTTTATAATATTCTTTGAACACCATTATTATGGGCAATAGCAGAAAATCTTCTTGTCTGTCTTTTCTGCCAATTAATGTCAACTCTCACATCTCATTCTCAACAAAACCAAATGTTTTACCCATAATATCTCACCATCTGTCCCAAATGCAAATAATAATTTAATATTGTCGTCTTTGAAAGTTGAACATCCCAAATGGCTATTTACCGTGTAAATGATATAGTGATACTTCCAAATTCTGCTTTGTTTTTATTTGTTTTGCTTTTTCAAGACTGCGTCTCTCTGTGTAGACCTGGCTGACCTGGAACTCACTCTGCAGATCATGATGGCCTTGAACTCACAAAGATCTTCTTGCCTGTGTCTTTTCAGTAATGAGATTAAAGTCTTGTGCAACTACCAACTGTCTATCTCACATTCTGTCTAGTAAAATGATAACACTGTCTTTTCTGACACTCTGTGTCACTTTGACTTTACTTGTTGAAAACTTGAAAACTCATTTGTGTGTGTGTGTGTGTGTGTGTGTGCGTGTGTGCGTGCGTGCGTGCGTGCGTGCGTGTGTGTGTGTGTGTGTTTGGAAAACTTGCATGTATCTCATAAAGTTGTGTTTGAAGTAAGGAGTATTGTCTGAATTTAATATTGTTGTGTGGATAGATTGTAGTTTTAGAATTCTAATATATTTTAAATATTAAAAGATTTTTCTTCCTAAAAAATGGTTATGTTTAGGTAGTAGTAGCTAGTGATATCTATTTACTATGCTATTAAACTGAAGTTTATTTTACTTATCAGTGATCTAGGGAGAGGTATCCAACTGATTACTATTGAGAGCTCTGTGATGGTTAGGGTGAGTTATAGACAGTAGAGTTCAATTTACTTAGGGACTGCCATGTGTTTCTCCCATTAGGTGCTGTTGGAGACTGGAAACATCATTTGACTGTGGATCAAAGTGAAAGATTTGACAAGATATTTCATATGAACATGAAAAACCTCCCCTTAAAATTCATCTGGGATATAAATGAGGAGTAGAATGTTAATCATGTGAATACATCATGTGAAAATGTACAAACCAGAGACTGTAGTTTAATATTAATGTATCTCTCACTTAACTATTAATTGTAAAGCATAATTCATGGACAAAATCAATACATGATGCCTAGATTTTTTTGCCTTGACATGAATTCCAAAGGGAGCAACTAGCATAAGTTTTATTAACAAAACAAAACAAAAAATACAATAAAAACCAAACCAAAAATCAACAACACAAACCAATTCTGTAACAGAAAGAATAAAAAATAGCTCATTGATATATTTGTTGAGTATTCTACAGTTCACATTTTCCCCCTCAATCTAGGCTCAAACAATGATTTGAAAATCCCTTTATTCTTGTAATTAAGCCATAATTCACCTTGTTCAAAATCAGTGAGTTTGATAAAATGTGCTGTAGGAAATAAAAACAGATTGCTTATATAAACTTATGCCTTTAAAAAAGAATGTAGCAGATTTTGGTTGGGTAATGACATAAAAATCAGTGATTAAACATTTGCCAGTTTGCTCACAAGGTACAAGGATTAGAACAGTTCTGCTTTTATGTATCACTAATTGAACAATTGCCACATCAATTCAGTGGTTAAAAGTTTAATATAAAATCAATTTAATAACTAGAAATACAGGTACATCAAAAATTCCCAATGAAGAAAAAATGTAGCAACTGTAGACAAAATGTTTACTAAATTTGGATCATGAACATTCCTAACATTCAAATGATACTAACACACGTTGATCAGTTTTACATCACTGTAACAAATTATGCAAAATGTCTAATTTATGGGAATCAAAACTGATTTGTTTCATGGTTTCAAATGTCTTAAATACATTGTTAACTTACAGTCAGTGGCAAAGCAATGCACACTGTAAAATGTGGCAGACCAAATAGTTTTTGCCACAATCACTGGATGCAAAGAGAAGAAAAACCATGAAGCTTAGAACTAATATCTTATTCAAGGTCATGCTTCCAAACATATGAGTTCTTCTGATTAGGCCATTCTAGTAAGTCCTTATAGCACAAGGGACTGGGGACAATCTTTTATTTTATGGTCGTTTGATTTAGATAACATATTTCACACTGCCATTCTATGCAGAAATAAATAGGTAAATCGATGGCACTTGAAATGATTATGGTGTATTTCATATGCATTTGTTGATTTTTAGGAATTTTGGTGTAGATATTTTAAGATAGGGTCAGTCTACATAGTTCGGTGTGTCCTGAACTCACTTATATAGATCATACTGGCCTCAGACTAGCCTGGCTCTGACATTTTAATGCTGGGATTAACAGTATGCATTATTAAACCTGGCTTGTATCACATTCTGTAACTATGTGTCAAATAAATGAGAGAATCCACTTAGGAAGAGAAATATTTGCTTTGGTTCTGGGGTTCAAAGTTTCCATGGCTAGTGTAATGGTTTGTATATGCTTTTCCCAGGGAGTGGCACTATTAGGAGGTGTGGCCTTGTTGGAGTAGGTGTGTCACTGTGGGTGTGGGGTTAAGACCTTTACCCTAGTCGCCTGGAAGTCAGTCTTCCACTAGCAGCCTTCAGATGAAGAGATAGAACTCTCAACTCCTCCTGCGCCATATCTGCCTGGATGCTGCCATGTTTCTGCCTTGATGACAATAGACTGAACCTCTGAGCCTGTAAGCCAGCCCCAATTAAATGTTGTCTTTATAAAACTTGCATTGGTCATGGTGTCTGTTCACAGCAGCGAAACCCAAACTAAGACAGAAGTTGGTACCAGGGACTGGAGTATTGCTGTGATAGGCATGACCATGCTTTTGTTTGGAAGAATGTGGATTTGGAGACTTTGGATTTGGAAAGCCATGGAATGCTTTAAGTGGGGGTTTAATGGGCCAGCCTAGTATGAATATGGAAGACAGTGGTGCTGAGGGTTTTTTGAACTGTGTAGGCCTGATGGCCCAAGAGGTTTCAGTGGAGAAGAACTATAATATGTGGCTGAGAAACTGTTCTTGTGATGTTTTGGTGAAGAACATGGCTGCTTTTGCCATTGTCTGAAGAGACTGACCAAGGCTAAGGTAAAAAGACATATTAATTGCATCTGCAAAGGAAGTATCAAAAAAGCCCAACAAAGACTTTGTTCTCTGGTTAAGTCTGATGAAGAGAATTTTGAACAAACATAGCAAGATGAGAAAGGAAAAGTACAAAATATATAATTTGAGTACTAAAGGGACTCCAGGAAGTGAAATGGAGTTGAATTCAGGGATATTAAATTGAATTAAAGGAGTGGTGACCTTGGGGGCAAGATTCCACCCAGCTAAATTTAGGGTCAGGCATGGTAGTACAAGTCTTTAATCCCAGGAGGCAAAGAAAAGCAGATCTCTTGAGTTCAAGGCCAGCCTAGAACAGAGCAAATTCTACGTGAAGAAAAACTTAAATCCAGGCTTGGTGGACTACACCTTTAATCCCAGTGTTTAGGAGACAGGCATGCAGATCTCTTAAGTTCAATGTCAGTATAAGGAGCAAGATTCAGGACAGCCAACTTAGGCAGTGAAGGAGCTGGGAAAAAGGAAGCTAGTGATATTGTAATAGAACAAGGAGGGGGGCAAATGTTCCAGCTCCCGCAAGCAGCAGAACTCAGTAGCTTCAGCCATGTGTCTCTGGCTTTATATTCAAGAGGAGAAGGAGATTACTGGGACAATTGATGCTGGTTAGCTGGAGCTAAGAAATTAGCGGTGATTAAGAAAAGACCAGCATCACTGAGATGAAATATGGGAAGTGTTTTCTGAGAGCACAAAGAAGCTGTATTCCAGAGATAGCCAAGTGTTCCTCATGCTATAGCTGTACTTGGTAACGTGTAAGAATCATCCAGGTGGTACTGCTTTTGAAGGCATGAAGGCGTCATGAAGAACAGCTGAGGCTTGGTACTGTGAGAAGCCATGGAAGGCCATTGGTGAAAGTGTACCCTCAGTTGTAATTGACAGCCCAGGACTGAAGGGGTCATGCAAAGGAGTTGAGGCTTGGTACAATGAAGAGAACCTATGAGAGGCTTTGGTGAAGTATAGTTGCAGTGGAAGACCCTAGCATATTGGAGATGCCAGTACCACAGGATGACCACCAAGAACAGCAGTGGCAGTGAGTGGATCAATCTGAACTTAGAGTGCTACTGAGGGCAGAGCTGGAGAATTGACACCAGCTCTTTGGAGATACACAGAAGATCATGTGTGGATATCAAACATTGGAACAAGAAGCTGTGAAGCTGAAATTGACTTGGGGTACCCAAGATGTTAAAGATGCCAGAGCCACAGGATGCCTGCAAAGGAAAGCTGCTAACAGGGAGTAGAACAAGCCCAGGAGAAAGAACCTAGTTGCAGTCAACAAGGATGAAAAAGGAGTTGGATATCTGAAGAGTGCTTTGCCATCAGACATGGAGATGCAGAGATGCATGGACTTTGCCCTGCTGGTTTCCAGTCTTGCTTGCAGGATTACAGTTAAGTAGTTAAATGAATCTCAGAACAGACCTTGAACTTTGGACTTTTAACACTGTTGAGACTGCTATAGACTACAGGGACTTTTGAAGTTGGACTAAATGCATTTTTCATTATGCTATGTTTAAGTATGGCCCCCATAGGCTCATGCTTGAACAAGCCTATGGGGGCCAGGGAGTGGATGTGATGGTTTGTATATACTTTTCCCAGGGAGTGGCACTATTAGGAGGTGTGGCCTTGTTGGAGTAGGTGTGTCACTGTGGGTGTGGGGTTAAGACCTTCACCCTAGTTGCCTGGAAGTCAGTCTTCTACTAGCAGCCTTCAGATGAAGAGATAAAACTCTCAGCTCCTCCTGCACCATATCTGCCTGGATGCTGCCATGTTTCTGCCTTGATGACAATGGACTGAACCTCTGAGCTTGTAAGCCAGCCCCAATTAAATGTTGTCTTATAAAACTTGCATTGGTCATGGTGTCTGTTCACAGCAGTGAAACCCAAACTAAGACAGCTAGATAACTATTTTTTCAGGATCTATGATGGCAGAGAACATCATGATAGGTTGAATCTGTTACAGAAGTGTCTTAGTCCAATATTTTGTTGAAAATAAGAATAATTTGATTATAAATTACTTACACAAAATATATTTCATTGAAGTGAGTTATGAAGTACTAGAAAGGAATTTTCTTGAACCTATGAAGAAATATAAACAAGATATATGAAGCATAAATGTATGTATACATTGTCAAGCATGAAGAAATACATATTGAAAATAGATCTCAATAGTTTGACCTAAAATTCTGATTATCAATGAGGTTAGACAGAATCACGTGTGGCAAAGGATATACATCACACAGCTTAGAAATTGTATTTTGGGAAAAAACAGTCCTAGAGGAATGAAAAGGGGGCATCTAGTATAGGCCAATAAATAATCTTGAAGAAGCCATGGCCCTGATTCATGAGGTCAAGGTGTTGGAGTTAATTCAGATGCCATCACTTCAATGGAAACTTCAAGGTTAGAAACTTCATAGAAGACCAAACTATTTATGCTTGCTGTCTCTCTAAAAGTGATGCCCATTCCAATGGACATCTCCTATCTCTCAACTTTAAGGAAAACTACTATCTAGAAAATAACCAGGGGAATGAGTTTTAAAGAGAGCACCAATAGTGTCCTGGATGCATTTCAATTTTCAAGACCTCTTGTTGAATCATAGCTACTATCCCCATTGTATAGAATTGGCTAGGCTCCTTTACAAGATCATGACAGTGGCACTGCACCAAGATGGATTACAACCCCTCAATCTCTTCTCCCATTTAGAATCCATTTAGATGAATCAGAGTAAATACATGTGTTGCTTGTTAAACAATTTAAAAAGGCCAAAGAGAACATGGAATTCTAGAAAACTGCCTAAGCAAAATCCAGTTAATGTGAACTCATCATCTTAACCTAGTAATTGCAAATATAATAGAGTTGGGATATTTACTAGAACTAGTCTTAAGAACACAAGTAAAATACAGTCAAAACCATACTGTCCATCAGAGTCCTCATAATTTTGATGATCTAAAAACTCATTCTATGAAGCAAAGAAGCCATTATTCTAGAGGAGGCAGATGTGAGACAGACAGTGAGAAAATTGTTGCAAGAGCTTCTAAGGGTAAGCTCTTTTTCTCGGTCATTTTCTCGATGCCCCTATATTCTGCATATAAGATTGAGTTCATTCACTAGAGCTATCATGATGCTCACTGTAGTGATGTAGTGCTGAGATCTCCAGGAACTAAATAACTATCAGAAGCTATCCCATACTGAGAAAGAAAATTGCAACTTCCAGAAGTGTTGTGAGCAGGAAGGTCATGTTGTGTTGCTCAGGAGCATAGTAAACATTGCTCTCCAATTCTGGATGCAACTCTGAAAGTTTCAAGAGAGATCTGAACTGCAAGGTCACAAAGTGCACCCCCTAAGCAAAGTAAAGCTTGCTGTCTGACACTGACCAGACTTTGTAACCTTGGGAAAAGATCCAAGATACAAAGTCAAGTTGTGATATCAAGGAGCAAAGTAAACATTGGAAGCTCACCTGAACTGAACCAGAACACTGTAACCTTCAGGAAAGATTTGAGCTGCTGAAACTACATCTAACTAAATTAAAGAGGAACTAGTGCCAGGAGATTTTGCTTTTGAAGCAAAAGCCTGGCTAAGATTCCTTAAAAGACCATCACCTGTACCATCTTGCAGTTTTTAATTGGTACCACTCTCATCATGGCAGGCTGCCTTCTCCTAATGGCATATATCCAGGGTCAAAGTGGCACTCCGCTTAAATCACAGCCTGCTGGAGGCAGAGTCAAGCTGATCTAGGGTTTCAAAGTCAGCCTGGTCTACAGAGCATGTTTCAGGATAACCAGGGATACACAGAAAAAAATAATATTTATAGGTCATAAATATTTATAGTCAGAGAACAGCATGAAAACCTAAATCTGTGTGGCACTGTTAGGCCACTACAACTCTATGCAGAGTTGAAGACACAACTTACAGTCCTCATAGACAATTTTATTATGTGGCAAGTGGAAAACACTGATATCCAGTTTTCTAACATAATTAATATTTTAAATTTACAAGTCTATCCTCCACTTATGCTGGACTTTGTATTTGATGTATGATTCAGTAAAATCAAGTATCATTTGAGGAAAAAAGTACTATTGTTTTGTTGTACAGAGGATCTATGGCTTTCAGAACCAAGGTTAAATTGAAGGTGCAAGTTCTCTTGTCATATAACTTTGAAAAGAAAATCTTAATACAATGAGCCAATTTGGAAGCATAATTCCTACTTTTTGTATCCCAGTAAGCAATTTATTATAGATCAATGACATAAGATAGGACTAGGGAAACAAAAGTTATTAGCTCTCTATAATATCTTATAGGTTTCTTTAGAAGAATATAGATTTAAAATAACTATAAATTAACACTGAGATGCAGCCATTCATTTCTAATACAAAGAAAATACTCACAGCTGAAAAAAGAACTATGCATATAAATCTATCATCTCACTATGAAGCAGGACACTGGGTCAAATCTTATTTGTATCAGCCTTCTCTCGAGGCTATTGTCCAATTAGGGTAGATCCAAGGTTCATGCTACCTAAAGCTTATTTATTTTGAAGGAATCTATTACTAAAGGTAATACAAAGTTACAAATTTGAAATTGATGTAGAAGGCAGTCAAGGGTGGGATCTGAATGCAAAATTCATTAATTCCAATGTAAATCTGGCTTAACAGAAGACCTGAAGGCTCTAGAACAAAAACAATCAAATACATCCAAGAGGAGTAGATTGCAGGAAATAATCAAACTCAGGGCTGAAATCAACCTCATAGAAACAAAAAGAACTATACAAAGAATCAACAATACCAGAAGCTGATTCTTTGAGGAAAATAAACAAGATAAATAAACCCTTAGCCAGACTAACCAGAGGGCACAAAGAGAGTATCCAAATTAACAAAATCAGAAATGAACAGGGAGACATAAGGTCAGAAACTGAGGAAATTCAGAAAATCAGCAGATCCTACTAAAATAAAGCATATACTAAAAAACACTGGAAAATCTGGATGAAATGGACAATTTTCTAGACAGATACCTGATAACAAAGTTAAATCGGGATTAGATAAACCATCTAAACAGACCCATAACCCCTAAAGAAATAGCAGCAGTCATAAAAATTCCCAACCAAAAAAAGTCCAGGACCGGAGGGTTTTTACTGTAGAATTATTTCAGACTTTCAAAGTAGACCTAATACCAATTTTCTTCAAATTATTCCATAAAATAGAATCAGAAGAAACACTACACAATTCATTCTATGAAACCACAATTACACTCATACCTAAACTACACAGACACACAACAAAGAAAGAGAACTTCAGACCAATTTCCCTTATGAATATTGATGCAAAAATAATCAATATAATTCTCAAGAAACGAATCCAAGATGACAACAAAATGATCATTCAGCATTATCAATCATACTACATCCCAGGGACTAAGGGATGGTTCACTATATTGAAATCCATCAATGTAATCCACTACATAAACAAACTCAAAGAAAACAATCACATGATCATTTCACTGAATGCTGAAAAAGCATTTGACGAAATTCAACATTCCTTCATTCTTGGAAAGATCAGGAATTCAAGGTCTATGCCTAAACATAGTAAAAGCAATGTACAAAAAGCCAGTAGCCAACATCAAAGTAATTGGAGAGAAACTTGAAGCAATCACACTAAATTCTAGGAACAGCGAAGGCTACACACTCTCTCACTACCTATTCAATATAGAACTTGAAATCCTAGAGAAATTAGAAAATAAAAGGATGTCAAGGCAAAACAAATTGGAAAGAAAGAAATCAAAATATCACTATTTGCAGATGATATGATGTTAAGTAAGCCCAAAAATTTCACAAGTGAACTCCTACAGCTGGTAATAAATTCAGCAGAGTGCCTGTATATAAAATTCACTCAAATAAATGAATAGCCTTCCTATACTCAAAGTATAAATGGGCATGAAAGAAATTAGGGAAACAATACTCTTCACAATGGTTGCAAACAATATAAAAGATCTTGATGTGATTTTAAGCAAACAAGTGAAAGATCTGTACCACAAGAAGTTCAAGTCTCTGAAGAATAAATCAAAGAAAACTTCAGAAGATGTAAACATCTCCCATGTTTATGGATAAGCAAAAATAATATAGCAAAAATTTCCATCAGGCTGAAAGTAATCTATACATTCAGTGCAATACCCAACAAACTTCCAACTCAATTCTTTATACAGTCAGAAAGAGCAATTTTCAAATACATTTGCAATAACAAAAAAACAAGCATAGCAAAAACTATTCTCTACAATTAATGAATTTCTTGGGTAATCACCATCTTTGACCTCTGCTGTATTACAGACCAATAGTTATAATAACTGCATGTTATTGGTACAGTGATAGGCAGATAAGTCAATGGAATATAATTGAAGACCCAGAAATGAATCCACCCAACTATGGATAATTTATATTGACAAAGAAGCTAAAATATTCAGTGGAAACAATGACAGCCTTTTCAACAAATGGTGCTGATTCAACTTGTGGTCAATTTGTAGAAGAATGCAAATTCATCCATTCTTATCTCCCTGCACAAAGCTCAAGTCCAAGTGGATCAATGACCTTCACATAAAACCAGATACACTGTATCTAATGGAAGAGAAAGTGGAAAAATCCTCAAATATATGGGCACGGGGAAAAGTTCCTGAACAGAAAAACTTATGCTTATGCTCTAATATCAAGAATCTACAAATGGGACCTCATAAAATTGCAAAGTTTTTGTAAGGCAAAGGACACTGTCAATTGGACAAAACAGCAACCAACAGATTGGGAAAAGTCTTTACCAGCCCTACATCCCATAGAGGGTTAATATCCAATATATACAATGAATTCAAGAAGATGGACTCTAGAGAACCAAATAATCCTATTGAAAATGGGGATTGGAGCTAAACAGAGAATTCCCAGATGAGCAACTCAAATGGCCAAGAAGCACCTTAAGAAATGTTCAACATCCTTAGTCATCAGGGAAATGTGAATCAAAACAATCCAGAGATTCCACTACTTACATTTCAGAGGGGCTAAAATCAAAAGCTCAGGTGACAGCAGATACTGGGGAGGATGTGGAGAAAAAGGAACACTCCTCTATTGCTGTGGTGGGATTGCAAGCTAGTACAACCACTCTGGAAATAAAGTCTATAGGTTCCTCAAAAAAATTTGACATAGTACTGCTTGAGGACCCAGCTATACCACTACTGGGCATATATACCCAGAAGATGCTCCAACATGTAATTATGACATGTGCTCCACTATGTTCTTAGTAGACATATTTATAATAGCCAGAAGCTGGATACAACCAAGATGTCCCTCAACAAAGAAATGGGTACAGGGAGCTCAATAGGCTTGCAGAGGAGGGTGCCATCTTTCGTCGGGGCACTGCAGGCGGCAGCTGGCAGCTCCAGCCAGGTGTGTGGACAAAGTCTTGGCCCAACATCAACTGCCTAGTCAGGCTCTTGCCGACACCCAGAGTCAGAGCAGCTCGGCGGCTGCAGGAGGTCTGTGCACAGACAGCTAAATGGTGCACCCAGAGCCAGATCAGCTAGGCAGGGAGTCTCCGCACCTACCTGGGCGGGCACCAACATGCTGGGGGGGGGCGGGAGGGACTGTGCCTGGAGTACAGTCAGAGGCCAACATCTTGCCTCAGGGCACCACAGACAGCTAACCAGACAGAGCCCTGTGGACTGGGAGCACCACCATGTAGGCTCATCCAGAGCTGAGGAGGTTATTTTGGATCCCAGTAGCAGAAACCTTCCGGTCTCCACCTCAGGAGCACGGAAGCCCTCTACAACAAAAGCACTAAACCCCAGGCTCACAAGAGCTTCAAACACCAACCAGTAACAAGACCAACTAACTCCAGAGATAAACAGATGGCAAAAGGCAAATGTAGGAATGTTACTAACAGAAATCAAGGCAATATGGCAGCATCTGAACCCAATTCTCCAACCACAGCAAGTCCTGGATATCCCAACACACCAGAAAAACAAGAGTTGGATTTAAAAGCACTGGTCCTGATGCTGCTAGAGGAACACAAAAAAGACAAACAAATCTCTTAAAGAAATGCAGGGGAACATAAATAGGGTAGAAGCCCTTACAATGCAAACACAAAAATCACTTAAAGAATTCCAGGAGAATATGGGTCACCAGACAGAAGCCAATGAAGAGGAAATAAAAAAAATCACTTAAAGAAATGCAGGAGAAATTGAGTCAACAGGCAGTAGTCATGAAAGAGGAAACACAAAAATCTCTTAAGAATTAGGAAGAAAACACAACCAAACAAGTGAAGAAACTGAGCAAAAACATCCAAGATCTAAACAGAGAGGTAGAAACAACTAAGAAATCACAAAGGGAGACAACTTTGGAGATAGAAAACCTTGGGAAGAAATCAGGGGTCATAGATGCAAATATCAACAACGAATATAAGAGATCGAGGTAAGAATCTCTGATGCTGAAGATACCATAGGAACCATTGGCTCCACAGTCAAAGAAAATGCAAAATGCAAAAGGCTTATAACCCAAAACTTCCAGGAAATCCAGGACACAATGAGAAGACCAAACCTAAGGATTATACAGATAGATGAGAGGGAAGATTTACAACTTAAAGGGCCAGCAAATATCTTCTACAAAATTATGGAAGAAAATTTCCCCAACCTAAAGAGAGAATGAATATACAAGAAGCTTACAGAACTCCAAACAGACTGGACCAGAACAGAAATACCTCCTGTCACATAATAATCAAAACTCCAAATGTACTAAACAAAGAAAGAATATTAAAGGCAGTAAGAGAAAAAGGCCAAGTAACATATAAAGGAAGACCTATCAGAATCACACCAGACTTCTCACCAGAGACCATGAAAGTTAGAAGATCCTGGGCGGATCTCATGCAGAACCTAAGAGAACACAAATGTCAGCCAAGACTACTATACCCAGCAAAACTCTCAATCAACATAAATGGAGAAATAAAAATATTCCACGACAAGATCAAATTTACACAATATCTTTCCACTAACCCAGCCCTACAAAGGATAATAGGAGGGAAACTACACCCTGGAAAAAGCAAGATAGTAACCTTCTTCCATCAAACTTAAAAGAAGATAACTACTCAAAAACAAAAATAACATTAAAAATGACAGGAAGAAATAATCACTATTCCTTAATATCTCTTAACATCAATGGACTCAATTCCCCAATAAAAAGACATAGACTAACAGACTGGATATGAAATCAGGACCCTATATTTTGATGCATACAGGAAACACACCTCAGGGTCAAAGACAAACACTACCTTAGAGTAAAAGACTGGAAGACAATAATACAAGAAAATGATCTCAGGAAGCAAACTGGAATAGCCATTCTAATATCAAATAAAAATGAATTTCAACCTAAAGTCATCAAAAGAGATACAGAAGGTCACTTCTTGCTGTTCAAAGGAAAAATCCACAAAGAAGAACTCACCATTCTAAACATCTATGCTCCAAATGCAAGGGTACCCTCATTCATAAAAGAAACTTTACTAAACCTCAAAGCACACATTGCACCTAACACAATAATTGTGGGGGACCTCAATACTCCACTATCCTCAATGGACCGATAAGGAAAACAGAAACTAAACAGGGACACAGGGAAACTCATTGAAACTTTGGACCAATTGGATTTAACAGATATATATAAAAACATTTAATCCTAAAACAAAAGACTATACCTTTTTCTCAGCACCTCATGGTACCTTCTCTAAAATAGACTATATAATGGTCAGAAATCAGACCTCAACAGATATAAGAAGATCAAACTAATCCAATGACTACTATCTGATCACCATGGAGTAAGAGTGGTCTTCAATAACAACAAAAACAACAGAAAATCCTCATACACATGGAGGCTGAACAAAATTCTACTCAATGATACCTTAGTCAAAGAAGAAATAAAGAAAGAAATCAAAGACTTTCTAGAATTTAATTAAAATGAAGGCACAACATACCTAAATCTATGGGACACAATGAAAGTAGTGCTAAGAGGAAAACTCAAAGCCCTGAGTGCCTCCAAAAAGAAACAGGAGAGAGCATATACTAGCAACTTAACCGCACACCTGAAAGCTCTGGAACTAAAAGAAGCTATTTCACCCAGGAGGAGTAGAAGACAGGAAATCATCAAACACAGGGCTGAAATCAATCAAGTTGAAACAAAGAGAACCATACAAAGAATTAACAAAACCAGGAGCTGGTTCTTTGAGAAAACAAACAATAAACCCCTAGCCATACTTACCAAAGGGCACAGAAACAGTACTCAAATTAACAAAATTAGAAATGAAAAGGGAGATATAACAACAGAAACTGAGGAAATTCAAAAGATCATCAGATCCTACTAAAAAAGCCTATGCTCAACACAACTGGAGAATCTGGAGGAAATGAACAATTTTCTAGACAGATACAAATACCAAAATTAAATCAGGATCAAATAGATCATCTAAACAGTCCCATAACCCCCAAAGAAATAGAAGGGGTCATAGAAAGTTTTCCAACAAAAAAAAGCACAGGACCAGATGGTTTTAGTGCAGAATTCTATGAGACCTTCAAAGAAGACCTAATACCAATACTATTCAAATTATCCCACAAATTAGAAACAGAAGGAACACTACCCAACTCATTTTATGAAACCACAATTACCCTGATACCAAAACCACACAAAGATCCAACGAAGAAAGAGAACTTCAGACCAATCTCCCTTATGAACATCGATGAAAAATACTCAATAAAATTCTTGCCAACTGAATCCAAGAACACATCAAAACAATCATTGACCATGATCAAGTTGGCTTCGTACCAGGGATTCAGGGATGGTTCAATATATGGAAATCCATCAATATAATCCACTACATAAACAAACTCAAAGAAAAAAGCCACATGGTCATCTCATTGGATGCTGAAAAAGCATTTGACAAAATTCAGCATCCTTTCATGCTAAAAGTCTTGGAAAGAGCAGGAATTCAAGGCCCATCCCTAAACATAGTAAAAGCAATTTACAGCAGACCGGTAGCCAACGTCAATGTAAATGGAGAGAAACTTGAAGCAATCCCACTAAAATCAGGAACTAGACAAGGCTGCCCCCTCTCACCATATCTTTTCAATATAGTACTTGAGGTACTAGCGAGAGCAATTCGACAACATAAGGAAATCAAAGGGATACAAATTGGAAAGGAAGATGTCAAACTATCACTGTTCGCAGATGATATGATAGTATATTTAGGTGACCCAAAAAAACTCAACCAGAGAACTCCTACAGCTGATAAACAACTTCAGCAAAGTGGCTGGTTATAAAATCAATTCAAGCAAATCAATAGCCTTCCTATACTCAAAGGATAAGCAGGCTGAGAAAGAAATTAAGGAAATGAAACCCTTCACAATAGCCACAAACAATGTAAAGTATCTTGGTGTGACTAACCAAACAAGTGAAAGATTTGTATGACAAGAACTTCAGGTCTCTGAAGAAGGAAATGTAAGAAGACCTCAGAAAATGGAAAAATCTTCCATGCTAGTGGGTTGGCAGGATTAATATAGTTAAAATGGCAATCCTGCCAAAAGCAATATACAGATTCAACGCAATTCTGATCAAAATCCCAACGCAGTTCTTCATAGAGTTAGAAAAAGGATTTCTCAAATTCATCTGGAATAACAAAAAACCCAGGATAGCAAAAACTATCATCAACAGTAAAAGATCTTCTGGGGGAATCAATATCCCGGACCTCAAGCAATACTACAGAACAGTAGTGTTAAAAACTGCCTGGTATTGGTACAGTGACAGAAAGGTGGATCAATGGAATAGGTTTGAAGATCCAGAATTGAACCCACACATCTATGGCCAATTGATCTTTGACAAAGGAGCTGAAATCATCCAGTGGAAAAGATAGCCTTTTCAACAAATGGTGCTGGCTCAACTGGAGGTCAACATGCAGAAAAATGAGAATCGATCCACTCTTATCTCCTTGTACTAAGCTCAACTGCAAGTGGATCAAGGACCTCTACATTAAACCAGACACACTAAAATTAATAGAAAAGAAACTGGGGAAGACCCTTGAGGACATTGGCTCAGGGGGAAAGTTCCTGAAAAGAACACCAATAGCTTATGCTCTAAGATCAAGAATTGACAAATGGGACCTCATAAAATTACAAATTTTCTGCAAGGCAAAAGACATTGTCAAAAGGACAAATCGGCAACCAACAAATTGGGAAAAGATCTTCACCAACCCTACATCTGACAGAGGGCTAATATCCAATATATACAAAGAACTCAAGAAATTAGACCCCGGAAAACCAAATAACCCTATGAAAAATGGGGTATAGCACTAAAAAAAGACTTTTCACCTGAAGAAATTCGGATGGCTGAGAAACACCTTAAAAAATGTTCAACATCATTAGTCATTAGAGAAATGCAAATCAAAGCAACCCTGAGATTTCACCTCACAGCAGTCAGAATGGCGAAGATTAAAAACTCAAGAGACAACAAGTGCTGGCGAGGATGTGGAGAAAGAGGAACACTCCTCCACTGCTGGCGGGACTGCAAACTGGTACAACCACTCTGGAAATCAGTCTGGAGGTTCCTCAGAAAACTGGACACAATACTTCAGGAGGACCCAGCCGTACCACTCCGGGGCATATACCCAGAAGATTCCTCAGCATGCAACAAGGATACATGCTCCACTATGTTCATAGAAGCCCTATTTATAACAGCCAGAAGCTGGAAAGAACCCAGATGTCCCTCAATGGAAGAATGGATACACAAAATGTGTTATATATATATACAATGGAGTACTATTCAGCCATTAGAAACAATGAATTCATAAAATTCTTAGAGAAATGGATGGAGCTGGAGAATGTCATACTAAGTGAGGTAACCCAGTCTCAAAAGAATACCCATGGTATGCACTCATGTCACTTCTATTTCTGACCCATGTAAAAGAGCAACTACACAGCGTTCTTCTCAAAGTGGTTTATTCAGGATTCTTACAGCATGAATGCAGGAAAAAGGGTGGTGGCTGCCTCCTGCCCCCAAGCACAGTCCTTTTATCTCCTCTAGCTCCACCCTATCAGTCCACTTTAAGTAGTCTCTGTGGATAGGTCCACATAGCATGGTCTGATACTGCATCATCGGGTGCACCTGTGCAGTTCATCTGGAAAGGTGTGGCAAACCCGGGAACAGGGGGAAATCAAGTGTTAGTCATGAGACTTAGCCAGAGTCCCAGGCGCCATCTTGGGTCTGCCACTACACCTGCTCTCCACATCTCCCCCTTCTTTATTTAATAGAGAGCAGAGGTCAGACAACCATTGATGGAAAGCAGTTGAGGCACCAGGATAATGGGGCAGCGCCTGGCTTAGGAATCGACCCGGCCATCCATCAACCCGTTCCCATCTCTGGGTGTCTCTGCCAGCCTCCAGAGACCCCTATCTTAGGTGGGTGTGGTCCTGGGAAGGTGTCCGTCATTGACTAACTGCCCAGCAATATTTATATACCTGGTGCTTTAAGCTTGTGGGGCTCCTTCTGGAGTCCCGGCTGGAATGATTGTGACAAGAATGCTCTCTATGCAGGAGCACTTATAAGGCAATTAGAACTTCTTTATGTATTGGCAGAGAGAATGTCTGGCTTATGTTGCCCCCTGGAGCACCGTCCCTTACCCGTCATTGGGAGAACAAGCAGCATAGGTTTGACCCCTGTCTTAGGTTGGTGATGTGTCCAGGGAGTCTTACCTGTCACTGACTACTTCTCTAGCATGCCAAGCCACACTTGAGGAGACTGGCCAGTCTCCACTGCTGCAAAAGCCTGAATCATCAGGGCTTGTGTTCTACACTGCTTGAACTGCATATAGCACATGCACCAAAAGGCCAAGATGCTAATAAGAATCAGGCATAGGGCAAGTCCAGCTAGTCTAGCCCATTCTTTCATTCGAGATGTGGCAACGGTGATCCATTCTTCTAAGCCCCCAGCAAGGGACAAATCCACTCTCGTGGAGTTGATGTGAACAATGGACTGACGCAACTGTCACACCAAACCATCAAAACGCTGGAACCAATTTCCTGTAAGATACTGGGAGTTATTATGTGATAACTGAGCAGCACGGCTGGCATTCACAAATGGTATCAAGGTAGCACACAATCCAGAATATTTCCATTCACAGCCCAATTGCACAAGCTCCACCATAATAACGATTGCCAATGCTACAACTTAAAATCTTTTCATCATAATTGCAATGAAGCATTAGTGGAAAAAAAACAAAACAAAAACAAAACAAACAAAAAATGGGGAAATACTTGTGCAGAATGGGTAAGTGGCAAAGGCTTAGGAAATACAGATAAAAGCCCCCAATGCAAATCTTCAGTCATCACCACAGGAAGTGTCAGCATCACCAGGAACATCCATCATAACTTCCTCCTGTTCATCTTGGACTGCTCTGGTCAGCCTCTCTGGGACCTACAGTGGTTGTCGATGATCCTGGGGAAACAAACAAACAGACCCTCTCACCCAAACCAACACTGGATCAGGACCCTGTCAAATGCCAGTTAATTTGCAACATTATGCCAATTTAGATGTATCTTTAAAGGCCTGTTTTTCCTGGGTTGAGTAATACCATGTGGTGTTGTTTAAGATAAATCCAACCCTGAATTTCCAGTTTTAAACTTTTTGTTACCAATGTAATAATTTTTA
Organism: Apodemus agrarius; assembly: GCA_964023405.1. Lineage (NCBI taxonomy): Eukaryota > Metazoa > Chordata > Mammalia > Rodentia > Muridae > Apodemus > Apodemus agrarius. The sequence continues at coordinate 37,019,606 of OZ030025.1, read as the reverse complement.
ATCATGTCAATAACTTATAAGCCAATACTCTATAGTTAAGACATGCAAAACATATTTATACCTTTAAGACCAATTAGAAACAAAAATGAAATACACAATGGAGTACTATTCAGCCATTAGAGACAATAAATTCATGAAATTCTTAGAGAAATGGATGGAGCTGGAGAATGTCATACTAAGTGAGGTGACCCAGTCTCAAAAGAATACCCATGGTATACAGTCACTGATAAGTGGATATTAGCCTAGAAGCTTGGAACACCAAAGACACAAATCACATATCAAGTGATGTCTCACAAGAAGAAAGGAGTGGACACTGGTGCTAGAATGGACCAAAACATCATTGTGGGAGAGTACAAGAACAGTAAAGTGGGAGGGGGTGGATGCGGGAGCAGGGGGAGGGAAAAGGACATGTGGGACCTTTGGGGGTGGGGAACCAGAAAAAGGGAAATGAATTGTAAATATAGAATATATACATTAAAAAAAAAGAAATGAAATGAGGATAGCAAAAAAAAAAAAGAAACAAAAATGAAGCAAATACATGAATCTTATAAATTTGAACCAAATAATTTTTTTTCTAGCTGTAATTTCAAGAGAAAAAAGCACTTTGCACCCAATAGGAGAAATTACCATCAGCCTACTTACCCTAGAACTTGAGAAGCTGCTAGCCCTTTTAAAAGCAGCTTTTCTCCAGCTGTGCTTGACTCCTAGCTAAATGCAGGGCAGCTTAAATCAGCCTCTGCTGTGTAAACTGAGACTGGATCAAGAGATGGACCTCCAGCAAATAAAGTTTTGACCATTTTTTTAACATGAAACATAGAACAACATTCACTCAAACAACAAAACAAGAACAGACACATGTGGACAAATTGGTGCACCAAAGACAATACATAGAGAGGGAAGAGCACTTGTAACCAGTATTAAGAATATCTCCAATAGTGTCCATAGAAGAAACAGGATGTCTCCATGTTTCCCCTGGACCCCAGGAGAGTTTTGAAATCCATTTTCCTTTTCTCATTTTTCCACTGTTCCTTTCTTAAGCCCAATTCCTTTCGTTGGTAACAAATCTTTGAGGGCCTGGCGGGCCGTCTGAGCTGATGATGAATTCCCCATCGTGCTTAGTGCAACTTGTCCCAAAACCAGGAGCCTTATCATCTCAAACCAAGAACCTTATTGTCTCAAACCGAGAGCCTTAATTGTCTCAAACCGAGAGCCTTAATTGTCCCACTTACCTGGGAACGTACCGGCTAGCCGCCCTGACCATGATGAGTTCTGAACGAGGTTCCCTGTAGGAGCCACCATTTGTCGCTTCTATCTCCAACCTGCAGAAAAGAGCGACTACACATTGTTCTTCTCAAAGCAGTTTATTCAGGATCCTTACAGCATGAATGCAGGAAAAAGGGTGGTGGCCCCCTCCCGGCCCCAAGCACAGTCCTTTTATCTCTTCTAGCTCCACCCCATCAGTCCACTTTACGTAGTCTCTGTGGATAGGTCCACATAACATGGCCTGATACTGCATCATCTGGTGCACCTGGGCAGTTCATCTGGAAAGGTGTGGCAAACTCGGGAGCAGGAGGAAATAAGGTGTTAGTCATGAGACTTAGCCGGAGTCCCAGGTGCCATCTTGTGGCTGCCACCACACCCGCTCTCCACAAGTGGATATTAGCTTAGAATCTTGGAACACCAAAAACACAATCCGCATACCAAATGATGTCCTACAAGAAGGCAGGAATGGACCCTGGTTCTGGAAAGGCTCAATGCATTAGTGTAGGGGAATACCAGAACAGGGAAGTGGGAAGGAGTGGATGGGGAAACAGGGGGAGGGTAAAGGGCATGTGGGACCTTTGGGGGACAGGGAACCAGGAAAAGGGAAATGAAATGTAGATATAGAATATATCCAATAAAAAAGATAAATTTCCCAATCTAGTTTTATCCTTTGATTGTATAAGTACTAGTGATTCTTCTCTTGCACTTAAAGGTTTTCCTTGTAAATATTTCCCCAAGCTTTTTCCCGAAATGTAACTTTGTTTTTCCAACATATTTTGTACTGGCTGAGTGGTAATTACAGCCTCCATTTCCCAAGAGGACTTCTCTTCCCCATAGATTAATAGGTAAATGATCTAAAATAAAGGGTTGAAACCATTCTTCATGGCCTTCTTCATCCTTCCACCTTAACACCTTGCTACTCCTAAGTGGAGCATTGGCTATTCCTACACCATGTAAAGTAGAATGAGATACATCTAGAGGCCAATTATTTGGCCAAAAGGCTCTTAAAATTACTGTAGTATCTGTTCCAGTATCCAATAATCCCTTCATATGCTTTCCATCAATCCATAGAATAAGAGTTAGAAGTAACATATGATTAAAAATTTTTGAGAAAAAGGGGCCAAATGTCCATAGGAGGAAACAGCTTCCTTAAGGCTCTTCAGTTCTTTAAAATTCAAAGGCACATGGTGTCTTATCATTTGTTCTGGATTAACAGGATTGGGACTCTAAATCACAGGATATGTTCCTTTTGTATTAGAAATAAAATTAGGAAAAACTACTCCCACGTTTGGTGTTGGTTCTTCATAACACCAATCAAGGGTTGGATAAGGTTCATATGCTGGAGGAGCGGAAGCCCCCTCTTCTTTTTTTTTAATATTTTTTTAATTTTTATTTTCTATATTCTATGTTTACATTCCAAAGGCTTTCCCCTTTCCCAGTTCCCCCCCACCATATGTGCCATAGTTCCTCCCCCCCAACTATTCCCCAATCATTCCCCCTGCCCCCACAGTTTCTCTACAAAACTGGATCCAATCTTTCCAGGCGCAGGGTCCTCTCCTTTCTTCTTGGAAAACATTTGACTTGCTAATTGTGCCTTGAGTATTTAGGGCTTCTGGGCTCATTAATATCCAATTATCAGTGATTGCATTTCGTGTGTATTCTTTTGTGATTGGGTTAGCTCACTCAGGATGATATTTTCCAGGTCTAACCATTTACCTACAAATTGCATGAATTCATTATTTTTAATTGCTGAGTAGTATTCCATTGTATAAATATACCACATTTTCTGTATCCATTCCTCCTTTGAGGGGTATTTGGGCTCCTTCCAATTTCTGGCTATTATAAACAAGGCTGCTATAAACATAGTGGAGCATGTGTCTTTATTGTATGCAGGGGAATCCTCTGGGTATATGCCAAGGAGTAGTATGCCAGGGTCCTCTGGAAGGGACATGCCCAATTTTCTGAGGAACCGCCACACTGATTTCCAGAGCGGTTTTACCATTTTGCAATCCCACCAACAGTGGAGGAGTGTTCCTCTTTCCACACATCCTCGCCAGCATTTGTTGTCTCTTGAGTTTTTAATCTTAGCCATTCTGACTGGTGTGAGGTGGAATCTCAGGGTTGTTTTGATTTGTATTTCTTTGATAACTAATGATGTTGAACATCTCTTAGGGTGTTTCTCAGCCATCCGAATTTCTTCTGGTGAAAATTCTTGTTTAGCTCTGTACCCCATTTTTTGATAGGGTTATTTGGTTCTTTGGGGTCTAACTTCTTGAGTTCTTTGTATATATTGGATATTAGCCCTCTGTCGGATGTAGGGTTGGTGAAGATCTTTCCCCACTTTGTTGGTTGTCATTTTGTCCTTCTGACAGTGTCCTTTGCCTTGCAAAAACTTTGTAATTTTATGAGGTCCCATTTGTCAATTCTTGATCTTAGTGCATAAGCTATTGGTGTTCTGTTCAGGAACTTTCCCCCTGTGCCTATGTCCTCCAGGGTCTTCCCAAGTTTCTTTCCTAATACTTTCAGTGTGTCTGGTTTTATGTGGAGGTCCTTGATCCACTTGGAGTTGATCTTAGTGCAGGGAGATAAGAGTGGGTCAATTCGCATTCTTCTGCATGTTGACCTCCAGTTGAACCAGCACCATTTGTTGAAAAGGCTATCTTTTTTCCACTGGATGGTTGTGACTCCTTTATCAAAGATCAAGTGACCATAAGTCTGTGGGTTCATTTCTGGGTCTTCAATCCTATTCCATTGATCCACTTGCCTGTTGCTGTACCAATACCATGCAGTTTTTAACACAATTGCTCTGTAGTACTGCTTGAGGTCAGGGATATTGGTTCCCCCAGAAGTCCTTTTATTGTTGAGAATAGTTTTAGCTATCCTGGGTTTTTTTGTTGCTCCAGATGAATTTGAGAATTGCCCTTTATAGATCTATGAAGAATTGAGTTGGGATTTTGATGGGGATTGCAATGAATCTGTATATTGCTTTTGGCAAGATGGCCATTTTTAATATATTGATCCTGCCAATCCAGGAGCAAGAAATATTTTTCCATCTTCTGAGGTCTTCTTCAATTTCTTTCTTCAAGGACTTGAAGTTCCTGTTGTACAGATCTTTCGCTTGTTTGGTTAGAGTTACGCCAAGATACTTTATGTTGTTTGCGGCTATTGTGAAGGGTGTTATTTCCATAATTTCTTTCTCTGCCTGCTTGTCCTTTGAGTACAAGAAGGCCACTGACTTGCTGGAGTTAATTTTATAACCTGCCACTTTGCTGAAGTTGTTTATCAGCTGTAGAAGTTCTCTGGTGGAGTTTTTTGGGTCGCTTAGGTAAACTATCATATCGTCTGCAAATAATGATAGTTTCACTTCTTCCTTTCCAATTTGTATCCCTTTGACTTCCTTATGTTGTCTAATTGCTCTTGCTAGAACTTTAAGTACTATATTGAAAAGATATGGAGAGAGAGGGCAGCCTTGTCTAGTCCCTGATTTTAGTGGGAATGCTTCAAGTTTCTCACCATTTATTTTGATGTTGGCTACTGGTTTGCTGTAGATTGCTTTTTACTATGTTTAGATATGGGCCTTGAATTCCTGCTCTTTCTAAGACTTTTAGCATGAAAGGATGATGAATTTTGTCAAATGCTTTTTCAGCATCTAATGAGATGACCATGTGGTTTTTTTCTTTGAGTTTGTTTATGTAGTGGATTACATTGATGGATTTCCGTATATTGAACCATCCCTGCATCCCTGGGATGAAGCCTACTTGATCATGGTGGATGATCGCTTTGATGTGCTCTTGGATTCGGTTAGCAAGGTATTCCATGACAAAACCAAACTTGCAAGATATCTTTCCACAAATCCAGCCCTACAAAGGATAATAGGGGGAAAACACCAAGACAAGGACGGAAACTACACCCGGGAAGAAGCAAGATAGAAACCTCCTCTCATCAAACCCAAAAGAAGATAACCTCTCGAATATAAAAAATAAATAAGATAAATAAATATAATTTCAAAAATGTCTGGAGTTAATAATTACTATTCCTTAATATCTCTTAACATCCATGGACTCAATTCCCCAATAAAAAGACATAGATTAACAGACTGGATACGGAAACAGGACCCTACATTTTGCTGCATACAGGAAACACATCTCAGTGTTAAAGACAAACACTGCCTTAGAGGAAAAGGCTGGAAGACAATTTTACAAGCAAATGGTCTCAGGAAACAAGCTGGAGTAGCCATTATAATATCAGATAAAATTGACTTCCAACCTAAAATCATCAAAAGAGACTCAGAAGGTCACTTCTTGCTGGCCAAAGGGAAAATCCACCAAGAAGAGCTCTCAATACTGAACATCTATGCTCCAAATGCAAGGGCACCCTCATTCGGAAAAGAAACCTTACTAAAGCTTAAAGCACACATTACACCTAACACAATAATTGTGGGTGACTTCAACACTCCATTCTCCTCAATGGACCGATCAGAAAAGCAGAAACTAAACAGGGACACAGTGAAACTAATTGAAACTCTGGACCAATTGGATTTAACAGATATATATAGAACATTTCATCCTAAAGCTAAAGAATGTACCCTTTTCTCAGCACCGCATGGTACCTTCTCCAAAATAGACCATATAATTGGTCACAAGACAGGTGTCTGGTTTTATGTGGAGGTCCTTGATCCACTTGGAGTTGATCTTAGTACAAGGAGATAAGAGTGGGTCAATTCGCAGTCTTCTGCATGTTGACCTCCAGTTGAACCAGCATCATTGGTTGAACAGGCTATCATTTCCCACTGGATGGTTGTGGCTCCTTTATCAAAGATCAAGTGACCATAAGTCTGTGGGTTCATTTCTGGGTCTTCAATCCTATTCCATTGATCTATTTGCCTGTTACTGTACCAATACCATGCAGTTTTTAACAAAATTGCTCTGTAGTACTGCTTGAGGTCAGGGATATTGATTCCCCCAGAAGTCCTTTTATTGTTGAGAATAGTTTTAGCTATCCTGGGTTTTTTGTTGCTCCAGATGAATTTGAGAATTGCTCTTTCTAGATCTATGAAAAATTGAGTTGGGATTTTGATGGGTATCACATTGAATCTGTATATTGCTTTTGGCAAGATGGCCATTTTTACTATATTGATTCTGTCAATCCAGGAGCAAGAAATATTTTTCCATCTTCTGAGGTCTTCTTCGATTTCTTTCTTCAAGGACTTGAAGTTCCTGTCATACAGATCTTTCACTTGTTTGGTTAGAGTTACGCCAAGGTACTTTATGTTGTTTGTGGCTATTGTGAAGGGTGTTATTTCCCTAACTTCTTTCTCAGCCTGCTTGTCCTTTGAGTACAAGAAGGCTACTGATTTGCTTGAGTTAATTTTATAACCAGCCACTTTGCTGAAGTGGTTTATCAGCTGTAGATGTTCTCTGGTGGAGTTTTTTGGGTCGTTTAAGTAAACTATCATATCTTCTGCAAATAATGATAGTTTGACTTCTTCCTTTCCAGTTTGTATCCCTTTGACTTCCTTGTCTAATTTGTTGTCTAATTGCTCTCGCTAGAACTTCAAGTACTATATTGAAAAGATATGGAGAGAGAGGGCAGCCTTGTCTAGTCCCTGATTTTAGTGGGATTGCTTCAAGTTTCTCTCCATTTATTTTGATGTTGGCTACTGGTTTGCTGTAGATTGCTTTTACTATGTTTAGGTATGGGCCTTGAATTCCTGCTCTTTCCAAGACTTTTAGCATGAAAGGATGATGAATTTTGTCGAATGCTTTTTCAGCATCTAATGAGATGACCATGTGGTTTTTTTCTTTGAGTTTGTTTATGTAGTGGATTACATTGATGGATTTCCGTATGTTGAACCATCCCTGCATCCCTGGGATGAAGCCTACTTGATCATGGTGAATGATCGTTTTGATGTGCTCTTGGATTCTGTTGGCAAGAATTTTATTTAGTATTTTTGCATCGATATTCATAAGAGAAATTGGCCTATACTTCTCTTTCTTTGTTGGATCTTTTTTGTGGTTTAGGTATTAGCATAATTGTGCCTTCAAAGAATGAGTTGGGCAGTATCCCTTCTGTCTCTATTTGGTGGAATAGTTTGAAAAGTATTGGTGTTAAGTCTTCTTTGAAGGTCTGGTAGAATTCTGCACTAAAACCATCTGGTCCCATACTTTTCTTGGTTGGGAGGCTTTCTATAACCTCTTCTATTTCTTTAGGGGTTATGGGACTATTTAGCTGATCTATTTGATGCTGATTTAATTTTGGTATTTGGTATCTGTCTAGGAAATTGTCCATTTCCTCTAGATTCTCCAGTTGTTTTGAGTATAGACCTTTGTAGTAGGATCTGCTGATCTTTTGAATTTCCTCAGTTTCTGTTATTATGTCTCCCTTTTCATTTCTAATTTTGTTAATTTGGATACTGTCTCTGTGTCCTTTGTTTAGTCTGCCTACGGGTTTATCTATCTTGTTGATTTTCTCAAAGAACCAGCTCCTGGTCTTGTTGATTCTTTGTATGGTTCTCTTTGTTTCTACTTGATTGATTTCAGCCCTGAGTTTGATGATTTCTTGTTTTCTACTCCTCCTGGGTGAATTAACTTGTTTTTCTTCCAGGGGTTTAAGGTGTGCCGTTAAGCTGCTAGTGTATGCTGTCTCCAGTTTCTTTTTGGATGCACTTAGAGCTATGAGTTTTCCTCTTAGCACTGCTTTCATTGTGTCCCATAGATTTGGGTAGGTTGTACCTTAATTTTCATTGAATTCTAAAAAGTCTTTGATTTCTTTTTTTATTTCTTCCTTGACCAAGTTGTCATTGAGTAGAGTATTGTTCAGTTTCCATGTGTATGTGGGCTTTCTCTTGTTTTAGTTGCTATTGAAGACCACTCTTACTCCATGGTGATCTGATAGGAGGCATGGGATTAGCTCGATCTTCTTGTATTTGTTGACATCTGTCTTGTGACCAATTATATGGTCTATTTTTGAGAAGGTACCATGTGGTGCTGAGAAAAAGGTATATTCTTTAGCTTTAGGATGAAATGTTCTATATATATCTGTTAAATCCAATTGGTCCAGAGTTTCAATTAGTTTCACTGTGTCCCTGTTTAATTTCTGCTTTCCTGATCAGTCCATTGAGGAGAGTGGAGTGTTGAAGTCACCCACAATTATTGTGTTAGGTGTAATGTGTGCTTTAAGCTTTAGTAAGGTTTCTTTTCCGAATGAGGGTGCCCTTGCATTTGGAGCATAGATGTTCAGTATTGAGAGCTCTTCTTGGTGGATTTTCCCTTTGGCCAGCAAGAAGTGACCTTCTGAGTCTCTTTTGATGATTTTAGGTTGGAAGTCAATTTTATCTGATATTATAATGGCTACTCCAGCTTGTTTCCTGAGACCATTTGCTTGTAAAATTGTCTTCCAGCCTTTTCCTCTAAGGCAGTGTTTGTCTTTAACACTGAGATGTGTTTCCTGTATGCAGCAAAATGTAGGGTCCTGTTTCCGTATCCAGTCTGTTAATCTATGTCTTTTTATTGGGGAATTGAGTCCATTGATGTTAAGAGATATTAAGGAATAGTAATTATTACCTCCAGACATTTTTGAAATAATATTTATTTATCTTATTTATTTTTTATATTTGAGATGTTACCTTCTTTTTGCTTTGATGAGAGGAGGTTTCTATCTTGCTTCTTCCCGGGTGTAGTTTCCATCCTTGTCTTGGTGTTTTCCCCCTATTATCCTTTGTAGGGCTGGATTTGTGGAAAGATATCGTGTAAATTTGGTTTTGTCATGGAATACATTGATGTCTCCATCTATGGCGATTGAGAGCTTTGCTGGGTAAAGTAGTTTTGGCTGAAGTTTGTGTTCTCTTAGAGTTTGCATTATATCTGCCCAGGATCTTCTTGCTTTCATGGTCTCAGGTGAGAAGTCTGGTGTTATTCTGATAGGTCTTCCTTTATAAATTACTTGGCCTTTTTCTCTTGCTGCCTTTAATATTCTTTCTTTGTTTAGTACATTTGGAGTTCTGATTCTTATGTGACGGGATGTATTTCTGTTATGATCCAGTCTGTTTGGGGTTCTATATGCTTCTTGTATATTCATGTGCATCTCTCTCTTTAGGTTGGGGAAGTTTTCTTCCATAATTTTGTAGAAGATATTTGCTGGCCCTTTAACTTGTAAATCTTCACTCTTGTCTATACCTATAATCCTTAGGTTTGGTCTTCTCATTGTGTCCTGGATTTCCTGGATGTTTTGGGTTACAGCCTTTTTGCATTTAGTATTTTCTTTGACTGTTGAATCAATGGTTCCTATGGTATCTTCGGCTTCTGATATTCTGTCTTCTATCTCTTGTATTCTATTGTTGATATTTGCATCTATGGCCCCTGATTTCTTCCCAAGTTTTCTATCTCCAATGTTGTCTCCCTCTGCGATTTCTTAGTTGTTTCTACTTCTGTTTTTAGTACCTGGATGGATATGCTCAGATCTTTCGCTTGCTTGATTGTGTTTTTGTGTATTTCTTTAATAGATTTTTGTGTTTCCTCTTTCATAGCTTCTACTTGTTGGCCCACGTTCTTCTGTATTTCTTTAAGTGATTTTTGTCTTTCTTCCTTATTGTCTTCTTCTTTTTGATCCATCTTCTCCTGCATTTCTTGAAGTGATTTTTGTATTTGCCTTGTAATTGCTTCTAACTTTTGATCCATTTTCTCCTCTATTTCTTTATGAGATTTTTCTATGTGTTCAACTACCAACATCCTGACCAGTGATTTTATATCCAAGTCTTGTTTTTCTGGTGTTTTGGGGTATCCAGGTCTTCCTGTTGTTGGCGAACTGGGTTCAGATGCTGTCATGTTGCCTTGATTTCTGTTAGTGACGTTCCTTCGTTTACCTTTTGCCATCTGGTTATTTCTGGTGTTAGTTGACCTTGTTGTTACTGGCTGGTGTTTGAATCTCCTGTGAGGCTGGGCTTACCTGTTGTTTCTCTACTGGTGGTTATGTGTGATTGCTGCTCAACAGGATCACGAGCTGGCTGCTACCTGCTGACTGTGCACGGCCTGAGGTCTCTGGGAAGTGCTGGGGAGTGCAGCAGAGCCTCGGCGGGCGCTGCTGGGCCTGCCTAGTAGCGAGAGCCTAGCAGATCCCCCCACGTGGTAGCCCCTGATGGAATCTGTCTACCTGCGCCTTTCCAGCTGTGTCCTGGTTGCAATATGGATGCCTGCCGCTATCGCTGGTCCAAGGTTCTGGGAACTGGTTGCCTCCGGCTGCCTGGGTGCACAGCCTAAGGTCGCTGGGAAGTGCAGCAGAGCCTAGGTGGGCACCTCTGGGCCTGCCTGGGTGCAAGAGCCTAGCAGATCTCCCTGCTCTAGCCCCAGATGGAGTCTGTGTACCTGCACCTTTCCAGCTGTGTCCTGGTTGCAATATGGAGGCCTGCCGCTATCACTGGTCCGGGGTCCTGGGGAGCTGGGTGGCTCAGGCTGCCTCGGTGCACGGCCTAAGCTCGCAGGGAAGTGCGGCAGAGCCTAGGCGCCCACCCCTGGGCCCGCCTGGGGGCGAGAGCTTAGCAGATCTCCCTGCTCTAGCCCCAGATGGAGTCTGTGTATCTGCACCTTTCCAGCTGTGTCCTGGTTGCAATATGGAGGCCTGCTGCTATCGCTGGTCTGGTGTCCTGGGGAGCTGGGTGGCTCTGGCTGCCTTGGTGCACGGCCTAAGCTCGCAGGGAAGTGCGGCAGAGCCTAGGCGCCCACCCCTGGGCCCGCCTGGGGGCAAGAGCTTAGCAGATCTCCCTGCTCTAGCCCCAGATGGAGTCTGTGTACCTGCACCTTTCCAGCTGTGTCCTGGTTGCAATATGGAGGCCTGCCGCTATCCAAGCCCCCTCTTCTTTAAGAAAAGGATTTTTACTAGGTGGTCAGGAAGTAGACACTCTTTGTTCTTTACATTTCTTTAATTTTAGTCTCAATTCCTCTATCTCTGTTTCTAGAGTCTCTGCCTTATCTTCAGATGATTCTGACTCACCTCTCTGATTTGGATGCCTTTAAAGACTCCTTCTAGGCATTATCTTGTGCTGCTCCAAACATTCTCTCAATCTCGGGCATCTGCTCATTAATCATAGCATTAGTACTCAAGAAAGCATCCCTGATTCATCTCCATAAGGAAAAGGTAGCCACAGGAACACTATCTGGACCCTCTTTCTATAATGTCTTTTGTAAATCTGTTTTAACCTAGTCCCAGTCTGGGATAGTCAAACTGCTGTTATGAATAAACCATGGACTAGTTTTCTCCGAAGTTTTAATAAACTCCCTAGTTGTTTTAACCTTAATTCCAGTACTCTGATGCTTAAGCAAATCTATCAGCTGATCAACTAACTGTAAGGTGGAATGCCTCTTCTGTCCCCATGGTGTGATCATGTACTTGCTTTCACTTTGCTCCCCTTGCCTATTTTCCCCAATGAGTTCCTCTCTTTTCACCGGGCAGACTTTTGGAATGATCCCGTCAGGGGCTCCTCTCTTTCCCGATCCCAGTGGGACCTCCACTTGACCCATCACAGTACCACGTATCAGGCAAAGGCCTGAGGGATTAAGAAAAGACACAGACTCATATTATTCTGGTGAAGAGAATGTCGAAGCTTTACTGTGGAACCAGCAATATATACACTTGAGGCCGGGTGAGAGATCAGAGGAAGGAACAATATAAATATAGGCCAGGCACTTGCAAAGTCCCTAACACATGGAGGTGGGAGAGAAGGAAACAAGATAAGCTGCAGAATGTTTCTTTCTCAGGAAGCCTGTAAAAACAGCTAAGGAGGTGGGAGAGGCATTGAGCTAAGCCCACCGATGCCCAACAAGGCATATCCATCAACTTATTGTTGTTTACCATTACCACAATTGCTGGACATTCCCATACCATTGGATGTGAAAAGCATGGATCAAGCACATAGGCCCAAGACTGCTTTCCTATCATTATTGTCAGGGCAGTCAGCAAGCTCATGATCAGCATCATTCTTTGCCACAGCATCAGCACGTCTCATCAATCACTACGGCAGCTAGCAAGCTCCTTCAGCACCCTGCAGAAAAAAACACAAACATGCCATCTTCCCCACACTCAGTTTCTTGGCATCCAAATTTTAATTTTTTAAAATAAAAGGCAAGATATAAATAATTTTATGGTGTGTGGGGATATAATTCCCCCTCTTTTATTTTATGATGATATTGTTTTAAAGTTCCATGGGCCTGTTCATCAATACCTTGTCCTTGAGGATCATCAGGAATCCCAGTAATATGACTAATATTAAATTGTTACCAAATCATCTCAAATGCTTGCCTGCAATAGCCAGTCCCATCATTTGTTTTAATCTGATTTGTAATACCCAGTATAGAAAACCAACATAGGGAATGACTAATTTCATTTTTAGTTTCTTCTCCTGTTAAAGCAGTTGCAACTAGAAAGCCTGAAAAGGTGTCAATAGACACATGTACATTTTTAACTTTTTCTTTAAAATCAGGAATATGAGTAACATCCATTTGCCATAATTGATTAGGTATGAGTCTTTAAGGATTAATACCATTATGTGGTACATGAAGAGATTGAAGACACTGTGGACAAGTCTTTATTATTTGACATGCACATTTTCTAGAAAATACCAAATTGTTGCCTAAAGCTATTACTATTTTGATGATATAAAGAATGAGATTGTTTGGTTAATTGTTTCTGTTTAAAGACTATATTGTGTCTGATATGCAAACCTGCATATGCACAGAGACAAATTCTAACACTTTGTCTTACGGGCAATAATTGTCAAGTTTGCCTAAAAAGTTTTGCACATGCAATACACTAAAAATCAATATTCTGTAATAATCAATTTAATTCCTCTTTGAATAAGGAGTAATTATTTCATCAAGTTCTTTTCCAAAATATTTTTGTGTTTCCAGCAATTCTGTGTTAACACAACAATAGCATCATAATACAATGTTCAAGCTTTACTTGGAGATAAAAATGAATCCACATTAATGATCCCTTTTTCCAAAGAACTGCTGTGATATAGTCTATATAATATATCTTTTGTTGGCTAATAGCTTCCTTTACTTTCTGCAAAACTATTCATTCCCTCATAGGTTAATTGTCCAGCAGAACTAGGATTTCTATTCCCCTGAAGAAATATCAGATTTAAGTTCTCCTGTGACAAGCTTAAGGTGAGGTCTTACCCAATTAACATTTCCTAACAGCATTTAAAAATCATTTAAAGTAAGTAAACTATCTTTTCTTATCTGAATTTTCTGAGTCACAATTTGTTTAGTATATAACTTATGTCTCAAATACTGAAAAGAATATAGTCTTTGAATCTGTTCCAGGATCAACAACTAATTCCCAAGATTTTAAAGCTAACTTTATAAGAGCAAAGACTTGTAGTAAAACTCCTTCAGAAGAATCAGCTAATAAAATATCTATATAATCAATAATATACACTGAAGGATTCAAAGTCCTAACCTCTCATATTGAAGCAGAAAGAAATTTTGACATAATATAGGGCTATTGGGCCATTACTTGAGGCAAATCTTTCCAATGATATCACTTCATCAGTTCTTTAAAATTACAAACAGACAGACTAGAGGCCAACCTTTTACAACCATGAAGATTCAAAGGAACAGTATAAAAAATAATCTTTTAAATCTATAATAATTTTATAGTTATGTTTTAGAATGGCAGCCGGAGTAGGTAACCTAGGTTGTAATGCCCCCATAAGTCTCTAGTTTTATTAACCTTTCATAAATCTTAAGTTTGGAACTTTGTTTTAGATTATTGGAATAACCAATCCCTTGGAGCTGAGTGAAAGTATCTCAGAGGGGCCAAGTTGACAGCCAAGTTTGTCCTCTAGTAATTGTTACATCAGCCCCAGTGTCCAAGTCCTTCAAAATCTTTTCCTTCAATTAGTAATTTAAGGCTAGGTCTCTAGCCTGAAACAGATTAGACCCAGTGTCTTTACTTCTTACAGATTCCAGGGAAGCAGTTCTGCTCTCTGTTTTGCCCTTATCTTTTGGACACTCTTTCTTAAAATGCCCCCATGCCTCCTCATTTCAAACATCCTTTTCTCCTTGATGCTGTAAAAGCATAGCCTGCATTGTAGTCCCCTACAAGGCAGCAGCCTTGCCAGACCATGATTGTATGTGGGCCCAAACTCTGCGCAAATGTGAATGCATCCTTTATGTCTGTCTTTTCCTCGGATGGCCAGATGGTGGCAGGGCAGCCTGCATTAACATTCTTGTAAGCTAATTGTGTAACAAAGGGAACCCCTGCCTGGGGATCTCCAAAAATTCTACCAGCTGCTTTTGCCAATTGGTTTACAAATTCCTGAAATGTTTCATTGGGACCCTGTTTAAAGTTAGATAAACCCCTGTGGAGATCTCCTTTAGTTGGTAATTGTGTCCAAGCATGATGGGCAGCAACTGCTATCTGTGAATACACACTCACAGTTCCAATTTGATTAGCATTATCTTTATACTGACCTTCCCCCAGAAGCATACTAATATCCCAATTAGCATTACTTGCCTTAACATTCCTCGTGGCAGTTGGCTTCTCACCATTCAGAACTCCATAAAAGATAATCTCCACCTGATAGTGTGACCTTACAAATAGTTTTCCAATCTTGGAGGGTCAGATTTGCTTCTCCCATTGTATCCAATAAAGCTTGTATAAAAGGAGCAGCAGGCCACTACTTTGCTGCAGCTGCTTGTCATCTCTTTCAACACTCTTGCAATAATCTCTACTTGCTTGACTTTATCTTTATTACAAATATGGCTGACAGTCATTGAACTGAGCAGAGGGTCCCCAAAGGAGAAGCTAGAGAAAGAACCCAAGGAGCTGAAGGGGTTTGCAGTGGTATAGGAGAAACAGCAATGGTCTGTCCTGCAGATTGTGTTCCCCCCAGAAAGTCAGTTCCCCCCTGTGGTCTAAGAAATGTTAATTAGCCTCAACCTTCAGGAGGGGTAAGTGTTCTATGACCTTTCCAAAGTTCCTGAGCTGACCTCCCTTCGACCGCACCACAACAGGTGGAACCAATTTTAGAGAAAGCGTCTCAAAAAGAAATACCTGGTATACTCATGAAGACTATAGTCAATTTGGATAAAGATAGTCTAATGGACAAAAGGCTAGTCATGAATATCACAAAACGATGGAAGGATTCCAATCCTTTCAAGAATGCCCAAGAAAATGAACCAGTTCTATCATTGCTAGTGACTGCCTCCTGGCTTCAGATGCTGGTAAGGGGTTATGGACATAATGGCCCCATGGAGGGATAATGGAAATCAAAGCATATACCCCACAGAAACTCAATGAACTTAGAAAGGATTATGCCCAAAATGGCATGAAGGAAAACTGTGGGAGAATGATGCAGATACAATAATATAATCTGACCAAGAGATGTACAAAATTAAGAATGTGGTGGAGACACCATAAGTTCTGAAACATGTGTTAGACAGCTCCTGGGGAGACACACCCACTGCTTGATTGGATAACTGCAGCTTGGAGACATGCATTCCTCTGCTTAGATTTAACTCAGTTTGAGGCCTCAGCAAAATGGAACCGTTTACAAGAAGCAATTCTGTTAGCAAGAAAATTAGGAGTATAGCCAGGTTCCCAACCCACAGGCTTCACCAATGTTGGCTCAATTTAGGAAAATCCTGTTGAAAGGAGCTTCACAACATCTCAGAGTGACCCTAGCTGGACCATTGCAAGGATGTCAAACTCTGGCAAATACCTAAGACTTCTTAAAATGGTACAGAGAGTTAGACTCAGAGAAGGTAGTATCCCTACCTATTAAAAGTAAGAAATATAATGGAGTGTGGAGACAGTTTAAAAATATAAGACCATTTGGAAGACAGAATACCAACCTCCCAATTAGATCAGAACCAAACCAACCATGGACTCCCACCAAACATTTCTTTGGGCAAGCTCCTCGCAGACATTTTATAGGGTGGGAATGACACAATGGCTGAGGGTCCCCCAATGAGGGTCAAGTCCTATGAACAGGCTGCCATTCAGGAACAACCAGAGAGGACAAGGACGTCCCTTTCAACCTCAGGGACACAATTTCTAAAACCCAGAATAGCACTACCCAATATACTACCCAACGGCAGCATCAAAGTGCTCAAATGGCTGTTGGACATAGGTAGTGAAAATAATGTATCTACCCTAGATGAAGGACAGATCCTGAATACAGGCAAAATTATCTACTACATAGAAGTAGGCTGAGTTAAAACCCCTATAACTAGATTAATAATGCAAGTATATGATAAAAAATTATGAGCTAGATTTCACTCTGTGCAGTGCCCCAGAAAATGTTATAGGACCACCCACAATACACAGATTATTCCCAAAATTTTTGAATTAGAAATGCCTACCAAAAGTATTATTGACTACAGTCAAAATTTCATATAGAACTACCCAAAAATATCACCCTCTTTCACACCACAATACCCCATAAAAGGTGGAAGGGAGGAAGTGAATGACCCCATACAAACATTTTTAAAAGAAGGTATAGCAGGGTCCTCTGAAAGTGTCATGCCCAGTTTTCTGAGGAACCCCCAGACTGATTTCCAGAGTAGTTGTACCGACTTGCATTCCCACCAGCAGTGGAGGAGTGTTCCTCTTTCTCCACATCCTCGCCAATACCACAGAGGATTCCCAGGCATGCATTAAGGACACATGCTCCACTATGCAAGCCTAAGTGAGGTAATTTATTCACAAAAGAGCACACATGGAATGCAGTCACTGATAAGTGGATATTAGCCCAGAAGCTCAGAATACCCAAAACACAACCCACATATCAAATCATTCCCAAGAACAAGGAAGGAGAGGGCCGGAATCCTGGAAAGGCTTGATGCAGCAATGTAGGGGATTGCCAGGACAGAGGAATGGGAGGGGCTTGATTGGGGAATAGGTAGAGGGAAGAGGGCTTATGGGACTTACGGGGAGGGGGGAACTGGGAAAGGGAAAATTATTTGGAATGTAAACAAAGAATATAGAAAATAAAAAAATAAAAATAAAATAAAAATAAAAACTCAGGAGACAGCAGGTGTCGGCATGGATGTGGAGAAAGAGGAGCACTCCTCCACTGCTGATTGGAATGCAAGTTGGTACAACTGCTCTGGAAATCAGTCTGGTGGTTGCTCAGAAAACTGGGCATGACACTTCCGAAGGACCCTGCTATACCACTCTTGGGTATATACCCAGAGGATTCCCCGGCATGCAATAAGGACACATGTTCTACTATGTTCATAGCAGCCTTATTTATAATAGCCAGAAGCTGGAAAGAACCCACATGTCCCTCAGTGGAGGAATGGATACAGAAAATATGGTATATTTACACAATGGAATACTACTCAGTAATAAAAAAACAATGAATTCATGAAATTCTTAGGCAAATGGTTGGAACTGGAAAATATCATCCTAAGTGAGGTAACTCATTCACAAAAGAACACACATGGGATGCAGTCACTGATAAGTGGCTTCATTATTTCTAAGGATGTTAGACTCCCTTGCCTTTATGCAACCCAGACTGAGAATGCCCCAGTGACTTTAAACCCTAATCATTAGTAGCAATGGGCCTTTACCTCCCACATTAAAGTCCAAACTGGAATGTCTTTATTAAATTCCTTAAGATTTTGCCTACCTAGGTACTGTATATGAACCTAGCACAATTAGATCCACCCAAACTGTTGTAAATTATGTGGGTACCAGAAACAGAGAAAATTCCATCAAGTACACACTAAGGTCATATAACCAAACACCTAAACAGCTAGCCTACTTACAGAAACACTACTTAGCTTTCATGTGATGTTTATGATAAGTCTTTGGCTCTGAATTCCATTCCCAGCTCCAAAAAATACTCCTTTTATCCTGTTAAGTTTTGTCTTCAAAGTACCAGTAGATGGTGCTATTTCACTTAATTGTACACTTATTTATGCATGCAAGACTAAGTTTGCCAAACGTTCATTATTCAAGAGAGCCATTATGACCTTCCTGATCAATTTCCCAAGTAGGTCTTGATTCGTTGGGGTATTAACAACTTACTCAAGTCAAGCTACATTTTGATATTGGCAGTCCATTTTTAACCAGTAATAACCTGAACAAAGGAATTGACAAACTTGCAAAGGGTTTGAGCAGCAGCGCTTAATCCCACAAGTACTTGAATAGAGTTTAACCCTGAAGGGTAAAGATAATGACACTTCATTGGATGCTTATGTCCCGAGTATTTCAAAGGCGTTATCAGTACACATTTTTTCTAAATCTAAATTTAAACCACCTGTTGTGATCAACAAGAGCTTCATGACATACCCTATGCAGCCTTGCCAATCTAATTCCAGGAACTAGAGCCCAGGTTTGTTCTGCCAAAGAATTTTCAAACTTATTTCTCAACTCAAGTGCAGTCATTGTAACATGTAAACTGTTACACCAGGATTCTCAGATTAATACCAGTTTCCCAAGTCTCAAAATAACCTTTAACTTTATCTCTCAAATGGAGGCATACCATTAAAATACCACTCTCCCATCGTCCTGTTTTACATCCTAGCAAAAGCTAAAAACAGAAGACGAGCAAAAAAAAATCTCGATATTGCTACCAGGACACAGCTAGAGAGGCCCAGGTAGACAGACTCCAGCCAGGAATACCATCACGCGGGTGGATCCGCCAGGCTCTCACCACCAGGCAGGCCCAGCACCAAGGCTCTGCAGGACTTCTCCATGCCCTCCAGCCTTGCACCAAGGCAGCTGATGGCAGCCAGCTCGCGGTCCCTTACAGCAGCGGTCGTGGTAAGCCTCCATATTGCTACCAGGACAGGGCTAGAGAGGCCCAGGTAGAAAGACTCCAGCCGGGGCTACCATCGAGCGGGTGGATCCGCCAGGCTCTTGCCACCAGCCAGACCCAGCTCTGAGGCTCTGCGGGACTTCTCCACGCCCTCCAGCCTTGCACCGAGACAGCGGGTGGCAGCCAGCTCTCGGTCCCTTAGAGCAGCGATCGCAGTAAGCCTCCATATTGCTACCAGGACACAGCTAGAGAGGCCCAGGTAGACAGACTCCAGCCGGGGCAACCATTGAGCAGGTGGATCCGCCAGGTTCTCGCCACAAGGCAGGCCCAGTGCCAAGGCTCTGTGGGACTTCTTCACGCCCTCAGGTCTTGCACCAAGGCAGCTGAGAGCAGTCAGCTTGAGGTCACTTACAGCAGAGGTCGTGGTAGGCCTCCATATTGCTACCAGGACAGGGCTAGAGAGGCCCAGGTAGACAGATTCCAGCTGGGGCTACCATCGAACAGGTGGATCCGCCAGGCTCTCGCCACCAGCCAGACCCAGCACTGAGGCTCTGCAGGACTTCTCAATGCCCTCTGGCCTTGCACCAAGGCAGCTTGGAGCAGCCTGCCAGCAGCCCCTGGGTAGGCCTCCATATTGCTACCAGGACACAGCTGGAGAGGCCCAGGTAGACAGATTCAATCAGGGGCTACCATCACTCGGGAGGATCGTCCAAGCTCACCCCACTAACCAGGGCAAGGGCAGCAGCTGGAGAAATATCTCCATGCCCTCCAGGCCTTGCACCAACTCGGTTGGGAACCGCCCTCCCTGAGGTCCCCTCAGCATTTGCAGAGGCAGTCTCTATCTTGCAGCATAGTCACCAGTAGAGAAACAACAGGTGAGCCCAGCCTCGCGGGACGTTCAAACACCAGCCATTGACAACAAGGCCAACTAACACCAGAAATAACCTGATGGCAAAAGGAAAACGAAGGAACGTTACTGACAGAAATCAAGGGAGCATGACAGCATCTGAACCCAGTTCGCCGACAACAGGAAGCCCTGGATACCCCAAAACACCAGAAAAACAAGACTCGGATATAAAATCACTGGTCAGGATGCTGGTAGCTGAACACATAGAAAAATCTCGTAAAGAAATAGAGGAGGGGCCCCTAGACCAGCGGTGTAGCGGCGGGCCTCCATATTGCAACCAGGACACAGCTGGAAAGGCCCAGGTAAACACCCCTTCCAGGGCTACACTCACGGGGGTATCTGCTAGGGTCTCGGAGCCAAGCAGGCGGAGTCCCGCCTAGGCTCTGTGAGACATCCCCGAGCCCTCTGGTGAGCACCAAGGCTGCTTCTGCAACCAGCTCGCCGGCCCCTGGACCAGCGGTGTAGCGGCGGGCCTCCATATTGCAACCAGGACATAGCTGGAAGGGCCCAGGCTCTGTGGGACATCTCCGCCCTCTGGTGAGCACCTAAGCTGCGTTCTGCAACCAGCTCGCCGGCCCCTAGACCACCGGTGTAGCGGCGGGCCTCCATATTGCAACCAGGACACAGCTGGAAAGGCCCAGGTAAACACCCCTTCCAGGGCTACACTCACGGGGGTATCTGCTAGGGTCTCGGAGCCAAGCAGGCGGAGTCCCGCCTAGGCTCTGTGGGACATCCCCGAGCCCTCTGGTGAGCACCAAGGCTGCTTCTGCAACCAGCTCGCCGGCCCCTGGACCAGCGGTGTAGCTGCGGGCCTCCATATTGCAACCAGGACACAGCTGGAAAGGCCCAGGTAAACACCCCTTCCAGGGCTACACTCACGGGGGTATCTGCTAGGGTCTCGGAGCCAAGCAGGCGGAGTCCCGCCTAGGCTCTGTGAGACATCCCCGAGCCCTCTGGTGAGCACCAAGGCTGCTTCTGCAACCAGCTCGCCGGCCCCTGGACCAGCGGTGTAGCGGCGGGCCTCCATATTGCAACCAGGACACAGCTGGAAAGGCCCAGGCTCTGTGGGACATCCCCGCCCTCTGGTGAGCACCTAGGCTGCGTTCTGCAACCAGCTCGCCGGCCCCTAGACCAGCGGTGTAGCAGCGGGCCTCCATATTGCAACCAGGACACAGCTGGAAAGGCCCAGGTAAACACCCCTTCCAGGGCTAACCTCATGGGGGATCTGCTAGGCTCTCGGAGTTCCTTGCAACCAGGACACAGCTGGAGAAGCCCAGGTAGACAGACTCCAACAGGGGCTACAATCGCATGGGTGGCAGCCAGCTAATGATCCCTTAAAGCAGCAGTCACACATATTCACCAATAGAGAAACAACAGGTGAGCCCAGCCTCACAGGAGATTCAAACACCAGCCACTGACAACAAGGCCAACTAAAACCAGAAATAACCAGATGGCAAAAGGAAAACGAAGGAACGTTACTAACAAAAATCAAGGCAACATGACAGCATCTGAACCCAGTTCTCCAACAACAGGAATCCCTGGATACCCTAAAACACCAGAAAAACAAGACTTGGATATAAAATCACTGGTCAGGATGCTGGTAGCTGAACACATAGAAAAATCTCGTAAAGAAATAGAGGAGAAAATGGATCAAAAGTTAGAAGCCTTTACGAGGCAAATACAAAAATCACTTCAAGAAATGCAGGAGAAGATGGATCAAAGAGAAGAAGACAATAAGGAAGAAAGACAAAAGTCACTTAAAGAACTACAGAAGAACGTGGGCCAACAAGTAGAAGCTATGAAAGAGGAAGCACAAAAATCTATTAAAGAAATACATGAAAACACAATCAAGCAAGCGAAAGATCTGAGAACATCCATCCAGATACTAAAAACAGAAGTAGAAACAACTAAGAAATCACAGAGGGAGACAACATTGGAGATAGAAAACCTGGGGAAGAAATCAGGGGCCATAGACGCAAGTATCAACAATAGAATACAAGAGATAGAAGACAGAATCTCAGAAGCCGAAGATAACATAGGAACCATTGATTCAACAGTCAAAGAAAATACTAAATGCAAAAAGGTGGTAACCCAAAACATCCAGGAAATCCAAGACACTATGAGAAGACCAAACCTAAGGATTATAGGTATAGACGAGAGTGAAGATTTACAAGTTAAAGGGCCAGCTAATATCTTCTATAAAATTATGGAAGAAAACTTCCCCAACCTAAGGAGAGAGATGCCCATGAATATACAAGAAGCCTATAGAACCCCAAACAGACTGGACCAGAACAGAAATACATCCCGTCACATAATAATCAAAACTCCAAATGTAATAAACAAAGAAAGAATACTAAAGGCAGCAAGAGAAAAAGGCCAAGTAACATATAAAGGAAAACCTATCAGAATAACACCAGACTTCTCACCTGAGACCATGAAAGCTAGAAGATCCTGGGCAGATATCATGCAAACTCTAAGAGAACACAAACTTCAGCCAAAACTACTTTACCCAGCAAAACTCTCAATTGCCATTGATGGAGACATCAAGGTATTCCATGACAAAACCAAATTTGCAAGATATCTCTCCACAAATCCAGCCCTACAAAGGATAATAGGGGGAAAACACCAAGACAAGGACGGAAACTACACCCGGGAAGAAGCAAGATAGAAACCTCCTCTCATCAAACCCAAAAGAAGATAACCTCTCGAATATAAAAAATAAATAAGATAAATAAATATAATTTCAAAAATGTCTGGAGGTAATAATTACTATTCCTTAATATCTCTTAACGTCAATGGACTCAATTCCCCAATAAAAAGACATAGATTAACAGACTGGATACGGAAACAGGACCCTACATTTTGCTGCATACAGGAAACACATCTCAGTGTTAAAGACAAACACTACCTTAGAGTAAAAGGCTGGAGGACAATTTTACAAGCAAATGGTCTCAGGAAACAAGCTGGAGTAGCCATTCTAATATCAGATAAAATTGACTTTCAACCTAAAATCATCCAAAGAGACTCAGAAGGTCACTTCTTGCTGGCCAAAGGGAAAATCCACCAGGAAGAGTTCTCAATACTGAACATCTATGCTCCAAATGCAAGGGCACCCTCCTTCGTAAAAGAAACCTTACTAAAGCTTAAAGCACACATTACACCTAACACAATAATTGTGGGTGACTTCAACACCCCACTCTCCTCAATGGACCGATCAGGAAAGCAGAAACTAAACAGGGACACAGTGAAACTAATTGAAACTCTGGACCAATTGGATTTAACAGATATATATAGAACATTTCATCCTAAAGCTAAAGAATATACCTTTTTCTCAGCACCGCATGGTACCTTCTCCAAAATAGACCATATAATCGGTCACAAGACAGATGTCAACAAATACAAGAAGATCGAGCTAATCCCATGCCTCTTATCAGATCACCATGGAGTAAGAGTGGTCTTCAATAGCAACAAAAACAACAGAAAGCCCACATACACATGGAAACTGAACAATACTCTACTCAATGACACCTTGGTCAAGGAAGAAATAAAAAAAGAAATCAAAGACTTCTTAGAATTCAATGAAAATGAAGGTACAACCTACCCAAATCTATGGGACACAATGAAAGCAGTGCTAAGAGGAAAACTCATAGCTCTAAGTGCATCCAAAAAGAAACTGGAGAGAGCATACACTAGCAGCTTAATGGCACACCTTAAAGCCCTGGAAGAAAAACAAGTTAATTCACCCAGGAGCAGTAGAAGACAAGAAATCATCAAACTCAGGGCTGAAATCAATCAAATAGAAACAAAGAGAACCATACAAAGAATCAACAAGACCAGGAGCTGGTTCTTTGAGAAAATCAACAAGATAGATAAACCCTTAGCCAGACTAACCAAAGGACACAGAGACAGTATACAAATTAACAAAATTAGAAATGAAAAGGGAGACATAACAACAGAAACTGAGGAAATTCAAAAGATCATCAGATCCTACTACAAAGGTCTATACTCAAAACAACTGGAGAATCTAGAGGAAATGGACGATTTCCTAGACAGATATCAAATACCAAAATTAAATTCAGCATCAAGTAGACCAGCTAAATAGTCCCATAACCCCTAAAGAAATAGAAGGGGTTATAGAAAGCCTCCCAACCAAAAAAAGTACGGGACCAGATGGTTTTAGTGCAGAATTCTACCAGACCTTCAAAGAAGACTTAACACCAATACTCTCCAAACTATTCCACAAAATAGAGACAGAAGGGACACTGCCCAACTCATTCTTCGAAGCCACAATTACGCTAATACCTAAACCACAAAAAGATCCAACAAAGAAAGAGAACTTCAGGCCAATTTCTCTGATGAATATAGATGCAAAAATACTAAATAAAATTCTTGCTAACCGAATCCAAGAGCACATCAAAACGATCATCCACCATGATCAAGTAGGCTTCATCCCAGGGATGCAGGGATGGTTCAATATACGGAAATCCATCAATGTAATCCACTACATAAACAAACTGAAAGAAAAAAACCACATGGTCATCTCATTAGATGCTGAAAAAGCATTCGACAAAATTCAGCATCCTTTCATGCTAAAAGTCTTGGAAAGAGCAGGAATTCAAGGCCCATACCTAAACATAGTAAAAGCAATCTACAGCAAACCAGTAGCCAACATCAAAATAAATGGAGAAAAACTTGAAGCATTCCCCCTAAAATCAGGGACTAGACAAGGCTGCCCTCTCTCTCCATATCTTTTCAATATAGTACTTGAAGTTCTAGCAAGAACAATTAGACAACATAAGGAAGTCAAAGGGATACAAATTGGAAAGGAAGAAGTGAAACTATCATTATTTGCAGACGATATGATAGTTTACCTAAGCGACCCAAAAACTCCACCAGAGAACTTCTACAGCTGATAAACAACTTCAGCAAAGTGGCAGGTTATAAAATTAACTCAAGCAAGTCAGTGGCCTTCTTGTACTCAAAGGACAAGCAGGCTGAGAAAGAAATTAGGGAAATAACACCCTTCACAATAGCCACAAACAACATAAAGTATCTTGGCGTAACTCTAACCAAACAAGCGAAAGATCTGTAAAACAGGAATTTCAAGTCCTTGAAGAAAGAAATCGAAGAAGACCTCAGAAGATGGAAAAATATTTCTTGCTCCTGGATTGGCAGGATCAATATAGTAAAAATGGCCATCTTGCCAAAAGTAATATACAGATTCAATGCAATCCCCATCAAAATCCCAACTCAATTCTTCATAGATCTAGAAAGAGCAATTCTCAAATTCATCTGGAGCAACAAAAAACCCAGGATAGCTAAAACTATTCTCAACAATAAAAGGACTTCTGGGGGAATCAATATCCCTGACTTAAAGCAGTACTACAGAGCAATTGTGTTAAAAACTGCATGGTATTGGTATAGCAACAGGCAAACAGATCAATGGAACAGGATTGAAGACCCTGAAATTAACCCACAGACTTATGGTCACTTGATCTTTGATAAAGGAGCCACAACCATCCGATGGAATAAAGATAGCCTTTTCAACAAATGGTGCTGGTTCAACTGGAGGTCAACATGCAGAAGAATGCGAATTGACCCACTCTTATCTCTTTGCTCTAAGATCAACTCCAAGTGGATCAAGGACCTCCACATAAAACCAGACACACTGAAACTATTAGAAAAGAAACTTGGGAAGACCCTGGAGGACTTGGGCACAGGGGAAAAGTTCCTGAACAGAACACCAATAGCGTACGCACTAAGATCAAGAATCGACAAATGGGACCTCATATAATTACAAAGTTTCTGCAAAGCAAAGGACACTGTCCGAAGGACAAAACGGCAACCAACAAAGTGGGAAAAGATCTTCACCAACCCCACATCCGACAGAGGGCTAATATCCAATATATACAAAGAACTCAAGAAGTTAGACCGCAAAGAAACAAATAACCCTATCAAAAAATGGGGCACAGAGCTAAACAAAGAATTTTCACCAGAAGAAATTCGGATGGCTGAGAAACACCTTAAGAGATGTTCAACATCATTAGTCATCAGGGAAATGCAAATCAAAACAACCCTGAGATTCCACCTCACACCATTCAGAATGGCTAAGATTAAAAACTCAAGAGACAACAAGTGCTGGCGAGGATGTGGAGAAAGAGGAACACTCCTCCACTGTTGGTGGGATTGCAAAATGGTAAAACCACTCTGGAAATCAGTTTGGCGGTTCCTCAGAAAATTGGGCATGGCACTCCCAGAGGACCCTGGCATACCACTCCTGGGCATATACCCAGAGGATTCCCCTACATGCAATAAAGACACATGCTCCACTATGTTTATAGCAGCCTTGTTTATAATAGCCAGAAATTGGAAGGAGCCCAAATATCCCTCAAAGGAGGAATGGATACAGAAAATGTGGTATATTTATACAATGGAATACTACTCAGCAATTAAAAATAATGAATTCATGCAATTTGTAGGTAAATGGTTAGACCTGGAAAATATCATCCTGAGTGAGCTAACCCAATCACAAAAGAATACACACGAAATGCAGTCACTGATAATTGGATATTAATGAGCCCAGAAGCCTTAAATACTCAAGGCACAATTAGCAAGTCAAATGTTTTCCAAGAAGAAAGGAGAGGACCCTGCGCCTGGAAAGATTGGATCCAGTTTTGTAGAGAAACTGTGGGGGGAGGGGGAATGATTGGGGAATAGTTGGGGGGGAGGACCTATGGCACATATGGTGGGGGGGAACTGGGAAAGGGGAAAGCCTTTAAAATGTAAACATAGAATATAGAAAATAAAAATAACTAAAAAAAAAGAAAAAAGAAATAGAGGAGAAAATGGATAAAAAGTTAGAAGCCTTTACAAGGCAAATACAAAAATCACTTCAAGAAATTTAGGCGAAGATGGATCAAAAAGAAAAAGACAATAAGGAGGAAAGACAAAATTCACTTAAAGAAATACAGAAGAACGTGGGTCAACAAGTAGAAGCTCTGAAAGAGGAAACACAAAAATCTCTTAAAGAAATACATGAAAACACAATCAAGCAAGCGAAAGATCTGAGCATAGCCATCCAGGTTCTAAAAACAGAAGTAGAAACAACTAAGAAATCACAGAGGGAGACAACATTGGAGATAGAAAACCTTGGGAAGAAATCAGGGGCCATAGATGCAAATATCAAAAATAAAATACAAGAGATAGAAGACAGAATCTCAGAGGCCGAAGATACCATAGGAACCATTGATTCAACAGTCAAAGAAAATACTAAATGCAAAAAGGTTGTAACCCAAAACATCCAGGAAATCCAGGACACAATGAGAAGACCAAACCTAAGGATTATAGGTATAGTCGAGAGTGAAGATTTACAAGTTAAAGGGCCAGCAAATATCTTCTACAAAATTATGGAAGAAAACTTCCACAACCTAAAGAGAGAGATGCCCATGAATATACAAGAAGCCTATAGAACTCCAAACAGACTGGACCAGAACAGAAATACATCCCGTCACATAATAATCAAAACTCCAAATGTACTAAACAAAGAAAGAATATTGAAGGCAGCAAGAGAAAAAGGCCAAGTAACATATAAAGGAAGACCTATCAGAATAACACCAGACTTCTCACCTGAGACCATGAAAGCTACAAGATCCTGGGAAGATATCATGCAAACTCTAAGAGAACACAAATTTCAGCCAAAACTACTATACCCAGCAAAACTCTCAATCGCCATAGATGGAGACATCAAGGTATTGCATGACAAAACCAAATTTGCACGTTATCTTTCCACAAATCCAGCCCTACAAAGGATAATAGGGGAAAACACCAAGACAAGGAAGGAAACTACACCCGGGAAGAAGCAAGATGGAAACTTCCTCTCATCAAACCCAAAAGAAGATAACCTCTCAAATATAAAAAAAAAATAATTTCAAAAATGTCGGGAGGTGTCAGAAAGCTCAGCTGCAGGTGCAGACTACCGTGGCCGGGACCGGCTCTCTGAGTGGACTAGCAGCGAGGGGCCACCTTGCCGCCTCGGGGCACAGCATGGAACTCTAGCAGCTGGAGTCAGGGGCCTGGACTCAGACCTAGCATAGTCCAGCACAGACAACACTGCCAGAAGGGATCGACAGAGCCGGGTACCAGCAGCTCAGCCAAGGTCACGCTGTGATTTCAGCGGGGCAGCCATCTTGCCTCAGGACCCCGCACGCAAACAGCGGGCACACTGGACACAGCGAGCAGCCGGAGTCAGGTGCGTGGCCAGAGATATAGCTTAGCTTAGCTCTGCAGGAGATCCTGGCACAGAAGCCTCAGCTGCGGGTGCAGACTACCTCGGCCTGGACCAGCTCTCTGAGCGGACTAGCAGAGAGGGGCCACCTTGCCACCTCGGGACACAGCTCGGAATTCTAGCAGCTGGAGTCAGGGGCCTGGACTCAGAGCGAGCATAGTCCGGCACAGACAACTCTGCCAGAAGGGATCTGTCTCCTGGGGACAGGCGTGCTGTGCTTTCAGCAGGGCTGCCATCTACAATAAGACCAACTAACTCCAGAGATAAAGAGATGGCAAAAGGCAAGCGTAGGAAAGTTATTAACAGAAATCAAGGCAATATGGCACCATCTGAACCCAATTCGCCAAACACAGCAAGTCCAGGATACCCCAGCACACCAGAAAAACAAGAGTTAGATATAAAAGCACAGGTCATGATGCTCCTAGAGGAACACAAAAAAGACATAAACAAATCTCTTAAAGAAATGCAGGGGAACATCAATAGGGTAGAAGCTCTTACAATCAAAACAAAAAAAAAACACTTAAATAACTCCAGGAGAATATGGGCCATCAGACAGAAACCAATAAAGAGGAAATGAGAAAATCAGTTAAAGAAATGCAGGAGAACTTGAAACAACAGGCAGAAGTCATGAAAGAGGGAGCACAAAAATATATTAAAGAATTACATGAAAACACAAACAAACAAATGATGGAACTGAGCAAAACCATCCAAGATCTGAACACAGAGGTAGAAACAACTAAGAAATCACAAAAGGAGGCAACTTTGGAGATAGAAAACCTTGGGAAGAAATCAGGGGTCATAGATGCAAACATAAACAACAGAATACAAGAGATAGAAATAAGAATCTCTGATGCTGAAGATAACATAGTAACCATTGACTCCACAGTCAAAGAAAAATGCAAAATGCGAAATGCTTATAACCCAAAACATCCAGGAAATCCAGGACACAATGAGAAGACCAAACCTAAGGATTATAGGGATAGATGAGAGTGAAGATCTACAACTTAAAGGGCCAGCAAATATCTTTAACAAAATTATGGAAGAAAACTTCCCTAACGTAAAGAGAGAGATGCCCATGAATATACAAGAAGCCTACAGAACTCCAAACAGACTGGACCAGAACAGAAACATATCCCGTCACATAATAATCAAAACCCCAAATGTACTAAACAAAGAAAGAATATTAAAGGCAGTAAGAGAAGAGGGCCAAGTAACATATAAAGGAAGATCTATCAGAATCACACCAGACTTCTCTCCAGAAACCATGAAAGCTAGAAGATTCTAGGCAGACCTCATGCAGACCCTAAGAGAAAACAAATGTCAGCCAAGACTACTATACTCAGCAAAACTCTCAATCAACATAGATGGAGAAATCAAAATATTCCATGACATGACCAAATTTACAAAATATCTTTCCACTAACCCAGCTCGACAAAGGATAATAGGAGGAAAACTCCAATACAAGGAAGGGAGTGGCACCAAAGAAAAAGCAAGACAGTAAACTTCTTCCATCAAACTCAAAGGAAGATAACTACTCAAAAACAAAAATAACATAAAAAATGTCAGGAAGTAATAATCTCTATTCCGTAATATCTCTTAACATCAATGGACTCAACTCCCCAATAAAAAGACATAGACTAACAGACTGGATACGGAAACAGGACCCTACATTTTGCTGCTTACAGGAAACACACCTCAGAGTCAAAGACAAACACTACCTTAGAGTAAAAGGATGGAAGACAATTTTGCAAGCAAATGGTCACAGGAAGCAAGCTGGAGTAGCCATTTTAATATCAGATAAAATTGACTTTCAACCCAAAGTCATCAAAAGAGACACAGAAGGTCACTTCCTGCTAGTTAATGGAAGAATCCACCAAGAAGAACTCACAATTCTAAACATCTACGCTCCAAATGTAAGGGCACCCTCATTTGTAAAAGAAACCTTACTAAAGCTCAAAGCACACATTGCACCTAACACAATGATTGTGGGGGACCTCAATACTCCACTATCCACAGTGGACCGACCAGGAAAACAGAAACTAAACAGAGACACGGAGAAACTCATCGAAACTTTGGAGCAATTAGATTTAACAGATATATATATATAGAACATTTCACCCTAAAGCAAAAGACTATACCTTTTTCTCAGCCCCTCATGGTACCTTCTCCAAAATCGACCATATAATTGGACACAAGACAGAGCTCAACAAATATAAAAAGATCGAACTAATCCCATGCCTCTTATCAGATCACCATGGAGTAAGAGTGTTCTTCAATAGCAACAAAAACAACAGAAAATCCCCATACGCTTGGAGGCTGAACAACATTCTACTCAATGATACCTTAGTCCAAAAAGAAATAAAGAAAGAAATCAAAGAATTCTTAGAACTTAATAAAAAGGAAGGCACAACATACCCAAATCTATGGGACACAATGAAAGCAGTGCTTAGAGGAAAACTCATAGCCCTGAGTGTCTCCAAAAAGAAACAGGAGAGAGCATATACTAGCAACTTAATGGCGAACTTGAAAGCTCTGGAACAAAAAGAAGCAATTTCACCCAGGAGGAGTAGAAGACAGGAAATCATCAAACTCAGGGCTGAAATCAATCAAGTTGAAACAAAGAGAACCATACAAAGAATCAACAAAACCAGGAGCTGGTTCTTTGAGAAGATCAACAAGATAGATAAACCCCTAGCCAGACTTACTAAAGGGCACAGAGACAGTATTCAAATTTACAAAATTAGAAATGAAAAGGGAGATATAACAACAGAAACTGAGGAAATTCAAAAAATCATCAGATCCTACTACAAAAACCTATACTCAACGCAACTGGAGAATCTGGAGGAGATGGACAATTTCCTAGACAGTTACCAACTACCAAAATTAAACCAGTATCAAATAGATTGTCTAAACAGACCCATAACCCCCAAAGAAATAGAAGGGGTCATAGACAGTCTTACAACCAAAAAGAGCACAGGACCAGACGGTTTTAGTGCAGAATTCTATCAGACCTTCAAAGAAGTCCTGATACCGATACTCTTCAAATTATTCCACAAAATAGAAACAGAAGGAACACTACCCAACTCATTCTATGAAGCCACAATTACCCTGATACCAAAACCACACAAAGATCCAACTAAGAAAGAGAACTACAGGTCAATTTCTCTTATGAATATCGAAGCAAAAGTACTAAACAAAATACTTGCCAACCGAATCCAAGAACACATCAAAACGATCATTCACCATGATCAAGTTGGCTTCATCCCAGGGATGCAGGGATGGTTCAATATACGGAAATCCATCAATGTAATCCACTACATAAACAAACTCAAAGAAAAAAACCACATGGTCATCTCATTGGATGCTGAAAAAGCATTTGACAAAATTCAGCATCCTTTCATGCTAAAGGTCTTAGAAAGAACAGGAATTCAAGGCCCATATCTAAACATAGTAAAAGCAATATACAGCAGACCAGTAGCCAACATCAAGGTAAATGGAGAAAAAATTGAAGCAATCCCTCTAAAATCAGGGACTAGACAAGGCTGTCCCCTCTCACCATATCTCTTCAATATAGTACTTGAGGTACTAGCTAGAGCAATTCGAAAACAGAGGGAAGTCAAAGGGATACAAATCGGAAAGGAAGAAGTCAAACTATCACTATTTGCAGATGATATGATAGTATACTTAAGTGACCCAAAAACCTCCACCAGAGAACTCCTGCAACTGACAAACAACTTCAGCAAAGTGCCTGGCTATAAAATCAACTCAAGTAAATCAGTAGCCTTCCTATACGCGAAGGATAAGCAGGCCGAGAAAGAAATTAGGGAAATGACACCCTTCACAATAGCCACAAATGATATAAAGTATCTTGGAGTGACGCTAACCAAACAAGTGAAAGATTTATATGAAAAAAACTTCAAGTCTCTGAAGAGGGAAATTGAAGAAGACATCAGAAAATGGGAAAATCTTCCATGATCTGGGGTTGGCAGGAAAAATATAGTCAAAATGGCAATCTTGCCCAAAGCAATATACAGATTCAATGCAATCCCCATCAAAATCCCAACTCAGTTCTTCATAGAGCTAGAAAGAGCAATTCTCAAATTCATCTGGAATAACAAAAAACCCAGGATAGCTAAAACTATCATCAACAGCAAAAGAACTTCTGGGGGAATCAATATCTTGGACCTCAAGCAATGTTACAGCGCAGTGGTATTAAAAACTGCATGGTATTGGTTCAGTGACAGGGAAGCGGATCAATGGAATAGGATCGAAGACCCAGAATTGAACCCACACATCTATGGCCAATTGATCTTCGACAAAGGAGCTGAAAACATCCAGTGGAAAAAAGATAGCCTTTTCAACAGATGGTGCTGGCTCAACTGGAGGTCAACATGCAGAAGAATGAGAATTGATCCACTCTTATCTCCTTGCACTAAACTCAACTCCAAGTGGATCAAGGACCTCCCCATAAAACCAGACACACTAAAACTAATAGAAAAGAAACTGGGGAAGACCCTTGAAGACATCGGCTCAGGGGATAAATTCCTGAACAGAACACCAATTGCTTATACTCTAAGAACAAGAATAGACAAATGGGACCTCATAAAACTACAAAGTTTCTGTAAGGCAAAAGACACTGTCAAATGGATAAATCGGCAACCAACAAATTGGGAAAAAATCTTCACCAACCCCACATCCGACAGAGGGCTAATCTCCAATGTATACAAAGAACTCAAGAGGTTAGACCCCAGAAAACCAAATAACCCTATCCAAAAATGGGGTACAGAGCTAAACAGAGACTTTTCACCTGAAGAAATTCGGATGGCTGAGAAACACCTTAAGAAATGTTCAACATCGGGACTAGCAGCGAGGGGCCACTGGGCCGCCACTGGGCACAGCTCAGAACTCTAGCAGATGGAGTCAGGGGCCTGGACTCAGAGCGAGCATAGTCCAGCACAGACAATGCAGCCAGAAGGGAGCAGCAGAGCCAGGTACCAGCAGCTCAGCCAAGGCCACTCGGTGCTTTCAGCTGGGGCAGCCATCTGGCCCCAGACCACCGCGTGCAAACAACGGGCACACTGGACGCAGTGAGCGGCTGGAATCAGGTGCGTGGCCAGAGTTATGGCTTAGCTTAGCTCTGCAGGAGATCCGGGCACAGAAGCCTCAGCTGTGGGTGCAGACTACCGCAGCCTGGACCAGCTTTCTGAGCGGACTAGCAGAGAGGGGCCACCGCGCCGCCTCGGGGCACAGCTCGGAACTCTAGCAGCTGGAGTCAGGGGCCTGGACTCAGAGCAAGCATAGTCCAGCACAGACAAGCTGCCAGAAGAGATCTGTCTCCTGGGGACAGGCGTGCTGTGCTTTCAGCGGGGCGCCATCTAAAATAAGACCAACTAACACCAGAGATAAAGAGATGGCAAAAGGCAAACATAGGAACATTATTAACAGAAATCAAGGCAATATGGCACCATCTGAACCCAATTCGCCAACCACAGCAAGTCCAGGATACCCCAGCACACCAGAAAAACAAGAGTTAGATATAAAAGCACAGGTCATGATGCTCCTAGAGGAACACAAAAAAGACATAAACAAATCTCTTAAAGAAATGCAGGGGAACATCAATAGGGTAGAAGCTCTTACAATCAAAACAAAAAAAACACTTAAATAACTCCAGGAGAATATGGGCCATCAGACAGAAACCAATAAAGAGGAAATGAGAAAATCAGTTAAAGAAATGCAGGAGAACTTGAAACAACAGGCAGAAGTCATGAAAGAGGGAGCACAAAAATATATTAAAGAATTACATGAAAACACAAACAAACAAATGATGGAACTGAGCAAAACCATCCAAGATCTGAACACAGAGGTAGAAACAACTAAGAAATCACAAAAGGAGGCAACCTTGGAGATAGAAAACCTTGGGAAGAAATCAGGGGTCATAGATGCAAACATAAACAACAGAATACAAGAGATAGAAATAAGAATCTCTGATGCTGAAGATAACATAGTAACCATTGACTCCACAGTCAAAGAAAACGCAAAATCCAAAAGGCTTGTAACCCAAAACATCCAGGAAATCCAGGACACAATGAGAAGACCAAACCTAAGGATTATAGAGATAGATGAGAGTGAAGATCTACAACTTAAAGGGCCAGCAAATATCTTTAACAAAATTATGGAAGAAAACTTCCCTAACGTAAAGTGAGAGATGCCCATGAATATACAAGAAGCCTACAGAACTCCAAACAGACTGGACCAGAACAGAAACACCTCCCGTCACATAATAATCAAAACCCCAAATGTACTAAACAAAGAAAGAATATTAAAGGCAGTAAGAGAAAAGAGCCAAGTAACATATAAAGGAAGACCTATCAGAATCACACCAGACTTCTCTCCAGAAACCATGAAAGCTAGAAGATCCTGGGCAGACCTCATGCAGACCCTAAGAGAAAACAAATGTCAACCAAGACTACTATACCCAGCAAAACTCTCAATCAACATAGATGGAGAAATCAAAATATTCCATGATAGGACAAAATTTACACAATATCTTTCCACTAACCCAGCTCTACAAAGGCTAATAGGAGGAAAACTCCAACACAAGGAAGGAAATGGCACCAAAGAAAAAGCAAGACAGTAAACTTCTTCCATCAAACTCAAAGGAAGATAACTACTCAAAAACAAAAATAACATAAAAAATGTCAGGAAGTAATAATCTCTATTCCGTAATATCTCTTAACATCAATGGACTCAACTCCCCAATAAAAAGACATAGACTAACAGACTGGATACGGAAACAGGACCCTACATTTTGCTGCTTACAGGAAACACACCTCAGAGTCAAAGACAAACACTACCTTAGAGTAAAAGGATGGAAGACAATTTTGCAAGCAAATGGTCACAGGAAGCAAGCTGGAGTAGCCATTTTAATATCAGATAAAATTGACTTTCAACCCAAAGTCATCAAAAGAGACACAGAAGGTCACTTCCTGCTAGTTGATGGAAGAATCCACCAAGAAGAACTCACAATTCTAAACATCTACGCTCCAAATGTAAGGGCACCCTCATTTGTAAAAGAAACCTTACTAAAGCTCAAAGCACACATTGCACCTAACACAATGATTGTGGGGGACCTCAATACTCCACTATCTACAGTGGACCGACCAGGAAAACAGAAACTAAACAGAGACACAGAGAAACTCTTCGAAACTTTGGAGCAATTGGATTTAACAGATATATATAGAACATTTCACCCTAAAGCAAAAGACTATACCTTTTTCTCAGCCCCTCATGGTACCTGCTCCAAAATCGACCATATAATTGGACACAAGACAGAGCTCAACAAATATAAAAAGATCGAACTAATCCCATGCCTCTTATCAGATCACCATGGAGTAAGAGTGTTCTTCAATAACAACAAAAACAACAGAAAATCCCCATACGCTTGGAGGCTGAACAATATTCTACTCAATGATACCTTAGTCCAAAAAGAAATAAAGAAAGAAATCAAAGAATTCTTAGAACTTAATGAAAATGAAGGCACAACATACCCAAATCTATGGGACACAATGAAAGCAGTGCTTAGAGGAAAACTCATAGCCCTGAGTGTCTCCAAAAAGAAACAGGTGAGAGCATATACTAGCAACTTAATGGCGAACTTGAAAGCTCTGGAACAAAAAGAAGCAATTTCACCCAGGAGGAGTAGAAGACAGGAAATCATCAAACTCAGGGCTGAAATCAATCAAGTTGAAACAAAGAGAACCATACAAAGAATCAACAAAACCAGGAGCTGGTTCTTTGAGAAGATCAACAAGATAGATAAACCCCTAGCCAGACTTACTAAAGGGCACAGAGACAGTATTCAAATTAACAAAATTAGAAATGAAAAGGGAGATATAACAACAGAAACTGAGGAAATTCAAAAAATCATCAGATCCTACTACAAAAACCTATAATCAACACAACTGGAGAATCTGGAGGAAATGGACAATTTCCTCGACAGTTACCAAATACCAAAATTAAACCAGTATCAAATAGATCGTCTAAACAGACCCATAACCCCCAAAGAAATAGAAGGGGTCATAGACAGTCTTACAACCAAAAAGAGCACAGGACCAGACGGTTTTAGTGCAGAATTCTATCAGACCTTCAAAGAAGTCCTGATACCGATACTCTTCAAATTATTCCACAAAATAGAAACAGAAGGAACACTACCCAACTCATTCTATGAAGCCACAATTACCCTGATACCAAAACCACACAAAGATCCAACTAAGAAAGAGAACTACAGGCCAATTTCTCTTATGAATATCGATGCAAAAATACTAAACAAAATACTTGCCAACCGAATCCAAGAACACATCAAAACGATCATTCACCATGATCAAGTTGGCTTCATCCCAGGGATGCAGGGATGGTTCAATATACGGAAATCCATCAACGTAATCCACTACATAAACAAACTCAAAGAAAACAACCACATGGTCATCTCATTGGATGCTGAAAAAGCATTTGACAAAATTCAGCATCCTTTCATGCTAAAGGTCTTAGAAAGAACAGGAATTCAAGGCCCATATCTAAACATAGTAAAAGCAATATACAGCAGACCAGTAGCCAACATCAAGGTAAACGGAGAAAAACTCGAAACAATCCCTCTAAAATCAGGGACTAGACAAGGCTGTCCCCTCTCGCCATATCTCTTCAATATAGTACTTGAGGTACTAGCTAGAGCAATTCGACAACAGAGGGATGTCAAAGGGATACAAATTGGAAAGGAAGAAGTCAAACTATCACTATTTGCAGATGATATGATAGTTTACTTAAGTGACCCAAAAACCTCCACCAGAGAACTCCTGCAACTGATAAAAAACTTCAGCAAAGTGGCTGGCTATAAAATCAACTCAAGTAAATCAGTAGCCTTCCTATACGCGAAGGATAAGCAGGCCGAGAAAGAAATTAGGGAAATGACACCCTTCACAATAGCCACAAATGATATAAAGTATCTTGGAGTGACGCTAACCAAACATGTGAAAGATTTATACGACAAAAACTTCAGGTCTCTGAAGAGGGAAATTGAAGAAGACATCAGAAAATGGGAAAATCTTCCATGCTCGTGGGTTGGCAGGACTAATATAGTCAAAATGGCAATCTTGCCCAAAGCAATATACAGATTCAATGCAATCCCCATCAAAATCCCAACTCAGTTCTTCATAGAGCTAGAAAGAGCAATTCTCAAATTCATCTGGAATAACAAAAAACCCAGGATAGCTAAAACTATCATCAACAGCAAAAGAACTTCTGGGGGAATCAATATCTTGGACCTCAAGCAATATTACAGCGCAGTGGTATTAAAAACTGCATGGTATTGGTTCAGTGACAGGGAAGCGGATCAATGGAATAGGATCGAAGACCCAGAATTGAACCCACACATCTATGGCCAATTGATCTTCGACAAAGGAGCTGAAAACATCCAGTGGAAAAAAGATAGCCTTTTCAACAGATGGTGCTGGCTCAACTGGAAGTCAACATGCAGAAGAATGAGAATTGATCCACTCTTATCTCCTTGCACTAAACTCAACTCCAAGTGGATCAAGGATCTCCACATAAAACCAGACACACTAAAACTAATAGAAAAGAAACTGGGGAAGACCCTTGAAGACATCGGCTCAGGGGAAAAATTCCTGAACAGAACACCAATTGCTTATACTCTAAGAACAAGAATAGACAAATGGGACCTCATAAAACTACAAAGTTTCTGTAAGGCAAAAGACACTGTCAAAAGGATAAATCGGCAACCAACAAATTGGGAAAAAATCTTCACCAACCCCACATCCGACAGAGGGCTAATCTCCAATGTATACAAAGAACTCAAGAGGTTAGACCCCAGAAAACCAAATAACCCTATCCAAAAATGGGGTACAGAGCTAAACAGAGACTTTTCACCTGAAGAAATTCGGATGGCTGAGAAACACCTTAAAAAATGTTCAACATCACTAGTCATTAGGGAAATGCAAATTAAAACAACCCTGAGATTTCACCTCACACCAGTCAGAATGGGTAAGATTAAAAACTCAGAAGACATCAGGTGTTGGCGAGGATGTGGAGAAAGAGGAACACTCCTCCACTGCTGGTGGGAATGCAAGCTGGTACAACCACTCTGGAAATCAGTATGGCGGTTCCTCAGAAAACTGGACGTGATACTTCCTGAGGACCCAGCCATACCACTCCTGGGAATATACCCAGAAGATTCACCAGCATGCAATAAGGATATATGCTCCACTATGTTCATAGCAGCCTTATATATAATAGCCAGAATCTGGAAAGAACCCAGATGTCCCTCAACAGAGGAATGGATACAAAAAAAAATGTGGTATATATACACAATGGAGTACTATTCAGCCATTAGAAACAATGAATTCATGAAATTCTTAGAGAAATGGATGGAGCTGGAGAATGTCATACTAAGTGAGGTGACCCAGTCTCAAAAGAATACCCATGGTATACAGTCACTGATAAGTGGATATTAGCCTAGAAGCTTGGAACACCAAAGACACAAATCACATATCAAGTGATGTCTCACAAGAAGAAAGGAGTGGACACTGGTGCTAGAATGGACCAAAACATCATTGTGGGGGAGTACAAGAACAGGGAGGTGTGAGGGGGTGGATGAGGGAGCAGGGGGAGGGAAAAGGGCATGTGGGACCTTTGGGGTTGGGGAACCAGAAAAAGGGAAATGAATTGTAAATATAGAATATATACAATAAAAAAAATCAAAAAAATATCTTAAAAAAATAATTTAAAAAAAGAAAATTGAAAAAAAAAAGAAATGTTCAACATCACTAGTCATTAGGGAAATGCAAATTAAAACAACCCTGAGATTTCACCTCACACCAGTCAGAATGGCTAAGATTAAAAACTCAGAAGACATCAGGTGTTGGCGAGGATGTGGAGAAAGAGGAACACTCCTCCACTGCTGGTGGGAATGCAAGCTGGTACAACCACTCTGGAAATCAGTATGGCGGTTCCTCAGAAAACTGGACGTGATACTTCCAGAGGACCCAGCCATACCACTCCTGGGAATATACCCAGAAGATTCACCAGCATGCAATAAGGATATATGCTCCACTATGTTCATAGCAGCCTTATATATAATAGCCAGAATCTGGAAAGAACCCAGATGTCCCTCAACAGAGGAACGGATACAAAAAAATGTGGTATATATACACAATGGAGTACTATTCAGCCATTAGAATCAATGAATTCATGAAATTCTTAGAGAAATGGATGGAGCTGGAGAACATCATACTAAGCGAGGTGACCCAGTCTCAAAAGAATACCCATGGTATGCAGTCACTGATAAGTGGATATTAGCCTAGAATCTTGGAACACCAAAGACACAAATCACATACCAAGCGATGTCTGACAAGAAGAAAGGAGTGGACACTGGCGCTAGAATGGACCAAAACATCATTGTGGGGGAGTACAAGAACAGGGAGGTGTGAGGGGGTGGATGAGGGAGCAGGGGGAGGGAAAAGGGCATGTGGGACCTTTGGGGGTGGGGAACCAGAAAAAAAGGGAAATGAATTGTAAATATAGAATATATCCAATAAAAAAATATTTATATACAAAAAAAAGAACTTCAAGTCTTGGAAGAAAGAAATGGAAGAATACCTCAGAAGTCAGAAAGATCTCCCATGCTCCTGAATTGGCAGGAATAATATAGTAAAAATGGCATCTTGCCAAAGCAATGTACAGATTCAATGTAATCCCCATCAAATTTCCAATTCATTCTTCATAGAGTTAGAAAGAGCAATTCTCAAATTCATCTAAAAAAAAAAAAAAACAAGATAGCTGAAACTATTCTCAACAGTAAAAGAACTTCTGGTGGAATCAGTATCCCAGACCTCAAGCAGTACTACAGAGCAATAGTGTTAAAAACTGCATGGTATTTGTACAGTGACAGGCAGGTAGATTAATGGAATAGAATTGAAGATCAGAAATGATCAATAGGACAAAAATGGCAACCAAAAAATTGGGAAAAGATCGTTACCAACCCTATATCTGACAGAGGGCTAATATGCAGCATATACAAAGAACTCAAGAAGTTAGACTCCAGAGAACCAAATAACCCTATTAAAAATGGGGTACAGGGCTAAACAAAGAATTTTCACCTGAGGAATATCGAATGGCTGAGAAGCACCTAAAGAAATGTTCAACATCCTCAGTCATCAGGGAAATGCAAATCAAAAACAACACTGAGATTTCACTTCATACCAGTCAGAATAGCTAAGATTAAAACTCAGGAGACAGCAGGTACAGGTGAGGAAGTGGAGAAAGAGGAACACTTTCTGGCAATCCCACTTGCTGGTGCGATTGCAAGCTGGTACAACCACACTGGAAATTAGTTTCTCAGAAATCTGGGCATAATACTACCAGAGGACCATGTTATACCACTCCTGGGCATATACCCAGAGTATTCTCTAGCATGTTATAAGGGCATATGCTCCACTATGTTCATAGCATCGCTATTTATAATAGTGAGAAGCTTGAATGGACCCAGATGTCCCTCAACCGAGGAATAGATACAGAAAATATGGTATTTTTACACACTTAGATTCTACTCAGTTATTAAAAATAAATACATGAAATTCTTAGGCAAACGAATGGAACTGCAAAAAAAAAAGAAAGAAAGAAAAAGGGAAATGAAAAGGGGGACATAACAACAGAAACTGAGGAAATTCAAAAGATCATCAGATCCTACTACAAAGGTCTATACTCAAAACAACTGGAGAATCTGGAGGAAATAGATAATTTCCTAGACAGACACCAAATACCAAAGTTATATCAGCATCAAGTAGATCAGCTAAATAGTCCCATGACCCCTAAAGAAATAGAAGGGGTTATAGAAAGCCTCCCAACCAAAAAAAGTATGGGACAGATGGTTTTAGTGCAGAATTCTACCAGACCTTCAAAGAAGACTTAACACCAATACTCTTCAAACTATTCCACAAAATAGAGACAGAAGGGATACTGCCCAACTCATTCTTCGAAGCCACAATTATGCTGATACCTAAACCACAAAAAGATCCAACAAAGAAAGAGAACTACAGGCCAATTTATCTTATGAATATCGATGCAAAAATACTAAATAAAATTCTTGCCAACCGAATCCAAGAGCACATCAAAATGATCATTCACCATGATCAAGTAGGCTTCATCCCAGGGATGCAGGGATGGTTCAATATATGGAAATCCATCAATGTAATCCACTACATAAACAAACTAAAAGAAAAAAAACCACATGGTCATCACATTAGATGCTGAAAAGCATTCGACAAAATTCAGCATCCTTTCATGCTAAAAGTCCTAGAAAGAGCAGGAATTCAAGGCCCATACCTAAACATAGTAAAAGCAATCTACAGCAATCCAGTAGCCAACATCAAAATAAATGGAGAGAAACTTGAAGCAATCCCACTAAAATCAGGGACTAGACAAGGCTGCCCTCTCCCTATATATCTTTTCAATATAGTACTTGAAGTTCTAGAGAGAGCAATTAGACAACATAAGGAAGTCAAATGGATACAAATTGGAAAGGAAGAAGTCAAACTATCATTATTTGCAGACGATAAGATAGTTTACTTAAGCGACCCAAAAAACTGCACCAGAGAACTTCTATAGCTGATAAACAACTTCAGCAAAGTGGCTGGTTATAAAATTAACTCAAGCAAATCAGTAGACTTCTTGTACTCAAAGGACAAGCAGGCTGAGAAAGAAATTAGGGAAATAACACCCTTCACAATAGCCACAAACAACATAAAGTACCTTGGCGTAACTCTAACCAAACAAGCGAAAGATCTGTACAACAGGAACTTCAAGTCCTTGAAGAAAGAAATCGAAGAAGACCTCAGAAGATGGAAAAATATTTCTTGCTCCTGGATTGGCAGGATCAATATAGTAAAAATGGCCATCTTACCAAAAGCAATCTACAGATTCAATGCGATCCCCATCAAAATCCCAACTCAATTCTTCAGAGATCTAGAAAGAGCAATTCTCAAATTCATCTGGAGCAACAAAAAACCCAGGATAGCTAAAACTATTCTCAACAATAAAGGATTTCTGGGGGAATCAATATCCCTGAACTCAAGCAGTACTACAGAGCAATTGTGTTAAAAACTGCATGGTATTGGTACAGCAACAGGCAAGTAGATCAATGGAATAGGATTGAAGACCCAGAAATGAACCCACAGACTTATGTTCACTTGATCTTTGATAAAGGAGCCACAACCATCCAGTGGAAAAAGATAGCCTGTTCAACCAATGGTGCTGGTTCAACTGGAGGTCAACATGCAGAAGAATGCGAATTGACCCAATCTTATCTCCTTGTACTAAGATCAAATCCAAGTGGATCAAGGACCTCCACATAAAACCAGACACACTGAAACTATTAGAAAAGAAACTTGGGAAGACCCTGGAGGACATGGGCACAGGGGGAAAGTTCCTGAACAGAACACCAATAGCTTATGCTCTAAGATCAAGAATTGACAAATGGGACCTCATAAAATTACAAAGCTTCTGTAAGGCAAAAGCCACTGTCAGAAGGACAAAATGGCAACCAACAAAGTGGGAAAAGATCTTCACCAACCCCACATCTGACAGAGGGCTAATATCCAATATATACAAAGAACTCAAGAAGTTAGACCCCAAAGAACCAAATTACCCTATCAAAGAATGGGGTACAGAGCTAAACAAAGAATTTTCACCAGAAGAAAGATGGCCGAGAAACACCTTAAGAGATGTTCAACATCATTAGTCATCAGGGAAATGCAAATCAAAACAACCCTGAGATTCCACCTCAGACCAGTCAGAATGGCTAAGATTAAAAACTCAAGAGACAACAAATGCTGGCGAGGATGTGGAGAAAGAGGAACACTCCTCCACTGTTGGTGGGATTGCAAAATGGTAAAACCGCTCTGGAAATCAGTGTGGCGGTTCCTCAGAAAATTGGGCATGTCCCTTACAGAGGAC
The DNA here is from genome assembly GCA_964023405.1 of Apodemus agrarius. Taxonomy (NCBI): domain Eukaryota; kingdom Metazoa; phylum Chordata; class Mammalia; order Rodentia; family Muridae; genus Apodemus; species Apodemus agrarius. The sequence continues at coordinate 36,976,364 of OZ030025.1, read as the reverse complement.
CCTGGCATACCACTCCTGAGCATACACCCAGAAGATTCCCCTGCATACAATAAAGACACATGCTCCACTATGTTTATAGCAGCCTTGTTTATAATAGCCAGAAATTGGAAGCAGCCCAAATATCCCTCAAATGAGGAATGGATACAGAAAATGTGGTATATTTATACAATGGAATACTACTAAGCAATTAAAAATAATGAATTCATGCAATTTGTAGGTAAATGGTTAGATCTGGAAAATATCATCCTGAGTGAGTTAACCCAATCACAAAAGAATACACCTGAAATGCAATCACTGATAAGTGGATATTAATGAGCCCAGAAGCCCTAAATACTCAAGGCACACTTAGCAAGTCAAATGATTTCCAAGAAGAAAGGAGAGGACCCTGGGCCTGTAAAGATTGGATCCAGTTTTGTAGATCCAGAACAGAGAAATCGTGGGGGGGGGATGGTTGGGGAATAGTTGCGGGGGGAGAGGAATTATGGGACGTATGGTGGGGGGGAACTGGGAAAGGGGAAAGCCTTTGGAATATAAATATTGAATATAGAAAATAAAAATTAAAAAAATCTCATCTTAGAAAATGCTTTTGCAGCACCAGGGAGCCGGGCAGCACCAGGGAGCCGGGCAGCTCCACAGTCTTCTGTGCACAGTCAGCCTGGAGAGAGTGAGCATTGAGGTGAGATCTCCAGCTTTCTAGACGGGAACATCTAGGAGCACACAGAGCATACGATCAGTGTAGCAGCTGGGACAGATATCTTCCTGGCACCATTTGCACCAAAGAGCCAGGCGGCTCCACAGCCTTCTGTGCACAATCCCTACCAGAAGAGAGTTGGTCTCCCAAGAGTATGGACACAGGTTTATAGGCCCACAGGAGGGACAAGCTGCAGCCAGAGACAGCAAGAACAACTAACATCAGAGATAACCAGATGGCAAAAGGCAAGCACAAGAACCTTACCAACAGAAACCTAGGCTATTTGGCATCATCAGAACCCAGTTCTCCAACCACAGCAAGTCACAGATATCCCAAACACTGGAAAAGCAAGAGTTGGATTTTGAAATCATATGTCATGATGCTGATAAAGGGCTTCAAGAAGGACTTAAATAACTCCCTTAAAGAAATACAGGAGAGAGGCCGTGCACCGAGGCAGCCGGAGCCACCCAGCTCCCCAGGACCCCGGACCAGTGATAGCGGCAGGCCTCCATATTGCAACCAGGACACAGCTAAAAAGGTGCAGAGACTCCTTCTGGGTCTAGAGCAGGGAGATCTGCTAAGCTCTCGCCCCCAGGCGGGCCCAGTGGAGGGCGCCTAGGCTCTGCCGCACGTCCCTGTGAGCTTAGGCCATACACTGAGGCAGCCAGAGCCACCCAGCTCCCCAGGACCCCGGACCAGCAATAGCGGCAGGCCTCCATATTGCAACCAGGGCACAGCTGGAAAAGTGCAGGTACACAGACTCCTTCTGGGGCTAGAGCAGGGAGATCTGCTAAGCTCTTGCCCCCAGGGGTGGGCGCCTAGGCTCTGCCGCACTTCCCTGCGAGCTTAGGCCGTGCACCGAGGCAGCCTGAGCCACCCAGCTCCCCAGGACCCAGGACCAGCTATAGTGGCAGGCCTCCATATTGCAACCAGGACACAGCTGGTAAGGTGCAGGTACACAGACTCCATCTGGGGCTACCGCACAGGGAGATCTGCTAGGCTCTCGCACCCAGGCAGGGCCAGAGGTGCCCGCCTAGGCTCTGCTGCACTTCCCAGCAACCTTAGGCTGTGCACCCAGGCAGCCAGAGGCAACCAGTTCCCAGGACCTTGGACCAGCGATAGCGGCAGGCCTCCATATTGCAACCAGGACACAGCTGGAAAGGCACAGGTAGACAGATTCCATCAGGGGCTACTGCATGGGGGGATCTGCTAGGCTCTCGCTACTAGGCAGGCCCAGCCTTGCCCTCCGAGGCTCTACTGCACTCCCCCGCACTTCCCCGAGACCTCAGGCCTTGCACAAAGTCAGCAGGTGGCAGCCAACTCGTGATCCCGTTGAGCAGCAATCATGAATAACCACCAGTAGAGAAACAACAGGTAAGCCCAGCCTCACTGGAGATTCAAACACCAGCCAGTGACAACAAGGTCAAATAACACCAGAAATAACCAGATGGCAAAAGGTAAACGAAGGAATGTCACTAACAGAAATCAAGGCAACATGACAGCATCTGAACCCAGCTCGCCAACAACAGGAAGCCCTGGATACCTCAAAACACCAGAAAGACAAGACTTGGATATAAAATCACTGGTCAGGATGCTGGTAGCTGAACACATAGAAAAATCTTGTAAAGAAATAGAGGAGAAAATGGATCAAAAGTTAGAAGCCTTTAAAAGGCAAATACAAAAATCACTTCAAGAAATGCAGGAGAAGATGGATCAAAAAGAAGACAACAAGGAAGAAAGACAAAAATCACTTAAAGAAATACAGAAGAACATGGGCCAACAAGTAGAAGCTATGAAACAGGAAACACAAAAATCTATTAAAGAAATACACGAAAACACAATCAAGCAAGCAAAAGATCTGAGCATATCCATCCAGGTACAAAAAACAGAGGTAGAAACAACTAAGAAATCACAGAGGGAGACAACATTGGAGATAGAAAACCTTGGGAAGAAATCAGGGGCCATAGATGCAAATATCAACAATAGAATACAAGAGATAGAAGATAGAATATCAGAAGCTGAAGATACCATAGGAACCATTGATTCAACAGTCAAAGAAAATACTAAATGCAAAAGGGCTGTAACCCAAAACATCCAGGAAATCCAGGATACAATGAGAAGACCAAACCTAAGGATTATAGGTATAGACAAGAGTGAAGATTTACAAGTTAAAGGGCCAGCAAATATCTTCTACAAAATTATGGAAGAAAATTTCCCCAACCTAAAGAGAGAGATGCCCATGAATATACAAGAAGCATATAGAACCCCAAACAGACTGGATCAGAACAGAAATACATCCTGTCACATAATAATCAAAACTCCAAATGTACTAAACAAAGAAAGAATACTAAAGGCAGCAAGAGAAAAAGGCCAAGTAACTTATAAAGGAGGACCTATCAGAATAACACCAGACTTCTCACCTAAGACCATGAAAGCTAGAAGATCCTGGGCAGATATAATGCAAACTCTAAGAGAACACAAACTTCAGCCAAAACTACTTTACCCAGCAAAGCTCTCAATCGCCTTAGATGGAGACATCAAGGTATTCCATGACAAAACCAAATTTGCACGATATCTTTCCACAAATCCAGCCCTAAAAAGGATAATAGGGGGAAAACACTAAGACAAGAACAGAAACTACACCCAAGAAGAAGCAAGATAGAAACATCCTCTCATTAAAACCAAAAGAAGGTAACCTCTCAAATATATAAAATAAATAAATATAATTTCAAAAATGTCTGGAGGAAATAATTACTATTCCTTAATATCTCTTAACATCAATGGACTCAATTCCCCAATAAAAAGACATAGATTAACAGACTGGATACAGAAACAGGACCCTACATTTTGCTGCATACAGGAAACACATCTCAGTGTTAAAGACAAACACTGCCTTAGAGTAAAAGGCTGGAAGACAATCTTACAAGCAAATGGTCTCAGGATACAAGCTGGAGTAGCCATTCTAATATCAGATAAAATTGACTTCCAACCTAAAATCATCAAAAGAGACTCAGAAAGTCACTTCTTGCTGGCCAAAGGGAAAATCCACCAAGAAGAGCTCTCAATACTGAACATCTATGCTCCAAATGCAAGGGCACCCTCATTCGTAAAAGAAACCTTACTAAAGCTTAAAGCACACATTACACCTAACACAATAATTGTGGGTGACTTCAACAATCCACTCTCCTCAATGGACCGATCAGGAAAGCAGAAACTAAACAGGGACACAGTGAAACTAATTGAAACTCTGGACCAATTGGATTTAACAGATATATATAGAACATTTCATCCTAAAGCTAAAGAATATACCTTTTTCTCAGCACCACATGGTCCCTTCTCAAAAATAGACCATATAATTGGTCACAAGACAGATGTCAACAAATACAAGAAGATCGAGCTAATTCCATGCCTCCTATCAGATCACCATGGAGTAAGAGTGGTCTTCAATAGCAACTAAAACAACAGAAAGCCCACATACACATGGAAATTGAACAATCCTCTACTCAATGACACCTTGGTCAAGGAAGAAATAAACAAAGAAATCAAAGACTTTTTAGAATTCAATGAAAATGAAGGTACAACCTACCCAAATCTATGGGACACAATGAAAGCAGTGCTAAGAGGAAAACTCATAGCTCTAAGTGCATCCAAAAAGAAACTGGAGAGAGCATACACTAGCAGCTTAATGGCACACCTTAAAGCCCTGGAAGAAAAACAAGTTAATTCACCCAGGAGGAGTAGAAGACAAGAAATCATCAAACTCAGGGCTGAAATCAACCAAATAGAAACAAAGAAACCCTTCAAAGAACCAACAAGACCAGGAGCTGATTCTTTGAGAAAATCAACAAGATAGATGAACCCCTAGCCAGACTAACCAAAGGACACAGAGACCGTATACAAATTAACAAAATTAGAAATGAAAAGGGAGACATAACAACAGAAACTGAGGAAATTCAAAAGATCATCAGATCCTACTACAAAGGTCTATACTCAAAACAACTGGAGAATCTAGAGGAAATGGACAATTTCCTAGACAGATACCAAATACCAAAATTAAATCAGCATCAAATAGATCAGCTAAATAGTCCCATAACCCCTAAAGAAATAGAAGAGGTTATAGAAAGCCTCCCAACCAAGAAAAGTATGGGACCAGATGGTTTTAGTGCAGAATTCTACCAGACCTTCAAAGAAGACTTAACACCAATACTTTTCAAACTATTCCACAAAATAGAGACAGAAGGGATACTGCCCAACTCATTCTTTGAAGCCACAATCACGCTAATACCTAAACCACAAAAAGATCCAACAAAGAAAGAGAACTACAGGCCAATTTATCTTATGAATATCGATGCAAAAATACTAAATAAAATTCTTGCCACCTGAATCAAAGAGCACATCAAAACGATCATTCACCATGATCAAGTAGGCTTCATCCCAGGGATGCAGGGATGGTTCAATATATGGAAATCCATCAATGTAATCCACTACATAAACAAACTAAAAGAAAAAAACCACATGGTCATCTCATTAGATGCTGAAAAGCATCCGACAAAATTCAGCATCCTTTCATGCTAAAAGTCCTAGAAAGAGCAGGAATTCAAGGCCCATACCTAAACATAGTAAAAGCAATCTACAGCAATCCAGTAGCCAACATCAAAATAAATGGAGAGAAACTTGAAGCAATCCCACTAAAATCAGGGACTAGACAAGGCTGCCCTCTCTCTCTCCATATCTTTTCAATATAGTACCTGAAGTTCTAGCAAGAGCAATTAGACAACATAAGGAAGTCAAAGGGATACAAATTGGAAAGGAAGAAGTCAAACTATCATTATTTGCAGATGATATGATAGTTTACTTAAGTGGCCCAAAAAACTCCACCAGAGAACTTCTACAGCTGATAAACAACTTCAGCAAAGTGGCTGGTTATAAAATTAACTCAAGCAAATCAGTAGCCTTCTTGTACTCAAAGGAAAAGCAGGCTGAGAAAGAAGTTAGGGAAATAACACCCTTCACAATAGCCACAAACAACATAAAGTACCTTGGCGTAACTCTAACCAAACAAGTGAAAGATCTGTACGACAGGAACTTCAAGTCCTTGAAGAAAGAAATCGAAGAAGACCTCAGAAGATGGAAAAATATTTCTTGCTCCTGGATTGGCAGGATCAATATAGCAAAAATGGCCATCTTACCAAAAGCAATCTACAGATTCAATGCGATTCCCATCAAAATCCCAACTCAATTCTTTATAGATCTAGAAAGAGCAATTCTCAAATTCATCTGGAGCAACAAAAATCCCAGGATAGCTAAAACTATTCTCAACAATAAAAGGACTTCTGGGGGAATCAATATCCCTGACCTTAAACAGTACTACAGAGCAATTGTGTTAAAAACTGCATGGTATTGGTACAGCAACAGGCAAGTGGATCAATGGAATAGGATTGAAGACCCAGAAATTAACTCACAGACTTATGGTCACTTGATCTTTGATAATGGAGCCACAACCATCCAGTGGAAAAAAGATAGTCTTTTCAACAAATGGTGCTGGTTCAACTGGAGGTCAACATGCAGAAGAATGCGAATTGACCCACTCTTATCTCCTTGCACTAAGATCAACTCCAAGTGGATCAAGGACCTCCACATAAAACCAGACTCACTGAAACTATTAGGAAAGAAACTTGGGAAGACCCTGGAGAACATAGGCACAGGGGGAAAGTTCCTGAACAGAACACCAATAGCTTATGCACTAAGATCAAGAATTGACAAATGGGACGACATAAAATTACAAAGTTTTTGCAAGGCAAAGGACACTGTCAGAAGGACAAAACGACAACCAACAAAGTGGGAAAAAATCTTTACCAACCCCACATCCGACAGAGGGCTAATATCCAATATATACAAAGAACTCAAGAAGTTAGACCCCAAAGAACCAAATTACCCTATCAAAAAATGGGGTACAGTGCTAAACAAAGAATTTTCACCAGAAGAAATTCAGATGGCTGAGAAACACCTTAAGAGATGTTCAACATCATTAGTCATCAGAGAAATGCAAATCAAAACAACCCTGAGATTCCACCTCACACCAGTCAGAATGGCTAAGATTAAAAACTCAAGAGACAACAAATGCTGGCGAGGATGTGGAGAAAGAGGAACACTCCTCCACTGTTGGTGGGATTGCAAAATGATAAAACCGCTCTGGAAATCAGTGTGGAGGTTCCTCAGAAAATTGGGCATGTCCCTTACAGAGGACCCTGGCATACCACTTTTGGGCATATACCGAGAGGATTCCCCTGCATACAATAAAGACACATGCTCCACTCTGTTTATAGCAGCCTTGTTTATAATAGCCAGAAATTGGAAGGAGCCCAAATATCCCTCAAAGGAGGAATGGATACAGAAAATGTGGTATATTTATACAATGGAATACTACTCAGCAATTAAAAATAATGAATTCATGCAATTTGTAGGTAAATGGTTGGACCTGGAAACTATCATCCTAAGTGAGCTAGCCCAATCACAAAAGAATACACATGAAATGCAATCACTGATAAGTGGATATTAATGAGCCCAGAAGCCCTAAATACTCAAGGCACAATTAGCAAGTCAAATGATTCCCAAGAAGAAAGGAGAGGACCGTGGGCCTGGAAAGATTGGATCCAGTTTTTTAGAGAAACTGTGGGGGGAGGGGGAATAGTTGGGGGGGAGAGGACCTATGGGACATAGGGAGGGGAGGACTGGGAAAGGGGAAAGCTTTTGGAATGTAAACATTGAATATAGAAAATAAAAATTAAAAAAAAAAGAAATACAGGAGAACCTGGGTCAACAGGTAAAAGCCCTTAAAGAGAAAACACAGTAAAAAAATAAAAGTCTCTTACAGAATTACAGGAAAACACAATTAAGGGAAAAAACTGAACAAAACCATCCAGGATCTCAAAGTGGAAGTAGAAACAATAAAGAAATCACAAAGTGAGACATCTCTGGAGATAGAAAACCTTGGAAAGAATTCAGGAGTCATAAACGTAAGCATTAACAATAGAATACCGGACCCAGCCAGCTTCCCAGCAGCTTGGGACCAGCAGGCGGAACCAGATAACTGAGATATCCCAACTTTAAGACCCCTGGGGAAACAGGATATCAGACAGCGAACCCTGAGCAGGAGCAGTGCAGAGCAGCCGCCCAACAGGCGGAACCAAATACCTGGGATATCCTGAGGTTAAGACCTCGGGGGACTCAGGCCACCTGTCAGCAATCTGTGAGCAAGACCCCCGCAGGACAGTGATTCAGGTATCCCAGTCACTGGGAAATAGCCTTACAACCCCACAGGAGGGTCAAGCACCAGCTAGTATTTACAGGACCAACTAACACCAGAGTTAACCAGATGGCAAAAGGCAAACGTAAGATCGCTACTAACAAAAATCAAGGCAATATGGCGGCATCCGAACCCAGTTCCCCAACAGCAATAAATATTGGATACCCCGAAACACCAGAAAAACAAGACTCAGATCTAAAATCACTGGTCAGGATGCTGATAGAGGAACACTTAGATAAATCTCTTAAAGTAATACATGAGAAAATAGATCAAAAGCTAGAAGCCATTGCAAGACAAACACAATTAAATCCCACATATCTCAACACACCAGAAAAACAAGACTCAGATCTAAAATCACTGGTAAAGATGCAGATTGAGGATCACTTAGATAAATTTCTTAAAGTAATAGAGGAGAAAATAGATCAAAAACTAGAAGCCCATACAAGGCAGACACAAAAATCACTTAAAGAAATCCAGGAGAATATAGAGCAAAAAGTGAATCCCAATAAGGGGGAGAAACAAAAATCACCCAAAGAAATACAAGAGAACATGGGTCAACGAGTAGAAGTCATAAAGGAGGAAACACAAAAATCCCTTAAAGAATTACAGGAAAACACAAACAAGCAACTGAAAGATCTGAGCAAAACCATACAAAATCTAAAAACAGAAGTAGAAACAACTAAGCAATCGCAAAGGGAGACAATGTTGGAAATAGAAAACCTTGGGAAGAAATCAGGAGTCATAGATGCAAATATCAACAATAGAATACAAGAGATAGAAGACAGAATCTCAGATGCTGAAGATACCATAGGAACCATGGATTCAACAATTAAAGAAAATGCAAAATGCAAAAAGCTGGTAACCCAAAACATTCAGGAAATCCAGGACACAATGAGAAGACCAAACCTAAGGATTATAGGGATAGATGAGAATGAAGATCTACAACTTAAAGGGCCAGCAAATTTCTTCTACAAAATTATGGAAGAAAATTTCCCCAACCTAAAGAGAGAGATGCCCATGAATATACAAGAAGCCTATAGAACCCCAAATAGACTGGACCAGAACAGAAATACTTCCCGTCACATAATAGTCAAAACCCCAAATGTACTAAACAAAGAAAGAATATTAAAGGCAGTAAGAGAAAAAGGACAAGTAACATATAAAGGAAGACCTATCAGAATTACACCAGACTTCTCACCTGAGACCATGAAAGATAGAAGATCCTGGGCAGACCTTATGCAGACCCTAAGAGAACACAAACTTCAGCCAAGACTACTATACCCAGCGAAACTCTCAATTGCCATAGATGGGGAAACCAAGATATTCCACGACAAAACCAAATTTGCAAGATACTTATCTACAAACCCAGCCCTACAAAGGATAATAGGGGAAAAATACCAACACAAGGGGGGAAACAACACCCCAGAAGAAACAAGATAGAAACCCCATCTCATCCAACCCAAAAGAAGAGAAACACTCAAATACAAATAATAATAACAATTCCCAAAATGTCAGGAAGTAATAATTACTATTCCTTAATATCTCTTAATATCAATGGACTCAATTCCCCAATCAAAAGACACAGACTAACAGACTGGATACGGAAACAGGACCCTACATTTTGCTGCATACAGGAAACACATCTCAGTGTCAAAGACAAACACCACCTTAGAGTAAAAGGCTGGAAGACAGTTCTACAAGCAAATGGTCCCAGGAAACAAGCTGGAGTAGCCATTCTAATATCAGATAAAATCGACTTTCAACCTAAAGTCATCAAAAGAGACACAGAAGGTCACTTCCTGCTTGTCAAAGGGAAAATCCACCAAGAAGAATTCTCAATACTGAACATCTATGCACCAAATGCAAGGGCACCCTCATTCGTAAAAGAAACTTTACTAAAGCTTAAAGCACACATCGCACCTAACACAATGATTGTAGGTGACTTCAACACTCCACTCTCCTCAATGGACCGATCAGGAAAGCAGAAACTAAACAGGGACACAGTGAAACTAATTGAAGCTTTGGACCAATTGGATTTAACAGATATATATATAGAACATTCCATCCTAAAACAAAAGAGTATACCTTTTTCTCAGCACCGCACGGTACCTTCTCAAAAATTGATCATATAATTGGTCACAAGACAGACCTCAACAAATACAAGAAGACCGAACTAATCCCATGTCTCCTATCGGATCACTATGGAGTAAAAGTGGTCTTCAATAGCAAGAAGAACTACAGAAAGCCCACATACACATGGAAACTGAACAATACTCTACTCAATGACACCCTGGTCAAGGAAGAAATAAAGAAAGAAATCAAAGACTTTTTAGACTTCAATGAAAATGAAGGTACGACCTACCCAAATCTCTGGGATACAATGAAAGCAGTGCTAAGAGGAAAACTCATAGCCCTGAGTGCCTCCAAAAAGAAACTGGAAAGAGCATACACTAGCAACTTAACAGCACACCTGAAGGCGCTGGAACAAAAAAAAGCTAACTCACCCAGGAGGAGTAGAAGAGAGGAAATCATCAAACTAAGGGCTGAAATCAATCAAGCAGAAACAAAGAGAACCATACAAAGAATCAACAAAACCAAGAGCTGGTTCTTCGAGAAAATCAAGAAGATAGATAAACCCTTAGCTAGACTAACCAAAGGGCACAGAGATAGTATCCAAATTAACAAAATTAAAAATGAAAAGGGGGATATAACAACAGAAACAGAGGAAATTCAAAAGATCATCAGATCCTACTACAAAGGCCTATACTCAAAACAACTGGAGAATCTGGAGGAAATGGACAATTTCCTAGACAGATACCAAATACCAAAATTAAATCAGCATCAAGTAGACCAGCTAAACAGTCCCATAACCCTTAAAGAAATAGAAGGGGTTATAGAAAGCCTCCCAACCAAAAAAAGTACGGGACCAGATGGTTTTAGTGCAGAATTCTACCAGACCTTCAAAGAAGACTTAACACCAATACTCTTCAAACTATTCCACAAAATAGAGACAGAAGGGACACTGCCCAACTCATTCTTCGAAACCACAATTACGCTGATACCTAAACCACAAAAAGATCCAACAAAGAAAGAGAACTACAGGCCAATTTCTCTTATGAATATAGATGCAAAAATACTAAATAAAATTCTTGCCAACCGAATCCAAGAGCATATCAAAACGATCATTCACCATGATCAAGTAGGCTTCATTCCAGGAATGCAGGGATGGTTCAATATACGGAAATCCATCAATGTAATCCACTACATAAACAAACTAAAAGAAAAAAACCACATGGTCATCTCATTAGATGCTGAAAAAGCATTTGACAAAATTCAGCATCCTTTCATGCTAAAAGTCTTGGAAAGAGCAGGAATTCAAGGCCCATACCTAAACATAGTAAAAGCAATCTACAGCAAACCAGTAGCCAACATCAAAATAAATGGAGAGAAACTTGAAGCAATTCCACTAAAATCAGGGACTAGACAAGGCTGTCCTCTCTCTCCATATCTTTTCAATATAGTACTTGAAGTTCTAGCGAGAGCAATCAGACAACATAAGGAAGTCCAAGGGATACAAATTGGAAAGGAAGAAGTCAAAGTATCATTATTTGCAGATGATATGATAGTCTACTTAAGCGATCCAAAAAACTCCACCAGAGAACTTCTACAGCTGATAAACAACTTCAGCAACGTGGCTGGTTATAAAATTAACTCAAGCAAATCAGTAGCCTTCTTGTACTCAAAGGACGAGCAGGCTGAGAAAGAAGTTAGGGAAATAACACCCTTCACAATAGCCACAAACAACATAAAGTACCTTGGCGTAACTCTAACCAAACAAGTGAAAGATCTGTATGACAGGAACTTCAAGTCCCTGAAGAAAGAAATCGAAGAAGACCTCAGGAGATGGAAAAATATTTCTTGCTCCTGGATTGGCAGGATCAATATAGTAAAAATGGCCATCTTGCCAAAAGCAATCTACAGATTCAATGCAATCCCCATCAAAATCCCAAATCAATTCTTCATAGATCTAGAAAGAGCAATTCTCAAATTCATCTGGAGCAACAAAAAACCCAGGATAGCTAAAACTATTCTCAACAATAAAAGGACTTCTGGGGGAATCAATATCCCTGACCTCAAGCAGTACTACAGAGCAATTGTGTTAAAAACTGCATGGTATTGGTACAGCAACAGGCAGGTAGATCAATGGAATAGGATTGAAGACCCAGAAATTAACCCACAGACTTATGGTCACTTGATCTTTGATAAAGGAGCCACAACCATCCGGTGGAAAAAAGATAGCCTTTTCAACACATGGTGCTGGTTCAACTGGAGGTCAACATGCAGAAGAATGCGAATTGACCCACTCTTATCTCCTTGTACTAAGATCAACTCCAAGTGGATCAAGGACCTCCACATAAAACCAGACACACTGAAACTATTAGAAAAGAAACTTGGGAAGACCCTGGAGGACTTGGGCACAGGGGAAAAGTTCCTGAACAGAACACCAATAGCTTATGCTCTAAGATCAAGAATCGACAAATGGGACCTCATAAAATTACAAAGTTTCTGCAAAGCAAAGGACACTGTCAGAAGGACAAAACGGCAACCAACAAAGTGGGAAAAGATCTTCACCAACCCCACATCCGACAGAGGGCTAATATCCAATATATACAAAGAACTCAAGAAGTTAGACCGCAAAGAACCAAATAACCCTATCAAAAAATGGGGCACAGAGCTAAACAAAGAATTCTCACCAGAAGAAATTCGGATGGCCGAGAAACACCTTAAAAGATGTTCAACATCATTAGTCATCAGGGAAATGCAAATCAAAACAACCCTGAGAATCCACCTCACACCAGTCAGAATGGCTAAGATTAAAAACTCAAGAGACAACAAGTGCTGGCGAGGATGTGGAGAAAGAGGAACACTCCTCCACTGTTGGTGGGATTGCAAAATGGTAAAACCGCTCTGCAAATCAGTTTGGCGGTTCCTCAGAAAATTGGGCATGTTACTTCCAGAGGACCCTGGCATACCACTCCTGGGCATATACCCAGAGGATTCCCCTGCATGCAATAAGGACACATGCTCCACTATGTTTATAGCAGCCTTGTTTATAATAGCCAGAAATTGGAAGCAGCCCAAATATCCCTCAAAGGAGGAATGGATACAGAAAATGTGGTATATTTATACAATGGAATACTACTCAGCAATTAAAAATAATGAATTCATGCAATTTGTAGGTAAATGGTTAGACCTGGAAAATATCATCCTGAGTGAATTAACCCAATCACAAAAGAATGCACCTGAAATGCAATCACTGATAAGTGGATATTAATGAGCCCAGAAGCCCTAAATACTCAAGACACAAATAGCAAGTCAAATGATTCCCAAGAAGAAGAAAGGAGAGGACCCTGGGCCTGTAAAGATTGCTTCCAGTTTAGTAAAGAAACCGAGGGGGGAGGGGGAATTATTGGGGAACAGATGGGGGGGAGAGGAACTATGGGAACTATGGTGGGTGGGAACTGGGAAAGGGGAAAGCCTTTGGAATGTAAACATAGAATATAGAAAATAAAATTAAAAAAAAAATAAAAAAAATAAATAAAAAAATAAAAAAAAAACAATAGAATACAAGAGATAGAACAAAGAATTTCTGATGCTGACGATACCATAGAAAACAAAGACTCAATAGTAAAAAAAAAAAAAAAACAAAATGCATAAAGCTTTTAACCCAAAACAACCAAGAACTCCAGGACACAATGAGAAGACCAAACCTAGGGATCATAGGTACAGAAGAGAGTGAAGATTTACAACTTAAAGGGCCAATAAATATCTTCAACAAAGTTATAGAAGAAAACTTCCCTAACCTAAAGAAAAAGATGCCCATGAACATACAAAAAGCCTACAGAACTCCAAACAGACTGGACAAGACCAGAAATTCCTGGCACATAATAACCAAAACACTAAATGCACTAAACAAAGAAAGAATATTAAAAAGCAGCAAGTTGGAAAAAGGCCAAGTAACATATAATGGCAGAACTATCAGAATTAAACCAGACTTTTCACCAGAGTCGATGAAAGTTAGAAGATTCTGGGCAGATCTCATAGAGACCCTAAGAGAACACAAATACCATCTCAGACTACTAAACCCAGCAAAACTCTCAATCACCATAGATAGAGAACCAAGATATTCCATGATAAAACCAAATTTACACAATATCTTTCCAGAAATCCAGACCTACAAAGGATAATAGAAGGAAAACACCAAAATAAGAAGGGAAACTATACCCTAGAAAAAGCAAGAAAGTAATCTTCCAACAAACCCAAAAGAAGATTCCATACAAACATAAAAATAACATCAAAAATAACAAGAAGCAACAATCACTGTTCCTTAATATCTCTTAACATCAATGGACTCAATTCTCCACCCCAGAAAAGACATAGACTAGCAAGTATTTTCATGTAAATCTTCAATTTTATCAGAAAAAATGTTTTTAATTACTCTTTCAATTAATTTAGTAGTGTTTTTATGTCTATCATTTTATCTGCATTATTTGTCATGATCATCTTCAACTTTAACATGTTTTTCTATATATTTCTTCTATTTTATCAGAAACATTTTCCATGTAAATCTCATTTTTCCCAAAATGTTTTATTTCTACCTTCAATTAATTTAGAAAGGTTTTTTTATGCCTACCATTTTATCTGTATAATTTTTCATGGAATAGTCAATTTTAATGTGTTTTTCTATATATTTCTTGAATTTCATCAGAAATATTTTCCATGTAAATCTTCAAATTTACCTGAAAATATTTATTCCACTTTCAATCAACTTGGAATTATTTTTATGCCTACCATATTATCTGTATAGTTTTCCATAATAAACTTCAATTTTAACATGTTTTTCTTTATTTCTTCAATTTTATCAGATATATTTTCTATGTAAATCTTCAACTTTACCAGAAAATGTTTATAATTCCACTTTCAATCAACTTAAGAATACTTTTATGCCTGCCATTATTATATCTATATAAAATTTTCCATGATAATCTTCAATTTTAACATGTTTCTCTACATTTTTCTACAATCTTATCAGAAATATTTTGCACATATATCTTTAATTTTATCATAAAATGTTTCTACTTCCTTTTTCAATTAATTTAGCAATGTTCTCATGTCTACCACTTTTAATCTTTAATTTTCCATGAAAATTGTTAATTTTGACATGTTTTTCTATATATCTCTTCTATTTTATCAGAAATATTTTCTATGTAAATCTTCCATTTTATCATAAAATGTTTTACTTCTTTTTTCAATAAAAGAACATGCTTTTAAAAAATAAAAAAGAAAACCCTTTTACTTAGCCACTTATCTTTATATTCACCTATTCTCATGCAACATTGGTCCCTGTGGTAAAGAAGTCCTCCTGTATAACTGTGGAAGAAAATATTAACTCTCCAACCTTGCCTCATTTCCAATATTCACCAACAGCACACTCAGTTATCCTATGTGGTAGCATACTCCAGCAATGCTACCTAAAGCAAACAGCTGTATGCCCCAGTCTGACCTACTGCATGCAGATTCAGACAGATTGAGGTATAGTACCCATGACAGCCAATTATATACACCTTGGGTTGGTACATCTAAATTACATTAGTTTGTCCTAACAAGTAAGATTTTGAAGCTAGCCAATATCAGTGGAATTTAGTTTGTAAACTGGCCTTTGAAATAAATAGCTCAGTTCTGGGAAGACACCTGCTGTCAAGCCAAATGACCAGAACTCAATTACTAGGAACATACCATGGGAACCCCATGTACCTTTATTGTGTGCACTCATTTAACTTTTAACATTGACCAACACAGATTTCTCATTAATCTTCTTTTAATGGGTCTCAAAATTCTGTGACAGATTTTTGGTCAAGTTGTTTCCATTAAAAAGTACTGATTTTGAAAACTAATAACTTAAAACTGACACACACACACACACACACACACACACACACACACACACACAAATGGTCCACAAAACATTCTTTCCTTCTGTAGGTTTTATGATGCATTGTTATCATTAACCAGTCTTTTACTATTAAATTTAAATGGCCAATTGAGACAAACAGTTCTGAGATCATTCTTCTACCACTGATTAAGACTGGGGTAGAAGGTATTAGGGATAATATTCATTTAGCCTTCTGAGCTTTCTGGGCAGACTTAGTGACTTTGCCAGCTCCAGCAGTCTTCTTGTCCACAGCTTTGAGGAGACCCACAGCAACTGTCTGCCTCATGTCATGATCAGCAAAACAACCAAGTGGAGGATAGTCAGAGAAGCTTTCAACACACATAGGTTTGCCAGGGACCACATCAACAATGGCAGCATCACCAGACTTCAAGAATTTGGGGCCAGCTTCCAGCTTCTTACCAGAACAACGACTGATCTTTTCTTTAAGCTCAGCAAACTTGCATGCTATATGGGCTGTGTGACAATCTAGAACAGGAGCATAGCCAGCACTAATTTGGCCTGGATGGTTCAGGATAATGACCTGAGCAGTGAAGCCAGCTGCTTCCTTTGGTGGATCATTTTTGCTGTCACCAGAAACATTGCCTAATATCTTTTGACTGACAAGTTCTTTATATTGAAGCCCACATTGTCCCCAGAAAGAGCTTCACTCAAAGATTCATGGTGCATTTCAACAGACTTGACTTCAGCTGTTACATTGACTGTAGCAAAGGTAACCACCATGATGGGTTTGAGAACACCAGTCTCCACTCAGCCCACAATTTTATAGACATCCTGGAGGGGCAGTCACAGAGACTTGGGTGAGTTGGTGGCAGGATACAGTCCAAAGATTCCAGCAGCATGATGCCACTGGCACTGCCATTTTTGTGGGTGAATTTCCATCCCTTGAACCAAGGCATATTAGCTCCAGCATGTTGTCACCATTCCAACCAGAAATTGGCACAAATGCTGTGTCAGGGTTGTAGCCAATTTTATTAAAGTAGGTGCTGACTTACTTAATGATTTCCTTGTTTCTCTTCTGACTGTATGGTGGCTCGATGGAATCCATTTTGTTGACACTGACAATTAGCTGTTTCACATCCAGGGTTTAAGCCAGAAAAGCATGCTCACAGGTCTTCCTGTTTTTGGAAATAACAGCTTCAAATTCACCAACACAGACAGCAACAATCAGGACAGCACAGTCAGCCTGAGATGTGCCTGTAATCATGTTTTTGATGAAGTCTCTGTGTCCTGGGGCATCAATGATAGTAACATAGTATTTGCTGGTCTCAAATTTCCACAGGAAGATGTCAATAGTGATACCACACTCATGCTCAGCTTTGTTTGTCCAAGACCCTGACATATTTGAAGGAGCATTTTTGCCAACTCAGCCACCACCTTCTCAAACTTTTCAGTGATTCATTTAACGATTTGTAGATCAGGTAGCCAGTTGTGGTGGATTTCCCAGAATCTATGTGTCCAATTACAACAATGTTGATATGAGTCTTTTCCTTTCTCATTTTTGCTTTGAATCAGCAGTGGCTTTCATAACACCTGTGTTCTGACAGTAAACCCATTGCGAAATAGTGAAAACAATTTTTAGCAATAAAAGAACATCACAGGGAATCACCATCCCTGACCTCAAGCTGTACTACAGAGCAATAGTGACAAAAACTACATGGTATTGGTACATAGACAGACACATTGATCAATGGAATAGAATTGAAGACCCAGAAATAAAACCACATGCTTATGGACACTTGATCATTCACAAAGAAGCCAAAAATAAACAATGGAAAAAAGAAAGCATCTCCAATACATGGTGTTGGTCTAACTGGCTGTCTATATATAGAAAAATGAAAATAGACCCATATTTTTCACCTTGCATAAAACTCAAGTCCAAGTGGATCAAGGACCTCAACATAAAAACAGACACACTGAATCTAACAGAAGAGAAAGTGGGAAAGAGCCTTGAAATCATTGGCATAAGGGAAATTTCCTAAATAAAACTCCATTGGCTCCTGCTCTAAGATCAAGAATTGATAAATGGGACCTTATGAAATTGGAAAGCTTCTGTAAGGTAAAGGATATAGTCAATAAGACAAATCAGCAACCTACAGATTATGAAAAAATCTTCACTAAGCCCACATTCTACAGAGGACTAACATCCAAAAATATAAAGAATTCAATAAAACTCATCACCAAAAAACCAAACAACCCAATGAAAAAATCAAGTATAGAACTAAAACAAGATTTCACAACTGAACGGCTGAGAAGCCCCTAAAGAAATGTTCAAAGTCCTTAGTGATCAGAGAACTGAAAATCAAAACAACCCTGAGATTCCATGCTATACCAATCAGAACGGCTAAGAACAAAACCTTAGGTGACAAACCATGTTGGAGAGGATGTAGAGAAAGAGGAACACTCTTCCATTGCTGGTGGGATGGCAAACTGGTACAAGCACTCTGGAAAGCAGTCTGGGGGCTCCTCAGAAAAATAGAAATACATCTACCTGAAGACCCAGCTATACCACTCTTGGAAATATACCCAAAAGATGCCCCACCATGCCACAGGGGCACATGTTCCACTATGTTCACAGTGGCCTTATTTGTGATAGTTAGAAGCTGGAAACAACCCAGATGCCCCACAACAGAAGAATGGATGCAGAAAATGTGGTCCATTTACACAATGGAATACTACTCAGCTATTAAGAAAGAGGACATCCTGAGTTTTGCAGGTAAATGGATGGAACTAGAAAATATCATCCTGAGTTGTACATACTCAAAAGGGCATGCATAGTATATACTCACTAATAAGTGGTTGTTAGCCAAAAAAAATAAGGTACAGTGTACCCAAGATACAGTCCACAGAACTCACAAATGTCAACAAGCTGAAGTGTCCAAGTGAGGACTCCTCAGTTCCTCTTGAGAGGGAGAAGAAAGCAATCACAAGTGGGAAGGGAGGGAAAAGGGAGGGAAAATAGACTAGGGGGGAGTGGAGGAGAAAGTGGAATCTGATAGGGTATTGGGTGAGAGAAAAGGACTAAAGCCCTGAGGGCCAACAGAAAGAATGGAAACAGGCAACCTTGGGAGATAGGAGGTTGGGTGGACCCTCCAGAATGCAGCAGAGACCTTGGAGGTGAGAGACTCTCAGGACTCAAAGGGAGGGACTTTAGATGAAATGTACAATAGTAGGGAGAAGGAAATTATAGAGCCTACTCCAGCAGAAAGATAGGGCATCAAATGAGGGAGAGGGGCCATCCCACAGTCACAAATCTGACCCATAATTGTTCTTGTCTGAAAGAAATGCAGGGATGGAAATGTAGAGGAGCCTGATGAAAATAAGGTCCAGCAACAGGCCCAAAGTAGAATCCAGGTCAATAGGAAGTCCTAAGGCCTGACACTATTCGTGAGGCTATGGAGCACTCACAAAAAGGGACCTAGAATGACCAAAATCTGGAAGACCCATCAAGCAGCTGTAAGAATCAGATGCAGATATTTGCAGCAAGACCCATCAAGCAGCTGTAAGAATCAGATGCAGACATTTGCAGCAAACCAAAGAACAGAAGCCCTGTTGTTGAATTAGATAAGGCTGAAGAAGCTGAGGAAAAGGGCAATCCTGTAGGAGGACTAGTAGTCTTAGTTAAACTAGATCCCCAAGATCTCTCAACCACTGGACCACTAAACAGGAAGCATACACTAGCTAATATGAGACTCCCAACACATATACAGTAGAGTACAGTTGGGTCTTTGTATCATTCAGAGATGATGCACCTAACCCTCAAGAGACTGGAGGCCCCAGGGAGTGTAGAGATCAGGTGGGGTAGGGGATAGGGACATCCACGTGGAGACAATGGTTGGGGAGGAGGTATGGGATGTGAAACAGTCAGAGGGTGGACAGGGGTGGGGAAAATAAAATATGGAGTGTAAAACATGAATAAATTAATTAATTTTTAAAAGTGTATTATCAGTATTAGAGCAAAATGTATACTGCTAGTCTTGAAATTTCTAGTCTAGAAAAGATAGATAAATAACAAAATTAGAAATGAGAAGGGAAACAACAAAAACTGAGGAAATTAGTACAAAATCATCACATCATACTACAAAAGTAGTACTATACTATATAAGACACACAGACAGATACATACATACATACATACATACATGCTACATAATACATACAATATACAGATATTACTAAAATCAAATAAACTGGAAGTTCTAGATGAAATGGATGATTTTTCAGTGAGATATTGGGTAACAAAATTAAATTATGATCCTCTAATGAGTCCCTTATCCACAAAGGAAATAGAAGCAGTCATTAAAAGTCTCCCAACCAAAACAGGAACAAGGCCAGGCAGTTTTATTCCAGTAATCTATCAGACTTTCAAAAAGACATAATATAAATACTTGTGAAACTATCCCACAAAACAGAAACAGAAGAAACACAACCTAACTCATTCTATGAAGCCACAGTTATCCTGATCCCTAAAAGACACAAAAACCCAACAAAGAGGACTTCAGACCAATTTCCCTTATGAATATCAATGTAATAATACTGATAAAATTCATGCAAACGGAAGTGGGAAAGGGTGGATGGGGGAACACGGGGAGGGAAAAGGGCATGTGGGAATCTTTGGGGGTCAGGGAACCAGAAAAAGGGAAATGAAATGTAAATATAGAATATATCCAATTTTAAAAAGTAGAAAACTTGATCTTTGATAAAGGAGCCACAACAATCCGGTGGAATAAAGATAGCCTTTTCAACAAATGGTGCTGGTTCAACTGGAGGTCAACATGCAGAAGAATGCGAATTGACCCACTCTTATCTCTTTGCACTAAGATCAAGGACCTCCACATAAAACCAGACACACTGAAACTATTAGAAAAGAAACTTGGGAAGACCCTGGAGGACTTGGGCACAGGGGAAAAGTTCCTGAACAGAACACCAATAGCTTATGCTCTAAGATCAAGAATCGACAAATGGGACCTCATAAAATGACAAAGTTTCTGCAAAGCAAAGGACACTGTCAGAAGGACAAAACGGCAACCAACAAAGTGGGAAAAGATCTTCACCAACTCCACATCCGACAGAGGGCTAATATCCAATATATACAAAGAACTCAAGAAGTTAGACCCCAAAGAACCAAATAACCCTATCAAAAAATGGGGCACAGAGCTAAACAAAGAATTTTCACCAGAAGAAATTCAGATGGCCGAGAAACACCTTAAAAGATGTTCAACATCATTAGTCATCAGGGAAATGCAAATCAAAACAACCCTGAGATTCCACCTCACACCAGTCAGAATGGCTAAGATTAAAAACTCAAGAGACAACAAGTGCTGGTGAGGATGTGGAGAAAGAGGAACACTCCTCCACTGTTGGTGGGATTGCAAAATGGTAAAACCGCTCTGCAAATCAGTGTGGCGGTTCCTCAGAAAATTGGGCATGTCACTTCCAGAGGACCGTGGCATACCACTCCTGGGCATATACCCAGAGGATTCCCCTGCATGCAATAAGGACACATGCTCCACTATGTTTATAGCAGCCTTGTTTATAATAGCCAGAAATTGGAAGGAGCCCAAATATCCCTCAAAGGAGGAATGGATACAGAAAATGTGGTATATTTATACAATGGAATACTACTCAGCAATTAAAAATAATGAATTCATGCAATTTGTAGGTAAATGGTTAGACCTGGAAAATATCATCCTGAGTGAATTAACCCAATCATAAAAGAATGCACATGGAATGCAATCACTGATAAGTGGATATTAATGAGCCCAGAAGCCCTAAATACTCAAGACACAAATAGCAAGTCAAATGATTCCCAAGAAGAAGAAAGGAGAGGACCCTGGGCCTGTAAAGATTGCATCCAGTTTAGTAAAGAAACCGAGGGGGGAGGGGGAATGTTTGGGGAATAGTTGGGGGGGGAGAGGAACTATGGGAACTATAGTGGGTGGGAACTGGGAAAGGGGAAAGCCTTTGGAATGTAAACATAGAATATAGAAAATAAAAATTAAAAAAAAGTAGAAAATATTCATGCAAACCTAATCCAAAGACACATCGAAATGACCATGGATCTTGACCATGTACACTTCATCCCTGGGATGTAGGGATGGTTCAATAAATAGAAATCCTTCACTATAATCCAGTATATAAACAAAACCTTGGAAAAAACAAATGATCATCACACTAAATGCTGAAAATGCATTTAACAACATACAACACCCCTTCATTTTAAAAGTCTTGGAAATATCAGGAATTAAAAACACATACCTAAACATAATAAAAAGCAATATACAACAAACCAATAGCCAACATTAAACTAAATGGAGAGAAACATGTAACAATCCCACTAAAATCAGGGGCAAGACATGGCTGCCCACTCTCTCTCTATTTATTAACTTTTGTACTTCAAATACTAGCCAGAGAAATTAGACAACAAAAGGAGATTAACATGATGCAAATTGGGAAGGACCAATTCAAGATAATACTATTTGCAGGCAATAAGATAGTATGAATAAAGCCAGGCGGTGGTGGCACACGACTTTAATCCCAGTACTTGGGAGGCAGAGGCTGGCGGATTTCTGAGTTCAAGGCCAGCCTGGTCTACAGAGTGAGTCCCAGGACAGCCAGGGCTACACAGAGAAACCCTGTCTCAAAAAAAACCATACCACTCCTGGGCATATGCCCAGAAGATTCCCCAGCATGCAATAAGGATACATGCTCCACTATGTTCATAGCAGACTTATATATAATAGCCAGAAGCTGGAAAGAACCCAGATGTCCCTCAAAGGAGGAATGGATACAAAAAAATGTGGTATATATACACAATGGAGTACTATTCAGCCATTAGAAACAATGAATTAATGAAATTCTTAGAGAAATGGATGGAGCTGGAGAACATCATACTAAGTGAGGTAACCCAGTCTCAAAAGAATACCCATGGTTATGCACTCAATGATAAGTGGATATTAGCCTAGAATCTTGGGACACCAAAGACACAATCCACATACCAAATGATGTCTGACAAGAAGAAAGGAGTGGACACTGGTGCTGGAAAAGTGAAATGCATCAGTGGAGGGGAATACCAGAACAGGGAAGTGGGAAGGGGTAGATGGGGAAACAAGGGGAGGGAAAAGGGCATGTGGGACCTTTGGGGAGTGGGGAACCAGAAAAGGGGAATGAAATGTAAATATTGAATATATCCAATAAAAAATTTTAAAAAGATAGTATGAATAAATAAACCCAAAAATTCTACCAGAGAACTCCTATAGCTGATAAACAACTTCACAAAGTGGCTGGATATAAAATTAACTCTAACATATCAGAAGACTTCCTCTACTCAAAGGATAAATGAGCTGAGAAAAAGCAATTAGGGAAACAATAACCTTAACAATCATCATAAATAATATATATTGGTGTGACTCTAACCAACAAATGAAAGATCTATATGACAAGAACTTTAATTCTCTGAAGAAATAAATCAAAGAAGACCTCAGAAGATGAAAAGAATTCCCATGATCATAGACAGGCAGGATTAGCATACTGAAAATGGCCTTCTTAACAAAAGCAATCTACAGATTCAGTGCAATCACCACCAAAATTCCAACTCAATTCTTCACAGAGACAGAAATTCTCAAGTTCATCCAGAATAACAAAAAGCATAGGATAGTGGAAACTATTATCAACAATGAAAGAATTTCTGGGGGATTCACGAACCCCTAACTTAAGCTGTACTCCAGAGAAATAGTGATAAAAACCACATGGTATTGGTACAGAGACAGGCAGGTATATCAATGGACTAGAACTGAAGACCTAGAAGTAAAACCACACACCTATGGTAACTTGAATTTTGACAGAAAAGCCAAGACCATCAGGTGGGAAAGACAGCACTTTCAAAAACTGGTGCTGGTTCAAGCTGTAGTCTGCATGAAGAAGAATGCAAATTGATCCATTGTTTCTCCTTTTACAAGCTCAAGTCCAAGTAGATCAAGGACCTTCATGTAAACAAAGTTATGCTAAATCTAATAGAAGAGAAAATGAGAAAGAGCCTTGAACATAACACCACAGGGAAATTTTTCATGAAGAAAATAACAATGGGGCTCATACTCTAAAATCAACAATTAACAAATGGGAGCTCAAAAAACTGAAAATCTTTTATAAGGCAAAGGACACTGTCAGTAGCACAAAATGGCAATCTACAGATTGGGAAAGCATCTGTACTAACACTCCATCTGAAAGAAGGCTATTTTTCAAAATATACAAAGAACTCAAAAAATTAGACTCCAGAGAAACAAATAATCCTATGTATAATGGGGTACAGTGCTAAACAAAGAATTCTCAACTGCAGAACACTGACTGGCCAAGAGGCACCTAAAGAAGTGTTTAGTTCATCGGGGAAATGAAAATCAAAATAACCCTGAGATTCCACATCACACCAACCAGAAAGGCTAAGATCCAAAACTCAGGGGACAGCAGATATTGGCAAGGAGGTGGAGAAAGGTATATTCTTCCATTGCTGGTGGAATTTCAAGCTGATAAAACTACATTAGATAGAAATCTGATTAGTGGGATCTGATAGCTCTGGCTGTACATAACTTAAGTGTTGAGGACCAGGTTTCTAGACCCAGACTTCAACTTTGCAACATTCTTCTACATTGGGACTTTTAATAGAACATGAGAGACAGAGCCAATATGTGATGAGTATCTATTATGTTCTTACTAACGTGGGGATGCTTTAAACAACTTCTCCATCCATTGTAATATCTTGATGTTTAGATGAATAAAAATACAGTTAAGGATGCAAAAAAAGAAAGAAAATAATATAGTTTTACCTGAAGACCCAGCTATACCACTCCTGGGCATATACGCAATAGATGCTCCAATATATAACAAGGACACACACTCTACTATGTTCATAGCAGTCTTATTTATAATAGCCAGAGGCTGAAAATGGGCCAGATGTCCCTCAAGAGAAAAATGGATACAGATAAAAAGGAACCTTTTCACAATGCAGTACTACTTGGGTAATTAAGTAGTATGGAGCTAGAAAATATCATCCTGAGTGAAGTTACCCTGCGTATTATGACACACTTGTACAAATTAATACTGACAATGCTCTGGCATGTGTCTCTAGTACATGGAAACTTTGCTGCTTTTATGCGTATTACAGTATTTAGGTAGCTGATAGTTTACTGATTGTTAATCAGCAGGATATTTGTTTGTTTCCAACTTCTGACTATTATAAATAAGGCTGCTATGAACATAATGGAGTATGTGTCCTTGTTATATGAAGGAGCATCTTCTGGATATATGCCCAGGAGGGGTATAGCTGGGTCCTCAGGTAGAACTATTTCCTTTTTTTTTTTTTCAGGAAACTCCAGACTGATTTCAAAAGTGGTTTTACTAGCTTTCAGTGCAATCAGCAATAGAGGAATGTTCCTCTTTCTCCTCATTCTTCCAAACATCTGTTCTTACCTGCATATTTTATTTTAGTCACTCTGAATGGTGTGAGGTGGAATCTCAGGGTCATTTTGATTTCCATTTCCCTTGATGACTAAGGATGTTGAACTTTCTTTAGGAGCTTCTTGGCCATTCTATATTCCTCAGTTGAGAATTTTTTCTTTAACTCTCTATTTGATATTTTAATAGTGGTATTTGATTCTCTGGTGTCTACCTTCTTGAGTTCTTTGTATATTTTGGATATTAGCTCTCTATCAGATGTAGAGTTGCTAAATATCTTTTCCCAATCTGTGGGTTTCTGTTTGTCCTATTGACAGTGGACTTTTGAATTTGAAACATGGTTTCTAGTTTCTGAATGATTTTTCTAGAAAATCATCTACTTCATCCAGGTTTTCCACTTTTGTTGAGTGTAGACTTTTGTAGTACCATCTGATTTTTTTATTTCCTCCCTTTCTATTGTTATGTTTTGCTTTTCATTCCCTATTTTGTTAATTTGGATACTGTTTCTGTGCCCTCTGGCTAGTCTGGCTAAGGGTTTATCTATTTGCTTGATTTTCTCAAAGAAGCATCTCCTCATTTTGTTGATTCTCCGTATAGTTCTTTTTGTTTCTACTTGTTTGATTGCAGCCCTAAGTTTGATTATTTCATTCCATCTATTCCTTTAGGGTGTATTTGCTTCGTTTTGTCCTAGAGCTTTCAGATGGTCTGTTAATCTGCTAGTGTATGCTTCAATTTCTTTATGGCAGCACTCAGAGCTATGATTTTTCTTCTTAGCTCTGGTCCTGCCAGGAATCCCAGGGTTAGACAGAGCCCCAGACCGCCACCATCTTGGAGCTCATAGCCTAACCAGGTCACCATAGAGGACCAACAGACAAGCTCAGGTCACAATAGACAACCAACAGACGAGACCAGATTGGTGGAACTAAAGAACTGATTCTTAAGAGCTGACATCTAGGCAAACCAGGAGGAGGTGGCAGGAGGCCAGTTGCTCGCCCAGCAGCAAGCTGGGAGGAGACTTGAGTCTGACCCAGCAGAGCTGAGGAGGTAATTCGAGCCCAGTGGTGGAAACCTTCAGGTTTCCACATCAGGAGCGTGGACGCCCTCTGCGACAGCGGCACCAAACGGCAGCTTTAAACACCAACCAGTAACAACAAGAGCAACTAACTCCAGAGATAACCAGATGGCAAAAAGGCAAACGTAAAAACATTACTAACAAAAACCAAGGAAATATGACAGCATCTGAACCGAATTCTCCAACCACAGCAAGTCCTGGATACTACCACATACCAGAAAAACAAGAGTTGGATTTAAAAGCACTGGTCATGATGTTGCTAGAGGAACACAAAAAAGACATAAACAGATCTCTTAAAGAAATGCAGAGGAACATGAATAGGTTAGAAGCCTTTACAATGGAAACACAAAAATTACTTAAAGAAATCAAGGAGAATATGGGTTAACGGACAGAAGCCAATAAAGAGAAAATAAAAAAAAAATCACTTAAAGAAATGCAGGAGAAACTGAGTCATGAAAGAGGAAGCACAAAAATATCTTAAAGAATTGCAGGAAAACACACACAAACAAGTGAAGGAACTGAGCAAAACCATCCAGGATCTAAATACAGAGGTAGAAACAACTAAGAAATCACAAAGGGAGACAACTTTGGAGATAGAAAACCTTGAGACAAAAATCAGGGGTCATAGATACAAATATCAACAATAGAATACAAGAGATAGAAGAATCCAATGACTCCACAGTCAAAGAAAATGCAAAATGCAAAAGACTTGTAACCCAAAACATCCAGGAAATCCAGGACACAATGAGAAGACCAAACATAAGGATTATAGGTATAGATGAGAGTGAAGATCTACAACTTAAAGGATCAGCAAATATATTCAACAAAATTATGGAAGAAAACTTCCCTAACCTAAAGAGAGAGATGCCCATGAATATACAAGAAGCCTACAGAACTCCAAACAGACTGGACAAGAACAGAAATACCTCCCATCACATAATAATCAAAACTCCAAACGTACTAAACAAAGAAAGAATATTAAAGGAAATAAGAGAAAAGGGCCAAGTAACAAAGGAAGACCTATCAGAATCACACCAGACTTCTCACCAGAGACCATGAAAGCTAGAAGATCCCGGGCAGACCTCATGCAGACCCTAAGAGAACACAAATATCAGCCAAGACTACTATACCCAGCAAAACTCTCAATCAACATAGATGGAGAAACCAAAATATTCCATGACAAAACCAAATTTACACAATATCTTACCACAAACCCAGCCCTACAAAGGATAATAGGAGGAAAACTCCAATACGAGGGAAACTACACCTTGGAAAAAGCAAGATAGTAACCTTCTCCCATCAAACTCAAAAGACTATAACCACTCAAAAACAAAAATAAGATAAAAAATGACAGGAAGAAATAATCACTATTCCTTAATATCTCTTATCATCAATGGACTCAATT
The DNA here is from genome assembly GCA_964023405.1 of Apodemus agrarius. Taxonomy (NCBI): domain Eukaryota; kingdom Metazoa; phylum Chordata; class Mammalia; order Rodentia; family Muridae; genus Apodemus; species Apodemus agrarius. The sequence goes on along the minus strand of OZ030025.1, from coordinate 36,948,432 downwards.
CCCCAATAAAAGCACATAGACTAACAGACTGGATATGGAAACAGGACCCTACATTTTGCTGCATACAGGAAACACACCTCAGTGTCAAAGACACCTCAGAGTCAAAGACAGCCTTAGAGTAAAAGGCTGGAAGATAATTTTACAAGCAAATGGTCTCAGGAAGCGAGCTGGAATAGCATTCTAATATCAGATAAAATTGACTTTCAACCTAAAGTCCTCAGAAGAGACACAGAAGGTCAGTTCTTGCTGGTCAAGGAAAAAATCCACCAAGAAGAACTCACAATTCTTAACATCTATGCTCCAAATGCAAGGGCCCCCTAGTCATAAAAGAAACTTTACTAAAACCCAAAGCACACATTGCACCTAACACAATAATTGTGGGGGAGACCACAACACTCCACTATTCTTAATGGACCGATCAAGAAAACAAAAACTAAACAGGGAAACAGGGAAACTTATTGAAGCTTTGGACCAATTGGATTTAACAGATATATACATATACATATACATATACATATACATATACATATACATATACATATACATATATATATATATAGAGAGAGAGAGAACATTTCATCCTAAAGCAAAGAATATACCTTTTCTCAGCACCTCATGCTATCTTCTCCAAAATCGACCATATAATTGGTCACAAGACAGACCTCAGCAAATATAAGAAGATGAAACTAATCCCATGCCTCCTATCTGATCACCATGGAGTAAAAATGGTCTTCAATAGCATCAAAAACAACAGAAAGTCCACATACACATGGTGGCTGAACAATATTCTACTCAATGATACTTTAGTCAAGGAAGAAATAAAGAAAGAAATCAAAGACTTTTTAGAATTTAATGAAAATGAAGGCACAACATACCCAAATTTATGGGACACAATGAAAGCAATGCTGACAGGAAAACTCATAGCTCTGAATCCCTCCAAAAAGAAACAGGAGAGAGCATATTCTAGCCACTTAACGGCACACCTGAAAGTTCGAGGAGTAGAAGACAGGAAATCATCAAACTAAGGGCTGAAATCAATCAAGTTGAAACAAAGAGAACCCTACAAAGAATCACCAATCCAGGAGCTGGTTCTTTGAGAAAATCAACAAGATAGATAAACCCTTAACCAGACTGACCAAAGGGCACAAAGACAGTATCCAAATTAACAAAATTAGAAAGGAAAAGGGGGATATAACAACAGAAACTGAGGAAATCCAAAAAATCATCAGATCCTACTACAAAGGTCTATACTCAATGCAACTGGAGAATCTGGAGGAAATGGACAATTTCCTAGAGAGATACCAAATATCAAAATTAAATCAGAATCAAGTATATCATCTAAACAGTCCCATAACCCCCAAAGAAATAGAGGGGGTCATAGAAAGTCTTCCAACCAAAAAAGCGCAGGACCAGATAGTTTTAGTGCAGAATTCTATCAGACCTTCAAAGAAGAACTAACACCAATACTCTTCAAACTATTCCACAAAATAGAAACAGAAGGAACACTACCCAACTCATTCTACGAAGCCACAATTATGCTGATACCAAAACCACACAAAGGTCCAACTAAGAAAGAGAATTTCAGACCAATTTCCCTTATGAACATCGATGGAAAAATACGCAATAAAATTCTTGCGAACCAAATCCAAGAACGCATCAAAACAATCATTCACCATGATCAAGAAGGTTTCATCCCAGGGATGCTGGGATGGTTCAATATATGGAAATCCATCAATGTAATCCACTACATAAAAAACCTCAAAGAAAAAAACCACATTGTCATCTCATTGGATGCTTGAAAAGCATTTGACAAAATTCAGCATCCTTTCATGCTAAAAAGTTTTAGAAAAAACAGGAATTCAAGGCCCATACTTAAACATAGTAAAAGCAATTTACAGCAGACCGATAGCCAACATCAAAATAAATGGAGAGAAACTTGAAGCAATCCCACTAAAATCAGGGACTAGACAAGGCTGCCCCCCCTCACCATATCTTTTCAATATAGTACTTGAGGTACTAGTTAGAGCAATTCGACAACATAAGGAAGTCAAAGGGATAAAAATTGGAAAGGAAGAAGTCAAACTTTCACTATTTGCAGATGATATGATAGTATACTTAAGTGACCCAAAAAACTCCACCAAAGAACTCCTACACCTGATAAACAACTTCAGCAAAGTGGCCGGTTATTAAATCAACTCAAGCAAATCAGTAGCCTTCCTATACTCAAAGGATAAGCAGGCTGAGAAAGAAATTTGGGAAATGACACCCTTTACAATAGCCACAAACAATATAAAGTATCTTGGTGTGACTTTATCCAAACAAGTGGAAGATTTGTATGACAAGAACTTCAGGTCTCTGAAGAAGGAAATGAAAGAAGACCTCAGAAAATGGAAAAATCTTCCATGCTTGTGGGTTGGCAGGATTAATATAGTTAAAATGGCAATCTTGCCAAAAGCAATATACAGATTCAATGCAATCTCCATCAAAATCCCAACTCAGTTCTTCATAGAGTTAGAAAGAGGAATTCTCAAATTCATCTGGAATAACAAAAAAACGAGGATAGCTAAATCTGTCATCAACAGTAAAAGAACTTCTGGGGAAATCAGTATCTTGGACCTCAAGTAATACTACAGAGCAGTATTTTTAAAAACTGCATGGTATTGGTACAGTGACAGGGAGGTGGATCAATGGAATAGGATTGAAGACCCAGAATTGAACCCATGCATCTATGGCCAATTGATCTTTGACAAAGGAGCTGAAAACATCCAGTGGAAAAAAGATAGCCTTTTCAACAAATGCTGCTGGCTCAACTGGAGGTCAGCATGCAGAAGAATGAGAATTGATCCACTCTTATCTCCTTGTACAAGCTCAACCACAAGTGGATCAAGGACCTCCACAAAAAACCAGACACACTGAAACTAATAGGAAAGAAACTGGGAAAGACCCTTGAGGACATTGGCTCAGGGGGAAAGTTCCTGAACAGAATACCAATAGCTATGCTCTAAGATCAAGAATAGACAAATGGGACCTCATAAAATTACAAAGTTTCTGTAAGGCAAAAAACACTGTCAAAAGGACAAATCAGCAACCAACAAATTGGGAAAAGATCTTCACCAACCCTACATCTGATAGAGGCCTAATATCCAATGTATACAAAAAACTCAAGAAGGTAGACCCCAGAAAACGAAATGACACTATCAAAAAATGAGGTACAGAACTAAACAAAGACTTTTCACCTGAAGATAATCGGATAGCTGAGAAGAACCTTAAGAAATGTTCAACATCATTAGTCATTAGGGAAATGCAAATCAAAACAACCCTGAGATTTCACTTCACACCAGTCAGAATGGCTAAGATTAAAAACTCAGGAAACAGCAGTTGTTGGAGAGGATATGGGGAAAGAGGAACACTCCTCCACTGCTGGTGGGATTGCAAGCTGGTACAACCATTCTGCAAATCAGTCTGGCGGTTCCTCAGGAAACTGGACATGATACTTCAGGAGTACCCTGCCATACCACTCCTGGGCATATACACAGAAGATGTAATAAGAATACATGTAATAAGGATACATGCTCCACTATGTTCATAGCAGACTTATTTATAATAGCCAGAAGCTGGAAAGAACCCAGATGTCTCTCAATGGAAGAATGGATACAAAAAATGTGGTATATATACACAATAGAGTACTATTCAGCCATTAAAAGCAATGAATTCATGAAATTCTTAGAGAAATGGATGGAACTGGAGAACATCATCCTAAGTGAGGTAACCCAGTCTCAAAAGAATACCCATGGAATGCACTCACTGATAAGTGGATATTAGCCTAGAATCTTGGAACACCAAAGACAAAATCCACATACCAAATGATGTCGGAGAAGAAGGAAGGAATGGACTCTGGATCTGGAAAGGTCAATGCATCACTGTAGGAGAATACCAGAACAAGCAAGTGGGAAGGGGAAGATGGGGGAATAGGGGGAAGGAAAAGGGTAAATGGGACCTTTGAGGGACGGGGAACCAGGAAAATGGAAATGAATTGTAAATAAAGAATATATCCAATAAAAGAAAAAGAAAAAAAAAGAAACTGAGCCAGGGTCACTGCTGCCTCCTCTCTGATCTCTGATTTTATTCCATTCTCTATTGTTTATCTTCTAATGTGCTTGTAATAACCTTCCCTCTTTCTAGCACCTTCTTGGAAATGGGATGCCTATCTGGGTTTATTCAGGCTAACTGAAGTCAATAAAACCCATCCTGGGTTACCCTCCAGGAGACTTTAAAAGAAAAAGAAAAAAAGGAAAGACATGAACATCAGAACAGAGACTTGCCATAGTGAAGATAAAATCTTAAAGAATGTAGCCACAGACCCACTCCCAGAACAGAATTACTTTTTATCCTAATGAGTCATCAATGCTCATTGTAGCTGTCACCTTCAAATACATCTAAACTGTTTTCTAAGAAACTTTTGTAACTGAGTAAATAGTTACCTTCTTTGTATATTGCTCTTTGTAGTTCCTCCATAACTAGAACTCCTTTGAAGTTGAAATAATAGTATACTTTTTACAAAGGTCAACTTTTACTCAACTATCTAGGCTGAACTTCTAATGCCTACCCTAGTACATTACTCATCTGCCAAAATAAACTCGATAGAGGCTATTTGAACCTCAGCAATTCTTCAATACCTGCAATTCTTTTTTTTAATTAGATATTTGCTTTGTTTACATTTCAAATGTTAACCCCTTTCTACATTACCCCACTGAAAACCCCCTATCCCTTCCTCACTCCCCCTGTTCACCTCTCCCCTCCCCAATTCTTAACACTGTAGCAGTATTGGTTCTGTTTCCACAAAGGATCTGCCACCACAAGCAGTCAAACTGTAAATGTTTAGCACCATTCAAGCCTCAGTTTCTCCTCTACATGACTTACCTATTCTTTTCTCTTGAATTTTCTGCCTTTCCCCTTTTTTGACACTTGAATGATAAGAATTTATAGACAACCTTACAATACCAACCTCAAAAAATGTGTATGAATATTTCTTACCTTCCTTTCTCCCTTCTGAAAGACACAGCTTATAGTACAAGAGAGTCATCTGAGTGACCATTCATAATACATAACAAATAGTGGTTGTTTGTTTTCATTGTGTTTTGAGAGGCAACCAGATTTCTTGGAAATCACAATGTTCATTTAATGAGTATGTGGGTAAATAGTTGGGAAATTGTATCCCTGTCAAAATATCATGCCAATATTTGTGAACTGAGGACAAGAATTCTGCTCCAAATTGTCACTAGTCAGGCTACCTGGACTTCAGACAGATAGAAGCATAATCACTGAAGACTTAAGGACCAAGCCATATCTTTCAGTCGTACTCAACTACCAACTCTGATAAGCTTCACACAGGTGACTATAAGGTAAATGATTTTCTATTCTTTTCAGACATCTAAACTCTGACTTGTATTGATCAAATCACTTAGACAGTTCAAAAGAAATAAAATATTGTCAGGTGTCATTTAACATATATAGAATTAGATTTTTTGGACTTTGACACATTAAATTTCTTAATGTACACAGATATTACTTTGGAATAAACAGCAAAAATATATAGTTCTAGTGATATTGGATGCAGTGACATCCTCTTACATGTTCAAGCATTATGTAGAGATTCACTGGCAGATCCTAGGCATATACTAGTCTGGTCTGAGTTTTGAAAACACATAATCTGACTTTTTAAAAATATATATAAATTCTCCTCTCTCTCTCTCTCTCTATCTCTCTCTCTCTCTCTCTCTCTCTCTCTCTTTCTCTCTCTCTCTCTCTCTAGGTTTAGTGTGTGTTTGTGTATGTGAGCCTGTGTGATTCTGAATGAGAATTTATTGAATTAGCTTAACTATTTTATTTCTTTTTGAACTTCAATTAAAAGCTAATAATTAAGAGAAAAGTCTAACTGAAATTTAAACATTTTGTTCTCTAAGATTGTTATTTAAAATTTTACAGTTAATTACTAATAGGTAAATCTTATCTAATTTAGTCTATTGTATAACATTTTCAGTTTGTTTTTTATATTTGTTATATTTCTTCCTAGTCTGCCCCTATTAATATGCTTTATGATAATATATACTTCACATTACTAAGATGTTAGTACATAGCAAATGGGCTGTTAATTTTAATTTTCCTAACAATTGCTATTGGTTAGGCCATTTTGTGTTAATTGGCATATTTCATCACAAGATTAATAAAGACAATATCACTCAAGCATTAATATATCATTCTTACTGAACACATTCATCTCCATGCAATTTAGAAACAGTCTAATGAAATGAAATTATTATATATTTATGCTTCCTCTAATTTATGGATCCTAGATTTTTCTGATACACAAAATTGTGTGTGTGTGTGTGTGTGTGTGTGTGTGTATGAAGTGCTGGAGAAGAAAAGCAGATTGTTTTTATAATTTGGGCAGGTTTTTAGTTCTTTATAAATTCTAGGTATTAATCTAGTTATTTTGTATTATTGGTGGTTATTGTGAAGTATGCTATTTTCTGATTTCTTCACAACCCATTTATCATTTTTTATGAAGGCTGGATGGTTTTTTCTTTAATTAATTTTGTATCCAACCACTTTGCTGGGGTATTTATCAGATGAAGGGGGTCTCAGGGAACGTTTTTTGAGTCATTCATTTACCAGAAAATATAATAGTATGCTAAATATTATGTTATAGTAAATAAGCTAAAGCATACTCCCACACCCAGGCTAAACTGTGTTCTTATAGAAAGTCTGTCAAATCAATGCGTCAGTGTACGGGAATACCAGAACAGGGAAGTGGGAAAGGGTGGATGGGGGAACACGGGGAGGGAAAAGGGCATATGGGACTTTTGGGGGGTGGAGAACCAGGAAAAGGGAAATGAAATGTAAATAGAGAATATTTCCAATAAAAAATAAAAAAAAATAGCCGGGCGGTGGTGGTGCACGCATTTAATCCCAGCACTTGGGAGGCAGAGGCAGGCAGATTTCTGAGTTCGAGGCCAGCCTGGTCTACAGAGTGAGTTCCAGGACAGCCAGGGCTATATAGAGAAACCCTGTCTCAAAAAACCAAAAAAAATTTTTTTTAAATACTTTAAAAAAAGAAAGTTTGTCAATACAAAACCAAAACACCAATAAAGGGAGCAAAGCTGATACACTAAATTAAAACTGTGTAATAAGCAATGTGGCATGCACATGCCCCTTAAAGTTCCAATCTCCATGCCTGGAAAGAAAGGAGGAGAATGTAAGTAGCCATGGACAAACCACACATACTTATTCACTGGTACTCAAGCCTTTGGAGATATACACACAAGACTACAAATGCACATAGATAGACTGTCATTAGGAAAGGAGAAAATGAAAGCTCGGGCCTCTTAAGAACATATTTACATGGAATCACACATATGTGTCTTTTTTTTTCAATAATCACTGTATAGCAGCTTTTATCACTGTTTACAGCTTCCTAGAGTCACTGGGTTCATGCTCACTCATTAACTCCTGGATGTCTAGCACTATCTATTTTGACCTGTGGTGCATCCATATATGTGCTGTTGTCTAAACATAAACTGGCTGTTATGATCCTCTGTTCCCATCAGGTCTCTTGCATGGCCAGAACATACAGGCTTGGCTTTCCATAGTCCACCACTAGCCACGACTCATACCAGACATTCATATCAAAGAGCATTGATACATTCTGACTCAAAGTTTTTCCCCTCAACATATAACTATTCTGTAGGTCAAGTGATTGAATATAATACCAAGTCTCTTCCTCTGACTCCAAGGATAAGCTAGGAAGAAAGAGATCTTTGCCTCTAAAGCTGCCTGACTCCCAACTCAGCAAGATTCTTCCTAAAATGGCTTTTTGTCTGACCTCTGTTAGTGTTTCCTATCTTATGCCATAACCAATACCTACTTCTTGTTGTCTCTGTGATTGTCTCTCTCTGTTTCTGTCTGTCTCTATCTTTCTATATCTGTCTCTCTGCCTCTTTGTCTCTGTGTTTGTCTCTGTATCTGTCTCTGTCTCAGTCTTTGTCTCTCTTTGTGTGTGTGTGTGTGTGTGTGTGTGTGTGTGTGCCCTCTATCTCACCTTGAAATATACTGCTATTAAAAGTATTGTACAAATATTCTGAGGATTTCTCTGAGTTTTGAGCTGTGGTTCCAACTGCCAGCAGTAGCGCTCAACTGGAATGAGGTAATCCTTTGTTGAATCTGAGCCCCTTGGAACTGATTCTGTAATTTGTTTTGAAGTTTCTTCTGTTTGTTTGTTTGTTTGTTTGTTCCTTGCTACCGAAACTAATGTTATCCAACCATGTTCAGCATCACAGATGGATGATTTCCCACTATCCCTGTTTTATTTTGTGGAGAATACAGCTGTCCATTCTTGTGTTCACTCTTTCCTTCTTTCTAATTTTATCTTATTACTACTAACACTGGTGAGGATGAGGAACAGGAGGAATCTTTACTAACTATTAGTGGGAGTGTAAGCTGATGAAGGTACTGTGGATATCAGGAAGAAGTCTTCTAAAAACAACTCACCGAAAAAGAACTACAATATGAGCCATCTCTACTCCTCTCACACACATGCCCAAGAGAATCTATATCTTGTCACACATATATCTGCATTCCTGTGTTACTAAAAGATTTTGGGAGTCCACAAGAGTCACACATGTTAGTGGGGAAATCAGAATCCCCTTTGGAAGTCTTTGTATCAGTAATAAAAGAATTTAATATCATAAACATGGTAGTTTATAGAGACAGGAGAGAGAGCTGGGATTCTGAGGACAAGCACATTTTCTCAATAATAGAAAACCATTCCTATTATTTCTTTATTATGGATTAATGTAAGACTGCTTTCCTAGTACAGTCATGTCACTGTACTGCCTAACTATAATGTTAGATTTCTGCCCAGGTCATAGATTTTATTCTAGTGATCAGAAGGAAATAATTTTCTTTAAAGAAACTTGAATGCTGTCATCATTATTGATTCTATATGCACAGTAAGAAGGAATTGGATTCAGGCACAATATTTACTTGCCAATGAATGATAAAAATAAGACTATAGAATGTGAAGGAAAATGGATAAAGCTATGTGGGACCCTGAAAAGCAACCTGGTTTCTAGTTAAACTAGGTTAAAAACCCCGGGGATGCAGCAGGTGATCCTGCAAGATAAGGTAGGCATGTTGCTAGACACCAGGTTTCTGACACCAGAGCCTCAACTGTCCATAATTCCATCAGTTACATAAGGACCATGTCCCCAAGACCTTCCCACTGGTAGAGGTTATGACCGCAGGTTACTTAGCCTCAAGCCAGATCTCCATTTTAATGAGGTACCTAAAGGCCTGAAGCACTTATCCAACTAAGCTCTCCTTCCCAGACCCTGCAAAGGGTATTTAACCTCAGGTCCACCCTGAGAAAGTGGTGTATTGTTTCACTCATCACAACTCTCCACCATGGCAATAAATGCTTTAAAACTATGGACTGCCTCTTCTGCAAATGGATCTGCAGTGGAAAGCAATAGAACAGGCCTCAGTTTTAAGAGTGACATCTAGTCTCCTGCAGAAGGCCTCTCAGCATTTCCAGACATGGTCTCCACCAAGCCAAGCTCCCTGCTTAACAAGCCCCAGGACACTCTCATCCCCGAGTGACCCTACCAGAGATCCCTCTCCTCTCATCTTTTTCCCTTCAGCTGGGCCTAGAGCCAACCCACAGGTTCCTACTCCATTCTCAGCCCTTCTGTAGCATCCAGCAGCATCTGGGGTGTCCAAGAATTAGAACCTGAAAGACTGGGAAACCTGAACCAATTCTGGCAGGACCATGGGGACCTCAGACTGCACTTCCCAAAACCTGGAGCAGAGTCCAGAGGCTTCTTACAGCCTGATGCCTCACCGACATGAGTGTGTGCAGTCAAACTCCTGCTTCCCACCTCCAAGAGTGGCCCTAGCCCGTGGCGGACCAGATGTGGACCACCATTTCAACCCATAAAGCTAGAAAACATTATATTAAATGCGGAAACTTAAGCTCACCAAGACAAATCATCACAGATTCTCTACTATATGCAGATCCTACTTTCCAGATTTTACATATATGTAGTTATATGGGAATTTGAATATAACTAATGAAACTGGAATAAAAGGACAAAAAGAGGGGAAAAGATATTTTAAGAAAGGAAGACATTGGGTTAATAATATATTTATGACATGTAAGGAAAATATTGAAGGTAGACATGCAGGGAGCATGGGAAATGGGAGTAGTGTAGGAGGATCACTTCAAAAAAAATTCATGAAAATGCCATGTGGAAACATGGTACTCTACATCACAATTTTTAAAAATTAGTTACCACACACTTTTAATTTTATATACTTCTGTTCAAAATTATATTACCATTATTAACATTTTCATACAATGTTTTTGGCCATAAAAGACTGATGTTACTAAAGGCCATAGGTTTTATTTAGGGAAGATTTTTTTAAATTAGAAATGGTCTCTCTGATATCAAATTTAGAAGAAACTCCTAGAGATAAGAAGGTAACTTGTACTCTAAAAGAAAAGAAAAATTGAAGCATATTCCTTAGGATTTTCTTACTTTTTACAACAAAACTATAAGAAATAAAATTATAATATACAAAAAACTCTTACATTATAAATACGAATTCTGTGCCAAATTTTTATCAAGTCTTTTTCAGCTGACCAGCTTGTCAACCTTGAATAACTTGGCTATATCCTCTGTACCCTAGATTCCATATCTGGATGTTTAAAGATCACTTTTTCTAATATCTGACTATAGAAAAATATTTCTACATTGTTGCTGTCTTTGTTTCTTCTTATCTCATATAGTGACAATAGACACAGTAATACAATACTATCATGATTTTAAATAAATTTGTATACATAATATGTTATTACAGTAAACTTTAATATATGAGAGGCACATCAGTGGTGCTTGACACATGTAGACCACTCAGTAAGTATTATTTACTATTGTTAACGACTAAGATTGTAAAGAAAATTTTTTATTTTTATTTCTAGGTGACTAATTATGGACAATAAAAATAAATTTTATGTTAACTTCAAAGGCTATAATTTTCACAAGGGTTTATTTAAAATGGAGATAGTGAAAAATATGGAAGATTATGAAATTCGAGATGATGACATCCTTATAGTCACATATCCAAAGTCTGGTAAGTGTCATATTGATCTTTTGTGTTGGTTGGATACGTCCATATATAGTCTCTACTTAGTGATGCCAATTAAACAGTGTTAGTTTCTTTTCTCGTGGCAAAAAATGAAAGACCTCATCATGTCAAAGATAGCATATAGGCAGAAGTTTTTTCCTTACATCTACAATCAAGACACCTAAGTAGATGAACCTAGTAGAGATAACCACTCACATACATGTCCAATGATTTGTCTCTATAATAATTCCAAATCACATCAGAAAACCAATATGAGCTACCACTGCACCCTAAATTTTATAATAAGTTATGGTCAAAGAGAAATTACATCAAATGCAAGTCACTATATCATTTATTTCTCAAATTGTATTTTAATTGGTTGTGGAAAATAGAGGGAAAAGAAATTTGTAGACAATAGTGACTACTTGGTAAATGATGATGAATTGCCTTAGCCTGTTGAACAAGACTGAGAGCCCAAAGCCTTCTTCTGCAAGAGAGACACACGCTTTATTATTTAGAGGCATTTTCTCAAACAATGATTCAATTCCCAATACATTTAATTTTGTTGACAAGATTTTTGAGAGAACTGTAATCCACTTCAAATTCTCAAAACAAAACAAAAAACAAAACAAAACAAAAAATAAAAAACAAAACTTCTTGAGTGGAGGGGTTTCCTAGGATTATTTTTGAAATTTGTGAAGACTAATCAGGACATGCTAGCCACAAGAACTTCCATTTTATTGCATAGTCCTTTTGAGCAGGAAGATTTACTCAGACTGCTTTTGTAAAGGTAACTTCTACATCAGCAGGTGATAAGCGGGATTTCCTGGTTTGAGTTTTTGCAGTTTTGCAGTGGTTGACAGAGACTAAAGAGTAAAGCTACAGATGTTAAGATTTCACATGTACCCCCAACCCCAAGTATTGTTGTCCATGCATAATAACACCATATTTGACCTTTTAAGTAAGGACAGTGGCAAAACAATATTTGTTGGTATTAAATCCTACTTTGTTTTTAATCTTTGCAATGCTTAATATGTTACATATTAAACTCTGTGAAGAACTCTGTGAGTAAGTTACTCTGTTCCACTGTAGATAATAACTAAATGACTCAGTTACTAAACAGTCACTAAGTGCTCATGAAGGTTCTCAGTAAGATTAAGATGGACAATGAGACTTCCTCTTGTGCAACCCAGAATACAAGACACATTCATTGTTACAAGCTCTAGAAACTGACAGCACAACCAGCTCTTAGAAAAGTTTAGACTCTATAAACAGTCAACAAACCCCAACACTACTAAGGGTGACAAAAAGTGCATACCAAAAGGAGCATGCAATGGTTGTCTCCAGAGGGGCCCTGCCAGAGCCTTACAAATACAGAGGCAGATTCTAGCAACCAACTATTGGACTGGGCATGGGGTCCCCAATGGAGGAGCTGGAGGGAGGTCCAGAAGAACTTAAGGGGCTTAGAGCCCCATGAGAAGAACAGTTATTTCAGCCACCCAGATGCTCCAAGACTCCCAGGGACTGAACCATCAACCAAGGGGCACACATGGTTCCAGCCAAAAATGTGTCAGAAGAAGGCCTTGTTGGGCATCAGTGGAAGGAATGGTCCTTGGTCAGGTAAAAGTTCAACAGAGGCCCCAACAAAGGGAAACTGAGGGGGGCAGGTGGGAGTATGTCAGGTGGAGGCACATATACGTGGAGGCAGGGGGAGGGTGGAGGGGTTGGTAGTCTTTGGGGAGTGGGGAAATTGGAAAGGGTTTTACCATGGCAATGTAAATGAAGATGATATCCAATAAAAAAAATAAAAGAAAAGTTTAGACTCATCAGAACTCATTGGAAGTAGAGAATTAGCAATCAATTCTACAATGCCACCAGTGAATTATCTTGGATTGCCATTAATAAATAATGAGTAAATATATATACAGATATATATAATTTAATATATAATTATATATATAATTTTATTTTGAAGCCAGCTAATTAATTCAGCTAACCATATTTATTTTTAAAATAAATAAATTATAATAAATAAATTATAAATTTATAATGAATAATAAACTTATTTGTCATTTACATATATTTTATTTAATAAATTAAACTTAATGGAATAGATTAAATACAGTAAATAAATTTTATTTTTAAACTAAATAAATTTATATTACAAATAAATTATAAGTAATAAATAAATTACAACTATGGTATTTGATCACATCTGGGTCTGTCATTAATGGGAATAGGTATTGTAACTTTGTATTTCCCAAATTTTTCCACTATGTGACTTGACTCTAAAGATTAAGAAAACACATATCTGTAAGAACACTGAAATCTTTAGTGTCCACTTTCAACATCTATGTTCTGATTTGTTGCTTGGAATATGCCAGAGAAGTGCTTGAGCATGAAAAGCAAGTGAAAGAGTAGAAACTGAAAATATTTGATTCTAATAGTTTTACTATAGGCAAACAAATAACAAAGTAATTTAATAATGAAATTACTCATGAACAACAAGAAAGTGGCATTCAATAACCTGATCTATCTTTTATGAAAATCAAGAAAAAGTATGGTAAAAGGATCCACATATTAAAAAAAAAGACAAGAAAAAAAGACGCAATAAGATGGAAGCACCACTCCCCTGGTATGCTCCGATCTGATCACACTTTATCCATCTGTAGTGATGTTGTGCATTGCAGGTGAATATCTGCAAATGTTATGTAAATAACAGTTAAACATTATGAAAAGGACTCCACATGAAGTATGGGATACACAGACACTACAAGAATAATCTGAATCACCACTTCTCAACCACTACCTCCATTCACAAGAAAATGGGATGATAGCCTTAAGCACTTGAGTATGAATACAGATAACAGGGAATAACAACTGGGAACATTGAAGCATGCGTAAAGTACAAAGAAGGACAAAAAAAACCAACTATGTTTAAGATGGATGGCATTGCTGTTAGTATTCATTATTAAAACCTACCTCAGCATTGAAACCAGGATTGTTATCTATTTTTACAGGTACCATCTGGACTCAGCAGATCCTCTGCTTGATTTGTTTTGAGGGTCACCGGAACAGAACTGAAAACATCCCAACAGTTGATAGAGCACCATCCTTGGAGTACAATATTCATAATTTAGACTGTGCCAAAATGCCATCCCCTCGAATCTTCACCTCCCACCTTCCATATTACTTAGTACCAAAAGGTCTCAAGGACAAAAAAGCCAAAGTATGTCATAGAGCTTAGTCACTAGCTGTACTTACAAAAATGCCTTTTCTAAGCACTGTATAATTAGGTTATTTCAGTAATCTGCTCTTATAATGCAATTGCCATGAAGAACCACAAGGACCTGAGTACTCAGCTTTTATTCTGAATTTGTTTTCTTAATTTAATATGTTTGAAAGAGTTTTTATCAGAGTTTTAAATGTTTATCCACATGGCAGCTAATAAAATGTGTCTCAAGTAGACCTTAATTTGCATACTCATAATGAGAATAATCATGTTTGATATTTATTGGCCATAACTGTTTTCATTCTGTGAAAAGGATCTGTCATTAGGTCAACATTTTATTGCATTTTCCTGTCAGTTTGCTTTGTATTGTTTTTCCATGTCAGTTTTGATTGGCAAGATTTTTTGTGTTTCTTAAGTCATGTATTTATTCACTTTGCATCCCTCTCTCCCATCTCTCTTACACCCACCCACACACACACCCTCTCCTCAGTCCTCTCTTCCCTTCTTCTGAGAACAGCAGGCCCCCATACTAACCCACCCCAGCACAAAAAATCTAAAAGAAACATTTTTATTTTTACTGTTATAGAACTGATTGTTTTTTCTTTTTAATAAATTCATATTTAATATATATTTCTTTGCTTTAAGTGTAGATATGTGTTCTTTGGGTTGTATATTTCTTTTGTATTCCTTTACTTTGCCCCCTCCTCTTTTTCTTGTGGGAGTCTTGCTGTGGAGCCAAAGATAGCATGAGCTTCTCTTCCTGTCCTAAAATCCCAGGTTCTAAAATTGTGGACAGACAAGATTATTACTTTATGTGTGATTTTTTTATACTACTTAATATGTTTAACCTATATTTAAGTTAATTTTCAAAAAGTATAAAGGAACATGTATATTAATCTGATTATTGGTTTTTTGTTTTTAAAATTATCTCCTATATTTCTCTAGTTGTATGTTTAGTATCACATAATACCCATCAATCAACCATCATGGGCAATTAATTTTACTTTCAAAATTGAAATGGAATATATTCTGATCATATAATGCAAGTTAACTTTCAGTATTTATGAATTACAAATAAGATCACTTCTTGAGAACTTAGATGCATTCTTGGACATTTATGAAATGCCATTGAGAAAAATCTGTTTATTACAATACGATTTTTAATACCAAAAACAGAATAACCACTTGCCTTTCCACAGCTCAAAGACTAGAAGAAATAATTATGCTTATTGTCATAATCAAATAGTGTAAATTGTTTTTTAATTCATAACCCTAACCAAGAATTGTTAAAAGAAATAATTCTATAATTCTGTCTACAGATTCTTTATGTCTACAGAAATCCTAAAGATGTTTTGATCTCCGCTTTCCATTTCTCGAATTTGATGGTTATACTGCAAAGTTTAAATAGTATAGAAAGTTTTATGCAAAAATTTCTAGATGGAAATGGTAAGTATTCATCCTTTTAACAGAACATAAATGAATTACACCAAAGCTTCTAGTTAACCAAATTTTCAAACTTACAGAACGCAATTTAAAGAAATGGAACATGCCAATGTTTTGCAAATCCACATTTCATTTCTGAGAAAGGACAATGAAAAGAAGAAAGTAAACAATAATGACAAACAGAAAAACAAAACCTCAAAAATTAATCTTGAGTGACAATTGTATGTCAAATTCATCTGCCTCAAATTCATTCTTGTACACCATTGACAGGTTGTCAAGGTCTCAAAGGAAGTATTTTGCTTATAGCTATTATACAAATTCCTTACAGCTAGAGATAAAGGCAGAGTGATCCATTCTGGCAGAGTGAATGTTGAAGATGAGTGTGTGTTTTCCATGGGCCTGTGTAATGCTTTATATTCAACAATAGAATTGTACATTCCACTACTTAGGAGGATTCATAGGGTGTGGATCCAGGGTCCCAATCATTTGTAAGATGATATTCACATTTTGTGCCATTGTATACAGTGAACATTGTTTCCCAGGTATCAAACAAGAGGAGAAATAAGAGACACAGAGGAAAATGAAACATTGTGCAGTAAAGACATCTTGAGCCTCAGTTCCTTGGGTATTGCTTCCTTCCTACTTGTGTAGTAACTTATATAGGGGATTTTGACAAGTGTCAGTAAATTGCTCCCCAAAACACTAAACATTTTGAATAGTGATACAGGTGTCTACTGCAACAACTATGTCTTATTTATGAAAATTCTCAAACATTAAAAAAGAGTAGAGTTTGTTGTTTACCACAGGCACACACAGCTCACCATTCTTACTCATTACCTTTCTTCCCAGTGATAGGAAGCAGTTGGTTTGACCACATAAGAGGCTGGTATGAACACAGACATGATTTCAATATAATGTTCATAAGTTATGAAGACATGAACAAGGTATGATGGGAAATTTCTATTTTTTTTTAATTTTTTTTATTTTCTATATTCTTTGTTTACATTCCAAAGGCTTTCCCCTTTCCCAGTTACCCCCCACCATATGTCCCATAATTCCTCTCCCCCCCCCATGCTATTCCCCACTCTTCCCCCCCCCACGATTTCTCTGTTCTGGGTCTACAATACTGGATCCAATCTTTACAGGCCCAGGGTCCTCTCCTTTTTTTCTTCTTGAGAGTCATTTGACTTGCTAATTGTGTCTTGAGTATTTAGGGCTTCTGGGCTCATTAATATCCACTTATCAGTGATTGCATTTCATGTGTATTCTTTTGTGATTGGGTTAGCTCACTTAGGATGATAGTTTCCAGATCTAACCATTTACCTACAAATTGCATGAATTCATTATTTTTAATTGCTGAGTAGTACTCCATTGTATAAATATACCACATTTTCTGTATCCATTCCTCCTTTGAGGGATATCTGGGCTCCTTCCAATTTCTGGCTATTATAAACAAGGCTGCTATAAACATAGAGGAGCATGTGTCTTTGTTGTATGCAGAGGAATCCTCTGGGTATATGCCCAGGAGTGGTATGCCAGGGTCCTCTGGGAGTGGCATGCCCAATTTTCTGAGGAACCGCCACACTGATTTCCAGAGTGGTTTTACCATTTTGCAATCCCACCAACAGTGGAGGAGTGTTCCTCTTTCTCCACATCCTCGCCAGCACTTGTTGTCTCTCGAGTTTTTAATCTTAGCCATTCTAACTGGAGTGAGGTGGAATCTCAGGGTTGTTTTGATTTGCATTTCCCTGATGACTAATGATGTTGAACATCTCTTAAGGTGTTTCTCGGCCATCCGAATTTCTTCTGGTGAAAATTCTTTGTTTAGCTCTGTACCCCATTTTTTGATAGGGTTATTTGGTTCTTTGGGGTCTAACTTCTTGAGTTCTTTGTATATATTGGATATTAGCCCTCTGTCGGATGTGGGGTTGGTAAAGATCATTTCCCACGTTGTTGGTTGCCGTTTTGTCCTTCTGACAGTGTCCTTTGCCTTACAGAAACTTTGTAATTTTATGAGGTCCCATTTGTCAATTCTTGATCTTAGAGCATAAGCTATTGGTGTTCTGTTCAGGAAATTTACCCCTGTGCCCATGTCCTCCAGGGTCTTCCCAACTTTCTTTTCTAATAGTTTCAGTGTGTCTGGTTTTATGTGGAGGTCCTTGATCCACTTGGAGTTGATCTTAGTACAAGGAGATAAGAGTGGGTCAATTCGCATTCTTCTGCATGTTGACCTCCAGTTGAACCAGCACCATTTGTTGAAAAGGCTATCTTTTTTCCACCGGATGGTTGTGGCTCCTTTATCAAAGATCAAGTGACCATAAGTCTGTGGGTTCATTTCTGGGTCTTCAATCCTATTCCATTGATCTACCTGTCTGTTGCTGTACCAATACCATGCAGTTTTTAACACAATTGCTCTGTAGTACTGCTTGAGGTCAGGGATATTGATTCCCCCAGAAGTCCTTTTATTGTTGAGAATAGTTTTAGCTATCCTGGGTTTTTTGTTGCTCCAGATGAATTTGAGAATTGCTCTTTCTAGATCTATGAAGAATTGATTTGGGATTTTGATGGGGATTGCATTGAATCTGTAGATTGCTTTTGGCAAGATGGCCATTTTTACTATATTGATCCTGCCAATCCAGGAGCAAGAAATATTTTTCCATCTCCTGAGGTCTTCTTCGATTTCTTTCTTCAGGGACTTGAAGTTCCTGTCATACAGATCTTTCACTTGTTTGGTTAGAGTTATGCCAAGGTACTTTATGTTGTTTGTGGCTATTGTGAAGGGTGTTATTTCCCTAACTTCTTTCTCAGCCTGCTTGTCCTTTGAGTACAAGAAGGCTACTGATTTGCTTGAGTTAATTTTATAACCAGCCACGTTGCTGAAGTTGTTTATCAGCTGTAGAAGTTCTCTGGTGGAGTTTTTTGGATCGCTTAAGTAGACTATCATATCATCTGCAAATAATGATACTTTGACTTCTTCCTTTCCAATTTGTATCCCTTTGACTTCCTTATGTTGTCTGATTGCTCTCGCTAGAACTTCAAGTACTATATTGAAAAGATATGGAGAGAGAGGACAGCCTTGTCTAGTCCCTGATTTTAGTGGAATTGCTTCAAGTTTCTCTCCATTTATTTTGATGTTGGCTACTGGTTTGCTGTAGATTGCTTTTACTATGTTTAGGTATGGGCCTTGAATTCCTGCTCTTTCCAAGACTTTTAGCATGAAAGGATGCTGAATTTTGTCAAATGCTTTTTCAGCATCTAATGAGATGACCATGTGGTTTTTTCTTTTAGTTTGTTTATGTAGTGGATTACATTGATGGATTTCCGTATATTGAACCATCCCTGCATTCCTGGAATGAAGCCTACTTGATCATGGTGAATGATCGTTTTGATATGCTCTTGGATTCGGTTGGCAAGAATTTTATTTAGTATTTTTGCATCTATATTCATAAGAGAAATTGGCCTGTAGTTCTCTTTCTTTGTTGGATCTTTTTGTGGTTTAGGTATCAGCGTAATTGTGGTTTCGAAGAACGAGTTGGGCAGTGTCCCTTCTGTCTCTATTTTGTGGAATAGTTTGAAGAGTATTGGTGTTAAGTCTTCTTTGAAGGTCTGGTAGAATTCTGCACTAAAACCATCTGGTCCCGTACTTTTTTTGGTTGGGAGGCTTTCTATAACCCCTTCTATTTCTTTAAGGGTTATGGGACTGTTTAGCTGGTCTACTTGATGCTGATTTAATTTTGGTATTTGGTATCTGTCTAGGAAATTGTCCATTTCCTCCAGATTCTCCAGTTGTTTTGAGTATAGGCCTTTGTAGTAGGATCTGATGATCTTTTGAATTTCCTCTGTTTCTGTTGTTATATCCCCCTTTTCATTTTTAATTTTGTTAATTTGGATACTATCTCTGTGCCCTTTGGTTAGTCTAGCTAAGGGTTTATCTATCTTCTTGATTTTCTCGAAGAACCAGCTCTTGGTTTTGTTGATTCTTTGTATGGTTCTCTTTGTTTCTGCTTGATTGATTTCAGCCCTTAGTTTGATGATTTCCTCTCTTCTACTCCTCCTGGGTGAGTTAGCTTCTTTTTGTTCCAGCGCCTTCAGGTGTGCTGTTAAGTTGCTAGTGTATGCTCTTTCCAGTTTCTTTTTGGAGGCACTCAGGGCTATGAGTTTTCCTCTTAGCACTGCTTTCATTGTATCCCAGAGATTTGGGTAGGTCGTACCTTCATTTTCATTGAAGTCTAAAAAGTCTTTGATTTCTTTCTTTATTTCTTCCTTGACCAGGGTGTCATTGAGTAGAGTATTGTTCAGTTTCCATGTGTATGTGGGTTTTCTGTTGTTGTTCTTGCTATTGAAGACCACTTTTACTCCATAGTGATCCGATAGGAGACATGGGATTAGTTCGGTCTTCTTGTATTTGTTGAGGTCTGTCTTGTGACCAATTATATGATCAATTTTTGAGAAGGTACCGTGCGGTGCTGAGAAAAAGGTATACTCTTTTGTTTTAGGATGGAATGTTCTATATATATCTGTTAAATCCAATTGGTCCAAAGCTTCAATTAGTTTCACTGTGTCCCTGTTTAGTTTCTGCTTTCCTGATCGGTCCATTGAGGAGAGTGGAATGTTGAAGTCACCTACAATCATTGTGTTAGGTGTGATGTGTGCTTTAAGCTTTAGTAAAGTTTCTTTTACGAATGAGGGTGCCCTTGCATTTGGCGCATAGATGTTCAGTATTGAGAATTCTTCTTGGTGGATTTTCCCTTTGACAAGCAGGAAGTGACCTTCTGTGTCTCTTTTGATGACTTTAGGTTGAAAGTCGATTTTATCTGATATTAGAATGGCTACTCCAGCTTGTTTCCTGGGACCATTTGCTTGTAGAACTGTCTTCCAGCCTTTTACTCTAAGGTGGTGTTTGTCTTTGACACTGAGATGTGTTTCCTGTATGCAGCAAAATGTAGGGTCCTGTTTCCGTATCCAGTCTGTTAGTCTGTGTCTTTTGATTGGGGAATTGAGTCCATTGATATTAAGAGATATTAAGGAATAGTAATTATTAGTTCCTGACATTTTGGGAGTTGTTATTATTATTTGTATTTGAGTGTTTCTCTTCTTTTGGGTTGGATGAGATGGGGTTTCTATCTTGTTTCTTCTGGGGTGTTGTTTCCCCCCTTGTGTTGGTATTTTTCCCCTATTATCCTTTGTAGGGCTGGGTTTGTAGATAAGTATCTTGCAAATTTGGTTTTGTCGTGGAATATCTTGGTTTCCCCATCTATCGCAATTGAGAGTTTTGCTGGGTATAGTAGTCTTGGCTGAAGTTTGTGTTCTCTTAGGGTCTGCATGAGGTCTGCCCAGGATCTTCTAGCTTTCATGGTCTCAGGTGAGAAGTCTGGTGTAATTCTGATAGGTCTTCCTTTATATGTTACTTGTCCTTTTTCTCTTACTGCCTTTAATATTCTTTCTTTGTTTAGTACATTTGGGGTTTTGATTATTATGTGACGGGAAGTATTTCTGTTCTGGTCCAGTCTATTTGGTGTTCTATAGGCTTCTTGTATATTCATGGGCATCTCTCTCTTTAGGTTGGGGAAATTTTCTTCCATAATTTTGTAGAAGATATTTGCTGGCCCTTTAAGTTGTAGATCTTCATTCTCATCTATCCCTATAATCCTTAGGTTTGGTCTTCTCATTGTGTCCTGGATTTCCTGAATGTTTTGGGTTACCAGCTTTTTGCATTTTGCATTTTCTTTAATTGTTGAATCCATGGTTCCTATGGTATCTTCAGCATCTGAGATTCTGTCTTCTATCTCTTGTATTCTATTGTTGATATTTGCATCTATGACTCCTGATTTCTTCCCAAGGTTTTCTATCTCCAACATTGTCTCCCTTTGCGATTGCTTAGTTGTTTCTACTTCTGTTTTTAGATTTTGTATGGTTTTGCTCAGATCTTTCAGTTGCTTGTTTGTGTTTTCCTGTAATTCTTTAAGGGATTTTTGTGTTTCCTCCTTTATGACTTCTACTCGTTGACCCATGTTCTCTTGTATTTCTTTAGGTGATTTTTGTTTCTCCCCCTTATTGGGATTCATTTTTTGCTCTATATTCTCCTGGATTTCTTTAAGTGATTTTTGTGTTTGCCTTGTATGGGCTTCTAGTTTTTGATCTATTTTCTCCTCTATTACTTTAAGAAATTTATCTAAGTGATCCTCAATCTGCATCTTTACCAGTGATTTTAGATCTGAGTCTTGTTTTTCTGGTGTGTTGAGATATGTGGGATTTAATTGTGTTTGTCTTGCAATGGCTTCTAGCTTTTGATCTATTTTCTCATGTATTACTTTAAGAGATTTATCTAAGTGTTCCTCTATCAGCATCCTGACCAGTGATTTTAGATCTGAGTCTTGTTTTTCTGGTGTTTCGGGGTATCCAATATTTATTGCTGTTGGGGAACTGGGTTCGGATGCCGCCATATTGCCTTGATTTTTGTTAGTAGCGATCTTACGTTTGCCTTTTGCCATCTGGTTAACTCTGGTGTTAGTTGGTCCTGTAGATACTAGCTGGTGCTTGACCCTCCTGTGGGGTTGTAAGGCTATTTCCCAGCGACTGGGATACCTGAATCACTGTCCTGCGGGGTTCTTGCTCACAGATGGCTGACAGGTGGCCTGAGTCCCCCGAGGTCTTAAACTCAGGATATCCCAGGTATTTGGTTCCGCCTGTTGGGCGGCTGCTCTGCACTGCTCCTGCTCAGGGTTTGCTGTCTGATATCCTGTTTCCCCAGGGGTCTTAAAGTTGGGATATCTCAGTTATCTGGTTCTGCCTGCTGGTCCCAAGCTGCTGGGAAGCTGGCTGGGTCCGGTTTCCAGCTTCCCTGCCACTGGCTGGATGGGAGGCTGGTTCGGCCTCTGGCTGGGTCTGGGCACCTGGCACACTGGCTGACTCCGGCTTCCCCACCACCAGCTGGGCGGGAAGCTGCAGGCAATATGGCAGCTGCCTGAAGGGAGCTCGGGGTCTGCCCCGCGAGTGCAGAGTGCACCCGCTATTCTGTGCCCAACTCCCACTCCAGGCCTGAGTCCCCGAAGGTCTTAAGCTCGGGCTGTGTCGGGTACCTGGTTCCGCCGCCACCGCCGGATGGTTCTGAGCACCTGGCACGCTGGGTGACACTCAGGCTTCCCCGCC
This sequence comes from Apodemus agrarius, assembly GCA_964023405.1. NCBI lineage: Eukaryota > Metazoa > Chordata > Mammalia > Rodentia > Muridae > Apodemus > Apodemus agrarius. Next base: position 36,925,424 of record OZ030025.1, on the reverse strand, counting down.
ACCAGCTGGGCGGGAAGCTGCAGGCAATATGGCAGCTGCCTGCAGGGAGCTCGGGGTCTGCCCCGCGAGTGCAGAGTGCACCCGCTATTCTGTGCCCAACTCCCACTCCAGGCCTGAGTCCCCGAAGGTCTTAAGCTCGGGCTGTGTCGGGTACCTGGTTCCGCCGCCGCCGCCGGATGGTTCTGAGCACCTGGCACGCTGGGTGACACTCCGAAATTTCTATTTTTTAATTGCTCATTTTTAAAATGCAGTCATTGATCCTCTTGCAGTCTGACCTCTCACACTTCCTCATCCCATTTTGTCTTCCCCCTGTCTCCAAGAGGATTTCCCCACCCCATCCACTGCCTGGCCTCCCCCATACCATGGGGTCTCAAGTCTCTGCAGGGTCAGTTTTAGGCATTGTTCTTCTCTTGGTTGAAAGCACCCTTTCCCAGGTATCTCCATGCATAACTCTTCCTTGGGTGTTTTGCTGGAGAAGATTTCTAATTTCCTGCCTTTGTCTCATTGACTGGACTTCCCCATTACTCTCTTTTTTCTATACATTAATCTTTTCTGGTCCCTTCTTTTTCAAGCACATATGTAAAGCCAACCTCAAACTTTCACAGCAGCAATGGTTTTCATTATTAAATACTTGATTATTTCTGGATAATTACATATACTAATGATGTCTAGTTTGGTGTTCTTGCATATGAATAGAGTATGCATTGAACAGAGTATTCAATAATAGAATAGATGAATCATCTCTCCACTCTTCTTGAATTGTCATCTGTTCTTCCAAGACCTTTCCCAATCATCATTAATCCAAATCACTTTTAATCACAATTCTATTGGAATTTTCAAAATATGAGATCACAGATGGCATTTGTTCTGGCTTATTTAACTTAGCCCTTAGCTTCATACATTCATGCATATGACAGAATTTCATTTCATTTCATTGTTGTGTCTGAGTAATAATCTATCTCATAAAAAATAGTATATGACATGTATCTTAAATTCTTTACTCTCTGCTCTATTATAGGCCGAGTCCATGTCTTGTGGTTGTAAATATAAAACAGTAATACTAGATAACAATGAGGGTTTGAAAGGCAGAATCTTTTAAATTCCCTATATCCTCAGGGATAAAACAGCTGGCATGATCATCCTTTTTCTCATATTCTTCTATGCTCAGTTCTTAATGAAGGTTACAACAAACATGAATCTACTGTAAAATGTAGACAACCAGAGCCACAGACCAGAATTGACCATATAGGACAAGTTCTCCCTGTTTTCGAAAAAATTATTGGAGCATGTCTCTCACATGAATCTGTAGGATGTTTATCAGGTTGGACACAAGTAAACAACATCTTTTTTCCAGACTTGCACTTTGTTGTCATTGCCATCTCAGGCCTTGACTGAATATTGTGGCATTATATAGAGTCACTCCTTTGACTGCTGCTTTTCAGTCTTCAGCTTCTCTTCATGTTTTGTGATCCAGCAGTTCATGCCTCTAGTCTTCTTGGGGCACAGTTCTGGAGGCCTGTATTCCTTGCGCTTGTAGAATTTCTTGGGGTTTTCTTTCTTGTGCTAAGCTTGAACCTTAGCACTCTCAGAGAACTTACTGACATGTGGGTTATTAGAAAAATGAGTGAAGCCGGGCGTGGTGGCACATGCCTGTAATCCCAGCACTTGGGAGGCACAGGCAGGCAGATTTCTGAGTTCAAGGCCAGCCTGGTATACAGAGTGGGTTCCGGGACAGGGCTACACAGAAAATCCCTGTCTTGAAAAACCAAAAGAAGAAGAAGAAGAAGAAGAAGAAGAAGAAGAAGAAGAAGAAGAAGAAGAAGAAGAAGAAGAAGAAGAAGAAGAAGAAAAGAAGAAGAAGAAGAAGAAGAAGAAAAGAAGAAGAAGAAGAAGAAGAAGAAGAAGAAGAAGAAGAAGAAGAAGAAAGAAAAGAAAAAGAAAAATGAGTGAATGATTTCTCTGTGCAGGCACTAAAGATTTAGAGTCCATGAGCTTAGAAGAATGGCAAAGTGTCAGGAAGCAAATACTCAAAGTAATAAACCTGTAGCTGTGTTTGGACTGATGATATGGCTCAGCAGGTAAATGGGCTTGCTGAGCATACCAGACAACCCAAATTCAAGCTCTTTCTTTTAGCTACACTGTTCTATTTTTCAAACTCCTTGGGTATTGGCATGTTTATACTTTGTTTTTGTCAGCATCTGTGCATCTAAGTCATTTGTATAAATCAGTTAGCATTAGAATCCTATTACTCTATTCTATTCATGCAGGACACTAAATTCATTAAAAAAAAATGGAGTCTAACATGAACCTGTTGCGGTAAATCTTCAACCCTAATAGGCCCATGCAAAGAACACACAACTCAGTTATACTATTATAAATTATAAAAGGCACAGCTAAATTCAACAGAAATGCCACTACACTACTCTGTTCCTCATCTATGAAACACCAAGCTTCTTGTGGATCTTCTGGGCCATGTGCTACTGCTCCATCTTCCTTCCACCTCTTCTCTTATTCATCCTCCTTTCTCTACTACATCTCCTTGTCTCCCCCTCCTCCTTCTCTACCTCTCTTTAAAACTCCCAGCCCCACCTTTTTCTTGAACTGCCTAATCAAAGGCTCTAACCTTCATTTGACCAGTTAACATGGGGAGAGTGTTCAACTGAAATCACTTGATTATGTGATCTATGCCTCATCAAGGAACCACTCTAAAGGTAGCACAATTAATACCAAAATACAAACAATGATCCACAGCATTTCTCCCTTTTGTCCACTTAAGAGACTCTTTTCTCTCTGATATACATTGAGCACAACTCTTACCATTTTGCAATTTATAAAGTATAAACAAACTTAACACACAGTCCAACAATTTTGTCATTTAGATAAATCACTCTACCATCTATCCTAACTTAAAAGGCTTGCAATTCTTCCTTGAATTATGTTTTTGGTTTTTATTGTATTGCATTTTTATTGGATATATTCTTTATTTACATTTCACTTCCCTTTCCCTGGTTCCTCACCCCCCCAAAGGTTCCAAATGCCCTTTTCCCTCCTCTTGTTCCCCCATCCACCCCTTCCCACTTCCCTGTTCTGGTATTCCCCTACACTGATGCATTGAGTCTTTCCAGAACCAGGGTCAACTCCTTCCTTCTTCTCCAACATCATTTGGTATGTGGATTGTATCTTTGGTGATTCACGATTCTAGGCTAATATCCACTTATCAGTGAGTGCATACCATGGGTATTCTTTTGAGACTGGGTTACCTCACTTAGGATGATGTTTTCCAGCTCCATCCATTTGTCTAAGAATTTCATGAATTCATTGCTTCTAATGGCTGAATAGTACTCCATTGTGTATATATACCACATTTTTTGTATCCATTCTTCCATTGCTAGACATCTGGGTTCTTTCCAGCTTCTGGCCATTATACATAAGGCTGCTATGAACATAGTAGAGCATGTATCCTTATTACATGCTGGAGAATCTTCTGGGTATATGCCCAGGAGTGGTATGGCAGGGTTCTCCGGAAGTATGTCCAGTTTTCTGAGGAACTGCCAGACTGATTTCCAGAGTGGTTGTACCAGCTTGCAATCCCACCAACAAGGTGGAGGAGTGTTCCTCTTTCTCCACATCCTCGCCAACACCTGTTGTTTCCTGAGTTTTTAATCTTAGCCATTCTGACTGGTGTGAGGTGAAATCTCAGGGTTGTTTTGATTTGCATTTCCGTAATGACTAATGATGTTGAACATTTCTTAAGGTGCTTCTCAGCCATCCGAATTTCTTCAGGTGAAAATTCTTTGTTTAGCTCTGTACTCCATTTTTTGATAGGATTATTTGGTTTTCTGGGGTCTACCTTCTTGAGTTCTTTGTATACATTGGATATTAGTCCTCTGTCAGATGTAGGATTGGAGAAGATCTTTTCCCAATTTGTTGGTTGCTGATTTGTCCTTTTGACAGTGTCTTTTGCCTTACAGAAACTTTGTAATTTTATGAGGTCCCATTTGTCTATTCTTGATTTTAGAGCATAAGCTATTCGTTTTCTGTTCAGGAAATTTCCCCCTGAGCCAATGTCCTCAAGGGTCTTTCCCAGTTTCTTTTCTATTAGTTTCAGTATGTCTGGTTTTATGTGGAGGTCCTTGATCCACTTGTAGTTGAGCTTGTACAAGAAGATAAAAGTGGATCAATTCTCATTATTCTGCATGCTGACCTCCAGTTAAGCCAGCAGCATTTGTTGAATAGGCTATCTTTTTTCCACTGGATGTTTTCAGCTCTTTTGTCGAAGATCAATTGACCATAGATATGTGGGTTCAATTCTGGGTCTTCAATCCTATTCCATTGATCCACCTTCCTGTCAAACCTATTTCTTCTCTCTCAATGATAAACATTGGGTTAGCTATGAGACTATAATCAGTCTTCAACCCCATCAGAAATTCGAGAACAACTTAAATATTACCTAAAAATATAAGGAGCACAACCCATAGCTTCCAAAACTTGAATAATTTATAGAGACAGTTGATCACCTGGACAGTCCTTCATTCCTCAAAATGATGGATCATCAGGCTTCAGCATTCTGACCCAAGATCATCTGATAGACCTTTGTAATTCAGAATGTTGAAGAATTGATGACCCTATCTCGGCAGAGATTATCAGTCAACTATTCCTCATAGTGTGTCATTTTTCTGGACAATATTTTTGTCTGTAGATGGACTGAGGCAGTTCTTGCCTAGTGACTGTCTTGCCACAACTGGAGCAACTCTATTGATGCTCAGATTCTTCTTCAAATCAAAGAATGGAGTGTTGGCAGGGTCAAGCATATACCTAGTCAAATGATCCTTCATAAAGGAATGGCCATTTCTTTAGGTGTTTCTTGGCCATTTGGTATTCCTCAGTTGAAAATTCTTTGTTTGGCACAGTACACCATTTTTTGTAGGGTTATTTGATTCTCTGTAGTCTTGAACTTCTTGAGTTCTTAGTATATATTGGATATTAGCTCTCTATCAGATGTAGGATTGGTCAAGATCTTTTCCCAATCTTATGGTTGCAGTTTTGTCCTGTTGATAGTGTCCTTTGCGTTACAGAAGATTTGCAATTTTATAAGGTCCTTAGAGCATAGGTCATTGGTGTTCTGTTCAGGAAATTTTCCCCTGTGCCCATGGGTCAAGGCTCTTCCCCACTTTCTCATCTATGAGTTTCAGTGTATCTGGTTTTATATGGAGGTCCGTGATCCACTTGGACTTGACCTTTGTACAGGGAGATAAGAATGGGTTGATTTGCATTTTCCTACATGCTGCCAGTTGAACCAGCATCATTTGTTTAAAATGCAGTCTTTTTTCCACTGGATGTTTTTAGTTTCTTTGTCAAAGATAAAGTGACCATAGGTATGGGGGTTCATTTAAGGGTCTTCAATTCTATTTCATTGATCTTCCTGCCTCTCTGTGTACTAATACCATACAGTTTTTATCACCACTGTTCTGTAATACAGCTTGATATTAGGGACGGTGATCTTGCTAGAAGCTCTTTTATTGTAGAGAATACTTTTTGCTATCCTGGGTTTTTTGTTATTCCAAATGTATTTGCAAATTGCTCTTTGTAACTCTATAAAGAATTGATTTCTAATTTTGATGGGGATTGCATTGAATCTGTAGACTGCTTTCAGCAAGATGGCAATTTTTACTACATTAATCTGGGCAATCCGTGAGCATGGGAGATCCTTCCATCTTCTAAAATCATCTTTGATTTCTTTCTTCAGAGACTTGAAATTCTTATCATACAAATCTTTCATTTACTTGGTTAGAGTCACACCAAAATATGTAATATTATTTGTGACTATTGTGAAGGGTGTTGTTTCCCTAATTTCTTTCTCAGTGTATTTATCCTTTGAGTATAGAAAGGCTACTGATTTGTTTGAGTTACTTTTATATCCAACCACTTTGCTGAAGTTGTTTATCATCTTTAAAAGTTCTCTGGTGGAATTTGGGGGGGTCACTTAAGTATACCGTCATATCATCTGCAAATAGTGATATTTTGGCTTCTTCCTTTCCAATTGGTATCCCTTTGACTTGCTTTTGTTATCTAATTGCTCTAGCTAGAACTTCAAGTACTATATTGAGTAAATATGGAGAGAGTGGGTAGCATTGTCTAGTCCCTGATTTTAGTGGGATTGCTTCAAGTTTCTCTCCATTTAGTTTGATATTGGCTGTTGGTTTGCTGTATATTGCTTTTACTATGTTTAGGTATGGGTCTTGAATTCCTGATCTTTCCAAGACATGAAAGGATGCTGAATTTTGTTAAATGATTTTTCAGCATCTAATGAAATACATCCTTAGTTATCAGGGAAATGCAAATCAAAACAACCCTGAGATTCCACCTCATACCAGACAGTAGCTAAAATCAAAAACTCAGGTGGCAGCAGATGCTGGCAAAGATGTGAAGAAAGAGGAACAGAGGAACACTCCTGCATTGCTGGTGGGATTGCAAGCTGTTAAAACCACTCTGTAAATCAGTTTGGCGGCTCCTCAGAAAATTGGACATAGTATGGCCTGAAGACCCAGCTATACCACTAATATAAATATATATATATATAACACCTAGAACCATACACCCCAACATAAAACACTGGGATGACGATCTACTTTTGTCCCAGCTAAATTGGAGTAAAGAATTTCCTTCTGAGGGGCCAAAGGGAAATAAGAAAAATTGGCTTTGTCAAAGGAGAGCTTGATGGCATCATTTGCCTTCCAGTAACTATGTGCTGATTAAGTGCATTGCTTAGCTAACATTGTGACTCTGACAGCCTGAAAGGCTGTATAGTTGAGATTGCTGTTCTGGAAAAAGTTCTGGAAGCAAATGTTTAAAAGAAACAGCTTCGATGTAGTTGAGGTAGAATAAAACAAGGAACTAGAATAGAAGGTCTCAGAATCTCATCATCCAAGAGTGTGAATCTAGTCAGGTCTGTTTTTCTCTTCTTTCATCCTACAGGATATAAACTTACAAGCAACACATATATTTGTAAAGGCATCCATACCAAGCATACAGTGTGCACAGATTGGTTAAAAAATTATCGATAAAGAAAGATGGCCGCCTTTCTTCAGTGATTAATTTGATCACATAATCAAGTTGCAATAAAAATTTCTAAACATGCCATCTTAAAGGATGGTATGTAATAACAAGTCATGACAATTTTATACCCAATAATTGTTATTGGCCATGTATAGACATTTTAGTCTCAACTATCAGAACTATCTCCATATACAGAGACATAGACATCACCACATATACATCACCTATTTTGTTGAATCTGTTAGTATCCCTTTTTTCTCCATCATAAAAGTCTTCAGCAGGTCTCCCTTTGTCATGTCTGATTCTTATGAACTTGAAAGGAACCCATAGCTTTTCTTTTCCTGTGGAAACATAGGCATAACTCCTCCCCCAGCATAACATTTTTCCTGTTTTCCATTCTGATGTAAGACTATCTGTAATATAAACAGGCTGAATAAGTTCAGGAGTTTTTTTTTCCACGATCCAATGTCTTTGAGCAGCTGTAGTATTTTGTTCATTAGCATTTTAAAAATTTAAGGTTAATAAAGTTCTATGTAATCTATCTTTGGTGGGGGTACTGTTACTCCCTTTTGCCTGTTAAGCATCTCCCTTAAAGTTTGATTAGATCACTCCACAATCTCTTCTGTAGGATTGTGTCATATGCTTGTAACATGTTTTATATTATGACATATAAAAACTGCTTCATGTTATTACAGATATATGCTGGACCATTGTCTGTTTTAATTTATATGGGTATTCCCATAATGGTCATAACTTATAACAAATGTGTAATGACAGAATCCACCTTTTCAGAAGCTAAGGCAGTTGCCCATTGAAATTCTGAATATATATATATATATATATATATATATATATATATATATATATGTCTGTAGTATGATGCACATATTCCAGTTTACCAAACTCTGTAAAATGAAAGACATCAACTTACCAAATTTCATTTCTTTGGGTGCTCTTAGGGTTAGTTCCTGTAGGTAGTGGAGTTTGGATATATAATGTGGAAGTATGATATTACCTCAAATTTCCTTGGCTTCTTGACAAGTGGCAGAGAATTCTTTCTTTAAACCTTTGCTGGAAACATGGTGGGGTTTATTTTATAGAATTCTGATGCCTCTAGTGTACTTCCTATCAATAGCTGTTCAATTTCATTATTACCTTGAGACAGAAAGCCTGTCAGAACTGTATGGGATCATATGTGTGTTAAATATAGTGAATTTCTCCTATTTCTTATTATTTGCTGTAGCTGAATAAATAGTGAAGTCAATTCAGAGTCATACTGAATAAGTTCAGAAGCCTCTATGTATAAAACAACCCTTTCTGCATAATGAGATTCAGTTACTATATTAACAGACTCTTGAAAATTGATGATACCCTGAGTATTGCATACAAGTCAGATTTTTAAACTGACTTATAGGGACTCTCAGCCATCTTACTTACATTTTCCGATTTATATCCTGCCTTTCCTGATTTACTGGCATTAGTGTAAAGTCTAACCCTAACCCTAACCCTAATCCCTAACCCTAACCCCTAACCCTAACCCTAACCCTAACCCTAACCCTAACCCTATCCAGATATAAATATTCTTTCCAGAATATTTATATCTGGATCCTCTCCCCCCCCCATGCTATTCCCCACTCATTCCCCCCCCCCACGATTTCTCTGTTCTGGGTCTACAATACTGGATCCAATCTTTACAGGCCCAGGGTCCTCTCCTTTTTTTCTTCTTGAGAGTCATTTGACTTGCTAATTGTGCCTTGAGTATTTAGGGCTTCTGGGCTCCTGATTTACTGGCATTAGTGTAAAGTGTAGGGGATTCAGATATTGGAGTCCCTTTTGTTATATGAGGGAGAATCCAATTAGTTCTTTTTATGAACTGAAGTCCCTTTCTTTACCACAATTTCAGCTGGGTCCATTCCGACTAATTGTGGAAGTCTAATTTTTCCTTTAAGTATCAACTCAGAGCACTTTTCAATGTAGGTTTTTAGTTTCTTACTCTGTTTATGTGCTAAAAATATCCATTCTAAGGTATAATCTTCCCTCTACACTAGAATTCCTATAGGGGAATGAGGAGAAGGTAAGATGACTAAGATGCAGACCATCTTTGGATCAATAAAAGCTGGATGTGTATCTTGGAACTTACTTTCTAACAGATCTAAGTCCTTCTCAGTCTTGGTTGATAATTTCCTTTGGCTATTTACATTTTTATCACCTTATAAGATTTGAAATAAATGGCTTAGCTCTTGAGGGGTCAAGCCAATCTCAGGCTACAGACAGTTAATATCACCCATAGCTTCAGTAAATCATTAATTGGTTTCTTCGGATTTGCACCTTTTATGGCCTAACATTTCACGGACTTATCCTATATTCTGAATAATTGATAGAATCCCCTCTCTGCATTTTTTCAGGGGTGATTTGCAATCCCCAGCAAGGCATGATTTTTTTTCACTTCATCAAACATTCTTTCCAGAATATTTATATCTGGATCAGCCTATAGGATGCCACCCATATAATGATAAAAAATGGACTGGGGAAGTGGTTTGCCAATCATCTCCAATAGCTGTGGAACAAAATATTGACACAAAGTAGGGAGGTATATGCAACATTTCTTGTGGCATGACTTTCCAATGATATACTTTTATTGGGCGACCTCTACTGAAGTTGGGTACTGAGAAAGCAAACATTTCCTTATCATGTTCATGTAGAGGAATTGAGAAAAAGCAGTCTTGTAGTTCAACCACTATGAAAGGCCATTTCTTTGTTGTTTTTAATTTTTATTTTCTATATTCTATGTTTACATTCCAAAGGCTTTCCCCTTTCCCAGTTACCCCCCACCATATGTCCCATGATTCCTCTCCCCCCCATGCTATTCCCACTCATTCCCCCCCCCACAATTTCTCTGTTCTGGGTCTACAATATTGGATCCAATCTTTACAGGCCCAGGGTCCTCTCCTTTTTTTCTTCTTGAGAGTCATTTGACTTGCTAATTGTGCCTTGAGTATTTAGGGCTTCTGGGCTCATTAATATCCACTTATCAGTGATTGCATGTCGTGTGTATTCTTTTGTGATTGGGTTAGCTCACTTAGGATGATAGTTTCCAGATCTAACCATTTACCTACAAATTGCATGAGTTCATTATTTTTAATTGCTGAGTAGTTTATACTCCATTGTATAAATATACCACATTTTTTGTATCCATTCCTCTTTTGAGGGATATCTGGGCTCCTTCCAATTACTTGCTATTATAAACAAGGCGGCTATAAACATAGTGGAGCATGTGTCTTTATTGTATGCAGAGGAATTAAGCAACAAGGAAGGCAATGGGATTTTAGGCTGCAAGGAACCTATTGGCTGAATAAGCTTATAAATTACTCTAAGATCTCTCAACATTCTCCATTTGCCAGATTTTTTTTTAAAGACAAATACTGGAGAATCAAAAGGCTAGTAGACTTCTACATGCTGAGCTTCCAGCTGCTCCTGAACTAGCTGTTCTAATGCCTGTGGGTTTTCTTTTGTCATGGATCATTGATCAATCCAAATAGGTTAGTCAGTCAAGTGCCTTAGTGGTAAGAGCTAAGACTGTTGGTATCTTACTAGCAGTGGCTGTTTGGGGGTAGAACTAACTTGTCAGGCTCTGCTGTTTCTTGTTTATAGATAGCCTGGACAGTCTCTAGTCTTTGATAATATTCCCTAACTAAATTAAAATTTTTTATTAGCAGCATGACAAGTTTTCTAACCAGACATTGAAACTGAAGGGATATTAATTTGTGTTTTTCACTGCTGTAGTAGATATATTCCCCATAAGTTAATGGCCTCAATTTTCCTACCTGAATTTCAGGTCCTGTACATTTAAGCCAACTGGTGCTTTGCTTTATTTGGGATAAAATACTAACTCCTTGGAATAGAATGTCTACTTCTTGACAAATTGCCAAATTGCAAGCCAAGATTTTAGAGACATAATGGTGACATCTGCTACAGTGTTGACCATTCCTTCAATCTCAATATCGTTTACTAGTATTCTTGATTTTGGTCTTTGATCCTCCACAGAAGTTTGCCAAAATAGTCATTTTGGGCTCCATTTTAGGTTTTTTGAATTGTCTTTAAAATTTGCCTCAGTCTTGTTTTCTGGTCTCACAACATCTGTTTTTGAAGCAGTGGTGTTTAATTGTCCTGAGGAAGAGAACTCTCCCTGCCTGGCATTGGGGCCTGCAAGAGGTCCCCTGGGAGTGTTTTGGTAGGCTATTGCTACATTTGTCTGTTGTTGGTATACATTCCCATGCTAAATGTTGGCTTATATCAAGTCTTTGACATGATCCAGAAGGCATAGGCCCCATTTTGATATTACTTTGGATTTTTTGTTGTTGTGTTTTGTTTTGTTTTGTTTTTTTCCTGCAGTTATTTCTGAAATGACCCTGCTCACCACAATTAAAACATTTGAAAAATCTTAGGCCACCTCTAGGTCTCTAGTGGCAGCTTCTTTTATTACATTCATATCAGGCAAGTGAGGTCTAATGTTAACTGTATGTCTAAACCACTCATCTACTGATTCTGACCTTGCTCTTGGTGGTCTGATTACTTCTTTGCATTCAGCATTCATATTTTCAAAGGCTAAATACTAGATTATCACCTTTCTTGCTGTTGAATCTGATACACTCCTTTCCACAGCTGAGGTTAGCCTTTGCAAAAAGTCAGGGATGGTTTCCTTTGGACCTTGCATTACTTGAGTAAACGGTTAAAGTCTTTTACTTGATTCTGTGTATGTATTTGTCCCTAGCCTTTAAGCCTGTCAATCAACACAATGCCAAAGTTTATTTAGCATATACAGCCTGCACCTCTACCTTAGCAAAGTGACCTTCACCAAGCAGCTGATCTGTGGAAATCTTGGGCTCTATTTTGATGTCCTATCTCCCTTGCCTCTTCTCTTCACCAGGAGAACCACTGTAAAATATGTGGAAGGTTCTAGTATTGCTCCTGCCAAATTCTTCCTGTCTCGGGGGATTATTCTATTTTTAATAGCCCAAGAAGTCAGGATTTGTTTTACAGATGTTGAATGCTTTCCAAAATCAATAACACTCTCCTTACATATCCTCAGTTCTTACACAACCATGGGTTGACATTCAAACTCCTGATAAACCCATGGATGACTATCATCTATAGATCTTTGTTGTATACTAATCAGATAAACTAAAGTTTGCTTTTTAATAACTTTTGGTTGGCTGGTTTTTTTTTAATCTTTTGTCTCTACTTGAGTATTTTCCTTAATTGAACTTTTAAATTCCTCCCTTAAGGCTTTGTTCATGCTTTGTATTTCTTCTTTTGTCACTACTATTGTTCCTGTATTCTCTGTTCAAATTAAATCTGTTTAAATCTGTCCACATTTAAAATTTTCTTTATATTGAAATTATGATATTCTGCTCTCCATTTTATTTTGACAGCTTAATTTTAAATAGTTATTCTCCAAGTCTCGCTTTCAATCCTCATTAATTTCTCTTTCCTTCTCAGTCTGATCTATGAGTTCCTGTGTCTTCAATTCTAATGTTTCCTCTAGGTCATGTTGCCAAGTCTTAGATTTCTCTTTCTGCTGTTCATGCTGCTCTATAAATTCCTGTGTCTTCTGTTGTAGGCCCTGATTCCATAATTTTAGCCTCTCTTTATGTTGTAATTCTGATATTGTACCAGCTGCCTTACTTTGATTTACTAGCTTTAGTAAATTATCCTCTAGACTTTGCTCATTTTGACCTATTAAATCCTTAACCTTTAGTTGTAGTGTTTCCTCTAATCTCTTTTCTAAGGTATGTAACTTTTTAATCTGTCTTTTGAGAAGATATAGTAAATCTAGAGAATAAATATTGTAGAACTAGTAAATAACAGGATGTGTATTTGCTTTAAATTCATCCCTGTCAAACAATTTAAAATATCATCCCCAAAAGCCCAAAAGGTATTTATTGTGTTTCTCACCTTTAACTTACAAATTATATGTATGCATGTATGTATATGTGTATACACACACACACACATATTACTTATTCCCTGATTTGGAGCCCTGTGTACATTTGGCTCCCTCTATTGCTTGCTTCAGAACCTTGCAGTCCTCTCCAATTCTTTTATTCCCAGGGAGGGGCTAACTGTAGAAAGAAGTGAATGCCACTTAGCTGGCTCTCTGTTATTTGTTTAGGTTGCAGGTGGCAACATGTATGTATGTGCTTTTTGCTAATTCTATACATATGAGATCATTCTCTCTGCTTTAAGAAGAAAAAATTGTACTTCTTTATCTCTAATTCAGATGCTATGTTTCTATTCATTGGCCAAATGCTTTGCCTATTATTTCCCAGTAATGTGCTAAATAGGAAGGGTGAAATCTGGCTTATTCCAGACCTCAGATGGAAATGACTACAATCTTCTCAACCAAGTGTGATTTTTAGCTACCAGTATTTAATACACAGTGTTCCATGTTGAGGTACTTTTCTTCTTCCGCTACTTTGTTGATGTTTTTATTTCACAGAAAGATGTTGAGAAAGATGTAGTTGTTCCAATTTGTATTCCAGCACGTGGGACAGTAAATAGAGAGACCATCTAACTTTGAGGGCAGCCAAGAGTACTGAGTTCCAAGCCAGCTTAGAATACAGAGTCTCAAAACTCACTGTTTTATTAAAGGCCTATTTTGTATGCTTGGCCTTAAATAAAGATTTCAGTTTTTTGCTTCACCCTTTTTCTGTGACATTTTCATGTGTTGAACAATCTTCCCATTCCAAAAGTAAGCTCTACCCATTCATGTTACAAGTTTGGTTATAACTCATACCTCCATAATATCAGTAATTTCTCATTCCATGATTGTTTCAGGACCTCAGAAGCTCGGTGCTTAAAATCTGCAGGTTTCTGGGGAAAGAACTAAGTGAAGAAGATGTGGATGCTGTTGTGAGACAAGCTACGTTTCAGAACATGAAAAACGACCCACTAGCAAATTACGAACACACTATAAAACATGAACTTGGAACAAAAAATGAGACGGGAAGTTTCCTTCGCAAAGGTGGTATTCAGTGGTCTGTCGTAGCAAAAGTGTCGAGTGTTCCCACGAGTTTTTATATGTAGGAGAAATAATCTGTGCTTCCAATGAATATTTTGAGGTGATAATGATATTTGGAAGAATGAAATACTTTACCTGACAGAGGGTCTAAAGTTCTAGTAGTATTTTAGTACAAAATCTGACAATTTCAATTTACTAATTTAATATGACTTTCGCCCTTTTGGCCCATACAAATCAACTTTTTAAAGTGTGCCAACAGTTTTATCCTAGGCAATAGATGTGTTAAAATGAAGATTCTAATTCAGTGTTGTTGGTTTGTTATTTTGATTTTCTCTGGTTTGTCGTTGTTGCTGCGGGTGATAGTGGTCGCGATGTGAGTTTGTGAGAATGAAAATGTGTGTGTTTCTCTCTGTGAGTGTGTGTGTGTGTGTGTGTGTGTGTGAGAGAGAGAGAGAGAGAGAGAGAGAGAGAGAGATTCACATTCATAGTATAGCCTAGGTAAACATGGCTTGATTTCATATTGCTCTTGCCTCTGCAACACACCCCTCCCAATATTTGTAACTTGAAAATGAGTTAGGTTTGAAGAGATTTTCCATAAAAACTATAAAAATTAGAATGATGTCTGAATACGCTTATCTGATATTAATTGAATTTGATCAAAGGCATTATACATTCTTATAATTCCATTATAAGCTAGGAGGTGTGGATAAGAATGAAATTTTTCTTATAATACTCTTTGAACACCATTATTATGGACAACAGTTTATAAATTATTATCTCTGGATTTTTATATATTGCAGAAACTCTTATTTGTCTCTTCTGCACATAATATAAACTGTCACATTTCATTCTCAACAAGACCATATGTCTTACCGAGAATAGCTTGCCATTTGTCCCAAATGCAAATAATAATTTAACATTGTGGTCTCTGATAGCTTAATATCCCAAATAGCTATTTGCCCTTTAAATTATATATTTTATATTCCAAATTCTGTTTTGTTTTGAATTGTTTTGCTTTTTCAAGACAGGGTTTCTCTGAATAACCCTGAAACTTGCTCTGCACACCAGGCTGGCCTTGAACTCATGGAGATCTGCCTGCCTCTACCTTTCAAGTGACATTATTAAAAGCATCTGCCACTACCAACTGGATATTTCAAATTTCATCTAGTAAAGTAATAACACTGGATCGTCTGACACTCTGTGTCACTTTGACTTACTTGCTGAAACCTTGAGAACTCGTATTTTGTGTTTGGAAAAAACTTACACGTATCTCATAAGGTTCTGTATGAAGTAAGGTATATTTTCTTAATTTAATAATAAATAGATGGCAAAATGTAGCTTTAAAATTCTAATATATTTTAAATGTGAAAGGGTTCTTCTTTCTAAAAATTAGTTATTATTAGGTAGTACCAGCTAGTGATATCTATTCACTATGCTCTTAAACTGAAGTTTATTTTACCTATCAGTGATGTAAGGAGAGATATACAGTGGATCCCCACTGAGAGCTCAGTGATTTGTAGGGTGATATATAAACAGTAGAATTTCGTTTACTTAGGGACTGCCCTGTTCTTCTCCCATTAGGTGCTGTTGGAGACTGGAAACATCATTTGACTGTGGATCAAAGTGAAAGATTTGACAAGACATTTTATATGAAAATGAAAAATATCCTCTTAAAATTTATCTGGGATATAAATGAGGAATAGAACATTAATCACCATGTGAAAAAATCATATGAAATTGTACTAACACAAGGCTGTCATTTATGCATTTCTCTCACTTAACTTTTAATTGTAAAGCATAATTCATGGACAAAAAGGAATACATTGTGCCTAGTCTGTTTGGTATGACAGGAATTTCAAAGAGAGCTACTAGCATTGGTTTCATTAACAAAACAACAACAAAAAAAACCAAAAGAACAAACCAAACAACAATAACAAAAACAAAACAATGGTGTAACAGAAAGCATAAAATACAGCTCATAGATATATTTTTGAGTATTCTATTGTTCATGTTTTCCCCTCAATTAATTTAGAATCAAACAACCATTTACAATCCTTTTATTCTTCTAATTAAAATATAATTCACCTTGTTCAAAATCAGTAAGTTTGATGAAATGTGCTGTGCAAAATAAAGACAAATGGCATATTTAAACATATGCCTTTTAATAACAGTGTAACAGGTTTCAGTTTGCTAGACATAAAATCAAAGGTTAAACATTTGCCAGTTTAATTAACAAGGTACAAGCATGAGAACATTCTGCTTTCATCTATCTCTAGTTGAATCCATGACATACCAATTTAATGATTAAACATTTAATATAACATCAATTTAATAACTAGAAATATAGGTGCACCTAAAATTTTCCTTGAAGAAGAAATGTAATTAATAATTAAATGTAGACAAAATGTTGAGTAAATTTGGATTATGAACATATATGGTAGCAACATTCCTAACAGTCATCATGTGGTACGAGCACATGTTGGTCACATTTACATCACTGTAACAAAATATCCAAAATTACTAATTTGTGGAAATCAAAAACTGATTTTGTTTTGTGGGTTCAACTGTTTTTTATTCGATATATTCTTTATTTACATTTCAAATGATTTCCCCTTTTCTGGATTCCCCCTCCCCGAAATTCCCATAAGCCTTCTTCCCTCCCCCTGTTCCCCAATCAACCCCTTCCTGCATCCTTGTCTTGTTATTCTCCTACACTGCTGCACTGAGTCTTTCCAGAACCAGGGGCCTCTACTTCCTTCTTTTGGGGATCACTTGATATGTGAATTGTGTATTGGGTATTCAGAGCTTCTGGGCTAATATCCACTTATCAGTGAGTGCATACCATGTGTGTTCTTTTGTGATTGGGTTACCTCACTTAGGATGATATTTTCCGGTCCCAACCATTTGCCTAAGAATTTCATGAATGTATTGTTTTTAATAAATGAGTAGTATTCCATGGTGTAAATATATCACATTTTCTGTATCCATTCCTCCACTGAGGGACATCTGGGTTCTTTCCAGCTTCTGGCTATTACAAATAGGGCTGCTAAGAACATGGTGTAGCATGTGTCCTTATTACATGCTGGGGAATCCTCGGGGTATATGCCCAGGAGTGGTATAACAGGGTCCTCCGGTAGTATCATGGCCAGTTTTCTGAGCGCCAGACTGATTTCCAAAGTGGTTATACCAGCTTGTAATCCCACCAGCAATGGAGGAGTGTTCCTCTTTCTCCACATCATTGCCAGCACCTGCTGTCTCCCAAGTTCTTGATCTTGGCCATTTTGACTGGTATGAGGTGAAATCTCAGGGTTGTTTTGATTTGCATTTCCCTGATGACTAAGAATGTTAATAATTCTTTAGGTGTGTCTCAGCCATTCGATATTCCTCGGGTGAAAATTCTTTCTTTGGCTCTGTACCCCATTTTTAACAGGGTTACTTGGCTATCTGGAATCTAGCTTCTTGAGTTCTTTGTATATATTGTATATTAGCCCTCTGTCAGATGTAGGGCAGGGTTGGTAAAGATCTTTCCCCAATTTGTTGGTTGCTATTTTGTCCTATTGACAGTGTCCTTTACTTTGCAGAAACTTTGTAATTTTATAAGGCCCATTTGCCAAGTCTCGATCTTAGAGCATAAGCTATTGATGTTCTGTTCAGGAAATTTTCCTCTGTGCCCATGTGCTCAGGGCTCTTCCCCAGTTTCTTTTCTATTATTGTCAGTGCATCTGGTTTTATGTGGAGGTCCTTGATCCATTTGGACTTGAGCTTAGTACAAGGAGATAAGAATGGATCAATTTGCATTCTTCTGCATGCTGTCTTCCAGTTGTGGGTACAACTGTTTTAAGTACACTTTTAACTTACTATAAAATGTGGCAGAACAAATACTTCTCGACACAATCACTAGATGCAAAGAGAAGAAAAAGCAGGAAGCTTAGGGCTAATACCCCATTCAAGATCATGCTTCCAAGCATATGAGTTCCTTCCATTTGGCCATTATAGTATGTCCTAATAGCACCAGGGCCTAAGCACAAGCCTTTATTGTTTGACCATTTGATTAAGATAATACGTATCACACTGCCCCTGTATACAGAAATGCATAGGTAAAGTGGTGGCACTTGAAATGATCATGGTATATTTTAAATTCATTTGTTGTTTTGGGGATTTTGTTGGAGTAATTTTGAGACAGGATCTATCTACATTGTCCTGACAGTCCTGCACTCACTTATATACATCAGACTGAGCTTAGACTGGCCTGACTCTGACTCCTGCATGCTGGGATTAACATTGTGCACCACTAATTCTGGCTTGTTTCACATTCTTTAACTATGTGGCAAATACACGAGAGAATCCATTTAAGAGGAGAAAGATGTACTTTGGTTCTGGGGTCCAGAGATTCATTCCATGGTTAGATAGCTTCATTTTTTCAGGATCCATGATGGCAAAGAGCATCATGTTAAATCTGTTGCACAAGTGACTTTGTCAAATATTTTGTTGCAAATAAGACTAATTTTATCCTAATCTGTCTACACAAAATATATTATTTCATTAAAGTATTTTTATGGAGTTCTAGAAAGGAATTTTATTGAACCTATGCAGAAATATAAAAAAGTTGTAAGAAATAGAAAGGGGTTTATAGATTGTCAAGCATACTGGAATGCATATTGACAATGGAGCTCAGTGGTTGGATATAAAATTCCTATTCCAAGTGAGGTTAAGCAGAGAATCATATATAACAAAGGATTTACATCACACAGTTTAGAAATTTTATTTTTGGAAAATCCAGTCCTAGGGGAATGAAAGGTAGCATCTGGTACAGGCTAAAAAAAAAAAAAGAATCTTGAAGAAGTTGTGGCTCTGTTTCATGAGGTCAAGGGGTTGACAGATAATTCAGATACCATCACTTCAGTTGAAGACTAAAGATTGGAAACTTTACCAAAGACCAAACTGTTTTTTCTTGCTGCCTCTCTAAAGGTGGTGGCCATTCCAAGGAACGTCTGTCTCTCAACTTCAAGGAAAACAGCTATCTAGAAAATAACCAGGGAACTGATCTTCAAGGGGGGCACATATGGACGTATTTCCATCTTCAAGACCTCTTGTTGAATCGAAGCTAATATCCCCATTGTACAGAATGTGCCAGGCTCCTGTGTAAGACCATGACAAAGGCACTGCACCAGGATGGACTGCCAACCCCTCAGTCTCTCCTCCCATCCAGAATCCATTTAGATGAATCAGATTAGATACATGTGTTGCTTGTTCAGCGATTTAAAAAAGCCAAAGAGAATGTGGAATTCTAGAAAACTGCTTGAGCAAAGTGCAGTTAACGTGACCTTATCAACTCCACCGAGTAATTTCAATTATAGCAGGATTAGGACATCAACTAGAACTAGTCTAAGAATACAACAAAAATACAGCCAAAACCATATTGCCCATGAAAGTCATAATTTTGATTATTTAAAAAATCCAATCTATGGGGGGAAAAAAAGAAGACAACAGTCTAGAGGAGGTAGTTGTGAGACAGGCACCAAGAATACTGTTGCAAGAGCTTCTAAGGGCAACTGCCAGTCACTTTCCAGAGGCCGCTATATTGTGCATGTCAGCCTGAGTTCATTCACTAGGGCTATCACAATACTCACTGTGGTAATGTAGTCCTGAGAGCTGCAGACGTTAAGTGCGTTTGGGAAGCTGTCCCATACTGAATGATAACACTGAGAATTTTGGAAGCTTTCTGAGCAGAAAGATCACATTTCTCTGCCCAGGAACATGGCAAACATTGCTCTCAAATACTGCATGGAACTCTAAACTCTTCAGAATGTTGATGAAGACTATGTAGGATACGTAACTGTAAAATTAGTCCTGCTAATCATGTGAGATTGCTTTCCATCCCTTAGTGTCTTCTTCAGTTTCTTTATTTGGTGTCTTTACATGTTATTGGTAGAGATCTTTCACTTTCTTGTTTAATTTCTTGTTTAATTTGATACCAACTAATTTGGCATGCAAAGGAGGACAATTATTGCTAGGAGAAAAACAGGACTTGGGGATATTTTGTGAATTGCCCAATAGTTTAAAGTACAACTCAGTGTGCATTCAATAAAACTCCTTAAAAGAAGGAATCATCCATATTTACATTTGAAAAGTTGTGAACAGACTTGCATTTGAATAACGTATCATATGGAGTATGTGGTACGAATAAAGATTATTAAATTGTTTAAAATTCAATGATTCTCACAAAATGATGGATGTGTAAATTCATTAGTGTTTTACATTTAGACCTTCACTTTTTGCATAATTATGAGCTAATAAAAACTAATAGAAAGGTCTATTTCTGATTTATTTCCTAAATTTATGCTTTGATGTATAATAGGCTCACGATTCAGGAAAGCATGGGATGATACAAATAATCTAGTCCTATGAGCCAGCCCTCCATGAAGGAATAACCAGACCAATCCAGGTTCCAATGAATCAATAATAACATTTAATTCATAATTTTCTACAAGAAAGAATTAACTGCCAGTGCATAGGAGATTAATATGAAGTCACTGGAATTAAAGGGATGAAAAAAGAAACTGTTGTAAAACAAAAATAAGAATAAGCCCTGATACTGAAAGCCTGTGAAGAATGGTAAAGACCAGTGGATTCTTGTGTTATTCTAGGGTAAGACACGTTTTACTTTCCCAAGTAAAGGGAAATAGAGTAAAATATGATATCAAGAGTACACTGAGCTGTAGCCGGAGGCATCACACTCACAAAAAGATGATATGGCAAAAAACATGATCTTGTTCTTTCAGCTGACACTGAGACAACGATCAGCATCATTGATGCACAACAAAAACAAAGCCATTTCCAATCGTGTTTTGCTCTAGGTCCATTTTGCTGACCACTTTCAGATCTCTGAATAACATTACGGCTTCCTAGGATGTTTGAAATTTGAATATTTGAGGTATTCCTAGGACAGATTTATAAGATTTAACATTAACATTCCTGAATGATCCTAGGCAACAAATGACCAGCCTAGTGACCAACAACTTTCCTGAAATTCTAGACAAGAACCTTTTAAACTAAATATTATCTTTGTGAATATGTTTGTGCCAGATAGTTTTATGTCACTTAAGAGGAAGGAACCTCAGTGGAGAAAATGACTCCGTAAGATGAAGCTGTAGGCAAGCCTGTGGCATTCTTAATTGGTGGTTGATTGGGGAGGACCCACTGTTAATGGGTCACCTCTGAGCTGGTGTTCCTGGGTTTCATAAGCAAATCACGGGAGCAAGCCGCCACTAAACAGCACCCAAGTATGGCCTCTGTATAAGTTCCTCCTACTTTCAGGTTTCTGCCCTGTCAGAGCTCCTATTCTGACTTCCATTAATCATAAACAGTGATATGGAAACGTAAGCCAAATAAACCTTTCCTCCCCGACTTGCTTTGGTCATAATGTTTTATCACAGCACCCAAGCTAAGACCACATTTAAAATTAAAGTTAATTTTTATATGTAAGTTAAATGAATAACTTTATTATAAAAGCAAAGCACATAATATGATGTACTCCAATTATACCCAGCTGATTAGCATACTGGTGTTAAATTATATATGTACATTTATGTAATGAATGGCTAGCATCCATTTTGCAGGGTCAGGATAGAGTCAGTATTTCTCTACAGTACTCTGTGTAGTCATTATTTCTCTATAGTTTGTTCTCTGTTGCTTCTTCCTTTTCCTCTTGTTTCCCAGCAAAACAAGTATAACTTCCAGTTCAAGGTCCCTGATTGCCTTTCAGGATCTCACAGAATGGTGACTCTGGGGCTTGGCCCAGGTGATAGTAGAGTACTCTTTTATCAGAATTTACCTTTCTGTTCCATACAGGGATCAGCTAACTATTCTTCACTTTCTTAAGGCAACAGTCCATTCTCAAAATCAGATTCAGTAGGTCTTACAACAAAGGCAGCATTGTGACCTATTCCATACAAAATGACGTCCTAAGAATACAAGATGATAGGGTCATGTGAAACCAATAATTGCCTCCATCACACACTGCCCTGCCTACAGTTATTGTAGAGATCTTATATATGTTAAGTTGTTAAGTCATTAGTAGCTTTATTAGTATTTAGCTGTATGACACTTAAGTCAAGTAGAGCCAATATCCTATTGCTGAGCATTGCGAGAAGGAAGACTACAGTTGATATAAATATTATGCAAGTGAATATGATTTTACTTTCCATATTAGATGCAAATTGTTATAATTGTAAGTAATTACAATGAAAATTATCTCCATTACTTTTACATTAGTAAACTCAGAAAACCTGTGGTTGTAGAAAGCAAACAACTCTAGTGTCTCAGTCTGAGGATATACTGGAAAAACGTCACATACTTTCCTGGAGTTTATATTCTACCTTTAATAATGAGATAATGTCAAGCATAAAGGAATAAATATTGAAAATGAAGCTTAATGGTTGGATCTAAAATTCCTATACCTAGTGAGGTTAAGCTGAAGCCTGTGTGACAAATGTTTTTACATCACACAGTTAAGAAATCACATTTTGGGAAAAAGCGCATCTAGGAGACTAAAAGGGGAGCATCTGGTACAGGCTAATAAATAACCCTGAAGAAGCTGTAGCTTTGATTCACGAGGTCATGGGTTTGGGAGAGAATTCAGATGCCCACACTCTAGTGGAAACCTCAAGGTTAGAAACTTCTCAGAAGACCAAACTTCTTCTGCTTGCCTCCTCTCAGAAAGGAGTGACCCTTCCCCAGGACATCTGTCTCTCAACTTTCTGCAAAACTGCTATCTAGGAAATAAACCTGGGCCGGAGCTTCACGGAGGACACGTACAGTGTCCTGGGTGCATTTCATTCAATCTTCATGACTTCTTGGTGAATCGGAGCTACTACCCCATTGGGCAGAATGAGCCAGGCTCCTGTACAAGACCGCAACAGTGGGATTGCACCAGGATGGACTGTCAACCTCAGAATCTCCCCTCCCATCCACTAGCCATTTAGATGAATCAGGTTAAATACACATGTTGTTTGTTAAACAAATTGAAAAGGCCAGGGAGATTGTGGAAGTCTGGGAATCTGCCTGAGCAAAATGTAGTTAATGTATCCTTATCAACTCAATCTAGTAATCTCGATTATAACAGCACTAGGATATTTACTAGAACTGGACTAAGGACACAACAAAAATACAGCTAACACCATACTATCCATCAAAGTCATGATAATTTTGAAGACTGATAAATCCGTTCTATGGAACAAAAGAAGCCGTTAGTCTGGCGGAGGCCGAGGGGAGACAGACACTGAGCAAACTGTTGCACGAGCCTGTAAGGGCGACCGTTAACCCTCTTCTCAGACACCACTGCATTCTGCATGTCAGCCCGAGGAGCTCATTCACTAGAGCGATCACGATGCCCGCTTGCACTGGTGTAGTGCTGCGATCCTCAGGAGCTAAGTGAGCTTCGGAAGCTCTCCCCGTACTGACCTAGAACACTACAACCTTCAGAATGACTCCGAGCTCGAAGATCACCTTTTGATCCCGGAAGCATTCCTGTCCAGTGCTCACCGGGACACAGAAACCTTTGGGAGAGGTCTGAGGTGCAAGGTAACGTAGGGATCCCCAGAGCTAAGTAAAGCTTGCTGTCGGACACTGACCAGGACTTTGCAACCTTCGGAAAATATTTGAGTTGCAGGTCAAGTTGTGATCTCGAGGAGCAAAGAAAACATTGGACTCTTGCCTGCGCTGACCAAGAACACGGTAACGTTCAGGAGAGATCCGAGCTGCTGAAGCAACATCTAACTAAATTAAAGAGGTCTGGGTGTCATGAGATCTCACTTCTTAAACAAAGCCCCTGCTAAGATTCCTTACAAGACCATCTTCTGCATCAACTTGCAGTTCTTGATTGGCACCGTTCTCATCGTGGTGGGCTGCCTTCTCCTGACAGGATATGTCAGTCACGTGGGGACCAGCAGGGGCATTGCTGTCCTGATTGTGGGTATCTTGGTGTTTGTGCCAGGGTTTTATTACCTGGTCGTTATCTGTAGAGCCTGCAGAGGCTGCCAGGACTACTCTTACAGTGACCTGCCATACTGTGAGGACTAGCCCACTACTACAGAGAGAAGGGGGACTTACAAGTGGAACTGATCAAAGCTGCGTGATGTCGGCAGGTGGAGAACTACACCTGGAATTAAGAAATTCTGCAACTTTATAAATGATAAATAAAATTATGACCATAGTTTATACGTGCATTCCAAAATGTAGCTTGAATTTACAGCTAGCCAAATGTCAAACTGACTATTTTTAAATCTCCTGGTCCTTCCAAAGCACCTATTAAAATTTCTACATGGGGAGCCCAGTGATGGCAGCATTGCTGGTAGCCTTTGACTTAAATCCCAGCCCTCGGGAGGCAGAGACATACTGATCTCCAAGTTTGGGGTCAGCCTGGTCTACAGAGCAAGTTCCAGGACAGGACAGCCAGGGATTCACAAAGAAACCCTGTCTCAAAAAAAAAAAATAAAAAATAAAAAAATAAAAACAAATATTTATAATCAGAGAACAGCATGAATACCTAAATGTGTGTGGCAGTGTGTGGCCTATTTACTTTGAAGGAGTCTCTTCCTAAAGGTAATGCAAAATTAGAAGTTTGAAATTGATGAAGAAGACTTGGCAAGGGTGGAGCCCGAACCTAAAATTCATTAATTCCAAAGTAAATCTGGCTTTGGTACAGAGGATGAAGAAAGAGCATAAAGTGACTGTGTGGCTCTGCCTGCCATCGAGCTGTGGCCCTTGATGAAAGGACAGTGCTGACAAACCCACTGAGGTTTTACAGAGTCAAGGATATTGCATTTGAAAAATAGACTGGGCTGCAGAGAGCTCAGCAGGTAAGAGCACTGGCTACTATTCTGGTAGACGCAGATCTCATTCTCAGCGCCTCCATGGTGGCTAAGAACCTTCTGTGAGTGACACCCGTTCCAGCGACTCCTGTGCCCTTTTCATGGCACTGCACACACATGATACATAGGCACACTTGCAGGCAAGGTACCCATCATTTTTTTTTAATTTTAATAATTAAAAATATACTTTCTGGAGCTTTTCACTTTGTGGCATAAAAGATATAAACTTGGCCTTGTGAACGATAAACATTCTTGTGTATCTCCCAAAGCATGCTGACAATTTAGACAGAAGAGGCTCTTACGTTTTGTTCCTTTTTCAGGCAACTGATGCAACTTGAAAAAGCTTACTGCCCCGTGGTTTCTGATTATGCACCTGAGCATATATATACACAAGTAGGAAAGTGATGAATATGGTTTGAGACCAATCAAATTTTGTAAAATGAACACAGATAATACAATGTATAATTTGTTTATGCTTTCATGGTAGCACCATAACCCCCTCTTAGAAACCACAGAAGATACAGGAAGTCCATGGGAATAATATGCACTAAAAAGGCCACGCTGTGGTGTAGATGAAGGAGAGACGCCCCACCTCCCGCCATGCTGCCCATGGCAGGCAGGAAATGTCGCCCCAGAGCCAGGAGAGCAGTAGCAGTCCCTGCTCCTCGCTGGCTGCAGCACGTTGGGAGGACAGGTCCTGCACCTCACCTGACAGCAGGGTAGAGCTGGCCCTGCTAGTGTGGGTGCAGATGAGAGAACTCCCAGGGTATGAGAGTCGAAGAGATGGCTCTCACCCTTGTCATCTGTGGTACTGGGTGAGCTAGCCAGGATACCTTGGTGGTGTGGGTGTAGGAGAGCTGGCTTGCATATCCACTCCACTACCATCCAAGCCCAAATCTAAGATTTTGAGCTGGGCCACCTCAATATTGACCCCTACTTATCAAACTGTTGGAGCATGTGAAGGGTCTAGTTCTACAGACCAAAAGCTTCAGCTCCTCCATGACACAGGGCAACAAGATAACCAAGAGGAGTCCAAATGAAAATCCACTATTGATAGTGTAGCAGAATGCAGAAGCCCTAAACCAGACCAATGACTCATTGCGATGAACATTTGCAAGTAAGATGCAAGGACAGAAGGGT
This sequence comes from Apodemus agrarius, assembly GCA_964023405.1. Taxonomy (NCBI): domain Eukaryota; kingdom Metazoa; phylum Chordata; class Mammalia; order Rodentia; family Muridae; genus Apodemus; species Apodemus agrarius. The sequence goes on along the minus strand of OZ030025.1, from coordinate 36,899,336 downwards.
GTAATGTGGGACTCAATCAAGCTTCTACAGTGAAGTTTTTTTTCTTTTTCTTTTTCTTTCTTTCTTTCTTTCTTTTTTTTTAAGGAGTGGGAGAGAATGTTGCAAGGGCAGAGAGCAAGGAAGAAGTGATGGAGATATGAGGGGGCGGTTGGGGTGCATGATGAGAAATTCACAATCAATTAAAAGTTAAATACAAAAAGACCACCATGACTTCAACATGTAACCCCGTATAATAAAACACGGGCATAGAAAGAAACATCCTTTTAGGATACAAATAAGATAACGGAATACATGTTCATCCCTAGGTGGAACCTACAACAAAACCAAGCCACTCACATGGGTGGCACTTGAGTGTGATCACACAACATGACACAAGAAAGACTCTGTTTAAATTCCTGAAACAAACTGTATCGTATATTTGGTGACTTCAACTTTTATTTGCGCAACCCTTTGACGACTCTTGCTGCATGTTTTGAAGCAGATTTCTAAACTCTCTGAGAGCTGTCAAACCATGGTTCATGGCACACTAAAACAGGTTACAAACCTCAGAGACAAAGGCCGGAGGCAGAAGAGTCCAGGAAAACTCATTCATAAGAGAAAGACCTTGAGAGTAAAGCCTTGCCCTTGGTTCTGCAATGAACCTCGGCATCATATTGCCTTTCTGAAGAAGCTCTCCTCTTCACAGGACCATAATGTTATTATTTCTTTCCTGAGGTTTTTTTTTCTTTCCTGATTTTTATCCTTTGAAGCAAAACCAAAGATACTCTGAAGAAAAGAAAAGGGATGTTCTTATAGAAAAGCTAAGTATCTCATATGAATTCTTGGCCAAAGTGAACTATGGGAATATTTGAAGAGATTAAAATCAAGAGAAAACCTTTACAAGTGAAATGAAGAGCGTTACATAAAAATGTCTTAAAACAATACTATTTGGTTTAAAAAAACACTCATCACAAGGGTGCTTTCAGACTAAGAGTTGCTAGGCAGATGTCCTCACTACAGTATTTTTGTATCAGATTATTATTTTCTTTTTCCATTGCAAGGAAACTCTAACAAAAGCAACTTAATGGAGAAAGGTACAGTCTTAAGGGCTTGAGGAGCTAAATACGTATCTCCTGAAGCTGGGAGATGATGCCCAATGCTTGTGGTCATTCTACTGTTTGTACAGTCCAGTATCTGGAGAGAATGGTGCCCCCCCCCAACACACACACAGTAGACCAGTCTTCCTACTACTAAAAGAGAGGTAAAAAGGTCAATTATGGTAACATTTCTGACAGCTTTTAGAAGCAAAATCTTTTATGGAAGTTTTCTGACTATGGCAGCTAGAAGCAGATGTACACTCCAGAGGCAATGAAGACAAAACAGGATGATTCAGAACTAGATTCAGTGCCTTGGGGTGAAAAACAAAGAAAAATAGAAAAAATGTCTCTATGCTTTGGGTCTACTTCACATGGTAAATTCTTTAAGTCAGTAGCCATCTTCAACTTTGGGGGAATCAAGATGCCTTCGTGTTCAGAAATAAATGTTTTCCCTTTTGAAATTTTATTTTACACACACACACACACACACACACACACACATACGTGTGTATGTGGTATGTGCTCATAAGTGCAGGTACACCCAGGATGATTAAAAAAAAAAAAGTGTTGGATACCCTGGCATTATAGTTACAGGTATCTGTAAGCCGATGGCTGCTAGAAAATGGACCCAGGTCTTCTGCAAGGAAAGTTTAAGCTCTGAACCATTGAGCAATCTCTCCATCCTCTGGTTGGTGCTTTCAAAATCCTACTTCTTATATGAGTTGTCTAATTTCTAAAACTTACTCAGCAGATGCTGGGTGTGGTGGTGTGTAGCTTTACTCCCAGCACTTGGGAAGAAGAGACAGGTGAGTCTCTTAGTTACAAGGCAGTCTGGTCTACGGAGTAAATTCTTGGACAGCCATGGCTATGTAGAGAGAATGTGGAGAGGGGTGAGAAGAAGAAAGTAGAAGAGTGGAAGAGGGAAAAAGAAAAGTAAAAGTAAAAAAGAAATACATCCATGGTATATTGTAACTGGGATTTTTTTTTTTTGGTTATTTACATTTCAGATGTTTCATTTCCTAGTCTCCCCTCCACAAACCTCCCATCCTGTTACCCCTCCCCTCTGCCTCTAGGAGGGTGCTCCTCTACCCACTCACCCACTCCTGCCTCACCACTCTAGCATCCCCTATTCTGGAGCATCAAGCCTCCACAGAACCAATGGTCTCCCCTCCCACTGATGCCAAATAAGGCAATCCTCTGCTACATATGCAGCTGGATCCATGGATTTGGTTGGTAGTTTAGTCCCAGGGAGCTCAAGGGGTCTGGTTAGTTAATATTATTGTTGTTCTTATGGGGTTTCAATCCTCTTCAGCTCCTTCAGTCTGTCTCCTAACTCTCCCATCGGGGTTCCTGGGATCAATCCAATGGTTGTTTAATTGTTGGGTACAGAGAAAACACACCTGCTAGGCTCTTGACTGTTCATGCAATCTCCTGATTCTTTAAATATATCCATTTGTGTTTTATTTCCACTAATACATTCACATGCAAAATGGCCTAACTTCATTGTCAAATGTATAGAAAGCCATGTAAATTGACGTCATGGTGCATATTGTCTGAATAGACAACCCCTCTTGGCTGTAACCTATGTAATGTATAAAGATAATAAAGTTAATAAAATCAACACCTAATCAAAAACTGAATTCCAATATACAAAGATTAGACAGCTTTTGTGGATTCAGTGTATACCGAATGAGGAAAATAATTTCTTCTATGTGTTGAAGTTATGTTGCTAGTAAAATTCAAAATTGTCATTACTTTAAAACTCTGGCCATATCTGTACAGAAACCATTTAATGAGTGGTTCCATAACCATTTTTATATTTTTTGTTAAATACATTTAGTCAAAGTTTTGTGACAAAAGATTTCTTCAGTTACTGTACAAGTAGTTGCTGAATAAAGTAGGGATATTGAAATAACATTCTTTGTTTAAACTAAAATTAAAACATAACTAAATTGTGAAAAAACATACATTGTGAGAATTTGGCTTTATTCTTTTAAATGTGGACAATTTCCTCAAGAATATTAGTTGGAATGAGTTAATTTTCACCTTTGTTCTTAGCAGTCATATCAAAAATTATTTGCCAGCACCTTAAGAGATGTTCAGCATCTTTAGTCATCAGGGAAATGCAAATCAAAACAACCCTGAGATTCCACCTCACATCAGTCAGAATGGCTAAGATCAAAAACTCAGGAGACAGCAGGTGCTGGAGAGGATGTGGAGAAAGAGGAACCCTCCTCCACTGTTGGTGGGATTGCAAGATGGTACAATCACTCTGGAAATCAGTCTGGCGGTTCCTCAGGAAGTTGGGCATGTCACTTCCAGAGGACCCTGGCATACCACTCCTGGGCATATACCCAGAGGATTCCCCTGCATGCAATAAAGACACATGCTCCACTATGTTCATAGCAGCCTTATTTATAATAGCCAGAAGCTAGAAGGAGCCCAGATGTCCCTCAAAGGAGGAATGGATACAGAAAATGTGGTATATTTATACAATGGAATACTACTCAGCAATTAAAAATAATAAATTCATGCAATTTGTAGGCAAATGGTTGAATCTGGAAAATATCATCCTAAATGAGTTAACCCAATCACAAAAGAATACACATGAAATGCAATCACTGATAAGTGGATATTAATGAGCCCAGAAGCTCCGAAAACTCAAGGCACAATTAACACATTAACAAATCAAAAGATTCCCAAGAAGAAGGAAGGAGAGGAAAGACTGGATCTAGTTTTGTAGGAGAGTAGCAAACAGAGAAATGGTGGTGGGGGGGGTTGTGATTGGGGAATGGGGGAAGGGAAGAGGACTTATAGGACATATGGTGAGGGGGGAACTGGGAAAAGGGAAAGCCTTTGGAATGTAAACAAAGAATATAGGAAATTAAAAAATAATTAATTAGAAAAGAAACTTGGGAAGACCCTGGAGGACTTGGGCACAGGGGAAAAGTTCCTGAACAGAACACCAATAGCATACGCACTAAGATCAAGAATCGACAAATGGGACCTCATAAAATTACAAAGTTTCTGCAAAGCAAAGGACACTGTCCGAAGGACAAAACGGCAACCAACAAAATGGGAAAAGATCTTTACCAACCCCACATCCGACAGAGGGCTAATATCCAATATATACAAAGAACTCAAGAAGTTAGACCGCAAAGAAACAAATAACCCTATCAAAAAATGGGGCACAGAGCTAAACAAAGAATTTTCACCAGAAGAAATTCGGATGGCCGAGAAACACCTTAAGAGATGTTCAACATCATTAGTCATCAGGGAAATGCAAATCAAAACAACCCTGAGATTCCACCTCACACCAGTCAGAATGGCTAAGATTAAAAACTCAGGAGACAACAAGTGCTGGCGAGGATGAGGAGAAAGAGGAACACTCCTCCACTGTTGGTGGGATTGCAAAATGGTAAAACCACTCTGGAAATCAGTTTGGCGGTTCCTCAGAAAATTGGGCATGTCACTTCCAGAGGACCCTGCCATACCACTCCTGGGCATATACCCAGAGGATTCCCCTACATGCAATAAAGACACATGCTCCACTATGTTTATAGCAGCCTTGTTTATAATAGCCAGAAATTGGAAGGAGCCCAAATATCCCTCAAAGGAGGAATGGATACAGAAAATGTGGTATATTTATACAATGGAATACTACTCAGCAATTAAAAATAATGAATTCATGCAATTTGTAGGTAAATGGTTAGACCTGGAAAATATCATCCTGAGTGAGCTAACCCAATCACAAAAGAATGCACATGAAATGCAATCACTGATAAGTGGATATTAATGAGCCCAGAAGCACTAAATACTCAAGACACAAATAGCAAGTCAAATGATTCCCAAGAAGAAGAAAGGAGAGGACCCTGGGCATGTAAAGATTGCATCCAGTTTAGTAAAGAAACCGAGGGGGGAGGGGGAATGATTGGGGAATAGTTGGGGGGGGAGAAGAACTATGGGAACTATGGTGGGTGGGAACTGGGAAAGGGGCAAGCCTTTGAAATGTAAACATAGAATATAGAAAATAAAAATAACTAAAAAAAAAATAATTAATTAAAAATTATTTGCCATTTTAAGTGAAAGATGTTATAATATCCAGAAGATGGAAAGAGCCCAGATGTCCCTCAACAGTTGAATGGATACAGAAACTATCGTGTATATATATACACACACACACACACAATGGAGTACTATTCAGCTATTAAAAACAATGAATTCATGAAATTCTTAGGCAAATGGATGGAACTAGAAAGTGTCATCCTGAGGCATCCCAATCACAAAAGAACACACAGGGTATGCACTCACTAATAAGTGGATGTTAGCCCAAAAGCTCAAAATAAACAAGATACAATTCACCCAACTCAAGAAGAAGGAGGACTTAAGTGAGGGTGCTTTGGTTCCTCTAAGAAAGGGAACAAAATAGCCACAGGAGCTATAAGGGAGATAATGTGTGGAGCAAAGACTGAAGTAAAGGCCACCCAGAGACTGCTCTATCTGGGCATTCATCCTATAAACAGTCAACAAACCCCAACACTACTATGGACGACAAGAAGTGTATACCAAAAGGAGCATGCCATGGTTGTCTCCAGAGGAGCCCTGCCAGAGCCTTACAAATACAGAGGCAGATGCTAGCAGCCAACCATTGGACTGGACATGGGGTCCCCAAAGGAGGAGCTGGAGGATGATCCAGAGGAGCTGAAGGGGTTTACAGCCCCATGGGAAGAACAATGATTTCGGCCACCCAGACGCCCCAAGAATCCCAGGGACTGAACCATCAACCAAGGGGCGCACATGGTTCCAGCCAAAAATGTACCAGAGGAAGGCCTTGTTGGGCATCAGTGGGAGGAATGGTCCTTGGTCAGGTAAAGGCTCAACAGAGGCTCGAACAAAGGGAAACCAAGATGGGGGAGGAGGGAGTATGTTGGTTGGAGAGACATATACGTGGAGGCAGGGGGAAGGAGGAAGGAGAGGGGTTGAGGGTCTTAGGGGAGGGGGGATATCGGAAAAGGTTTTACCATTGGCAATGTAAATGAAGACGATATTCAATTAAAAAAAAGTGAGAGATGATTCCTGTGAATTCTATTCTGTTTTTATCAGTTCACATTGCTATATTCAAGTCATTACCACACTATTAAGATTACCATGACACTGAAGTGATATTTCCGTGCAGAGATAGTGGTCCAGTGGGGTTGATGCCAATCCTAATGACTTAAATTCAATTCTCGAGACACACAGGGGAAGGAGAGAACTGGCAGCTACAAGTTGTCCTCTGGGAGAACGTGTGTATGTGCAACACAAAAACAAACAAATACTATGCATAAATGCATACATAAATGAAAATAGGTATAAGGTAATGAAGTAATTTTTGAAACCAGAAATTATGACTCCTGCAAATTTAATCTTGTACTGTTGAGCAATAGTCTCAGGGTTTGGTGGCTGCAGATAGCATCGATCTCAAGGTGGAAAGAATGGTCTCTGGACGGCCTTTCCTTCAGTCTCTGCTCCATTTTATTTTGTCCCTGAATTTCTTTTAGACAGGAACAATTCTGGGTTAAAATTTCTGAGATGGGTGGGTGTACCCATCCTTCAACTTGGGGCCATGCCTATCTACTGGAGATGGTCTCTACAGGTTCTATTCCCCCCCCCCTTTGTTGGGTGTTTCAGCTAATGTCATCCCCCATCGAATCCTGGGAACTTCTCGGTTCCCTGGCATTTGGGACTTTCTAGTGGCTACCACTAGTTCCCCATCTCCCACTGCTACATATTTCAATTCATTTTCCTGACCCTCTGTACTTCTCTCCTGTCCTTTCCCATACCTGATACTCCCCCTCTTTTTTCCCCTTCCCTTCTCTCCTTCTCATGTCCCTCCCTTCCCTACTTCCTATGATTGTTTTGTTCCCTCCTCTAAGTAGAACTAAAGCATCCACACTTTGCTCTTCCTTCTTCTTAAGTTTCATATGGTCTGTGAGTTGTATCGTGGGTATTCTGAGCTTTTGGGCTAATATCCACTTATCAGTGAGGATATACCATGTGTATTCTTTTGTATCTGGGTTACCTCACACAGGATGATATTTTCTAGTTCCCTATGTTTGCCTGAAAATTTCATGAAGCCATTGTTGTTAATAGCTGAGTAGTGCTCCATTATGTAAATGTAGCACATTTTCTGTATCCTTTCCACTGCTGAGGGGCATATGGGTTGTTTCTAACTTCTGGCTATTATAAAAAAGGCAGCCATGAACATAGTAGAGCTTGTGTCCTTGTTATATTTTGGAGCATCTTTTTAGTATATGCCCAGTAATAGTATAGCTGGGTCTTCAGTCAGAAATATTTGTAATTATAGGAGGAAGTGCTGATATTAAAGTCTGTTTCCCTAATTGGTTCTTTGTTGGGGTCAATAAATAAGGCCAGGATCCAATAACTGGGCATAAGGGATACGTGGGACTTCTGGGTCCTAGGAGGAAAAGGAGAGGCAGGGAAAGAGAAGGGGCTTTTCAGCCTTTGGAAGAAGCAGCACGAACCACCATGTAAGATCTTGGGGAAGCAAGAAGCAGTGGCCTCTGCCACCAGTGGTAGCCAAGGAGGTCCAAGGAGGCTAGCTGATAGGAGCCATTAAGCGTAGGGCATGAGGAGAGATGAGAATAATAAATTAAAAGGGCACACATTTCCAGGCTGTGGTATTTGAGCCCAGCAACTGTGCAAATAGACCAGTTCTAAAGTAATGAAGCTGTCTGAGTGTTTTCCATCAGTGAAGCAAAGGTGGGTAGAGAGGGAATCAGGGTTGGAGCTTGAGGCTTGGCAAAGCTAAGCTGGGAGGAACAAAGGGGAACCGGTAGGGGCCAGAGCTCAGGCAGCAGCTCCAGGGTCATGGCTCCCAGCAAAGGCAGTAGCATGTTTTTTTTTAAACTACACTCAACATCCACTTTTCTGAGAAACTACCAGATTGTGTTCTAAAGTGGTTTTACCCAGCTTTCAATCCCATCAGCAATGGAAGAGTATTCCTCTTTCTCCACATCCTTGAAAGCATCTGCTGTCCGCTGAGTTACTGATGTGAGGTAGAATCTCAGAGTCATTTTGATTTGCATTTCCCTAGGACTAGGGATGTTGAAAATTTCTTTAGGTGCTTCTTGCCCATTCTATATTCCTCAATTAAGAATTCTTTGTTTAGCTCTGTACCACATTTTTAATAGGGTTATTTGGTTCTCTGGAGTCTAACTTCTTATGTTTGTTTATTTTGGATATTAACCCAATACACTATGTAGTAGGGTAGATAAAGATCTTTTTGCAATCTCTAAGTTGCTATTTTGTCCTATTAACAGTGTCCTATGCCTTACAGAAGTCTTTCAATTTTAGGAGATCCCATTTGTCTATTGTTGATCTTAGAACCTGATTCATTTGTGTTCTGTTCAGGAAGTTTTCCACTGTCCCAATATGTTCAAGGCTCTTCCCCATTTTCTCTTCTATTAGATTTAGCATATCTAGTGTTATGTGGAAGTCCTTGATTCCACATGGACTTGAGCTTTTTACAAGGAGATAAAAATGGTTCAATTTTCAGTCTTCTACATACAGACCACCAGTTGAATCAGCACCATTTGTTGAAAATGCTGTCTTTTTTCCATTGGATGGTTTTGGCTCCTTTGTCAAAGATCAAGTGACCATAGGTGTGTGGGTTTATTTCTGGGTCTTCAGTTCTACTCCACTGATCTACCTGTCTTTCTCTGTACCAATGTTATGTGGTTTTTATCACTATTTCTCTGTAGTACAGCTTGAGGTCATGGATGGAGATTACCCCAGAAGTTCTTTTACTGTTGAGAATAAGATTTTTCTATCCTGTGTTTTTTGTTATTCCAGATGAATTTGAGAATTGATCTTTCTATCTCTGTGAAGAATTGAGTTGGAATTTTTGATAGGGATTGCATTGAGCCTGTAGATTGCTTTTGGCAAGATGGCCATTTTTACTATATTAATAATGCTGATCCACAAGCATGGGAGATCTTTCCATTTTCTGAGGTCTCCTTCTGTTTCTTTCTTCAGAGACTTAAAGTTCTTGTCATACAGATCTTTACCTCCTTGGTTAGAGTCACACCAAGATATTTTAAATTATTTGTGTCTATTGTGGAAGGTGTCGTTTCCTTAATTTCTTTCTCAGCCCATTTATCCTCTGAGTAGAGGAAGGCTATTGATTTGTTTGCGTTAATTTTATATCAAGCCACTTTGCTGAAGTTATTTATCAGCTGCAGGAGTTCTCTGGTGGAATTTTAGGGGTCACTTACGTACATTATCTTATCATCCACAAATAGTGATATCTTCGCTTCTTCCTTTTCAATTTGTGTCCTTTTGACCTACTTTTGTTGTCTAAATGCTACGGCTAGAACTTCTAGTACTATATTGAATAAATAGGGAGAGAGTGGGCAGCCTTGTCTAGTCCCTGATTTTTATGAGATTGCTTCAAGTATCTCTCCACTCTCCCTCTGGGCCTCCCCAATCCCAATGTCCACTAGAGGGCATGGCATGAAGCCTGCCTGGGAGCAAGGGCAAGCAGCAGAGGCGGGCTGGCTGGCTCCAGCCTTGCACCAAGGCTTAGGGTGGATCAAAGGCCTCCTGGAAATCAAAGAACTCAGGATAAGATTTGATGCTGGGACTCCTCTTCTTAGTATGCATCGACTGATTTGGCAAGACCAGAAAAATAAGGGACTCTGGAATTGCAAAGAGTGACAAAATCTTGGTTCCTGTACACCTAGCTCCAGCTTGCTCCATTCCAGAGCAGTAAAAATTCACACAGCAAAACTCTCCTTCAAAGAACATTGCCAGACTTTGTTTTACAGGCATTTATTAGAGGAAATAATGCAGAAAAGATGGGAGAATGCACCAGGTTCCCAGTCATTACAAATGAAGGACTCCAGCCAGGAAGCACAAGACCTATAGGAATTGTAGATATCGAAGCTATCGAAAGGAAACTCAAAGGAAGACAGACAGAGAGAGAGAGAGAGAGAGAGAGAGAGAGAGAGAGAGACAGAGACAGAGACAGAGACAGAGACAGACAGAGACAGAGAGACAGAGACAGAGACAGAGACAGATAAAGAGAGGTATAAAACCATTTTGAGGCCTTTGAAGACCTTCACAAGCTAATAATAAAAATGGTGGTGTTATCAAAATCACTCATTAGTGAGATTAAAGAGAAGCGCGGTGAGGATGAGACCATCCGGTTTAAGTCCTAGTCACTAATTGTGGGAATAACCAACTCAGTTGTTAAGGAAACTAAGGCTTAGGCACATAGTTCCACAGGCAGCTAGTCAAACAGCTGACTGGAATATTGCTGGCACCTTCAGAGGAATGAGGAGGGACATGGGGATGATGTCCCTCACAGAGATATGCTATTTAGGAACCCTCAAGGAATAGAATTGCTCTCACCAGAAGATTTTGTGAGGGCTTTCAAGGTGCTGGAAGCACTAAAATCACCCGTCAGGCTCTGGGTTGTTGGCATTGGTGTCATGGTAACTGAGCTTCAACTCTACAAGGAAGATTAAACCATGGCCTGTCTCACTCTGAAGACAATTTCAGAAAGGGGGCCCTTGACTTTGGAACAAGTTGAGAATGTCTATCCTCCTGGATAATGAACGCATGCTTCTCAAACAGAAGACGGCAGCTCCATGGAAGGCTTGAGGGTTTCCTCAGAGACACGTATGACACAGAACTAAGAATTTTATATCCGAATACATTTTATCTACAGGCTTGCATTATGTCACGGGCATATGACACTGAGCTGAAGAGGTCAACACAAACAACCAAACAGTCTGCTAGAAAATCGCAATCTAATATAAAGCTTGCAAAATTAAACTTGTAAATGAGACTAAACGTGTGGTCTTGGAAACTTATTGAGGGTACCTACAGGGAAAATACAGGAAAACAAATGTGCCTTTGCATTTAGAGTCACACTATAGTGATGAAGAACTCTTAGAACTTAACTCGAAACATGGTGGATTTTAATTTGATCCATGAATTTAGGTCCTTGGAGGAAGAAAAGCGAAGCCGCATATTTCGATAGACTAGGTAACCATTTTGGTGCGGTTAAACATCGCTGAGTTATAAATGTTTTTCTCTACACCTAATGTGCCCATCTTTGGGGCATTCATGAAGGAGGTAATAGCTACACTCTAGTTTAAGGACCGACAACACTGAAATAAAGAAACCAACCTACTGCAGAATACTGTGCCAGGCCCTTCCTTGGGTCTTTGGAAGCAGACATAGGTGTGTTTTCAACAGATAAAACAACAACAACAACAGCAACAACAAAAAACCCACCTTTAAAAATAGTAGAGTGATACAGCATCATGTACAGAATGCAGAGGCCTGGGGTTTCATACTTACCACCCAAATAGTAGGGAAAAGAGAATGAGGAAATGCTATTTGACTTTATGCATTTATTCCCTTTTTTAAATTTAACTTTATTTGTTTGTTTGTTTGTTTGTTTGTTTATTGTGTATATGAGTAATCCATCTGCATGTACACCTACATACCAGAAGAGAACATCAGATCATATTACAGATGGTTGTGAGTCACTATGTGGTTGCTAGGAGTTGAACTCAGGACCTCAGGAAGAGCAGCCAGTGCTCTTAACCGCTGAGCCACACTTCGTATATATTACTCCTACTTCCTATCCGTAATCTGGATCAAGCTGTCCAACACCGGATCACAGCTCCACCTTTGCTCTCATCTTGCAGGACTTGGGTTCCCAAAACAAAACAAAACAATGTGCACACAAACAAAACGAAACAAACAAACAAAACGAAAGGGTAGGGTTCGGATTGGCTGAGCTAAGAAGAGGGACAGAGACTTCACCAAATCACAAAACTAGTCTCCTCCCTAAGAGCCTAGCAACGTTTGAGTTTACTCAGAGACTGCCAGCCTGGGGTTGCTATGGAGACGGGACGCTTGCAACCTGTGGAGGCAGGTTGATCCAGAAATTGATCACTTAGAAACAAAGCCCCGTGTTACTTCCTTCCAATCTTCACGCTCCTTCACATGAAATTTTTTATTTCTTAACTCCTATGGAAAATTCTACCTCTCTGAAACAAGAAAGGGAAAATCAAGAGCCAGAGGAAGCAGAGAGATCATGGCAAGAAGAGTCAGAAGCTACTTCCCAGGCTCCTGCTCCCCCATCACCTGAGTACAGGGAAGAGAAGCAAAGTGCAGACACGGAACCATCACCCACAATGAGCCCCTCTGGGGGCCGCCAGTCTAGAGCCAGCCTGTCTCTGGGGGACCTCGCCGCTGGACCAGGAGTGTCATCTTCCCCTCCCCCGCCTCCTCTGGAGTTTCATTCCACTCCTCTCAAGACTGCAACTCCTCCGGATCCTGTGGCTGCATCCCTCGCAGAGGGGGCCTCTAGTGGGATTGCTGACACCAGGATGCCTTGTTCTGATCCTCCGGAACCATCTTCTGGGGCAAGACAATCAGCTTCTCACTACACAAGCCATACAGAGGAAAGCGCCTTCCCGCAGTCTCAGACACCCCACCCTGACCTGTGTGGGCTGAGGGATGTCAGCAGGAACAAGTCCAAGCACAAAGGGCCGAGATTTGATCTTTTCCAAGAGGAAGACTCAAACAGCAACTGTGATCCGGACCAGCCTGAGGCTAGAGCCAGCGAAGCAGCCCCGAGTATGCTGGAGGTGGCCATTGAGAATGCAAAAGCATACCTGCTGAGTACCAGCAGCAAGTCTGGCTTAAACCTGTAAGTGGCACGCGAGGCCGGCCGTGGGGGTGGGGTGACAACTGGGGCAGGAGCCTAGTAAGGTATTTCTGTGAAAGTCTGTTGGAGGCAGAAAGAAAATAGAATCTGAAAAGATTTCGTCTGGAAAAGAAAGTTACTGGGTGTGGTGGCTGAGGCCTTTAATTCCAGGACATAGAAGGGGAGGTAGAGGCCAGTAGGCTACAGGCCAGCAGTATGCACAAGTCCCAGGTCACCCAGAGCAATACTGTGGGACCCTATCTAAATGTAAATAGTTGACAGACAGACAGACAGACAGACAGACAGACAAAAAGGCGGAAAAACTAAATTACAAAGGTAGTAAATTAGTGCATTTAACACTTAAATCTGGGCCACTGGTGATGATTCCTTTAGGTCTTTGAAGAAAGACCCTGGACACATAGTTTGGTTGATTGTTGGGTGGTTGTTTGGAGGGGTGGGGTTGCTCTTGTTGCTGTTTGTTTTGTTTATTCTTGGCTTGGAAGAGATTATAAAATCGTGAAATCTAAGCAAGTTCCCAGGATGTTTGTACATTGTATAATTGCTTGGAGTGATAGTGTGAGTTCTTGTAACCACTTGAGAACTTGTGCAACTTGATTTTATGTAATTTCCCAGGCCAATGCTACAATGACCTCCCATCCTCGTTTTTTGTTTGTTTGTTTGTTTGTTTGTTAAGATTGTCCTAAGATTTGAGCACACAAAGTCCTACATCTTGTATTCTACAGGAAAGCAGAAAACCTGGTTACTTTTAAAACATGCTAGGTCTTTCTTTTAAACATGTGGTAACCAACCATCCAGGTTTGTTCTTGACACCCTGACATCCGTTGCAACTTTAACATGAGAACTCATAAAAATGAAACTCTCCAGAAATTCTTGCTTCTGAACAACTGAACCATGTCACGAAGGTCTGCAAAGACCTATACATCTCATGCTTGAGAAATACAGACTGTCTCTTATGAGCAGTATCATTAATTGGTGGTAACCCCACCAATTAGTGGAGGGTAAATGACGTTCTACTGATTTAATTGTGAAATAGAAGAGAACAAAATGCAACAATCACCACTCCAGAGGATGGCCACACGTCTAAGAATATTTGTGTAGCGCCAATTGGTCTTAGTGGAAGGAAACAAAAAGGATACAAAGCTGGGTGGAAGAGGAGGGTCATGGTGGATCTGGGAAGAGCTGGAAGAGGAAAGGCGAATACGATCAAACACACATAACATTCTCAAAGAACTAACAAAAATAGTTTAAGGGGGGAAAAGTGGATAATTTGATGACTTATCTTTTAGTATATGTGGGCAGATGGCAATACGAAATCCATTCTTTGGGGGCTTAAAAACATTTAAGCAAATTGCTACTTCCAAAACAAGATGTAGGGGTTGGAGAGAGGGCTTAATGGTTAAGAGCACTAGTTGCTCGTGCAGACCAGGATTCAGGAGGCAGCACCCACATGGTATCTCACAACCATCTGTCAACTCCAGTTCCAGGGGGTTCAGGGATACAATAACTCCTGACCTCCTCAGGAACCAGCATGCATATGTGGCACACACACACACACACACACACACACACACACATTCAAGGAAATGCAAAGGAAAACACTCACATAGATGAAATAAAATACATCTTTTTTTTTTTTTTTTTTGAAAAAAATGTAGGAGCTGGAGAAATGGCTCTGCAGTCATGAGTATGAGCTGCCCTTTCAGAGGACTGGAGCTTGGTTTCCAGCACCCACATCAGGAGAGGTCACAAACTATATCACAGATCCCAGGAGAGCAGGCATGCTCTAGTCCCCATGGGCACTTGCTTTCACATGCACATACGCACATGTGTAGACGTAGTTGGAAAAAAAAAAGATTTTAAACTACATAAGATGGTAAGAGCTAGTGGGATTTGGATATCTAATTATATTTGGTGTAGGCAAGGATGGAGAACAAAAAAGAAGTTAAGGTGAGAAAGTAAAAACTGCTCATTACTGATGGTATACAGCTTATAGCTAAGAGATTCTATTTTCAGAACCGAAATGTGAAAACTGATGTGGACTGTATAGCATGCTACTGTGTTTTCTTCTAATATCTTAAATATCTATGTCATATTAAAGGAGTTACTAAAGCCAATTCTAGGTTCTATCTGGAGTGACAGAGAATGCCTTCACTTAAATTTTCTTAAGGGTTCAACATTTTTAACTTCCCTAAAACCCAATTGGATTTGCATGAAATCTTTTCTAAGTGTTTATGATGTATATGCTATCTGGAATTTTTCTGTTTACATAGATATGATCATCTTTCTAAAGTGTTGACCAAGATACTAGACGAGCGTCCCATCGATGTTGTTGACATCATTGAAAATATAAGCCAAGATGTGAAAACGGCACATTTTAACAAAAAATTAGATATGCTCCGCAATGAACACGAGATGCTTCCAGCATATGAAATAGCGGAGACGCAAAAGGCTCTATTTCTCCAGGGACATTTGGAAGGAGCTGATTCAGAACTGGAGGAGGAAATCGTAAGTGATTACCAACTATCCCAATACTATTAATGAGCACTAGAACTCAGAGATGAGTGGGGTTTGCTTCATGAACACACCATTCTCTAAAGTTCTGTAAGTGATGACCAAGAAGATGCTACTAACGGACACTGGCATTTCAAGGATAGATGAAATTTGCTTTATAAGCACACCAACTGTTTTAAAGTTCTATAAATAGTATTTGAATCAGATATTTCTGACATCCCTTCAAGCCTTTTATAATCAAAGCATTTCACTATAATCATATGGCAGCTTCTCTGTCAATTAATGGTACAAACTTTTTTGTAATTTTTATGGGACCTTTGCCATATATGTTGTCTGTCATTTTCTAAAAAGTCACTAAGAGGTACATGATTAAATAAGACATCCATTCTGTCTTGGTCACTGCTCTATTGCTGTGAAGAGACACTATGAACAAGACAACTCTTATAAAGGCATTTAATAGTGGCTGACTTACAGTTTCAGAGATTTGATCCATTACCATCACAGCAGGAAGCATGGTGGCATACAGGTAGACATAGTCCTGGAAGAGCCAAAATTCTATATCTTGATCTGAAGGCAGCCAGGAAGAGACTGTCCTCACAGGCAGCTGGCAGGAGACTAAATTCCTATTATTATTATTATTATTATTATTATTATTATTATTATTTTCTACATTCTTTGTTTACATTCCAAAGGCTTTCCCCTTTCCCAGTTCCCCCCTCACCATATGTCCCAAAAGTCCTCTTCCCTCCACCCATTCTCCAGTCACACCCCCTGCCCCACCATTTCTCTGTTCTGATACTCTCCTACAAAAATTCTACACGGGGCAGAACCTAAGCATAGGATATCTCAAAGCCCACCAACACAGTGACATACTTGCTCCAACAAGGCCACATCTCCTTCAACAGGGCCACACTTCCTAATATTGCTATTCCCTGTGGTCAAGCATTCAAAAACATGAGTCTGTGGGGGCCAAACCTATTGAAACTACCCCAAGAAACCATGAACAATGTAAGTCATAAAAGAAAGCTATTTAATGGGAGACTTGCTTACAGTTTCAGAGTTTAGGTCTATTTATCATCAAGGTGGGAAGCATGGCGGCGATAGATAAGAACTATATCCTGATCCACAGGCAAGGAGAGCCTAGGCCTGGCATGGGCTTTTGAAACTTCAAAGCCCACTCCCAGTGACACATTTCCTCAAACTAGGCCATATCTCCTAATCCTTCTAATCCTTTCAAAGAGTTTCACTCCCTGGTGACTAAACCTTCAAATATAGAAATCTATAGGGACTATTCTTAATTCAAACCACCACACACTCATTATTCAGTGAGTCCTTAATAAGCAGGTATAAACCCATATCTGCTCCTGGATATTTCAACAGTAAGAAATGTAAATAAATCATTTTCATTTATTGAAACATTACAAAATCTCAGCCTTGAAGAATGTGGGAGGAAAATGAGAGCCCACTATAGAAGGGGGTACTATGAAATGAGGTGCAAAACTTGTGTGTTGGGTGGGTGGGGGAGTACCCCTTTAGAGGAAATGGGGAGGGGGGAAAGGAGGGGAAGAGAAGACCTGGAAGGGGAGACAACATTTGAAATGTAAATAAATAAAATAATGAACTTTTAAAAAGTGGGTTAGAAGAATAAAAAAATAAAACCTTGTGTGTTTATGGTGATGGTTCCATGAGCAAACCTGCTGCACTGATAAAGTCTTATTTAAAAGTAAACACAGAAAGCACATGGAAAAGCACGCTTTTAGTCCCAGCATGAGCCAGCAGCAGAGGCAGGAGCCCGAGGAAACAGGAGGCAGAGGTAGAGAAGCCTGTATGAGTTCAAGGCCAGCCTGGTTTATACAGTGAGCATCATGCCAACAATGGCTTCATGGTGAGATTCTTTTTTAAAAGTGGAGGTGGAAAGCGGGAGAGAAGGCTCAGTGGTTGTATACTGGATATGTGGAGGGCTATGTCATCTGGGTTTGAAAAGATTCACTGCATGATATTTGCAAGACCAACTTGCTGAATCAAAGTTCTCCAAATGTGTCAGTATAAAGTGATACATGACTATAATTCAAAATTTTTAGATCAAGTTGCATATTTTTCTTTAAATTAAGTACAAAACTTAAATATACTTCTAATTTCTCTTCCAGTATATGGTTTGTTTTGTTTTGTTGTTTGTTTGTTTGTTTGTTTGTGGTAACCTCCATTTGTCTTGATATTTAAATACAGGTAAGGGGCTTCCAGCTGTCTAAGGCAGTTTTATTAGGTCAGGGTCTGCATCCCAATGTAAGGAGGTCAATGAGACTACACATAAGCCATTTTGGATTGGGAGCCTCACCACCCTTGACCATATTGCGAGAATCTTTCTAATTTAAAAAAAAAAAAAGGGTCAGGTCAGCAGCCATGGGACATGAGGCCTAAGTTACAAGATGAAGAGTACAACTTCCCCTCAGGGACCAGCAAGAGGGCGAAGGCTCCTGCTGTCATGCCTAAAGGCCTAGCTGGGTTCAGTCACAGAATTCACATGCTTAAGGATAACACCAACTTCTCCAGAAAGTTGTCCTTTGACCTCCAGAGTTGTGCCTCTGACCCTACTACAGTCAGAAGACCATAGATAAGTTGTAGACCGTTGTAGATAAGTGCTCAGGGCCAAGAGGAAGTGATACCTTACTTACATGCCAAGGGAAGAATTTTACAATCCTATGTCACAGGCGAGGACTTTCAAAGGTATGATATTAGCCATGCCAGGTGGGTTTTAATCCCAGCACTCTGGAGGCAAAGGCAGGCAGACCTTTGTGAATTCAAGGTCACCCTCGTCTACATAGTTGAGTTCCAGGCCAGTTAGGACTAAATACAAAAACTTGGTCTTATAAAAACAAACAAACAAAAAAACAAACAAACACACACACACACACACACACACACACACGCAAACGAAACAAACACCAGCTCCCAATGTCTTTACATGTATCTTGAATCCACAGTGAGAAAAGATAAATAGTAGCAAGTCATTTGTAAGAATAGTGAGTATTCTCAACTGCTCTTGCTTGTGAGTTAGACTGGGAAGCACCTCCTTCAACTGCCTTTGCTCTTGTAAATGTTATTCTATTATCCACTGGGTACTATGCGCTCATTTTTCTGTATTTCTTTTATGGAACTATGTCTGTCTTGAGTATTTCAATTATTATTTACTACAATGTTAAGTACTTATATTTTAAAGCATAGGTTATACCAAGCACTCCCAAAAATATTTTCCTTTCTTAGCCTTCATATTAGCTTACATGTTACTATATAGATTGTTATTCACCTGACACACATGTAAAGCCATGATTTATACTTATTTTTAATAAGTATAACACAAATGTTCATAAACACGTGTTTATAAGTTATACTGTATTTTATTTCAGCATTAGTCACTTATTTTATATGGAAATAAATTGATGTTTGTTTGTTTGTTTTTATCAGATAGGGTCTCACTATAGGGCTGGCCTGGAACTTGCTATTTAGGCCAGGTTGGTCTCAAATTCACTGGTTGGCCTCAAACTCACAAATATCTACGTGCTCTGCCTCCTGAGTGCTGGGATCAAATGTGTGACCCACAATGACTGGCTTGAATTCTTATCATTAGTAATTATTAAATTCTTTCTAAGAGCCCAATAAAAAAAAATGTCATGCCAATGAGTACAGTACCCAATTGGTGTAAGACGTTATATATTTGAGGAAACAAGTGAAGTTTGAGGATTAACACAATTCGGCACATATCATAAAAGAAACAGTAAAGCTAGAATCAAGACACAGAAAATAGGCAGACATTCCTCTTACGAGTAAAACTTTAACCATGGGTATTCGTTTTCCTAGGCAGAAAGCTGTCTGCCCAATGTGATGGAATCAGCTTATTATTTCGAACAAGCTGGAGTCGGTTTGGGGACAGATGAGACTTACCGAGTATTTCTTGCCCTCAAGCAACTTACTGATACACACCCAATCCAAAGATGCCGCTTCTGGGGCAAGATCTTGGGTCTGGAAATGAACTACATTGTTGCTGAAGTGGAATTTCGTGATGGTGAAGATGACGAGGAGGTGGACGAGGAGGGAATAGCTGAGGAGAGGGACAACGGAGGAAGTGAAGCCGGCGAAGGGGAGGATGAGGAGGAACTCCCCAAGTCCTTGTATAAGGCCCCACAGGCTATACCGAAGGAAGAAAGTAGAACGGGTGCCAACAAGTACGTCTATTTCGTTTGCAACGTGCCTGGAAGGCCATGGGTCAGGTTACCATCAGTTACACCTGCACAAATTGTCACAGCAAGAAAAATCAAGAAATTTTTCACTGGGCGACTAGACGCAGCTGTCGTAAGCTACCCGCCCTTCCCAGGAAATGAGAGCAATTACTTAAGAGCACAGATTGCCCGCATTTCAGCCGGGACCCATGTCAGCCCTCTAGGATTCTATCAGTTTGGTGAAGAGGAAGGAGAGGAAGAAGAGGTGGAAGGCAGTCGCGACAGCTATGAGGAAAACCCTGACTTTGAAGGCATCCAAGTGATTGACCTGGTAGAGTCTCTGTCCAATTGGGTTCATCATGTGCAGTATATTCTTCCCCAGGTACGGGAGTATTCAGGTAGTACACAGATACAGATTTCAGTGGGATCTAAAACTACTTTACCAGTTATATTTTAAATATTGCTGTGCATTAATGTTGTCAATAGTTTTTATTCTACCATATAAAACGTTTATGTAAGAAACACTAAAACATTATGTCAGAAACAAAAACCAGTTTTGTACAGCGGTTATACATTCAGACCTTCTTGTAGTGAGTACACTACATGTAATCAGTTATGTATTATGTAAATACAAGTGATTTATTTCTCACCACAACCCAATGAGAGCAGGACTGCTTTTATTTTTATACTGAGGGGTTGAGGCAGATTTGTTGGGAGAAATAGTAAAGCAACCTTAGCCAATACGTTCATTATAGAGTTAGACTCAGAGCCATTCCCCTGAAGCATCTGCTACACTCCTCCATCACAGGTAGAAAATCTTCATCCTAAATCCATATAGAGGGGGATGGAGAGATGGCTCAGTGGTTAAGAGCACTGACTGCTCTTCCAAAGGTCCTGAGTTCAAATCCCAGCAACCACCTGGTGGCTCATAACCATCTCTAATGAAATCTGATGCCCTTTTATGGAGTGTCTGAAAACAGCTACAATGTACTTAAAATATAATAAATAAATCTTTAAAAATAAATAAATAAATCCATATAGATAAAAGCTGCTTCTGAATGTCCCAAATAAAAGTCATTACCAGAGAAATTAGAACCCTAATCTTACCCCACTTAAATTTTTGTTATTGATAATTAGCATTGAAAGAGGATACAAGAGAAAATAACAGGCTAAATATCATCAAAATACATTTATATAACTGTATGTAAACATCGCAATAAAACATTATTTTGTTCAGTTATTATATGCTAATAAAAAACCAAATACTAAAAAAGATGTTCCATGAAGGTCGGATATGTACCATTATTAACCATTTAACTGGAGCTATCATAGCAATGTCTTAAAACCATTTATATTGTAGGAATATTCTATAAATAAGGAAGTATAGGAACTGGATGATGAGTGTTTATCTGATAAGGGTTCTTTCTGCTCTTCTAGAAGGCCAAGTTTGGTTCCTGGTATCCCTATCAGATACCTCATTGCTTTAGGCTAGTAATTCTAACTTCAGGATATCTGGTATCTTCTTTTGACCTCCATGAACACCTGCACACATATGGTGGGCGCACGCGCGCGCGCACGCGCGCGCGCGCACACACACACACACACACACACACACACACCCCAAACCTTTAAAAAAGAAGAAATTATAATGATGAACCTTTATTTTTTTTCTTGAGACATGGTCTGATTATGTATCTGTGACCAGACTAGTACTTGCTATGTAGATCAGACTAACCTTGAACTAAGAGATCTGCCTGACTCTGACTCCTGAATGCTGTAATTAAGTGTGTAACACAATGCCTGACCTTAATGATAGAATTTTAAAATGTTAAATAGACTTAAACCTTTCTGATGATTTCTAATCTAAAATAACACATCAATAAAATCAATTAGTACATTTTAAAAGAAATGAAAATTGTATATATTTTTGAAAATCATTTATCTCATTTATAAAGAATTACAAACTAGTAAAAATGTATTACTACCATTTCCACTAATTTTTTTTGCCCATATTAAAGCATTCACAGACCTTCTAGTTCTGTAACTCCAAGAAATAGAAAAATTTTGAAATAACTAGTATAGGTTTGTTGTGTTTCTTGTAGTAACCTAGAATAAGCTGTGTGTGATGGTCTCAGCAAACCTGTCACTCTGAAAGCTGAAGCAGGGAGATCATATAAAGTGACCCTGTGTCAGAATAGCTGACCCATTTCTCCCACAGAGAAGTCTCATCTTGATAATTTTGAACTGAGATGAATATTCTGAGATTTGTAACATTCTCATTAATCCATCAAACCTTGCAACGTTCATCTCCAGGGTCGCTGTAATTGGTTCAACCCTATACAAAAAGATGAGGAAGAGGAAGAGGAAGATGATGAAGAAAAAGGGGAAGAGCCTGACTTCATAGAGCAGGAAGTGGGGCTTCCTCTTTTGACGCCAATCTCTGAAGACTTGGGTAAATTCACATGACTGTTAATGAGGGATTCATAAACCATGTTACACACATCGTGTAGTAAGTATGCCACCATTGGAGACTCAAAACAGTGGGCAGGGAGGTAGGTCTCATACTTTTTCTCCTTCCTGAGGTCTGGAAGGTTGGGAGCAAAGAATGCTTTGGCTACACTAATATGCCTTATAAGGAGCTGAAGGGGTCATACACAGAGCACACATAAATGGGCTATAACTAACTGGAAAGGTTGGCATCATTCTTGTCTTGTATTCTGTGTACCACACATAGCATAGCTACAGTAAAATAATACATGATATCTGCAGTTGCCTCTTAATCCACATTCATTTCCTTTTTTTCTTCCTATATTGTTTTGCTTGCAGCTCATTAGTCTCTTCCACAGTAATGAATTGCCTTTCCTTCGGTTATCATACTCTTCCCCCTGACTATACAAACCTTGTGTTTTTTTTTATTATTAAACTGATAAAATTTATTTTAAAATATATAACTCAGTGTCGACATATTTTAAGTCATCAAAATAATTTATAATAGTTAAATGCCTCTTAAATAACATGATGTGTTCTGAAACTAAAAAGTAATATGCACTCAACCAGTTTTTAAAATCTATTTGGAACATTAAACATGATAGAAGTAGAAAAAAAATCTCTTATGAAGTCCTCTATGAAAGGAAATTGTGACAAGTTCCTGATTAGATAGAAACCATTCAGTCTCCAAGGGAGACTACACAGTGTAACTGTGGCTTCATAGAATGAATTGGGTAGTGTTCCTTCTGTTTCTATTTTGTGGAATTGTTTGAAGAGTATTGGCATTAGGTCTTCTTTGAAGGTCTGATAGAATTCTGCACTAAACCTATCTGGACCGGGGCTGGTTTTGGCTGGGGGACTTTTCATGACTGCTTCTATTTCTTTAGAGGTTATGGGACTGTTTAAATGATTTATCTGATTCTGATTTGACTTTGGTATTTGGTATCTGTCTAGAAAATTGTCCATTTCATTCAGATTTTCTAGTTTTGTTGAATATAAAACCTTATTTTCTTTAGTAAAGTCTTTGTTGCAAAAATGTTTATGCATATTTTATACATTTATACATAACATATATACATTTACATGTGTATTACATGTGCATGCTTAAAATTATATTGATCCAGAATATTCATACTCTTGATTTTATATCAAGCTGTTTTTAATTTTTTATTCGATATATTCTTTATTTACATTTCAAATGATTTCCCCTTTCCTGAATTCCCCCTCCCCCAAAGTCCCATAAGCTCTCTTCCTTCCCGCATTCCCCAATCGACCGCTTCCCGCTTCCCTATTCTGGAATTCCCCTACACTGCTGCACTGAGCCTTTCCAGGACCAGGGACCTCTCCTTCCTTCTTGGGCTTCATTTGATATGTGAATTGTGTATTGGGTATTCCAAGCTTCTAGGCTAATAAGTGGATACTTATCAGTGAGTGCATACCACGAGTGCTCTTTTGTGACTGGGTTACCTCACTTAGGATGATATGGTTGCAAGCTGGCACAACCACTCGGTTTTTAATTTTTTTATAGCAAATGTTGTTGATTGCATCATATTTATAAAAATCACTTCGGCTACCAGTAAAGTCTTATCTGTTCAAGAGTT
Organism: Apodemus agrarius; assembly: GCA_964023405.1. Lineage (NCBI taxonomy): Eukaryota > Metazoa > Chordata > Mammalia > Rodentia > Muridae > Apodemus > Apodemus agrarius. The sequence continues at coordinate 36,875,695 of OZ030025.1, read as the reverse complement.
AAGTTTGTACATTTCTCACTGGGTTCCAGAGATTCAGAATATACCGGCTTGGACAGCACGACTGTCCTCAAATCTCATTCCCCAGTATGCCATCGCTGTCCTTCGATCCAATCTTTGGCCTGGAGCATATGCCTTTTCCAATGGCAAGTAAGTATCTGGCCACAAATGCAAAGCCATTTGTAACCAAACGCGACAGTTTTGGTTTATAGTTTGGTTGAGTGCAAAACCAGTGCAAGCTTCAGCAGGACATAAACATGGAAAAGGGTTTATTTACCCATAGCAGGAAAGCAGAACATCAAAATCCTTTTCTCCGGTCAAATCTATTGACCACCTTCCTGGTTAAAGGATGGACGAAGGATAGGTTTTGTTCAGGGAGCTCATTTCGTCATCCAGGGCAGGCATACTCCCGAGTGTACTGAGTTGTACGCAAGCAGTACACTACCAACCACATTCAACTTGCAGTCGTAATCAGAGAAACAAAGATAACAGATGTTGAGGCAAGATTAACTGAAGGTCCCAAATCATGTGGTTAATGGTTTAAATCCTAGACAGAAATGACTTGGCATGGTCAACTTGCATCATATGTTAGACGGAAACGCAGGACACTTTGAAAGGACATTAATATATGCATTTGACTTGGAAAGTACTTTCCTTGCGTAGTGTCTGGCAATTTTTGTAATTATTTAGGCTCTGGAAATTATGTTATGGCAGGAATGTTAAGCCAAGTTTAACTCATCTTTGGCAGGTTAGATACATACTGTATGATTTATTTAAATGACTTCTGTCGTAAGCCGGGCGTGGTGGCGCACGCCTGTAATCCCAGCACTTGGGAGGCAGAGGCAGGTGGATTTCTGAGTTCGAGGCCAGCCTGGTCTACAGAGTGAGTTCCAGGACAGCCAGGACTACACAGAGAAACCCTGTCTCGAAAAACAAGAACAAAAACAAAAACAAAAAAAAAATGACTTCTGTCGTACAGGAAAGCATGACATTCAGAGCTAGAGTAAACTCAGGATTGTACCCTTTCATCTTAATTGTCCTATTTATCTACAGTGACATGATTTTATGTTGAGTTAGTACGTTCATGGACTAATGGAGAGTTTAAGATACAATTGAATTAGATATTTTGGTTGAGCATTTTGACAAGAGTTATTTAAAATATGCTGTATTTATGCTATCACTTTCAAGGTAATTAGGTTCAACAGACTGCTAAAAAATTTGTTTCTCTCTTACTGAGAAAGAACGCTGTTCCATTTGTTTGGTTTCTGTTTCTTTCTTAGTGTCCAAAAGCTCAACTGAGCAGGCGAGAGCTGAGCTGCCGTGGTCAGCTAGCTATTAAAGCAAGCCTCATGCTCAGGAGTTGGTTGGTCCACATGAGAGTGTGGCTGTGTAGAAAATTGGGTTGGATGGATGGGGGTGGGTGGAAGGAATTATAAGGAGAGAAAGCACATGATGAAAGTTATGAAAAGAAAATTAAAACCTACACAAAGTCAGAAGTGAAAGCCAAGCTTTTAACTATTTACCGTGATAGCATGAGGAAGAGAAAGTTTGACATTTTACCCTCTTCGTTCTCTTCCCAGGGTCAGAGTTGAAGAATTTGTCACAGATATGGGGGTTTCATGAGGTCACCTCTTTGAGAGGGAATCCCCTGAAAAGGCTCAGGAAGTTTTATGAGTGGGGGGTTGGGGGGACTGTGTGGAGGAATGGGGCTTTAGCCTGAGAGAGAACACTAAGAATAAAGGCTCTTGAGTCACAAATGCAAATGTTAAGAAGAACCTGACCCACCTTGCGTGCAGACAGAATCCTTGACTGAAATTACCTTTATCAAAGGGGGTCTGTCAGTGGGTTATGCCTTATGTCTGCTGTGGGCTGGGGTGAGGCCTACAAGGTGAAGCCTCTGCATTTTCCTGTGATCGCGCCTGAGACAATAACAAACCCATTTTTAGCCACGCCTCTTATTCTTCACCCAGACAAGGGATAACAACTTTTGAATTTTTGTGGAAAATCTCTCTGAAAGATTAAATAATTGAATGGCTGGAAGCCCTTTCTTGAGGGAGTTCTAGGTGTAGGGTGTACATCTAACCTGGCCCTTTGTCTTCCATAGCCAACTTAAGCAATTTAGATCAAATAATTTCATGTGATTGGGGACTATTTCACTCTAGCATTTTAAATGACATTTAAAAAAAAATATGGTTCCAATATATGTAACAACACATTGTGACTATAATGAGGTCAACTTTTTGTAAGAGACACAACTTTATTTTCTTTTCACTTATAGGAAGTTTGAAAACTTCTACGTAGGCTGGGGTCATAAGTACAGTGTGGAGAATTACACACCCCCAGGCCTACCACCAGTTTATCAAGAATATCCCAGTGGACCAGAAATTACAGAAATGGATGATCCCAGTGTGGAAGAGGAACAGGCTTTCAGGATGACACAAGAGAGAGTTACACTTTCAGCTGAGGAGAATGAAGAGACTGAAGACGAAGATGGGGATGATGACAACTAGTTCAAAACTAGCCCAACCTTTTGTGGCACTCAAATATTCAAATCTGTTATGGGGGACTGATCTTATATATACATATATTAGATATATAGAGAGACACATACATATATACACATATGTATGTATATATAACAAACACATATTTTGAAAATGATGGTGCAAAAATATTCCTTTAAAGTTACCAAGTCTGGAGGGAGGATAATAAACAGATGTCTCAGTGTTTATAAAAATATTTGCTTTTTCTGAGGGCAGGAATTCAGTTGCTAGGACCTAAGTGGTGGTGGGCGGGGTCGGATCACCACCACCTGCAACTCCAAACCTAGGAAATCTAATGCCCTCTTCTGTCCTTCACAGGCACTGCACACATGCATGAGTGCTAACACAAGTAACTTTTCAAAAAAAGATTGTAAAGGCTAGATGTGAAACAAACCTTTAATCCCAACACTTGGGAGGCGGAGGAAGGAAGATTTCTGAGTCCAAAGCCAGCCTGGTCTAGATAGCAAGCTCCAGGAAAGTCAACACACACACACACACACACACACTCATATTGGAGACTTTGTATTTACTTTTCAGAAGCTTGTGATATGATCATATCACTGTTTTAATATAACTACAGCTTATGTAATTAACACTTATGTAATCTTGCTTTGAAAAGCTCTCAATTTTTCTTTTTTCTTTCTTTTTTTTTTCTTCTTCTTCTTAACATGGTCTTACTATATAGCTCTGGCTGTCCTGGAACTCACTATGCAGACCAGGTTGGTCACAAAAGCAGAGATCCAACTGCCTCTGCCTCTCAAGTGCTAGGATTGAAGGTGTGAATGCTCAAAGTCAATTTCCAACATGATAAATATTGATTGCTAAAATTCACAATGCTTCTTGGAAACTTCCAGTTTTTGAGCATGAAGGGATATAGAATGCAAAACTTTGATAACCTGGACTAGAAAGGCGGCTCAGCGGTTACCAGTACTTGTCACTCTTGCAGAGGACCTGGGTTTGATTCCCAGCATCCATATGATAGCTTGAAATCATCGGTTCTAGGAGATCTAACATCTCTTTCTGACATCCATGTGTAACATACACACACACACACACACACACACACACACACAATGTATGTACATATATATATATATATGCAAAATACTCATAAACATAAAATACAAAAACAAACCTCTAATAACCTAAAGCATTCATTTTAGCCTGTCAGAACTGGATGGAGATGTATTAAATCTGTACTTGCTTGTGCTGAAGCCAGTGATACTATGTATAAATATTGTGCATGTGCACTCACTCTTTCCTGGGTGAGTGCTCACAATCCCATAAGTGGAGTAAAATCTGTAAGGACATTCAAATGTTTAGTTTTGGTTTTCCCCCAACTTTTCCATCAAACTCCTTCTTCATCCTAAATTAATTGGTGGAAATGAATTACATGGAGATGGGAGGTAGTGGTATCCAGACACTTTAGATTTACATTCTCTACCACTCCAAAAAAAAAAAAAATCATTCACTAAAAAGGCATTTAAAATTATTTTATTACTTAACGTGTATGAGTGTTTTGCCTGCATGCATGTACGTGCACCACATGCATGCCTGATGCCTACTGAGGTCAGGGGAGGGTGTTGGGTTCCCTGGAACTGGAGTTACAGATGGTTGTGAGCCACCAAGTGGGTGCTGGGAATTGAACCCAAGTCTTTTTGTCAGAGCAAGAAGTATTCTTACTCACTGAGCCAACTCTTCATCCCTGGCATTTTAAAATGTACTAGACACCAGGAGATTGTGAGTAAAACCTGGGCAGAGCTCCTGAGGATTGTTTTTATTAAAGAGGAAATACAAAATTAAAGAGACTACAATTTGGCAACTACTATGATGCAACAAATTCAGGGTTCCACAGATCAGCACTTCCTAAACTCTATACTAAAGGGTCAATTAAAAACAATTCAATGGGGGAACTGGGTCAGAGCAAGAGCACTTATCACGCCTACAGAGGTCAGAGTTCAGATCCCAGAACTTACATTCAGCAGATTCAACTACCTGTAACTACAGCTCCAGCAGATTTGATAAATCTTTTAGCTTACACAGACTCTGCATGCAAGTGCACACATACCCACAAATAAAAATAAATCTTAAAAAAAAAAATATGATTCAATTTTGTAACTTTTAGGAAACAAAACAGCAATTCACAATTTTCCATTTACCTTGTCATAGAATGGAATTTTTTAGATCATTGGTCTACATTTATTAACACTGAGGTAAAATAATTAGGTGTGTCTGCCCCATACTCAAGAGCTACCAGATGGACTGCTATGGGGCAAGGGCTCCCAGCAGCAAGGGGTGCATTTTGGCAAAGAGACTTTAGGCTGAACACAACTCCCAGTAAAAGGTGTGGGGCTAGTTGAACCTATAGAGGCAAGGAGAGGCTGAATAGTGTAGGAAGGCCATGTCCCAGAGAATGACTGATCTGACAGAGGTGAGGGGATGAAGAAAAGATCACAAACACACAGAAAAGCTGGGATCTGGGAATCTGGACACTGATAGATACCTCAGCAAACCGGAAGTTCGGCGTCTTTATTGTACACAGCTGATCAGGGAGGCAGGTTTTTGCACAGAGCCAGAGAAGGAGGCAGGGTTATTATATACACCTGAACAAGAGGGCAGGTTTGACTAATGTTAGTGGGCAGGGAAGTCTCTAAAAGGTAGCAGTCCTCAGACCATAAACAGGGGGTAGGGTGTGAGAAAGCTCCAGTGATATTTTCTGCACTCGCTGTCAATATTGTGAGCCTAGGAAGGCTTTGCCATTCCAGTGGGGCTGAAGCACTGATCCTTGATACACCATGCCCGTGTTGACAATACACATCCATTCAGGAATTCATGGGCTTTCCTACAGGATGCATTTTACAAACCACCAAGAAAACATAAACCAGGTCATATAAGTACATGGAAAGGCTGGAGCATTCTAGCTTTACCATTAAGAGCAAATTATAGAGAATTAACACTGGGATACTCACTGGGAGGCTGCCCGATAATCTAGGTGACGGGAACACAACTAAATAGTAATATGAAATTGGTTGTCAGGAGGACAGGTGGAAAGGGACCTCCCAGTGTTACATTTTTGTTCTGAGAGTACAAAGGTCAGTTTTTGCTGGATAACTGGACTTTATGTATCTTCAAGCAGGTTCTTGCTCTTTTTTTGAAACATCTTTTTAAACTGCTTAATATCCATTTCTTCTCAGTACCTTCTGAGGACTTCTGTTCCACACCAATCAGATGTACTCTCTGTGTAAACTGAAATTTGAGCATTCTGCAGCTTTGACCTTGATTATTCTTGCTATAACTGACACAAAATTGTACCCTCTAATTGACTTGGCTCCAATTCACAAAAAGTAAATTATAGCCCCTTTATCTTTACAATAAATAACATGGAGATTTGGTATTTTTATTAAAAGAATCAGGCACTAGGCTGGGCAGGTTCTAAGCTATTCTAAACCAACTATCCCGGCCTGCCACAGACCAGTCCAGCCGGGAATTGTAGTGGTGGGAGACCCAGGGTTCTTTGAACCAAGAAGGTATGGATTCGGAGATGACAGACACCAACACAGAGGTGGTTTGGAATCTGAGTGTATTTTGCTGCTCTGAAGCAAGAACTTTTAAGCATGAGTGGTCGATGTATCCAGTAAAGCAGGCACAAGGAACAATTAGCATAACCATTTGGCACAAGGAAATGTAAAATCAATCAGGTAAAACGTTTCCCGTGTAACAGATATAGAGGGTCTTCCTGATATAGAATCCCTCATAATTAACAAACTTTCAAAGAGAGTTCAAAGAAGTTTGGTCAGACCCCCTGGGTCTAAATGAGTTTCCATGAGTAAACTTTACCTGACACCTAGCTTTTGTCTGTAAAACCTGAAATTCGCTGTGCTTAATCAATGCTTTTCATACCACAATGTCAGAGCCACTCTCATTTACATATTGTTGGGAGGTAAACGTAATTACGTCGTAATTACGAGGCAAAGCATTGCAGTTCTAAGAAAAGTGTTTTTTGGCTAGTGATACATCTTACTTGCTTGGATTTCTCAGCCCGGGGCCATTAGGATAATCTTGTGAGAGAAGGAAGGGGGAAGCTGGAAGCCGTGAGAGCTGCAGCTCAGAAATAACTTCTAGCTAAGGAGTTTCACAGGCTCTAGGAGACTTCTCTCCCATTGGAGGATAATGCCTCAGTTTGCAGAGCTTTGTCATACAGAATCTACTGGAGCTGCCGTGGCACCGGCCTGGTCTACTTCGCAGGCGCCTGCCCCATCATTTACCATCTTAGTCTCGCCCTGGGTGCTCCTGCACCATCAGTGTCCTCACAGTGTCCTCTCTCTCCCACCTGAGCACCTTTCTTTCTTTCTCTGAGTAAAGAAGTTCCACCTTCTCCTCTCCTGCCCAGCTAATAGTCTGATCACTCTTTATTGACCAATCAGAAGATGATGGAGAACAGTGTTTTACAAAATACTAAATACTAAATCAGGAAATGCTTCATAATAATGACAGTAACAAAATCCAGACTGCACCCAGATGTCTGAAATCAGTATTCGAATACACATAAAAACATTCCCCAACAAACCCACTTCTCTTCGTTACCCACAGACTCTATGAGTTTCTAAGAGTCTTTCGACAATAATTCTCTTGTTCACGGGGTAGAGTAAGATTCTTGTACATGCACACAAGGGATATCTGACCACAGATATCTAGCACTCCTTCCCTACAAGACATATTAAACCAGAAGAGATGTAATGTAGTGGACATATTTAACAAGAGCCCTTGATTTTAGAGTCTGTTATATACTAAAGTGATTACTAAGTAGCGAGAAGGAATCTCATGACACAGACAATAGAAGTGTCCCCTGAAATAGATCACGAGTTCAAAGTTTGGACTCAACTGGTAGATCCAGTTATTGAGTTGATTATACCTAGTCAGTGGATTAGGCACTTGATGGATTTATCTGATGTTCCTACTAGGGACCCACTTGAAGTAGGTCACTGTGGATGTGCTCCTGAGGGAGGCTTGTCCCTGACCCCTTCCTGCTCTCCCTCTGCTTTGTGGCCACAATGATAAGTGGTTCTGCTCCAGCACCACCACCCCCTAGAGCCATATTTTGTCTCATCAGAGGAGCCTACCAAGCACTGAAACCTCAAAGCAAAATAAACCTTTCCTCCTTTAAGCTGGCTCTCTTGTGCCTGTCATAGCAATGAAACCCTGGTTAACACACCTGTAAAATAGCTGTGGCTCCTTCTTAGAGAATAGTTATAGTCTTGGAAAAAACACTAATTCCTCAGAGCTTCAGCTCTGTCCTGGGGCTAATTTTGCCTCAGATAACCATTCTAACATAAACATATTACTAGATATTAGCTACTAAGAGTAGTTCACACAAGTGACTCATATTAGCTTATCTCTATAAAACAAGTTTCTGAGACATGGACAAGAAAGCAAATCAACAATGCAAACAAGGAATTTTATTCAACTAATTACTAGACAATGAAATGCTAACAAGTATAACTTAATAGGCATTTATAACTTAAATAGTACTTCAAGGACTTAAGTGAAATCGTACTCTTTAACTGTATCAGAGTTCAATATCAGAAAAAAAAAGGATAATTACAAAATCACGAAAATATTTGGGTCAAGGAATCTTCTCCGCTGTAAACACTTGAGAAGCTTGTTTCCTGGCCTTGAAAAAGAATTGAGAAGACAAATTATAATCTAGAAATTAATTATTCTATATTATCACTTTACAACACAGTATCATTTATTGTTCTCTCTCTCTCTCTCTCACTCGTGTGTGTGTGTGTGTGTGTGTGTGTGTGTGTGCGTGCACATATACCATAACACATACATGGAGCTCAGAGCACAACCGTGGAAGTCAGTTCTCTTTATACCATGCGGATGCATGTCAACCCTGTATCTCATTATTTTAATTTGGAAAATAAATCCCGGGTTTTTTCCAACATAACAATGAAAATTCCTAGTGAAAATTATGACTTAAAACTTAAAAAAAAATAGTAAAATGTATTTTAAAGGTTGAGTCATAAAGAAAATTCTAGATAAAGACAGAAAAGAATGAAACAAGATATTATGTGTCAATGGACAATGTCAAATGTAAAAGTGCTAGCTCACAAAGAAAAACAGTTGTGGAGAGGGAGCGAAACGCACCAGGAACCAAAGAAGCAGCTAAAAGACAAAGAACCTTTTGAAACTTGGGTACCTCATTAGTACCCTGTAGGACATAGCCCTGTGACCACCAGTCACGTAGGGCAACGGCTGCCCCAAGCCCCTGGTGTTCTGGCTGAACTCCACCCCCACAGTTACCTGGCAACAGCCAGGTAGGCCAGCCCACTATAAAAGGGGCTGTTTGCCCCCTCCTCCCTCTCTTGCCCTCTCTCTTGCTCTCTTCTCTCTCCTTCTCTTCTCTTACCTTTCTCTTTCCCTATTCTTTTCCCCTCTTAACATGTGGCCATGGCCGGCTTTCATCTTTCTACCTCCCCTCTCTCACTCTATTCCTCTATAATAAAGCTTGAAAATCATGGGCTGTCTCCTTTTATCAAAGCCCACTGTGCTGGAGCAATGGAACAGGCCCCTCAGGGCTTCCAGCCTCCAGACCAGACCAAGGACTCGCACCTCAGCCCCCCACCTCGACTCCCGCTCCTATCCCCCACCCCTCTCACCCCGGTCTCCCTCAACAGGTACAGGGCCGCATCAGAACAGGCCACAGTACCCTAACCACATCCCTTAAAAATCCTTTAATCCTACCACTTGGGAGGCAGAAGAAGATGGATCTTGGGGATTTCAAAGCCAGCCTCATCTACATAGTGAGTTCCAGGTAGCCAGAGCTACAGAGTAAGACCCTGTCTCCAATAAATAAATAAACCCTGGCTGAGGAGCAATGACAGTTGGCTTTGGGGTAAGAGTCAGTCTTTTTAAGGATGTGGCTCCTGGGAGACTGGCCATGCTCCAGCTGGCTGGTCTCACACCTGGAGTATATGAATGGCACAGACTAGACTCCATGAACCCATAAGAAAAAGAGAAAAAGACATGATTGGGGTATGGTGGGAGCTGATGTGAGAGGAGTTAGGGGACTAGATGTAAAAACAAATGATCAAAATATATTGTATACGTATATAAAACTCTCACAGAGTTAACAAAATATTTTTTTAAAGATTTATTTATTTTATGTCTATAAATACATCATTGCTCTCTTCAGACACACCAGAAGAGGGCATCAGACCCCACTGCACATGGTTGTGAGCCACCATGCGGTTGCTAGGAATTGAACTCAGGACCTCTGGAAGAGCAGTCAGTGAACCACTGAGCCATCTCTCCGGCCCAACAGAATACATTTTATCAAGGAAATTTTTACTGTTTCTGTTATTTCCAAAGTTTGGTTTATAAAGGAAAGCATATTAAACTAAGCTGAACTCAACAAATTTAGACAAGTTCAAAGTACTAGGATAACACAATGAAAAACTAAGAAAGCAGTGAGGTAAACTAATAACCACTATCAAAACATGAAAAGGAGCTGGGCATGGTATTACATGCCAATAATCTAGTACTAGGGAGGTTGAGAAAAGAGAATGAGGAGCCACGACTAACATTGGTTACACAGTTCAAGACCAGCCTGGGCCACATGAGACCTTGTCTCAAAAGTTAAAAAAAAAACAATATTTTTAAGTAAAAATAGGGTGCAAAAGCAAAGGTTCAGATGACTTCAGAATGCTGTTCTTACAAAAGATGTAACCTTGGTTCCCAGCACCCACGCTGGGCATCTCACAGCCACTTATAACTCTAGCGACATGGGCTGTGATGGCGTCATCTAGCATCAGAAGGCAACCACCCTCATGCGGTATATATACAAGAACACTAAAATATAAAAGTAAGATTTTAGTTTAAGGTGTTTTTTTTTTTATTGAGAATTTGGCTAACAGCTGTAATGTATATATGTACTTATTTTTTAACTATCCTTCATTAGAAAATAACTATTCTTTAATAGAAAGTGCTTAAACATTTAGATGGGTCTGGAACAAACAGTAACTCAATGTATTCATGGCAACCATAGACAGTTTGAAGAATAAAAGAAGCTGCAAATACCAACCACTCTGTATGAATAATAGGTGCATGGTTATTAAAATACACTAGTGGGGCCCATGAACAAATGGTTCAAAGGAAAAAGGCACTTCCTGCCAAGCCTGATGAAGTGAGGTTAAGCCCTGGGACTCATATGGTAAAAAGAGAGAGAGAGAGAGAGAGAGAGAGAGAGAGAGAGAGAGAGAGAGAGAAAGAGAAACAACTTCTAAATGCTGTCCTCTGACCTACACATACACAAAAGAAAATTTTAAATAAATTTGTTTTAAAATTTTTAAAAATTTAATAATGTAGGTCATAGTGGTCCACACCTTTAATCTCAGCATTTGTGAAGCAGAGGCAGGCTGATCATTGTAATTTTTATTGACTAGCCTGGTTTATATGAGATCTAGGTTATAGGACTGTAAGACTTGTCTCCAAATTTATCTTTTCTTTTGGAAAAAAAAGTCAGAACTGAGAATGGATTGAGAGGGGTGGGAGAGAGGCAGAAAAGGGAAGAGGTAGGGAAAACAATCAGAATGCGTTATATACATGTATGGCACTGTTAAAAAGAGAAGAAGCTAATGAAAATTATTAAAAAGTATCAGAATGAGGGCTGGAGAGATACTTAGGTTCCTTCAAGAGGCAACAACAGGGTAAAGCTCTGGATGAAACTGCCTACACTGCAGGTCTGACTTTTCTACTCTGGATAAGCATCCCCATTTGTGATATGTGTAAGAGTAATGTGTATACTGATATGTGCAAAGTGCTTTAAACAGCTATAATTCCTTAAAGACACAGCTACTGTCTAACATTCCCTCACCCCAAAGGAACAAAGTCAAGAGTAAAGAAAACACACCGTTAGTATTCTAATAGCAATGGTGACCCACTTTCCAAAGTGAAACCATTAAAGTCAATTAACATTTTGTTCACTCCGAGCCCATGACAACATCTGATCACCACTGTACTCTCTAAAGTTACTGTGCACTGGTAAGCAAGCCTCGGAACACTCATTTCACACACTGGTTCTTCCCCCGATTCTGTTATTTCCCATGTCCCTCTCAAGTATTCTGTTTCATCTTTAGAGGGAAACAATTATGAGGGTACTCAAATAAAGAGTCTTTTGTATTTTCTCCTACAATCTCCAGACCTTGGGCTGGAGAAGGGCTCAGTGGTTTTGAGGGCACGGTGCTCTTAAGAGGGCCCAAGTAAATTTGTCGCACCCATATCCAGCAGCTCACAACCACCTGTAACTACAGTTCTGGGATCTAATGCCCTTTCTGGCTTCTGTGACCACAGAGTCACATGCATAATCATGAACATAGACATACACAAATACATAAATTAAAAATAAAACAAAAATTAAGACTTTAGAATTCTCGGGTCTTAGGTACTTCTAGGCTTGGTGTGCTATGATGTAGCTGCAGCTTGTAACCTCAGTGGAGGTGTGCTAATACCTAGAAACTCCTCAGGAATTTGGAACTCATCACTTACCTACAAAGGATAAAGGCAAAAGCATAAAATATAGCTTCAGAATCACATTTTAATAAACAATAAGACCACATGAGTTAGGCTATGAACTGTTTTTTATAACCAATGTTATCATTATTTATCACTCAATATAAAAAATTAAATTTAAATTATAAAATTAAATGTTTTTTAAGATGAGTTACACAACTGAAAGACATTTTGGTACTATCTAACTTTAAAAATGCCCATTCCAGAAATTCAGTGATATTAAAGACAAACATATTTGTCATTTCATGAAACAGAATGAGTTATGAGGCGATAAAGACAACACCAATTTTAACTAACAATTTTAAACTACTTCACCCAATACAGAGATACTTACAACTTTCTCCTCCGGGGAAAGAACACCCTCTACTGCTACTATCTGGTACTGCTTATGTTTTAGATTTCCCACACATTTCCGTAGTTGCCTGAGACTACCAGCCTCCATATCTTGCTTTAACAGCTTCTGCATTTCTCGAGAAGGACATCCAGGATCAAATATTAGCAAACATAATGTTCTGTTTTTTCTCTCTTCAATTCCAACAACTGTTCGACTGTGACCTAATCAATGCATAAATCACAGTTAATATGTTGCATCTATACACAGCTACTACTATATATACATTCAACTTTTCTGTGTGGGCTTCTGTGTGTTTCTCACACACTCACACATACACACACACTTTTAATTAAGTATGGTCTGAAAAGGCTTAACGTAAGTGACAAGCGGGCAAAGACTGGAAGAGGACAGGGATGAATAATCAGAGCACGAACCAGAACCCGACCAGAAATGCAAAGGCCCCTGGATGCTGGGTTCCCCAGGGACCAGAAAAGTAGGTCTGATAATCACCATGGCACTGCCCACCTCCCACCTGTCCACAAGCAAGAGCCATCTGCTATCTTAAAAATACCACAGTTGCGCGCGCATGCGTGGGCGCATGCGTGCGTGCGTGCGTGCGTGCGTGCGTGTGTGTGTGTGTGTGTGTGTGTGTGTGTGTGAGTGAGATCCACTAACCCTGATGCTGGAGATAGATAGGAGGTCTAGATGTACACACAACTTTTGGAGTTCCTTCTGTCTCTGAAGAATAATAGTTCAATATCCATTCAAATAAGCGAGGGTGTGTACCCGAAGGACCAGTTGACTTGTGAAAATCAATAATGCGGCACCTAAACAATTGAAAAAGCAGATTATTTAGTAAGTATTTTACAAATTTTTGCAAAAATGTAATTATTCTAACAAAAATCTTAATCTAGAACAAATTGGTGCTTCTATTACTTTACTAGGAAGAAAAAAGTAAACAAATTTTTACTCTTAATGTTGAGATCATTTTGTGGGGAAAATAATTGTTCAAATCAACATAGCAATTCAAATTGTTCAAATAATTTGTAATAAAAGTTACAAAGAGTTCATAACATAAAAAGTATCCCTGAACAGCAAATAAAGACTATGCTTGACCTTTAAAACTCGTGTGCAATAACATGGGACACCACCTTCATTTTAATGTCTCTGGCCCCGATGACCAGCTAGAAACTGGCAGTGCTGCTGGCGAGAGGGCTCCCCGGGTAAAGCTGTCTGCGTGGAAAGCATGGGGCCTGAGTCCAAGCCCCAGAGCCCACGTCAGGGTGGAAGGAAAGAACAGCTCCACAAATTTGTCTTCTGACCTCCACATACACACCCAAACACACACAGAGCAATAAAAAGTTAGGTGCTTAGAGAAATAGCTCAGAAGCTAAAAGCAAAAGACCCACATTGGGTCAGAATTGGCTGGTCACTCCAGCTCAAGGGGACCCAAAGGCATCCACACTCATGCACACATCCACAGACATGCATCTCTCTATATAACTTAAAATAGTAAAATATTTCTTAAAGTTTAAAAGAAACTGACATCTTGCAGGATGTTATTTAGCAAATTTATAACAGTATAAACACAAAAACAGATTAAAAATTTAATCAGTAAGTTTTTGTATATCTTTATTTAAAAAAAATAAAGAAGCTGAATTCTGGTTTTAATCCCCAGTAGAAGTCATTTGTACTAGTCAAAATTATTCTAATATTTTCCTCCATAAATGAATGAATGAGGGCTGGTGAGATGGCTCAGCGGTTAAGAGCATCGACTACTCTTCCGGAGGTCAGGAGTTCAGATCCCAGCAACTACATGGTGGCTCACAACCATCTGTAATAAGAAACAAATAAAGAAACTATGGAGCTGGGCGTGGTGGTGCACGCCTGTAATGTCAGCACTTGGGAGGCAGAGGCAGAGGCAGAGGCAGGGGCAGGGGCAGGGGCAGGGGCAGAGGCAGGGGCAGGTGGATTTCTGAGTTTGAGGCCAGCCTGGTCTACACAGTGAGTTCCAGGACAGCCAGGACTACACAGAGAAACCCTGTCTCGAAAATGTAAAAATAAAAAAAATAAAAAAATAAAAAAATAAAAAAAAACCAAAAAAAAAAAAAGAAAAGAAAAGAAAAGAAACTATGGGCTGGAGTGAGTGGGGCTGGAAGAAGATAGAAAAAGGGAAGGAGGGAAAATAAATAAATAAATCTATAATATTGACTACGTTATAATTGCTTATAATTTGTGAACTTGGGTTGTCTAGGAGAATTCATATTAAAAATTTGGACAACGCCGGGCGGCGGTGGTGGCGCACGCCTTTAATCCCAGCACTTGGGAGGCAGAGGCAGGCGGATTTCTGAGTTCGAGGCCAGCCTGGTCTACAGAGTGAGTTCCAGGACAGCCAGGGCTACATAGAGAAACCCTGTCTCGAAAAACCAAAAAAAAAAAAAAAAAAAAATTGGACAACAAAAAATAAAAATAAAAAATAAAAATAAAAATAAAAAATAAATAAATGTAAAATAGGGAAGAGCATAAGAAGACGTGGGAATTCATGTTTCTACATCCATGTATCTCCTATTTGGCCCCAGACTAATTGTGAATAAATGAGACTGTTAAGGTAAGCTCACTTCTGTGTTACTCCAAAACTATTCTAAAGTATAACCAAAAGCACTTAATATCTTCATTATTATAAAATTCAGCCACCACAGCCCATCCTTGTCTCTCACAGAAATGAAATATACAAAATATTCTAAGTGGTTAGAGGTTTCTGCTGCTGCTTGAGAGTAAAATGCCCCTAGCAGGCTCACATGCTAGACTTGGTAAGCTAGCAGTGCTCTTGGAGAAGGTTGTGGAAACTAGAAGTTCCCTCCCTAGAGGAAGCCAGTCACTGGAGGCAGGCCCTGAACCTTTTCAGCGGGCTTACATTCCCTAAGGCACTGCTTCTTGACTGCCGATGCAATGTGACAAAAAGCCTATTTTCTGCCACTATGCCTTCACTGTTTCCTACCAAGATGGAATGTATCCTTAGAAACTGTTAAGTCAAAACAAAACAAAACAAAAAAAAAAAAAAAAAAAACCACCAAAAACAACAACAAAAAAACCCTTGCTCACTGAAATTGCTTTTATCAGCATGAAAATATAGCTAAGACACCTGTTAACTTTAGTCACACTAAATTTAATGCTGATAATTTGCAAATGAAGACAATAATGTTAGCTGTAGTTTACAGGTACATACTTTACTCTCAGTGAGGTCAGAAGTGTATAAATCTCACATGCTCCAATCCAGGCCTTTGTTCCCTGTAATTTGTGATTAAGTTGAGAGGCTCCCTGAGGATCAAAACCTTCATTCCATGCATCTTCAATCATGGACTGGATTTTTGGAATGCAAGGAACTGACATACCTGAAATTATGTAAGCAAATAAGTCACAAGGCAAGGTACTAACACTGAACAGTAATACAATGCAATCACATATTCTAACAAACTCACATGAGTTTCTAAGACACTTATTCCTAACACTGTCTGTATATCATAACCTCACATGGTACTAGTACTTTACATACCTTTCAAGCAGTCACCATACACATCATTTTGCAGCAATGATGAAAGTAGCATCTGGAAATTTCTATAACCGCAACCCCAGCCTTTGTCCCCAAAAGATGAGTGAAAGTGATCCAGCACTGTAGAGAGCCACACACACCTTACATCTGTGGCAATGTTCTGATAATACCTATGGAGGGCTTCAATAATTCCTAAAATAGAAGAGATTTAAAACACTTCACTACAAAGATCCATTTATCATCATTAAATGGCTGTTTAAATCTCTAACATCGGCCTCAAGTTCCAAAGAAAAACCCTTGCAATTCAGCTTTAATTTACTTCTAATTTAAGCTACAACCTTAGCTCGTGTATTGTCCCCACAACCCAAGTTTTCTAACACTACAACAGTACTCCTTGCACTGAAGTTTTCTGCATCTTTAAGCTCTTCAACTGCAAAGCCTGAGACACAAAAGTATACTTGCAGAATGAATACTCTTGTCTTTCCATTTATTGCACTACTAGAGCTTGCTCAGTCTTAATCAACCTGCTTCCACCTTAAAGAAAGCACTTCCTGACAGCCTTTGTTTCATGTTAACCCACAGCCTATACAGCTGATTGCAATGTGGCCTCCATCTGACCTTTTAGCATTTTTTTGTTTGTTTGTTTGTTTGTTTGTTTTGGATTTGGTTTTTTTTTTTTTTTTTTTTTTTTTTTGAGACCGGGTTTCTCTGTATAGCCCTGGCTGTCCTGGAACTCACTCTGTAGACCAGGCTGGCCTCGAACTCAGAAATCCACCTGCCTCTGCCTCCCAGAGTGCTGGGATTACAGGCGTGTGCCACCACTGCCCGGCACCTTTTAGCATTCTTAACATAAAACTGTTTGATTCAAAAAACAAATTATGTCTATGCATTTTAATTTAACTTCAGTATTTGTACATATAACAGGATAGTAAGTTCTAAGGCATGAAAAGATAAATGTAACAACATTCCTGGAAAATGGCACTAAACTAAATGCTAGAATTTGGAGAAGCAAGGTATTCAGACAAGTTACATATGGTTCTTCCTTTTAGAATATTGTTCTTCCACTTAGAACACTAAAAATCATTTAAGGACAAGCATCATCTTTAACTACCTTTTTCTAACTCTCAAGAACAAACATTGCACTTATTTTTTTGTGTGTCTCCTACTTATCTAGTCACACTCTGTCATAGTAGGACATTACAGGGTTTTTGTGTATATTTAGTCTTCCTTAAAAACTCTGGCACTGCCCACTTCAGTGCAGTGATGTCTGTTAATGCAGTCCATGCTGTCTCAGTATGTGGCATGAAAAAAGAAAAGTCATTATATGTATTTTATTTGAATGAAATATAAAAAGAAATGTCTTTAGGGAGACATATAAAAATCAAGAACAAACAAAAACCAATCATGTAACCAAAAGCTATAACTATACCCACTACCATAAAGAACAGAAGTTAGTTATAAATTAAGAAAAGAAAAGCCAAATAAGATTCACATTGAAGAAAAAAAGCAATGGAATGGCCTGCTAGTGAGTGCTAAGTTCATACATGGAGGGAAATATGGTACAGTGACACGGAAGAGCTTAAGTGTCCACGTGTATACACAGAACAGGCACCTGGGAACGGAATGATGAGTGTTGACTTGGATGAGATCATATGTAAGGCAGTCCTTTGGAATGAAAGGGTGAACATGTATAACTGGCATGTATTTGAGTATGATCTGCCATGCTTGTTACATGTAAGACAGGAATACCTCATTCCCTGGTAACCTCCGTCTTAGCAATAATACCACACAACTTTCTTAGAACTAACTTCTTTTATTATTTATTTTTATATGAGTACACTGTAGATGTCTTCAGACACACACCAGAAAGTGCACTGGACCCCATTATAGATGGTTGTGAGCCACCATGTAGTTGCTGGGAATTGAACTCAGAACCTCTGAAAGAGCAGTCAGTGCTCTTAACTGCTGAGACATTTCTCCAGCCCAGAAGTACTTTTAATTCCTAAATTTCCTTAAATAGTTTCCAAATAAGCTACCTATTGTTAAATTATATTTTACAAGGCTATAAATATATAAAGGGGGTATTATTCTAATAGACACTTGCATAATTAACAACAACAAAGTATCTTTGCCACAGAGTTGATGAGATGGCTCAATAGAAAGGACACTTGCTACTTTTGCAAAGGACATGAGTTCAGTTCCCAGTGCCCACACTGGGCAGCTCAAAACCAGCCCAAGCTCCAGGGCATCTGACACCTTTGTAGAAGGAAAACAAACTCAATAAATGCTATCAGAAAAAGAACTACATTAGTCATATGTAAGTGCATACAAATATAACACTTATAAATAAGGACAAAAACCCAGATCCCCTCTTTCCTTCCAAAATCAGCGCTACCCTAACCCCATAAACAAAGAACCCAAAAAGATTAAAAATAAAAACATAGGGACACAGTTTCTTTCCCAGCATACATGCAGTGGTTAAAAACATCTGTAACTCCAGGTCTAGAGTATCTGATGCCCAATTTTAGTTTCCATGAGCATCAAGCATGTAAATAGTACACAGATATATATATATATATGTATATATATATATATACATATATATGTATATATATACACATATATATGTATATATATACATATATATATGCATGTGAAAATACAAAACAGCATATTTAAAGAATCATTAAGAAATACACATTTGTGATCTTTAAAAAAAAAAAAACCCTTCCATCCAAAACACACACAATAAAAACAAAAATTGAGAGATTTTCTGTGTGTGGTGGCTTATAGCTATAATCCTAGCACTTAAAGGCCGAGGCAGAGGTCCACTAAGAGTCTGAGAACAGTCAGGGCTAACCAATCAATTCCAGATCAGCCTGTGCTACTGAGTCTCAAACTTCCCTCCAAAAAACATGAAACATTTAGAAAATATATTCAAATTTAAAACTTCTATCTAAAGGTATCATACACAGGTCTGGCACAGTGGTACATGGCTTTAAATCATAGCACTTGAGAGGTAGAGGCATGTAGATCTCTGTGAGTTTAAAACCAGCTTAATCTACAAAGAGCGTTGTACGATAGCCTGGGCTATACAGTAAGATCATGTCTCTAAAACAACAAAAAGAAAGAAAGGAGAGAGAGAGAGAGAGAGAGAGAGAGAGAGATGTGTATTTATATGAATAAATATCCATTTATATCCTGGATCTGGAGTTAATGACTGTGGTGAGCTACAGGTAGGTGCTAGAAATTAAACCTGGGTTCTCTCCAAAAGCAACAAGTGCTTTAAACTACTTAGCCATCTCTCCATCCCTGTGAGATCATGTCTTTAAAAAAAAAAAGTCTCGTCATAAGAATGTAACTGTTTCCACATAAACTGCATTAGTACCCTAACAGAGACACAAAAACTTAATTTGAAAAAAATAAGACAAGCAAACAAATAAAACAGTAACCAGGAAAAAATGGCATCCATCTTGAATACGGCAGATCTGAGTACTAATATTAGTTAGCCAACTGTGCAGGTCCTAAGAATGTTATAAACACTCTAAGTGTCAAGTATATAACAATGCTCATTTGGGCCCAGAAGAAACACTGTATATATAAAGCTTTTAGTATTCAAAATGAAATGAGTAATGGGATGGCCATTATATACATGAGGCTATTGAACATTTGAATTGTAGTGTTTCCAGTTGAAATGTCCTATAAAGTATAAAATAAAAGATTTGGTAGATTATACAAAGCATATAAAATATTTCAATTAATAGTTCTTGTGAGGCGGACATGATAACTACTAAACTATGGAAAAAACCCTCTTGATACTGACAACTTTTTAAAATGGTACCACAGACACTGTGTTTAAATTATTAGAAGATGAGATTTAGACTCCTGATAGTTTAACGAGAGTATTATAAATTTTACTGCCAAAGTAATATATTCAACAGAAACCATACTTTGATTATTGAAGTGTTCCTGAGCTATGGATAGGTATTGTACTGGCTAGTTTTGTGTGTCAACTTGACACAGGCTGGAGTTATCATAGGAAAAGGAGCTTCAGTTGGGGAAATGCCTCCATGAGATCCAGCTATGGAGCATTTTCTTAATTAGTGATCAACTGGGGGAGGGCCCCTTGTGGGTGGTACCATCTCTGGGCTGGTATTCTTGGGTTCTATAAGAGAGCAGGCTGAGCAAGCCAGGGGAAGCAAGCCAGTAAGAAACATCCCTTCATGGCCTCTGCATCAGCTCCTGCTTCCTGACCTGCTTGAGTTCCAGTCCTGACTTCCTTTGGTAATGAAGAGCTGTGTGGAAGTGTAAGCTCAATAAACCCTTTCCTCCCCAACTTGCTTCTTGGTCATGATGTTTGTGCAGGAATAGAAACCCTAAGACAAATTGGTACCAGCATAGAGGGGTATTCCTGTGACAACCTGACCATGTTTTGGAAAGGACTGTGGAAGGCCTTTGGAACTTTGGGCTAGATGGTCCATTCAGTGCTGAGACCTCTATGAGATGTTGTGGAGGAACTTGGAAGATAATGTTGAGAACAGTGCAGAAGATGGAGGCCTGGCTTGTGAAATTTCAAAGGGAAGATTAAAGACTCTTATCAGGGCCCTGAATATTCTGTGGTTTTGGTTAGCTGGGGCTGAAGAATCAGCTGTGATTAAGATACCAGAACCACTAAAGAGAACTTTTGTGTTACTGGGACTATTGATGCTGGTTAGCTGGAGCTAAGAAATTAGCGGTGATTAAAAAGAAACCAGCATCACTGAGGTGAAATCTTCTGGGAAGTGTTTTCTGACAGCACAGAGTGTTCCAGATAACCAATGTTGTGCCTCATGCTGTAGCAGGACTTGGTACTGTGTAAGAGTCACCCAGGTGGTACTGCTTTTGAAGGCATGAAGGCATCATGAAGAACAGCTGAGGCTTGGTATGGTGAGAGGCCATGGAAGGCCATTGGTGAAAGTGTACCCTCAGTTGTAATTGATGGCCCAGGACTGAAGGGGTCATGCAAAAGAGTTGAGGCTCGGAGATGCCAATACTATGCGATGAACACCAAGGACAGCAGCAGCAATGGAGTACTTGCTTCTTGGTCATGTTTGTGCAGGAATAGAAACCCTGACTAAGACAGGTATATAGGTAAGTTGTTTTCTACAGTGCTTATAGTCAGTCACCATATTAAGAAAGAACATCTTGCTAAGCCAGTGTTCAGTAGTTTATATATATACAATATAAAATGCAATTTCAACTTACAATGACTTATCAACACAATTGGAAATGCTTCTGCAATTTTATGTTAATTTTATTTTCTTTAATGTGGCTTTAATAGATGTAAAATTCACATAGCTTATGTTTCTGTATTGAATTCAGCTAACCAATAAAGGTTTAGTGACATGACTTCTTTGGTGTAACCGAGCACTTTCTGCCTAGATTGAAGGTGTATCCACAAGAGGGAAGTCTTGTCTGGCACTGTGCATATGGTCAAAATCCCCCTGTGTAGGTAACTCACAGGTCCCATTGGAAAGCTACTATAGTTTCACCAAATGGACATGATATGCCTATTAAATTGTCTTCTAAATGTTATATTTACATCCATAGATTAGTATTGCTGCACATTTTCATCAGAGAAGATTCTTTTGATAATGGATGTCAGAAACTACTCAAAGAACTGAGTGAAAATAAATGACCATTTGATAGTCAGTCCTATACATTAACCCTCCAAGACTCAGGAACTATCAAGGAAGAGGGCATGGCTAAACAGCAGAACCTGAGGAAGAGGGAAAATGTGGAATAAAAATAAAAAAATAATGAATGACTGGAGAGATGTCTCAGCTCTTCCAGAAGACCACAGGGATTCCATAGATACCTGCGCGCGCGCACGCACACACACACACACACACACACACACACACACACACACACGGCATGGCTGCTGGCTTTCAAACTCAGCAGCAGTGACTGTCTAAACACGACTAAGCTTGCCCACACTCTCTCACAGAAATGAGGTGTTCACAAGGACCTACCTATCTCTGTGGATTTGCAAACATTAAACCATGATTAGAATAGAGCTAATAAGGCCGTTCCCCTTCCATAGAAGCTCTAGGAAGTTAATTAACCATTAACTGGGGGTTGGGAGTGGAGAAACATATAATTTTTCTTACCCATGCTCCTGTAAATACCCTTCATGCATGTTCTTGTAAGCAACCCTTAAACAAAACCAAATAAACACAAACAAAAAACATGTGGAAATAGGGATGAGATGGGGTCAAAGGGTAATGGTGGATAGGACCTGGGAAGGAGAAAAGGGAGCAGCAGAGGTTGGGGGACAAAAGAGTGTAATAGGTGGTGGTGAATATAACCAACGTACATTACATACATGTATGACAATATCACACTGAACCATTATTATGTGTAATATGTTAATAAAAATGTAAAATAATCTGAAAGGCTCATTTCCCATTGTTGTGAGTTAATACAATTGAAGCCAAATTATTTTAAGTGAATTATTTACTATAAAAAATAGAAGTTTAGAAGTTTTAAAATGTTTCGTAAAAAAAAAAAGTGTGAACATAAAACTTCATTTCCAACTATATAAACTGTTGACTGAAAATTCAACAAATTCAAGTGGTTTTATTACTCCAGTGGTATATGCAATATTGAAACCATGGCTTGGATTTTTAAGCACTCACCAGAAGTTTTTGTTTTTCCATCCTCAATACCAATAGCTATTGACTCCAACATGTCAGCTTTTCTGCTATGAAATTCAGATGGATGCATTCGTCCCCTATTTACTTCTATCTCCATATGTCGTAGCTGCTGTTGTTTGTATCCTCCAGAATTATCTAAACCATACTGCCGCTAGTGAACATAAAAACAAAGCACTTATTTTTATGTCCCTGTACTTCAACCACATGGAAACTTATAATTCTCATTTTTGGAAATGGATGTTGAAATATTCTGTTTTATGGATTTTTTCATACAAGTAAATGTAAAGATTTAATGAAAATTAAACCATACATCCATAACTTAATAATTAGATATTTCTGTAAGCTTCTGTAACTCTTATAAATAATTAGTTGCTTTCCTTATACTATAGAAATGAAAGACCCACCTTTCTCCTAAAGTATTAAGAAAGGCAAAATTCTGATATTGATAGTTACAAAGGAACACATAGGAACTTGCTATTTTGTCCCAATGCTGACCCAGCAAGGCCTACTTAGTTCAAACATCACTCAATCATGATTCATCATAAGTGAGGGTTTGTAAAATGAACTGAGAGATTCAAATATATAAACTGCCTTTATGGAAAACATTCCTGAGATTTAGACTACTTACAGTGTTACATCATTATCATGGTTAATCTTGATGACCTAGTTGAAAAAATTTTAAAATCACCATGAAAACAAACTTTTGGGATGTCTGTGAGGTCGTTCTAGACTGGGTTACTAGAGGTCAGAAACCCACCCTAAATATGGCATTATCCCAAGGGGTGAGCTCAGTAAAGGACAAAGTTATTCGTCCCTCCCTGTCTCATGGCTATGAATACAATTCAAGCAGCAACCAGACCTTCCTTACACTGTACATAAGCCCTCCTCCCTTAAGGTGCTTCTGGTCAGTTATTTAATCAAAGCAACAGAAAAGGCATAAGGAAGCTTACCAAGGAGTTGGCCTCTACTGAACTGGGCGCCTCTGGAACTGGTTTATGACAAGGATTGTGGAAGTTTCAAACTTCAGGCACAAAAAGCCCTTGAATATTGTGAGCAGGGCTTATGGGGCCATGTACATAGAATGGAGAGACCAGAATGCCAGGAAGAAATGTAAACAGCGGAAGTGTGGCTCAGCGGGTCTCAGAGGCAAGGTGAATTCCCAGTTCCTGCACATAGCTCCATGCCGTCCAGCCTGTCTCCACACACTCCACCATGATGATAATGGACTAACTCTAAAACTGTAAGCGAGCCCAATTATATGCTTTCTTTTTAAGATTTGCCTTGATATGGTATCTCTTCACAGAACATTAGATAACTGTGAAAGAGATAAGCACATTAACAGAGAAGATGGGCACTATGCACTGAGATCAAAGGAACCTTTATTCCATCCGCTAAAGGCTCTATCTAATAAAAAAGGACAATTCATTTGAAAGGAGAGGGCCAAAACTGAAAATGCCACTGAAGGGTTCTCTAAAAACAAACAAAAATGAAAGCAAAAAAAGAAAAAAAACATGCAAAAAAAACCCCTATCATATAGGAGAGTGTTTTCCCACGGTTAGCACACTAGGTTAATTGCAACTGTGCTCCAAGGGGCAAGGCTCTATTGTAAGATAGCAGAAGTTGACTGTTGTCCAAGTGGTACTGATTTTGTAGGCAGGAAAGATGCATGATTCAGTGGGTTTTGCAGTTATCGTTTTAGAAAACCACTGAGGCCACGAATGTACAAAGTCCTCCCAAAGCCGAGTCCCAACAGGGAGGCCCAGGAGGTCAGGGAGTGAAGCTGTGAAGGTAAAACATGAGTTGCAATAGAGACTCTAGGGTGCTGGCGATAACAGAACCATAGGCTGTCTACTGAGGAAAGTAGGCACAGAGTGAAAATGGACCAAAAAAAGGCTATTTGTGCTACAGGCAGCAAAGCAGGAGACGCAGGACTACCCAAGCCCTCTGGAGCCCTGTGGATCCATCACGAGTCCCAGATACCTAACATGGAGCTACAGGGTTTTGTGTTTGCCCAGCTGCACTGTTTTTGCATTGGTGTGATAGTTCCTTTGCTATGTCATCATTCTTCCTTATTGGAATCAGAACACCCACAATGCACCAATGTATAGTAGAAGCACAAAATGTGTTTTGTATATTATACAGGTTAATAGTTAAGAGATTGGTTAAACCTCACAAGAGACTCTGCATATATACTTTCCAACAGTATTGTATTAAAGACCATGAGATCCTTTGAAGTCACAGAGAATATAAGGTGCATTATGAAATAGTATGCATCTTTTTATGTCTGTTACAGTCCTTTGAAGTCACAGAGAATATAAGGTGCATTAAGAAATAGTATGCAAGCCGGGCAGTGGTGGCGCACGCCTGTAATCCCAGCACTTGGGAGGCAGAGACAGGCGGATTTCTGAGTTCGAGGCCAGCCTGGTCTACAGAGTGAGTTCCAGGACAGCCAGGGCTATACAGAGAAACCCTGTCTCGAAAAACCAAAAAAAAAAAAAAAAAAAAAAAAAAAAAAAAAGAAATAGTATGCAACTTTTTTTGTCTGTTACAGGATGTTAATTTATAGCTAAAATAGTGCTCGGATGTCAGAAGACACTCTCTACTCATAGTTTTGAACAGTACTGACACCATTAAAGACTATGGGTAGTTGTACTGAATGCCTGTCCATGATGAGATAGTCACGAATCTACGGAGACAAGTGCTGAAAGACTATGGTTTAAAAGTTATGTTTGGTGGCCAGAAAGATGGCTCAGTGGTTAAAAGCACTGACTGCCCTTGTAGAAGTCCTGAGTTCAATTCCCAGCAACCACATGGTGGCTGACAACTATGGGATCCAATGCTCTCTTCCGGTGATTCTGAAGATAGCAACATGTACTTACATGCATAAAACAAGTAAATAAATCTTTTTTTAAAAATGTGATGTGTTTGGGTGTCAAGGTGACGAAGAGAGTTGCAATAGTACATCTGACTGTCTACTTGATGGGTTTTTTAATTAAGCTTGGAGAGCCGGTGGAATGGTTCAGTGTGTAAAAGTGTTTATCATTCAAGGCCAATGTATTGAATTAAATCTCTGAAACCCATAGTTGAAGGGCAGAACTGATTTCACCAATGTTGTTCTCTGATTTCCACATATGCTCTATGGTATTGGGCAAAAAGAACATGCACACAAATGCACACAAGTAATAAAATAAAAATCACCATGGAAACAAACCCTGGGAAATGAATATGAGAGCGCTTATAGATTTGGTTAATTGAAGTGGGAAACCTACTTTGAATATTGAACAATCCCAAGGGTTGGCCTTCCAGAATGAATAGCATGGACAAAGTGTATTGAGACCCATAACCATTTTGTTGCTTCCTTAACTGTGGATGCAGAAAAACTAGCCACCTCCTATTCCTCCTGCCATGCCTTTGCTGTGACAGACTGTATCCTCTCAAACTGTAAGCCAAATGAACACGCCCCTCTTTATGTTGCTTCTTGTCAGGTATTTGATCACAGCTACAAGTATCTAACACAATAACAAACCTTTTTAAATGTTAGGGACTTTCTGTATTGTTGACACTCAAAAGGCTTCATATATTTTTATGGTGTCACGCTTTGAACATGAAACTACAGGACCTGTTTTGAATACCTGTATCTCACACCAAGGTGCTATTTTGGGAGGCTTTTGTGGAACCTGTGGGAAGTTGTGCTTCCCTGGCAAAAAGAGGCCATAAAGAGCAGCCCAATTCCTGTCAGACCATCAGTTTCCCGTTTGTTCCTCTGTAATGTGAATGACCTTCCATGTGTTTTCCACTATGATAACCTGAAACTGTGAGTCCAAATAAAAAATTCTTCCCTTAAGTTCTTTCTGTAGACAAGTAGGATCACAACACTGAAAAAACTAATATGTATGGCAAGAATAAAAAAAGACTTAGGAAAAAAAAGTTTTTCATGTCTGAATTCTGATATTTAAAAAAAAAAATTTTGCAAATAAATAAATAACCAATGAATTGTGAGGGGTGGGGGATCCTAAATTTGATCTTTCAAAACCATTTTAAAGGAAAAATAGTCATGTGTAAGATGTTTAAAAAAAAAATAGAAGAAAAGTGTATTATAATACACCATACTAATGCTTTCAGATGTATGTAAATCTGGAAACATGTTTAGATCTGTTCATAAACCCTTTATAGTTATACTACACTACCCTGTTAACACACACAAATGACATTAAAAACTCTACAAGCATTATCAGTAGAAATAACCACAGTCCACAAATTAGAAATGAAAAGGGAGAAACATGAACATTTTAATGCATAAAATCCCTGACGTTGCCACTTTAGCCCAACAGTCACCACAGTCACACAAGGAAACCGTGCCTCAAACAGCACGAACCGCGAGCTTCAGACCATTCACTAGATAAAAAAATGTCTTAATTGTATTCTTCAAAGGAACTTAAGACTAAGGAGAGATACAAATTGGCTTTAAGTGAACAGATTCTCAGTACAGTGCCACCCTCACATCAACCCAACATTTACATAGCTTTACAGGCACACTTTACTACCTATTAGTGTAACCCAGGGAAAAATCACTAAACACTTTATTTTCCTTCTTCATTGAAAGACAAAAAAATCCTGTGTGTTTCCTATGAAGGCTTTCACATAATTTATTTGAAATGATTATTCTAATATCTGAACATTGTTTTAGAGTTTTTTGTTTGTTTGTAATGTGCCCCAGGTTGGTCTCAAACTCAGGAGATTCGCCTTCCTCTGTCTCCTGAGTACTAGGATTAAAGGCATGTGCCACAGTCAAGAATGAATACTTTGTTTTATTTTTTTAATTTTACTGTGCATGTGCGTGGGCACACACAATAAGTAAGAATGGGACTGCCTAAAGGTGGAATTACAAGCAGTTGTGAGTTGCGTGAAGTAGGAGTTAGAGAATGAACTCAGGTCCTCTGCCACAGCAGTGAGCACTCTTAACCACTGAGCCATCTCTCCCCACAATAAACTATAAAGTACACAGATGAAAATATTTTTTATATAACATGGGCAGATTAGTAGAAATCTTTCTGACTGTGAACCCTAGCCTTTAACGGCAGAGCCATATCTGTAACCCTAGGTAGACATCTCACAACCATATTTAGGAAACAAGAAGTCTATTCAATAAAACTGTTACTAATGTTTGTACCTGCAACTTCTGAAACTCCTCCCTTTCTTGTCTCGATTCTTCAGATTTCCTCTTTCTGTCTTCTTCTTGCTGAAGCTGGTGAGCTAATTCTCGGTCACTAGAACACTGAACTCTGTCCATGCCTATTGGAGAGTTACAAGCCAGATTCAGTCAGTGCGTACACTCTAACAAGCATTTTCATTAACTAGCTATGTGAACATCATAACACCGTTAGGGAGTATCACCTGCTGAAAAAGACAAAAGGTGAGAGGTTGACTGAACACAACTAATGGAGAGAAAGAAGAAAGTAATAAAGATTATAAAATATATATTCACAACCCCTAACTGTCTCACTACAGTTAACAGCTTTTACCCAAACAAGCTGAATAATTTTATAACCAATGCCTTGTTTCCTCTCTCCCAGTGAAACTCAGATTCTTTATTCAATGGCTTCTGTATTGTATCTTGTTTCCTAAATTCTTTACTGGTTAGGGTCCTCCAGTAAAACAGGACTGAGCAAGACAAGAAAACACCACACACAGGTACATGAGCGCATCTCTCTCTCTCACACACACACACACACACACACACACACACACACACAGGGGTTGAGGGGGAGGAAGGGAGGGAGGGAGGAAGGGAGGGAGGGGGAGAGAGGGGGAGAGGGGGAGAGAGAGAGAGAGAGACAAAGAGAGAGAGAGAGAGAGAGAGAGAGAGAGAGGGAAAGGGGCAGAAAGATAGAGAGAAAACATCATTAAATATCATGAATCATATGGGAATGGATCATATGATACAAAGGAAGAGTTCTTGATAGCCTGAGAGACAGAGAAACCAGTAGTGAGAAAGTTGAAAGGGGCAGAACCAGTTTGGCAAAACCAGAAATCCCAGTATGAAGTCAAAAGCTCAAAATTTCTAGTAGGGATTATCACAAGAGTCCCAGAGTCCAAAAGCCAAAAAGTAGAGTTTAAGGCAAGAAGCATCTGCATGAAAAAGAAAAGGTCCCAATTCAGAAGGAAGAGCCAAAGTGAGTTTCCCTTCTTCAGCTTCCTGGCCCATCTAGAACCCCAGTTACGTTAAGTGCTACCTGCCCACACTGAGTGCAGCTCTTCATTCTGTTTGCCAACACGTGTACCAGTTTTTCTTGGAAATGCCCTCAGAGACAGACCCAGAAGAAACAGTTAAGGAGTCTTCCAGGTATTCCTCAGTTCAGAGACAGTACAATCCACAAACCTGTTGATTTAATTCCAAAACTGAATATTCTTTCTTGCAAACCTCTCAGCTGTTGATAGAGCTTCCTACTAGGTTCTCCCTCACATTCTTGGGCATGTAATTCACACCTGATTTTTAGCATGCCCTGAGACTATTTTCATTGGTTTATAGAATACCAATACAAAGTCTATCTATAAAGTAAGAATTATCAGACATTCTGTTTTGAAAAGGTTACCCCTTCCACAACGAACATCCTCTCACAACCTTACTCAAAAGAAGAAAGCTGTGCTGGCTAGTTTGTGTCAACTTGACACAAGCTAGATTTTACACATAGGCAGCCAGAGCTCCATAGTGAGACTGTCTCAAAAGACAAACAATAACAACAGTAACGAAAGACTGAGTGTAGGCAAGTCTGTAGTGCATTTAGTAGTGACTGGTGTTGGAAGGCCCAGCCATTGTGGGTGGTGCCACCCCTGGGCTGATAGTCCTGGGTGCTCTAAGAAAGGAGACTGAACGAGCCAGAAGAAAGCAAGCCCGTCAACAGCACTTCATGGCCTCTGCATCAGCTCCTGCCTACAGCTCCTGCCTAGGGTTCCCGCCTTGAGTTTCTGCACTGACTTCCTTCAGTGGTGAACTGTTACCTGGAAATGTTTAGATAAAATAAACCCTTTCCTCCCCAGGCTGCTTACGTTGGTAGTGTTTTATTACAGCAACAGGAACCTAAACAACAACCATGACATGCCAACTGGGGTAGACAGTAGAAGACCACTGACATGGGATAATCTTCCATCAATGCTCTAGTGGTTTTTCCTTTTGTGGTTATGAGCAAAGCAGGTACATGATGCATAGAGATCACAGTTATTGGTTGAAAGTCACTGAACACTAAAATTTCCCACTTTACTAGTAGTTGTCTACATACTCCCAAATACTGACAAAGTAATAAAAACATAAACAACTTCTCTTGGAGGTCATTTTATTTTTCGGTGGCCCTAAGAGGCTCATACAAGACCCTACCCCTTCTAGAGCTCTGTATCAAGTGCTCCGTATTATCTAAGAAGACAGACAACAGGCCCAGGAGATAGCCCAGTCTGGCAAGGACTTGCCTCACAGACATAAGGACCTAAGTTCAGTGCTCAGAACCATGGAAAACATGTGGGTGTGGTTGTCCATGATTGTAATTCCAGCAGTAGGGAGGTGGAGATAGGTGCAAACCTGGGAACAGGCCTAATCGGTGTGCTCCAAGATAGTAAGAGACCCATCTTAAAGGAGCTGTATAGCATTCAAGGTTGTCATATGGTGTTCACATAGGCACATACCCACTTACAAGCACTGAGACACACATGAACACACATACAATATAAAAAGAGAGAAAACAGAAGAAAAATGTTGTCATAATTACACTAATTATTTTAGAAGGCAACCAACTGGAAACACATATTGAGACTTTTAAATTATTATTGTGAAACAATTTACTTGAGATTGAAACATTTCATCCTGCACAGTAGCTCTTTTAATAGGAAGGTAAACAAAAACAAACAAACAAAAAAAAAAAAACCAAAAAAAAAAAAACCAAAAAAAAAAACAAAAACAAAAAAAAACCTTCAGGAAGTCCCTGAAACTGACTAGATGTACTAAGCTCCTCCCTGCTAGAGTAAGTTACAAAAGTTGACAGAAGGGAGCCAAGCTGCAAAGACTCTCAGCCCCTATTAAAGAAGAAGTTTACACCAATTGAGCCACTTGGAAAGAACACTACAACCACCTGAGCAGCTTGCAGGCTGTGCAGTATGCTCCAGGTTTCCGAGATTTTGTGAGCGACCTCCCATGACTGAATGGGCCTTGATGATACAGCTGTCTTTGAGTCATACGTACAACTGTAAGTAACCCTTCACTCATACTCCTGTAAGTGATGTAAATAAAACTTATCAGTTCAACAAAGTGGACTTAGGTAACACCAGTACTTTGGTCCATCGTAGGTTCCCTATCTGAGGTAAGTAGATATGTGTGTTATATCTCCCCAGGAATAATTTTGTCAAACAACAGTTATAAGGTCCACATAAATGCACAGTTTTTAAAATTGGCAGCTTCTTGTTCAAAAATTTTGCTAGCTAAATGCTAACTTCATTACTTTAAACCAATGAAAAAACAGCCTTGACATGTCAACGAAAACTTTAGAAGGGCACACAGTTTACAAAGTACAGTCTTAAACGAGGAGCCTTCCACAGGTGTCTCTACAGTTCATGTTTTACAACTTTTCTGCAAAACAACTCCAAGGAAAGCAGTGTAGCTTCATGAGAATTATCTAAAGAACAGATTTACTTTTAAATGGTATGACTTTATTTATGGTATTCATCTGAGAGATGTGTATTCTAGGAAGCAGAAATTGAAATATTTTTAGACATAAACATACCTTGTTGAAAGCTGCTTTCTTCTAAATGCAAGTTCACATGTTCTTGTAGAATATGGTAATTTGTACAGATAAGTCCACACATGGGACAGTCATAGAGTGGTTGATGACAGTCTGTATTAGAAACAAAGGTAGGTGGGGGTTGGGGGGGGAGAAACAAAGGTAGGATAGTTAAATTTGCTGGATTTTTAGACTTTTCACACCCCATGCCAAGTTTATGATAAGAAGTTTTTGTCGACTATCAACTTTATGAGTAAGATGTTTTTGTAGTGAGCATTAAACATATCACCAGGCATAGTGGTACACACTTCTAACCATGGCACTCAGGGGACAGAGACAATCAGATTCCTGAGAGGTAAAGTCAGCCTGGTCCAACATCAATTTGCAGGCCAGCCAAGACTATACTGAGACCCTGCCTCAATAAATAAATAAACCAAACACACCAAAGACTTTCTACTACTTCCTACCCTTGTTTTAAAAATAAGAGCTCTTTATAATTGGATTTAAAGCTACTTCTCTGGGTGCCAGTGAGATTGGTGAGTAGATAAAGATGCTCGTCATTAAGCCTGATGATCTGAGCTTGATATCTGGGACCCACACTATGATGAAGGCAACTCCCAAATGTCACCCCCTGACTTCCACATGTGTGTGCTATGGCAAAAATAAAACAGATGCAAAATAAATATATGCAACTTTGAGGTCGGTATTTGTACTAATTTCACAATATTGTTTGATCACTGTTAGTGCTTATGTTGGCCCTGGATGATGAGTACATTGGATGGTGATAGCTAATCTGTGAGACTTAGGTTTTTGGTAATAAAATAGAGTATGTGAGTAAGGCACAATGGGTTAATGTCTAATTTTTTTAAATGAATAAAATTACTTTTCTGCTCCTATAGACAAAATGAGAGACTGATTAATAGTATAGATCTCTCTTACTACTCTACAATAAGAAAATAATAAACATTCACAACAGTGATTTAAATAAGCCAAGTAGAAAGGAACCCTAAAACAAAGTGGGTACGACTCTGGATAGAGTGTCTGGGAACTAAATTCCCAATATTCACCATGCAAAGCAGTCAGAAACTGAAACCAAGTGTCCAGCATGAAGTTCAGCGCTGAAGTCATACTGCCTGCTTAGGAACAGGAGATTAAAGAGATGACTCCAACAGGCAAGCCCAAAACAGGGGCCTAGCAAGACAATAGCCTAGCAATAACAGCTCTAGAAGAGGGGCTCAGAATTGTATACAGACACAGAAAGCACTAAGCAACTTATACATATATCCTAGTCTGACATGGATACAAAAATGCCATGATGAAGGAACCATAAAGCTTCAGTGGGAAAGAATAATATAAAAAACTTTCATAATAGATGAACAATAAGATATCAATTATGAAACACAGTAGGAGTTCTACTGCCAAGAAAGGCAGTCCAGAATAGACTAAGCACCTGCTGACACAATCCCAGCAGCTACTTGGGAAGCTGAGGCAGGAGATTCAGAGTTCAGTATGAGCTTAAGCTAAACAGTCAGACCATATTTCTAAATTAATTTAATAAAAACAGGAAAGTGAATCATATCTACTAAATCTAAAAGGATGGATGTGCTTTTACTTAGTAATTGCATCTTTGAGAATTTATTTAAAAATTAATAAAACATCAATAAATAGAATTACATGTTAAGAACACATATTATTACTGCTTAATAACACATGCACACAGTTCCCAAAATAACTGCAAACTGAAGAAGCTAATGGGAAGCTGTAAAGGAGTATAACCTAATGTGGATAAAGTAGAGCAGAGTACTAAATTATTGAGAGAGATGAATCTTTGCAAGCATGTTCCAAAGCAGCACTAAGAGATAAGAGCGGCTTCCATAAGCAATGCTGTAGGGTATGGTATGAGAGGTCTCAGAGATAGTGCTCAGAGACCCTTTGCTTCTCCCTCTGGTTATTATATCACAACAGACCAAGTCCTCATTACTTCCAGCTTGAATTCATCTTCAAACTCTTAACATTCAACTCAGGTGCCCCATTCATATCCACCTATATGCTTTTGCCACCAGAAATCTCCCAAGTCAGTCATCAACTGTTCAATGGACTCATCCGAGGCTGACATAAGCACCAACACCGTCAGTGACTCAGTAGCCAGCATCCAGGTCTTAGCAGTGTTTAACTATAGGCACTCCTTTCACTACTCAGATGCATGCTATCACTCCTTCTCATCCCCTACCTCCTCCTGCTCAAGCCCTAGAATTGCAGCCAGCCACCAGTCAGCTGCAAGAAGTCTCTGTATACTCCTCTTCTTGTGTTAACAGGCTCTGGTCTGCCCCATTTTCTAACACAGAAAGGATTTCAATTTCACATTTCATAGTCCCAGGTAGAAAACATGTCTCCTTCACTCCCTTTCAAACCACCGTTTCTCCTTCTTCTAAAGCTCTGCTGGTTTCTGTCCCTATACTAGGGAGCTATAAGCTTCATTAGCTAATCTTCTCTTAAATACTAGATACTTATTTTCATTTACTTAAAACGTCAGCACCTGGACTAATATCTTGTCCTGCTCTTTTATGAATAGAAATTGGTACTTATCTTCACCCCCCTAATCTTTTCGTTTACTCCAATTTAGACAACAGTGTAATTATATCCCCGACATATAATAACCAATATCTGTCAGCCTCTGAAGTCTATTCATAACAGCCCTGTTCTACTTATCTCTAGCCTTCTACCTCACTACTGGTGATTTTTCCACTCTGGTCACTGGCCTGACTATAATCTGATACATGAAATATATACATAGGCACTATACTTCTCATTATTCATCTCTCTTTCTCCTGTGCCTAAAGGTTAATTAAATTGAGCTGACCACTCTACTCATGATGAACTCAGGTTCTTTTTCACGCTAAACCACACTTAGTGACTGAGAATCAGTGTACCAGCACAGCAAATGTCTGCTGTCTTCTGTCTTCATCAGAGGTGGCTCCTGTATTGGCTCATGCAGTTTTCCTGTGTAGTAGCTCATGAATCATCTACAGAGACTATTGAGCTAAATCAATAGACAACTATCAAATTAAAAGTTGCACAAGACTAAACACCTTAACTGTATGTAAAGATTAACAATGATTCTATAAATTTGCAAAAGTTAATTAAAGAACTAACTAATTAAAAGTTTCATTAAAGTATAATGAAAAATGTGAGATATCTATATAGAGGGATATAAGTGATAACCTGAATTAATGTGAAGATGGGCGATAACTTAAGATCAAAAAACAGTTCACAGAATTTTCATGAAATTTAACAAAATGGTCCTAAAAATTAAGGAAAAAAAAAAAAAAAAGAATGACTGGAGAGATGTCTCAGCTCTTCCATAAGACCACAGGGATTCCATAGATACCTGCACACACATACACACACACACATCAATATTAAAAACAAAATCTTCAAAATAAAATGAGAATGCCTAAGGAAATAATGAAAATAAAGGTCAAAGAACCGTCTTCTCTAATATAATAGCATGTTACAAAATTACAATTATTAAAATAGCAAAATAGTAAGGAATACCTATGCAAATAGGAGCTGGAAGACCAGAAACTGATTCATACAGATAAAATAACTTTAAAAAGTCATATGAATCAATAATTTTTACATTCCAAATTCTCACAATATATACTACACACAACCCAAACATAACAATCTGTAGAAGAATGTAAGTTGATATGTTATGACTTCAGAGGAAAAATTGCCACTGTAGGCAATATACAGAAAGCAAAGACAGATCAAATTTAAACCATTTACAAATAAAAGGGTATGCAATAGTGGTGGATAACCACTTAAGTCAAAGATTACTACTGAGAATATATTTTCAAAGCAACTACGTAAGATATGTCAACAGATAGATAGAGGTGAATATAAACATATAAAATATAAGAGAATGCACAAAAGAAAAAAAGAGAACAAAAACCATTGCAATAGAGGAAATCAACTAAAATTATTGATAATCATGAAAATATAATTTTAAAAAATGCACACTGACTTAGACCTTTGCCGAGGCTAGTTGTAAACTTTTTGCAAAAATTAATTCAATGAAGTAATAGCTCTAAGTGTGAATTGCAAAACTCTTAAAATTTTTTGGAAACTTGCAGTGAGTTTTCAAATACAATCGTAAAAGATCTATAAGGAAGCAATCAAAATAAACTTCATTAAAAGTAAAATGTTTACTTTGTAAAAAAAAAGGGGGGGGTTAAAATAAAAATACAAGTCATATACATACACAATGAGAAAATATTTTCAAAGTACTTATCTGATAAAAGAATAAAAGACACCTAGACATGTGTGATGGCACACACCTTTAACCACAGTACTCCGGAGGCGGAGGCAGGTGGATCTTGTTGTGTTTGAAGCTATCCTGGTCTGCATAGAGAGTTCCAGGCCAGCCAGGGCTACACAGAAAGGCCCAGTGTGAAAAACAAACAAAAAAAAAACCCTTATATCGAAAAACATGAAGCCCCCTCAAGCTTAACAATAAGAAAATGACTTAATATCCTCAACCTATAGTCAATAACAGTCTCAAAACACACGACGCTGCTGAGAAGGCTCAGCAGTTAAAAGCACTTGCCGCTCTTGCAGAGAACCCAGGATCAGCTCCAGTAATTGGGGTTCTGGCCTCCCTGGGCAGCAGGCACATGTGCACATAATGTACACATGTAAGTATGTAAGCAAGGCAACACTCTCGTGCACATAAAAATAAAGACAAAAGCAAACCTGAAAGAGCTGAAAGGAAAAATACACAAAATTACAATTGTAAGTGAGAATTCCAACAATCTCATAAAACCCATAAAAGGACTAGATGGAAAACAGCCCCTGGAAATAGCTGTGAACACAACCAGGATCCACGCGATAGGACTGGACGAGCCTCAAGGGAAAGGAACACACTTTATAGAGACTCATGAAACAAGAACCAAGATAGCCATCTCTCTATCTCCAGCTATAAAATAAGTCTCGGCAATTCCAAAAGGCTCAGCAACGGTGTGTCTTGTTAAATAAACATCATGGAGTGCAAACTAAAATTCACTAACACAAACCCGGAGTCCAGGGCAATTGAGATGCCCTGGGCTAGTGGGAGTACAACTGCTCTCTAGAAAGTTTCCAAAACTGCTTTCAATTTGGCTAAAGCATTTTATAGCTATGTCAAAATTCTTATAATTAGTTTTTATACTGCAATGATAGCAAATGAAAAATACTATGAACATAAATTGAATCTTAAAAGCACAATTGTAGCAATTGGCAAGCCAACTCATTGGATACCACATATTAAACCGAGACCACCGCTTTTAGAAGTTTAAATAAGCTGAGTACTTTACCTTCTAATGGACTGTCTAAAAGACTGGCGTGCTTTGTCTTCACATGAATTTCCATATCTTGACTACGCCCCCCAATTTGTCCACAAAATGGACATTCAGGAGGACCGTATGTTGTTTCATAAGTTGATCCTTGGGCCTCAGACAATCCAGACTGCTTTTCTCTGCTTTTTTGGTACTTTCTAGATTCAGTTTTGGTCTCTGCATAAAAAGCTTCATGTTTTAAAGTCCTATCTTTGGGAAGGCTTTCAGATGACTCTTTTGGAAAGTTAGATGCAGACGCTGAATGAATGCCTGAAATAACTTCCACTGTACTCTGCAGGTTGGCATTCTTGGGGTCCGAATTTTCATACTGCATTGCAGCTAGCTTCTCAAAGTCCTTTTCTGGTGTACTGTGTTCAAAATGTGCAGTTTCAATATGAAAACACATTTCGTTGTAATTTATACCCGACAACTTGCAAAATGGACAGATAATTTCGTTTTCCATGTGAACAACTAGATGAGCTTTCATATCTAGTTCTGAGGTTACAGTCTCACCACATATGTCACAGGAAAGCATGGTGAGGCATGGACCTGGAAGAAAAACAAAACTGTAAGTTTGAAAGTCGGAGTTGAAAAAACAGCACATTTCATAAAATTATTTGGGAATCTTCCGTGGAGTATTTAAAGCTATATTAGCTTTGGCAAAGAAATATTCAATGTACTGATCATCCCTTAATTATACACATTTATAAATCCTAAGAAAGCCTAACTACAGGTTAAGCATTCCTAATCCAAAAATTTAGACTCCATACGCTCCAAAATCCAAAACTTCTG
This sequence comes from Apodemus agrarius, assembly GCA_964023405.1. Classification (NCBI taxonomy): domain Eukaryota; kingdom Metazoa; phylum Chordata; class Mammalia; order Rodentia; family Muridae; genus Apodemus; species Apodemus agrarius. The sequence continues at coordinate 36,838,068 of OZ030025.1, read as the reverse complement.
AGCTGACATCTCACAAGTGGGTCTATGCCTGATGTCACGTAATGAGAGACAGTCAAAACACTGGCACGCTAAAAATATAAATACACATACATATATATTAAAAGACAAGCTAAAGGATGCAAACTTTATGTTTAGCATTGTATCTCTAAATATTCTAGATAAAGGATCCTGAACCTGTGCCTGAATGTCACGATATCAGAGATAAGAACAATAAGATTTGTGAGTAAAACATTTCAACAAGGCATGGTGATACACCCTTTTAATCTCAGCACGCCTGAGGCAGAGGCCAGGTGGATCTCTGTTAGTTGGATGCTGGCCTGATCTACAGAGCTTGAGTTCCAAACCATTCAGGGCTTCATAGTGAGACTCCAGCTCAAAAACAATAATACAAGGTATTTCGTTCAAGGGGTAGAAAAGAAATAGATTTAATAAGTTGTTGATGTAAGAGAAAGTAAAACAGAAGTCTACTGTTGATCAACATATTTACTTGCATGTAGTATAATGAGGGTACATGCCCCTTAGTCCACTTCAGACCGTCCCTACAGCCAGAGAAGAAGTCACTACAGCCAGAGGAGAAACTTCCCTGCCGCGACCCAAAAGAGAACACCTGCCTCCCAGAGCCCATCGCAGTACCGCAGTCACAACAGCCCTTCCTCCCTGGCCAGATCCCAGATCCCAGCATTCCCCTGCAGCAGATCCGTCTGAGTCGCGGTGCATTCTGGGAGTTATGGAGGCGTTTTTGCAATTCGCTAGCGCTTCAGAGCTGCAGCGCATCTCCCATCTTCCAATCCAGATTTGTTAAAACCGTAACTAAGTTCTGGGTATATGTAATGTCTGATCCTGCGGCAAACAGGTGCTCCTGTTTATACTGTGTCTGGGCTCTGAACGATGGAAGGTAAACACCGCAGAGCCTAAAGGTAAAAGCTGAGTGTTGTAGGAAACACTTAAAAAAGAGTCTAGGAAGCTGGGTTATAGACGCTGGTTTCATTGTTAGCTCACAGCTCATCCCTCTGAATCAAACGAGTTATGAGATTGATGGGCTAATGGAATATGGACTACTTATAGGGAGATAGTCAAAACAAACCTTTTAAAGCAATCACAAACCCAGACCTTCCTCTAGATGATCACCTGGCTGTCACTTATTTTAGTAATAGAAAGGGAAAACAACGGCAACTATTCCCTTCATCTAAATTCAGATTTACAAAATCTCTCCCCGTTTTCCTTTTTTTTTTTTTTTCTTCTTCTTGTTTCTATTCAGACAATTCAAAATATACGTTTCTGTTTCTAGAAGGAAGTTCTCTCGATAACCAGTTTCGTTTCTTCCCAAGACCGGGGCACCGCAGATAAAGGATACACTGCAAGCGAGGGGGGAGCACCTTCGAAGGGCTAGCCTGGGTACGGGATGGCGAAGGCGGTAGGGCCCGAATCTGACAAAGTTCTGCGCCAACGTCGCCCCGGTGGGGCGCAGGGAACCGGACCTGCCGCCACCGGGAGCCCGGCCTGCAGACCCGGACCCACGGCGGCTACACCGCCGCTCCTCCCCACCGCGGGAGCCGGCCACCTCCCGCAAGCGCGCCCCACACGGCCCGCCCGATCACGAAGGGCCAGGCCTCCCGAGACTCTGCCCCGCCGCGACCCAAAAGAAATCCCCGGCCTCCGAGAGCCCTCCGCAGTACCGCAGTCACAACAGCCCCTTTTCCACTGGCCCCGGCAGGCAGGGATCCCAGCATGCCCCGCTGCAGATCCCGCTGAGTTGCGGTGCATTCTGGGACTTGTGAGGGAGGTTTTTTTGCAACTTTCACTACCGCTTTGGGAGCAGCAGCGTCCCTCCCTCCCGTCTTCCAGTCGCGGTTCCCCCTCCAGATTTGCTAAAACCCTAAATGGGTTCTGAGTACATTTATTTGTCTGATCCTGCGGCACCCAGGTGTTCCTATTTACACAGTGTCTGGGCTCTAAATTGTGTTCTGCAAGTTAATTAAGGCAAGTTCCTTTGTCAATGTTACAAAGTTGCTTATCCTGTACAGTGACAGTCTCTGTTTCTCCCTCTCTGGGGGATTGACCTATGAGGCAGCCCCTGGAGTATTTAAATATGAGGATGCCATAATCTGACAAGTATAATGTTTTTAAATGACGGGGTATCGTTACACGTGGTACATGGAGGAAATACTATTTCGTTTAGTAGAATTCTTTTTTTTTATTTGTTTGTTTTTAGTAAAAGAAAAAAATAGAAGTCATTGTAAGGGTGAAGGTATTCTTACAGAACATTTTCAAGCTGGAAAATGAGCATATTAGTAGTCACGCATTGGCTGCAAGGCAAAAAAAAAAAAAAAAAAAAAAAAAAAAGAAAGAAAGAAAGAAAGAAAGAAAGAAAGTCATTTCTCCAGAGGTATAAAAATGTTCAGAAAACATAACTTTGTGGAATGTCTAAACAAAGGGTCACTAAAACTCTGCTTCCAGATTTCCTCCTTCATCAGCTTCCCACGTGACTCATCTTTTCCTCCAAGTCAGGATTAGTTAATGAGGAAAGGCGAACTGGCCATCTTCTGGAACCAGGTGTTATGCCCAGTGTGTGGGAACCCCAAGAGATGGCCAGAAATTGAGACACCGATGTAATATGCAAAGAAAGTTTTTATTATGGGAGCGGGTACCCAGTTCGCTGTCCTTCCCAATGCGCAGGTTAGGCGAGCGACCCCTAAGTCTAAGGGGTTGAAGTATATGTCTAAGGGGTTGAAGTATATATAGGAGGATGCATAAACTAGGGCTCTCTACCCCTGGCGTTACAGGATTGGGAAGGGAAAAGGAGAGTACTGTCCTTCGAACACGATAGCTTTGTTCAGACAGGGAGGCAGAATTGCGCAGCTGAAACAAGACCTTTTTGACCTGGGAAGAAATTACTTATTCCGCTATCAGAGGCCAGCGTGTTTTTATAACGCAGTCGCAGATGCCTGAGAATACTTATTTGCCTCTTTCCCATATCTCAAGAGTGTACTGTACCACTTGAAGAATACTAACTCCTGCCTCCTTCGAAGGTCGGAGCCTTCTGAGCCTGGAGAGTGCTGTCATGAAAGAAGGATCATAATCAGGCGCCATATTGGGCTCTCTTTTGTCTGGCCTCTTCAAAGCATCTATATTGGGGGAAAAGGGGGAAAGGGGATTGGACACGCTGAGATTGGGGCAGGTTTCCTGTGTTTCTTCACAGGCAAAGCTTCCAGTGGAGGACAGGAACATCACCGGCTACTTACAACCTGCCCAGATGTGATGGATCAAAGGGGGCACAGAACTTGAGGGAGAGGCCAACCAATGACTGGTCTAATTTCAGGCCTGGGTCACTAGAGAAAGCAGATTTCTGAGACTGCCTGTACGGCCAGGAACCACATGCTGGATAGCCCAGGAATCAATGATAGATGAAAAAAAAAAATCTTGGGCTGGTGAGATAGCTCAATGGTTAAGAGCACTGACTGCTCTTCCAGAGGTCCTGAGTTCAAATCCCAGCAACCACATAGTGGCTCATAACCATCTGTAATGAGATCTGATGCCCTCTTTCGGTGTGTCTAAAGACAGCTACAGTGTCCCTTCATATAAAAAATAAGTAAATCTTTATAAAAAAAATCCTAATGATATTCTGCTATACTCATAGATCGGTGCCTAGCTTAATGATCATCTGAGAGGCATCCTCTGGCAGCTGATGGGAGCAGATGCAGAGACCCACAGCCAAACATTAGGCTGAAAGGAGCCCAAATTGGAGGTCTCTATCTGGTCCCTCCCTTTGGAGGTTGGGGAAGTCCTCGGAAGAGGTAGGAAGAAGAACTGTAGAAAGGCTGGTGTCAAAGTGTGGGAGTGAAAACAGGAAGTAGAAAAAGGCAAGTATGTAAGTGTGAATCACAGACTTTGTGTTTGGGGCTCAAGGAGGACTCGGAGGTAAATTGCCCAGTGGTGTAAGAATTATATTGGGTCATTAAGGCCATAGAAAGGGCAGGCAACAACAGCGATTCGCTGAGTAAAGTGTAGGTCCTTGGGCCAGAACAGGAGTCCCTTAAAGGTTTCAAGGAAAGGGTGGTGGGAAGAAGATTTTTTTTTAACTTTCTCTTGGCCCATGGCTGGCCATTTCTAGAGTAACAGGGAGTGGTGAGATGTTTTATTAGGGTTTCAACTGCTGTGGGAGGGGGAAAAAAACCTCGAAAGGAAAGCAATTTGGGAAAAAAATGTTTATTACAGCTTATGACTCTTACGTCACATTCCATCATTGATGGAAGTCAGAGGCAGGAACAGAAGGAGAAACCATAAAGTTCTGCTTATTGCCTCCGTTGGCTTGCTCAATGTGCTTTCTTGTATGACCTGCCCAGGGGTGGCCCCACCCACAACAGGCGGGGACCCACCTCACACACTTTACTTGTTAATCAAGAAAATGCTCAGAGCCTCACAAGCTTGCCCATGGGGCTGTCCAATGAGGGCATCTTTTTCTTTTTCTTTTTTTCTTTTTCATATTAAAATCATTGAAAGAATTGTTTTTATTTTTTATTAATCATTTTATTAACTTACATTTCAAAGGATATTCCCCTTCACAGTTACCCCTCCACCAACTCCCCATCCCATCTCCCCTCCCCTCTCCCCTTTGCCTTGATGAGGGTGCTCCCCCACCCATTCACCCATTCCCGCCTCACCCCTCCAGCATCCCCCTATGCTGGGGCATCAAGCCTCCTTCCCCTTTTATTGATGTCAGATAAGGCCAGTCTCTGCTACATATGTATCTGGAGCCATGGCTCCCTCCATGTGCACTCTTTGGTTGGTGGTTTAGTCCCAGGTAGCTCTGGGTGGTCCAGTTCATTGATATTGTTTGTCTTATGGGGTTAAAATCCCTCAGTCCTTTGCCTAGCTCCATTCCACTGGGGCTAGTCCTTCCATTGGGGTCCCCCCCCAAACCCCCACCCCACCTCCTGCTCAGGCCAATGGTTGACTATGAGTATCTGCATCTGTATTGGTCAGGTGCTAGTAGAACCACTCAGGGAAAAGCCATATCAGGCTCCTGTCGGTAAGCGCTTCTTGTCATCAGCAATAGTGTGGGAGTTTGGTGTCTGCAGATGGGATGGATCCCTAGGTGGGGCTGTCTCTGGATGGCTTTTCCTTCATCATTCTCTGTTCCACTTTTTGTCCCTGCCTTTCCTTTGGACAGGAACATTTTTGGGTTACAGATTTTGAGATGCATGGGTGGCCCCATCTCTAAGGTGGGGGCCATGCCTATCTACTGGAGGTGGTCTCTACAGGTTGTTTCTCCCCTTTGTTGGGTATTTCAGTTAAAGTCATCTACATTGGCTCCTGGGATCCTCTTGCTTCCCTCGGGTCTGGGAATTACTAGTGGCTACCCCAGTTTCCCATTCTCCTCTGTTACATGTTTCTATCCAATTCTCTGACTCTCTGTACATCTCTCTTGTACCTTCCAATACCTGTTTCTGACCCCCTGGCTGATTATATCCCCCTCCTCTCTCCCTCCTAGGTTATTCCCTCTACCTCCTGTGATTATTTTATTCCCCATTCTATGTAGGATTAACACATCTACACTTTGGCTGTTCTTCTTCTTAAGCTCCATATAGATTGTGGGTTGTATCATGGGTATTCTGAATTTTGGGGCTAAAATCCCCTTACAAGTGAGTAAATACCATGAGTGTTCTTTGTGTCTGGGTTACCTCACTCAGGATAATATTTTCCATTTGCCTGCAAATTTCATGAAGTCACTGTTTTTAATACTTGAGTTGTACTCCATTGTGTAAATGTAGCACATTTTCTGTATCCATTCTTCTTTTGAGCAACATCTGGGTTCTCTCCAGCTTCTGGCTATTATAAATAAGGCTGCTATGAACATAGTGGAGCATGAGTCCTTGTTATATGTTGGAGAATCTTTTTGGTATATGGCCAGTTTTGGTATAGCTGGGTCTTCAGTCAGAACTATTTCCAGTTTTCTGAGGACCCGCCAAACTGACTTCCAGAGTGGCTGTACCAGTTTGCAGTCCCACCAGCAATGGAGGGGTGTCCCTCTTTCTCCACATCCTCACCAGCATCTGCTGTTACCTGAGTTTTTGATCTTAGCCATTCTGAATGGTGTGAGGTGGAATCTCAGGGTTGTTTTGATTTGCATTTCCCTGATGGCAAAAATAGTGTTGAACATTTCTTTAGGTGCTTCTCAGACATTTGAAATTCCTCAGTTGAAAATTCTTTCTTTAGCTCTGTACCCCATTTTTCTGGGGTTATTTGGTTCTCTGGAGCCTATCTTCTTGAGTTCTTTATGTATTTTGGATATTAGCCCTCTGTAGAATGTAGGGTTGGTAAAACTCTTTTCCCAATCTGTGGGCTGCTATTTTGTCCCATTGACAGTGTCCTTTGCCTTACAGAAACTTTTCAATTTTATGAGGTCCCATTTATCAATTGATGATCTTAGAGCATGACCATTGGTGTTCTGTTCAGGAAATTTTCATATGTCCAAAGTTCTCTCCCACTTTCTTTTCTATTAGATTCAGCATATCTGGGTTTATGTGGAGGTCCTTGATCCACTTGGACTTGAGCTTTGTACAAGAATAAAAATGTATAAAAATGGATCAATTTGCATTCTTCTATATACAGCCTGCCAGTTGAACCATCACCATTTGTTGAAAATGTTGTCTTTTTCCACTGGATGGTTTTGGCTTCTTTGTCAAAAATCAATTGACCATAGGTTTTTGGATTCATTTCTGGGTCTTCAGTTCTATTCCACTGATCTACCTGTCTGTCTCTGTACCAATGTCATGTGGTTTTTATCATTATTGCTCTGTAGTACAGCTTAAGGTCAGGGATGGTGCTTCCCCCAGATGCCACAGACCACCCCAGTTGGGTATGGAGGTCCCTGGGATGAGGGTCCTCGAAATCCAGGTGGGTAAGGATTTGGCAGTGACAAACAGAAACAAACACAGAGGCAGTTTGAATCTGAGTGTATTTTGCAGCTCTCAAGCAGGGGATTTTATACATTTAAAAAAAAAAACATTGCAACTCTTAGAAACTGTATCCAGTTAAACAATCACAAATATCAACAAAAAATCATTTGGCACAGTAAAGCACAAAAATTATCCAAGCATCACAACTCTGAAACTATGTGTTCAGTGAGTCACAAACAGAGCAGGTATCAACATAATTAATACAAACCATTCAAATATAACAATACTAAAAAGATGTATTCAGCGAGGCAAGGCTAGTGGCATATATCCAAGAGCAGATTAATAAATCTTTATGATCGTTGTTCTTAACCGCTGAGTTAACTCTCCAGCCCCATACGGTCAATTATTGTTTAACATCTAATGCCTAATTTTTTTTATTAATCTTCAACACATAAATTTAAGCTATTTTAATTCTTTCTAATTAAGGCTTTCTTTACCAGATACCAAACCCCCACCTACGATGACACACATATAGCCATATGAAATTTTATTGTCGGGAAAGTTTATATTTATCATAATAATTTTGTAAATGATTTAAAAGTAAAGAGTTGGTTTCCCCTGGGATAAGGTCATGTTAGTGACCCCATCTCAAGGGGTGCTTTCTTACCCATTATTCTTGCTTAAGATTTTGGCCTAAGCTACAAGGAACCTGTAACTAAGAAAAGAAATAAAACAAAACAGAAAAATTGCCATGAGAACTACAGCTCAATATGTTTTCTCCAGCCAAGAGTTCCACAACGGGTTCCAGGAGACCTCCTTTTGAATGCCTCAGTCTGTGGAACTTGTCACAGAGATTCTACTGGGATTGATGTGGCACCCGGAAGTTATTTTACTATTGAGAATAGGGTTTTTCTATCCTTGGTTTTGTTATTCTAGATGAATTTGAGAATTGCTCTATCTCTGTGAGCCCTGTAGACTGGGGCTATGATCCTATCAGATCTAGACCTTTGTCTCTACAAATGTCCAGACTCCAAAACAAAACAGAACAATTCACTGATAGCTCCAAGCTTCAGAAACTCTTTGGCTAGCAATTCTTACTTTCAGTATACAAATTTGGGGCAGTTGCTGTCTGGGATCCCTGGGGCCTATAAAGTCCACTTTGGACTAGGTCCCTCTGGTGCCTATTTCAAACTCTTGGCTCTGAGTCTGGGGTCTCCTGGGGTTCTGGCTGGGACCTCCAAATATCATGGAGTTTGTGATCCCTGATACTAGACTCAGTCCAGTTATAATGAAAAGATTTATTGATTGACTGCTAGAAGGCCAAAGAACCTCTGAGACAAATTTGAAATTGCCATGCAGGAGGGGTACAGAGAAGGAGTTTTAAAGGGGAAAACCACACAAAGGCCTTCAATATTTATACAAGCAAGTAAAGACTGTTCTTTCTGTTCTGTTCTGCCAAGTTAAGTGATTAAGGCAACTCAAAACCAATCTTTAGATATCTGCATAAGAAAGTTACAGAAGCAAAAATAAACAAACAAACAAAACACCTGTGAGTTATATCATAACAAGTAGAGAGTCACAGCTGTTCATTTTGGGGTGGGTATCATTGTGTCAGGCTTATTGGGAACATCCAGGGACTGGACTCATAGAAAAATGGCTGGTGGGTTCTAAGATAAATGCCTAGCATAAAAGGGAGTTTCTTCAGCCATAACAAGTCATAGACAGTCCAAAGAATCACTTTTTATCTTTTATATATTTGCTTAGTGGACGTAACGAACTTAGTTACTGTTTTTGTGGCAGGAATCATGTTGCTTGCATTGCATATTCAGAGCTTAGCATTATACATGGGACTAAGTCTGCCTTTACTGATTGTAACTCTTCAGAGTGGATTATGAAACTCGTGAAATTATTTTCATATAATTTACACTATTTCATCTGGAGTTAATCCTTGTATTTATAGGAAACAACATTTATTGAAAACCTTCAGGTGGTATATAAAATTATTTTAAAAATGGCAAACTCAAAACTTGAAACGAGCATTCAAGAGGCCGAGCCAGGAGAATTTTAAGTTATTTTTTTCTACATGATGAATCCTAGGCCAGCCAGAGCTACATAGCAAGACCTTGTATCATGATTAAATTGGAAAGATTATGTTTTAAGGTAGAGAAAGAAAGAAAGAAAGAAAGAAAGAAAGAAAGAAAGAAAGAAAGGAAGGAAGGAAGGAAGAAAGGAAGAAAGAGAGGAAGAAAGAAAGGAAGAAAAGGAAAGCACATCATCTTTGTAAAACTAAATAAGGCAAAAGGACTGTGTGTGACTTTCATAAGTCCTGTGATTTTTGTTTTGCCTTTTAAAAACCATTTTGGGTGCTAGCTTCCAGACAGTCCGTTCTTTAGTATGCACAGCACTCCCTATTTAAAATCGTAGTATAGAAAGGTATATGAATGCACAAGAGTTATGTTTGCAGGCACAGGGAGGACTAATGACAAGCCTGGCAGGCAGCGACGACTCAGGCCTCCTTAGAGGGCAAATCTCCCAGCTCCGTGGATCCTTCAGTGGCACACGCTGAGCAGCCACGCCCCTCCCCGACCACGCGTGCTGCCACGCCCCCTCCGCGGCTGCCACGCCAGCAAGGGCTTCTGGGAGCCGGCTTAGGGTCTGAGGAAGGGGCGCTGGAGGCCGCCATCTTGGCTTGCTCGGCTGCTCGCCGCCGACGGGCTGGAGGCGGAGGGTCCACCGTGTGCTGTCCGCAGCCGAGGTCACCGCAGGAGACTACAGGGAAGGGCTCGGGAGAGCGCCGCGTGGATGGGTAAGTGCGAGGGACGCACCAGCGCGGGGCTAGGGGCTCCGGGGACTGCCGGTGTGTACCCCTCTTTCCCCGGAAAGGCTTCGGGACCGGGACGGGTGTCTTCTCTCCCAGAGGGCCACAGCTGCGGGGGCGTGGCAGCAATGACACGGCGCAGCCCGGCGGGTCCCTATCTGCTTACGGTTCTTTAGTATAATTTCCAGTATGTAGTTTTCTGGTCATCCCGGTGTGCCACGGGGTGTCTTACGGAATTTCTCAGCGCCTGCAGGAGAGACTGGACGACTCGGGGATCCTCCATGCTGCACGGAGCAGGGATCTCTTGCATTCAGATCCAAAGTCAAGCAGCCCCGGGTTCCACTCTTCCTCCTGCCGGCTGTCTCTCCTCCCCCGTGGTTTTCAAGGTGAAAGTGCGATGCATAGTTGTTGTAAGGACTGGGAAGCTGTGAAAGGTTGTAAGCGAGACGTCAATTATGACATTTGCATGTGAGTTTATTCCACACATCATCGAAAAAGGAGGAGGAAAAAGGACGAGAGACTTGTCTCTCACTGACTGTCGGTGCTCAGTAATTGCTAATGCTTTGTAGGAAACAAGCTTATAAAGGTAAGCAAGGAACTCTGTATGTGTGGTCGTAGGGGATTAGAGTAGACACTCCTCTTTCTGTACAGGCTTGTTTGTCATCTTCTAACAAGATGTCCAAGCACAGGAAAAAACGAAGTCGTTCCCGCCTTGAGAAATCGAATTAACAGATATCAGAAAAACACAGCCCTTGGCAATTCAGATTCGAATTATGTGCCTAACGTCATCCAATGGGGTTTTTCTAAGAACTGGCTAAAAAAATTAAGATTATGAATGGAAACAAACAAACAAACACCAGCCCCACCTCAGTTTGGCAACTTTAAAAAGTCTGAATAGCATTTCTTACATTTCAAATAGTATTTGTGAAATTGGAACCTTTGAATTCCAGTCCTTAAAAACGTTATTTTCCAGCAAAGTAAATTTGGGTAAATGAAGATGTCAAGATGCAGAAAGTCAGTATCACTGAAGAAAAAAGAAAGGAAATAAATATGTGTTCTTGGGACTACATTTTATTTGGATTACAAATTTAAACTAAAATGTCCTAGTGCAGTTGACAAAGTTAATAGCCTAAGAAGTATCTAAAAATGCAAGTGTTTTGGGGTTGAAGGGCCCAAAGCCATCCAAGTAAATGTGAAGATAAAGGATTAGAATGTTTATTTTACGTTTTTAATTGATTCCTTGAAGAAAATGGCTATTCTTGTAATGTATAAAGATAATAGTTGACGCGATCAGGGAGGTAGCTCAGCTTCTACACTACTTACTAGATAAGCGCAAGGAACTTTATAGTCCTCCGTACCCATGTAAAAGGCAGGGCATGGGCACATGGTGGTGCACGCCTGCCTTTAATCCCAGCACTTGGAGAGGGAGAGCTAGTCATATCTGTGAGTTTAAGGCCAGCCAGGACTATACAACAAGTTCTGAGCCAGCAATTTCTCAAGGCTACTACTGTGATAAGACATTATGACCAAGGCAACTTAACAGTAAGAAATCACATCGAGAGACAAAGACAAGGCAGAAAGGGAGACACTAGGAATGGTCTGAGTCTTTTGAAACCTCCAAGCCTGCTCCTTCCTCCTAATTCTTCCCAGTTGGTTTTACCAACTGAGGACCAAGTATTCGAACATCTAAGCCTGTGGTGGCCTGTCTTTTTCAAACTACCACTTAGGCATATAATATATTGCTGAAATGCATTAAATATGTTAAAGCTAGATTTTGAATAGCTATAAATGTGTCTTACATTCTGAACTTGTACTGTGTCCCCAAGCTACACCTTACCAACTGAACACTTTTCTTCATTCTTGAGTCCTTAGCCCATTATGCTGTAATTTAAATTCCAATAGTAAGGGAGCTTTGTTGCACTGTCTTTACCAGTGACTATGATTACCAAATCTGATAACTGGCTTGGTACTTGCCTTATTTATCAAGGAAAGAATAAAATAAATGTAGGGTGTATTGTTAATGCCAGTACAGCTCGGATACTTCTCCAACTCCTGCTCCTTGCGCTCTCCTCACCTTCTTGGTTGGTCTTCCCTTCTTGCTCCTTTCTCCTATTTCTTTCTGCTTCCTTTTTCTCATTCCTTTTTTTCATGACTATGTGAATACTATCAAGAGTTTTCGCCCTTTAATCCCAGCACTTGGGAGGCAGAGGCAGGCGGATCTCTGAGTTCCAGGCCAGCCTGGTCTACAGAGTGAGTTCCCGGACAGCCAGGGCTACAGGTTTTCGAGAAACCCTGCCTCGAAAAAGCAAAAAAAAAAAAAAAAAAAAAAAAAAAAAAAAAAAAAAAAGTTTTCCTGGCCACCTTTTTTTTTGTGGCTCTTCATGATGTTGGATGATCAAGTTACTGCCCTTGTATGTTTTGACCTGTATTTTAACCGTCTGTATAGTGAAAAACAGTCTCCTAAAGTCAGAATATATCTATTTAAATGACTACAATGAACATCAACAACATTCTTATTGAGATTGCACTTGGTTTTTTCCCCCCTTAATTTCTTTATTTTATTCTATAGGATCAAGTTTGAATTTATCAGCTGGACTTGGGAACTGTATTTGTTTTAGGAAGCCTAAGGGTCTTATATTTGTTTTAATATCCTCAGCGACTGCCTCTTTTCCACTGAGTCCTTTGGTGAAATACACCTTATTTTTTACTGCTCTGGCTTCTTCAAATCTTTTGTCTTTATATCTTCATATGTTCTCTTTGCTTGAAATACTCGTTCTTTTTTTCCTTTTCCGTTATTATAACCGTGAAGCCTTTCTGAGCTTCCTAAAGTCCAGTTGATTGCTTTACCTTACTGTGCTCTCACAAGACAGCTTGTTTATATTCTACTGTACTTCATTGCTTTTACATCCGCAAACTAGTGTCTTACATCAGATACGACAGACAGATGATAGCCCCTTCTGTTTGCTTTGTAAGCTAACCAATGCCAGTAGTCTCTGACCAGGCCTAGGTATGTTCCTCAACTTTGTAAGAATGTATTAAGTAATCACTAATCATCCACCTTGTTTATCTTACAGTTGAAGTACTACTTTAGATTACTGTTCAGTCTTGATGTGTACACCCAGAATAGGTTACAACATAAATTTAAAATATTCATTATTTATTCATAAAATATTCATGTTGCTATATTAAAAGGCTTATCATTTTCTGAATGTAAAACTAATATGCACATTTCTAACATAACATTTAATCTTTATATTTTTAAAATATTTGTGGTTTTGTTTGTTTGTTTTGAGATAGGATCTCACTGTGTAACCCCTCTATGGCCTAGAACTCTCAATGTAGATTGAACTGGCATTGAACTGACAGAGATCCAACTGCTCCTGTCTCTCAAGTGGTGGCCCTAAAGGCATTGTGGCCAGGCACCTGGTTTTGTATTATCACTTTAAAATATATTTGTAATAGAAATAAAATATACAAACACTTCATTGCTTTAAAAGAACTAATTATAGTATGAAGGACTAAAAACTGATAGAACAGTCACAACACAATGATCTTGATGACCTTGGTAATATCTTAAGTGAAAGAAGCCAGACTCTAATAAATCCTTCAAGTGTGCTGCTTAGTGGTGCTAATACCATATTTTGTTGAAAACAGGATTGTATATAATACTGACTCTTTCTTAATTTTGCCAGCAGTATAATTTAAGAGTTTCTTTTACCCTGATGATTGATGAGTTTCATGAAAGCGATTGAAAGATGTATGTCCTCCAGAAATGTTAACATACCACAAAGAGCAAAGGTGTCACTTATTGGGCTCTGTGAGTGAAGTAAAGGTTTTTAGATCCAAATTGTTACTCATTTAATATTGCTAAAGCACAGATTTGATTTGTTCCTGCAAAAATTTGTATCCACATTTTATTGGCAACATAGAAGCCCTTTCATGGACTAGCATCTTTGCCCCCTTGTCTCTTCTAAAACACCTGCTGGCTTGCCTTTCTGCTTCTCTGCTGTGTATGAATCAGCCTGAGGCTTCATTGCAAGTGGGATATCTGCTGGCACCGTCTTGACCTTGATATCTGTGAACTAAATCTCCTTTTAAAGTAAGTTGCTTGGGTCTGAGTGGCCTTTAAAGCATCAGGAAATATGCTGTGACTAGGAAGTTATAACTGAAATATGTATTCATTTTGCTCCAGCGTGACAGAGGAGAGGACATATTTCGTCTGTAAGTTTGAAGTGGTTGTATTGGTTGTATAATCAGCGAGCTTACATTTAGCTGCCTCGAGTAAGCCTCTTATGTTGTTCTGAGAGTTATCCCTGTCTGTTTTCTTCCCCCAAGATTCAATGGCTAGTCCTGGGAAGGATAACTACAGAATGAAAAGTTACAAGAACAAAGCCCTAAATCCCCAAGAGATGCGAAGGCGAAGAGAAGAAGAAGGAATACAGCTTCGAAAGCAAAAAAGGGAAGAACAGGTGGGTGTTCTTAGACACTTCATGTTTTGTTTAGCAGCTACAATCCATCCATCCACTCACCATTCAGTATCTCATGTGGAGCTTTGCAACTGTAATTATCATTGCTGTATGTTAGGATATGTGAACGCTAAGCGTTTGATAACATTGATTTGCTAAATCTATTCTTTAATTAAGTTTCTGGAATAATATTTGTAAATTAGTTAATTAGAATTCTGTACTGTTTTAGTACTGACTGGAAAGACTTTCCTCTTATGTTGATAAACATTTTGTTCCCACTGCTAAAAATGTTTACTTTGAGAAATTTAGATCACTATCAGTTTGCAGTATAAAATCTGTCCCCAGAAAACACATTGTAGATCTGTGGATTTCATGAGTCTTAAGGTAGTCATTTTTCCATGTCTCATTCTGTGCTTTCTATGTTTCCTAATATCTGTCTCTGTTCCATAGAATCTATTTATACTTATGTTGCATATGCAACATAAACAATATAAAGTCATTTAGGAGTACTTTTCAGAATTTTCCATTCCAGTATAGATTTGAAAATATTTGTAACTAAGTAAGTAGTCCTTACAATAACAGATTAAAAATGGGCTAGAGATACGCCTCAGCTGTTAAGAGCACAGATTGCCCTTCCAGAAGTTCTGAGTTCAATTCCCAGCAACCACATGGTGGCTCACAACCATCTGCAATGGGATCCAATGACTTCTTCTGGTGTGTCTGAAGACAGCTGCAGTGTGTACTGTTATAAATAAAATAAATACATCTTAAAAAAAACAGATTAAAAATAATATAGGAAAAGGACTAGTGAAAAAAGTCTAAAAAGGCCCATTGTGGAAATATTATAATTATGGTTGTAAGCTCCTGTATGTAGTATCTTGCAGGACTTAACATCAAAAAGGCAAAGAGAAACAAAAAACATACTGACTAAGCAAAGTTTGTGCAGACTAAGGAAGACTGCATTAGTCATCAAAGCACGAGGAGTTTGTTACTCAGGTCGTTTTGTTTTTATATTTTTATGAATGATGGAACTAGCAAATATAGGGCTATTTTTCCTAAAAAATTTCCTATTGTATGTTTTATTTTGTTTCAGTGTCTTATGTAGCCCAGGCTGACCTAAGATTTTCTTGTGGCTGAGGACGGCCTTGAGTTCTAGATACTCCTGCCTCAACCTCAGGTGCTAGGATTACAGGCGTGCGCCACCACACCCACATCTCTAGCTTGTTATTTACTCTGTGTGATTGCATTTTTAATCAAGATTTCCCTTTTTTAAGAGTTGTTTTTATTTATTTTAATTATCCTTATGTGTGTTTGTCTGTGTGAGGGTGTGTGCCCATGAGTATGGGTGCTGGAACCTAACTCCGGTTCTCTGCAAGAGCTGTGTGCACTTTTACCCACTGAACCATCACTCCAGCCCATAATGAAGATTTTCTGAGAGATCTTCAATGATTAGTAACCCAATAAAGAAATGTGCCTTTTCAAATCCTATAAAATATGCATGTCTGTTTTAATGTTTTGAATTATAAAAGCAGCTTTTTTTACTCACATGATAGAAGGAATCCTGTGACAGGTGAATGTTCTTTAAAAACTCTGTGCATAAAATAATTTCTCTCTGTTGCAGTTGTTCAAACGCAGAAATGTCTCTTTGCCCAGAAGTGAGGACTGTATGCTAGAGAGTCCCATCCAGGACCCGGATGTCAGTTCTACTGTACCTATTCCAGAGGTATGTTTTACAAAAATGTATTGTGGTTTATAGTATGCCTCATCATATTTCAGAGACAGTATTATATCAAATAATATAAATAATATTCATGCAAAAATATTTATATGTTAACTTTTTGTTTGTTTTAGGAAGATGTGATCACGGCAGATATGATTCAGATGATTTTTTCTAATAACACTGAACAGCAGCTGACTGCAACACAGAAATTTAGAAAACTGCTTTCTAAAGGCAAGATTTATTTTCAGTGTTTTATTTGATCTTATAGATTTTATAGTAGAGATTTGAATTTTTTTTAAATTTTGAGACATTTTATTCCCCTTGTTTCTTTTCCTCTCTTTTTCTTCTTTTTCTTTCCTTTTTTTTTCTTTTCTTTTTTTATTTTTTTTTTAATTTTTTTTATTTATTTATTTATTTATTTTTTTGCCAGAGACAGGTCTTAATTTCTCTTTAATTCATATTATCCTGGTATGGTTGTGTACACCTTTGTTTTGTTTTGCTTTTTGTTCTCTGAGACAGGTTCTCTCTATTTAACCGTGGCTGGCCTGGAGCTCACTAGGTAACTCAAACTGGTCTCTGACTCATACAGGTAGACCCACCTGTCCTACCATCCTGCTAGGATGTGTATACTTTTAATTCTAGCACTTGGCAGACAGAAGCTGGAAGATCTCTGCGAGTCGAAATCCAGTCTTGTCTACATCATGAGTTTCAAGCCATCCGGGCCTTCTTAGTGAGATCCTGTCTCCCACAAAAATGACTTACTCACCATTTGTAATCCATAATGGACAATTTATCCAATTAATTTTAATATTATTTCAGATGTAGAACTTATAGAACTAGGAATTTGAATTGTAAGGAACTTTTAAACTATTAAGATTTTCCAGATGAGGCCAGTAAGAGTGCTCAGTGGGTAAAGAAGTTTACCACCAAATTCTGTTATCTGAACTTGATGCCCTGACCCTGTGCGGTTGAAGAAGAGAATTGACTCTTTATTCTCTTTAAAAGATTTTTTTTTTGACAAATGTATATAGTATCATCTCTAATTGATAGCATTTCTGTAGATTATGTTTGAGAATTTTAAAGTTAATTTCATCACTTTTCTACCACATCTTTATCATTATTAAATTTATTTTGATTATTTTGATTCTTTAAAGTAAGAAGGTAGTTCGAAAGAGCTTTAAAAAAATCTTTCTGTCATCTATGACTTCATTGTCTGAGTTTTTTGTTTCTTGGTTTTTTTTGTTTGTTTGTTTGTTTTTCCAGACAGGGTTTCTCAGGTCTCTCTGTGTAGCCCTGGTCACTCTGTAGACCAGGCTGGCCTCGAACTCAGAAATCCACCTGTCTCTGCCTCCTCAAGTGCTGAAATAAAGGCATGCACCACCACTGCCCGGCAAGACTTCATTTTCTGTTTCTATTACCAAACTATTCTGTTTCTATTATCCCTTATTAAATCACAAGCAATTGTTTTACATTGTTTCTTCTTAATACTTAGATTTGCTAGCTTAGATTGGACATAAAACAAGAATTATAAATGGTTTCTTGTACTGATTGATGTGGATTCCTGCCAGATGTATCATGGGTGGAAGAATATTAGAACTACTATACTTTAATTTGATCTGTCAGTATAGAAAACCTTGTAGAAATCAAGCAGTAAGTAGAACTATAAGCAAAACCAGCAGGAAACTTTATTTCTTTATCATTAAGTAGTATTCTAACTGTTGGTACTAGGGAGACAACATATGTCCCTGGCTACTCTGTAGCCTACCATTAACTCCAGCATGTCCTGGTGATTCATGTCAGGTAATAACCTCTTACTGAAACCCTCTTCTCTGTCTCTCTGTCATGACCACTAGTGACTTACAATATAAGTCACTAGTCACACTTTAATCCCAGTTTTATAGAAATTTCTCCAAAGCTTTTCTGTTTTGTATTATTCTTTGATTGTTGAAGCATATATTTTCCTATTTTCCTTATGTTTAAATTGCCAAAGTGACTATGAGTCTTATTTATGACAGTTCATTACCTTTATAAGCTTTTACAGACTATTTTATTAGGTAATAGTAATAGCAGTTCATGGGATGTGTTAAATTAGTCACATTAATTGGTTTCTTTTAGATGGAATGATAAAACATGTTGCTTCAGCTTTGCCAGGAGAGACTGCATTTGTATTCTTAAATGACAGATCTGTGTGTTTGCTGACCTTAGCATAGGAGAAAGGAACTCGTGGGCTTCTGACCACATATCCTGTTTCTTCTCCTACCTTATTACCTTTATCCCCAAAAGAAAAAGCAATACAGAATTTCTGTCCTTTAAATTAAAACAGAGGAAAGTTTAGAGTTTTCTTTCAGAAAAAGAAACATGGTGAACCTGGTGTCTATATTTCCAAAATTCTGATGTTTTGAAAGGTAGCGGGTAAAGCGGGATAAACATCTACTGAGGTCCTGTAACTAGGGCAGTTGTCTAAGGTGGGGGTTGGCAGGAACATTTTACAAAGTGTACTTTCATTTAGAATACTTGGAAAAAATTCAGTGAATATAATTTTGTCACCTATACAGAAGTCAGAGGGGAGAATGAGAATCCCCTCTTGTGTGACTTGATGCTTGCTTTAGTACCAGTCAGAGCAAAGAGCGATAGTGATGTGCATGTGGCTTGGCTATGTTACATATACACACATATTACACACACTCACACACACACACACACACACACACACACATACACATCTAATAAAAACACAAAAGTATGGTGTGGAGCATAGGAGGAAGGAATTCAGTTAAGGGTATCTGTGAAGTTTTGTAAGTGATAATAATGAGTGATGAATGATTTTAACAAAATAGATAAATTTTCTATAAAGACAATAGAAGGCTGGTAGAAACACCAACCCAGAAACTACTGAGCCACTGAAAGCATGTTTTACTGAAGCAGAGGTAGAAGAAAGATTTCCTTGTATTTACTTGGTTGGTACTTGAAATACATTTGTTTAAATTTTATATGAATTCCAAGAGGATTTATGATTCTCAAAGTCTGCTTTTTCATGACAAAAATTTAAGTCTAATAGCACTTTTATAAAAATAATCTAGATGAAATAAAATCTCCACAGACAGGTTAGTAAATGATTATTGCTGGTGAGTGAACATCCTTGGAAATTGAGGATAGTGCTATTAGGATTTAGTGAGGACTTTTCTCAGTTGGTATTGTGAATGTTGGACCTACATCCTCTCCATCTTGTAAGAATGATCTCTGCAGTTGAGGAAATATATTTTCACTTCCTATCATTGCAGTTAGTGAAAAGACAGTTTGCTTTGTAAAAGGTATTGTGGTAATGACAACATTGATCTGCAGTTACATCCAAGTAAGGGTTTACTTAGGTCAGAGAAACCTAGGGAAACTTTCCTATGCCATGTGTGATAGGCACATTACTCGACACTCTGTTAAACTCTAGAATCACCTGATGCCAGGCCTCCGCTCATGCCTGTGAGGGAGTATCATAATCAGCTGAGATGGGAAGACCTACCCACTGCTGTTAGCACCACTCCATGACTGCAGTATTGGACTGTGAATGGAGAGGGGAACTGATTATAGGCAGGCACTTGCTGCTCTCTGTGGAAGCGGTGTACCCAGTTCTCTATTATGATGGACTGTAACTGATTTTTCCCTTAAGTTTCTTTTGTCAGGGTTTGTTTTTTTCTTTTTTTCTTTTTTTTTTTTTCACAAAAGTAGAAGGCAAAGGAAGTAAGATACCATGTTGCATGAAACAGGGATCTGTTCATTGTGTGTGTATAACAGCCTTTCTTTTTAAATCTTAGAACCTAATCCACCAATAGATCAAGTTATACAGAAACCAGGAGTTGTACAGAGATTTGTGAAATTTCTTGAAAGACATGAAAATTGTACTTTACAAGTGAGTTTAAAGTTTTCTTTCTTAATCATTTTCTAGAAATGACTGAATTTTTAGTGAAAATGACTTTTTCAATGCTAACTATATTGTAAGCATTTACTAAATATGTAATAAAGGAAAAGTAGGGACCATTCTTGCCTAAGTCATAGCTATAGTGCTAGTTTCTGTTAATAATTAGTTTGCTGACCAGATTCAGAAATCATAAACTCACAGCTCAGCTAGTACTGATGAAGTCCTGTAGTTATCAGCCTTTATTAACCATTTTCTTTTAGACAAACTAAAAGTGTTAATCTCAATATTAAACTCATTTCTCTATGAGACGGGATCTACTTATGAACCCTTGGCCTTAAATACACAGAGACCTGCCTGTCCTCGTTATGTGCACTTAAGATATGAGGCGCCATATCCACCTGTGTTGTTCTTAAGTTACTTCTTGAAACATTTTTAGCTAATCATTTTTTAAAAGGAATTGTTATAATGTACAAAAATATGACTAAACTCAGATATTTTTCTAAAGAACTTTATCTCTCAACCTTGATATGGTCACATTCTTCCAAATAATTACCTAATTTGCTGGAGTTTGGTAACATTTTAGTGTTATAAAATACTCTTCCACTCTGATAATTGTGTGTACTCTAGAATCAGATTTCAGGAATTGGAGAAGACGGACATCTAACATCAGTGCTATAGGCAGTAATGAAAGATTGTGGAGAAAGAAACAGTTGTGGAAATTGCAACTGAGAGTAATGGTCTACTTGTTTGAGCAGTTTGGGAAAGGTCCCTGTTTTAGGCATATGTAATACATGTGAATGTGAAAAAAAATTAGAATTTCTAATCACAGTTTCTGAGGGAAAGTCTACTTTATCCAAGTCAGTTATTTTGGATTTGAAGCCATAGGATTTAATTTCTGCTTTATTTAAGCTGTGAGTACAAACTAAAATTCTTGGTCTCTGATAAGCTATCATTATGTGTCTCTTTACTTCCTATGAATAAAAGAATAAGTGAATGGGTATAAATAAATATTATGGGTATAAATAAATAAATAAATAAATAAATGGTATAAATAAATAATAAAAATTATTGAGTGCTAACTTATAGAGCCAGGTATTAAGTTATTATAGGTCTAAAATTAAGACATTGTTCCTGCTTAGAGAAGTTCTTCAGCTATCTTGTAGAACATTAACATACCAAAGATAACTAACAGTGTGCTTAGCACTGTAACAACTAGAAAAAAGTGTGCTGGGAACATAGAAGACGTAGCAAATTGATTCTGTAGGTGAAGTAAGGAATATTTCATGAAGGTATTTTTGATTTTTCCAAAGTGAAAACAGAAAATCTAATCTAATCTAAATTAAATTGAGAGCACAGTATGTGTACACTGTGTGGTGTGCTCAAAAAACCTTGGGAACTTGAATCTTTATTTGAGCCTGATGAAATTCACCAGTGTAGTTTGGGGATAACTCCATGCTGTTTGTTACCCAAATGGGTATTAATCTGGTAGTTCAGACCAGCACTCTACTGTTCTGTTTCTGTGGGACACATTGTTCTGTAAGCAATTTTTGTAAGGCATGCACACATTTTAAAATATGTGAAGTAGTTATGAGGCTTTTTAAAAGTGGAAGATTTTAAATGAATATGCTGATATTTTACATTTTTAGCAACTAAAAACAGTTGATTACTACCACATAATATGTGTGTATGTGTGTATATGTTGCACAGGGATGCCAGTGCCCTCAGATGTCAGAGGCATCACATCTGGAGCGACTGGCAGTTTGAGCCCTATATTTTGGTGTTGGGAATCAAATCCCCTATAAGAGGATATGTGTTCTTCACCACTGAACAATCACTCTAGCTCCTCCTGTCTTGAAAATCATAACTGCATTTCAATTTTCATTATGTTTGTGGCTATGTGGGTCTTCACTAATGTATTCTCCTAGGGAATAGCAAAAAGAATTGTAAACTTGTAATTTTTCTATTTATTTCCTTATTTAGAATTGGTAAGAGTTATTGTCTCCATTGGTATTAAATATAAATTATTTTGTCAGGTATTTTTTTCTTAGTCTATCAGAGGTTCTGTTATATGAAAGATTAGCAAACATTTATCCCACATCTGTTAATAATAAAACCTCCATGTTGAACAAATACCTGAATATCTGGCATTCCAATTTTCATGTTCTTAAGTAAGGTTGGGGGTGACACGACCCCCTGGGAAGTTAGTACCATCATGATTCTTTCATTTCCTTTTCAGCAGCTTGCTTTAGAATACTGCTGGGAAATAATGAACCTTAGATGTTAAATTGTATTTATATATGTTTGGCATTATAAAATATACTCCTTTTTGGTTTTTGTTTGTATAATCTGAAGAATATTTGCTTTCTTAAATAAGGTTCCCCATTTATAAACCTTACTTGTTGATGAGTTTTGAGAATCTTAAGTGACCTTTCCCTTCAGATTTGTTTTACTCAGTTTCTTCTTCCTCCTCCTTTGTGAGAGCTCCTCCATGCTTTCATTCAGTTCCCTTTCTTTCCTTAGTTTGAAGCTGCCTGGGCGTTAACTAATATAGCATCTGGAACTTTTCTGCATACCAAGGTAGTGATTGAAACGGGTGCTGTTCCAATTTTTATCAAACTTCTCACTTCAGAGCATGAAGATGTACAGGAACAGGTAAGTGTCTAACTTGTGTATTATGATGTGTATAGAGATTTTCATTTTCTCCTAAAAGTATTACTCATAATTTTGACTTCTTTATTTTTATGCATATTTTGCCTAATATTCATTTATTAAAACACATTAGTTTCTTTTCAGCCTCTGATTAGAAGTGGGAAAGATAAGCTACTTTTGGCCTGATTCTGGGTTTCTAATGAAACTATTCTCAGCACAGGATCTATTGTTTGTGAGGTCATTGGTCAGGTGCTGGGCTGTAGGGAAGCCCCAGGGCACGGCTCCAGGGTGGGGAAGTGCAGTCTGAGGCACTGGACAGCCAGTGCTGGTTCAAGGGTCCCTGGGCCTTATAACAAGGCTGGGCCATCTGGTTCTCAGGCCCTTGGACATCCAGAAGCTATGGAAGAGCTGAGAACTGAGTGGGAGCCCCTGGGCTTGGGGCGGAGGGGAGCTCCAGCTAGTCCCACGGGTTTGAGTCCTTGGCTTGATGGCTGAGGCCTTCTTTCTACAGGACATTAGATAGCAGTTCTATAGGCAAGAGCCTTCTCCATGACTCCCCTTGGTAGATCCCGATGACTATAGTTCTAAGGTGTAAAACCATACCCCACGCCGGGCGGTGGTGGCGCACGCCTTTAATCCCAGCACTTCGGAGGCAGAGGCAGGCGGATTTCTGAGTTCGAGGCCAGCCTGGTCTACACAGTGAGTTCCAGGACAGCCAGGACTACACAGAGAAAACCAAAAAAAAAAAAAAACAAAAAACAAAAAACAAAAAACACAACCATACCCCACTTCTCAGGGTGGGCCTGAAATTAAGTACCTTTTGCAGGAAGGAATGTCTGGGAAGGAAAGCTTATTTATTGGCTAAGCCCTCCAGGCCTTTAGGTACCTCATTAAAATAGAGATCCTTGATCCTTGACCAGAGTCAGGTCCTCTTCCTGTAGAGGAGCCTGGGGCGTTGCCCTTATGTGACCAGTGGCCACAGATCTGAGGGGCTGTGGCTAATGACAAGGAGCTGGTACCCAAGAACAGGCAAAGCTCCTACTACCCCTTCAGGGTCTCTGGGGCTTTTAGCCTTGGCTCAGCCAGGGACCACACTACCTTTCATGATCCCACAACTTGAGGCATACATTTTTGTTTCTTCTTGTGTTACTTTGAATAGAGTCATTTTAGTAGAGTTCAGGAGTAAATTTTCAAAGTCTTGTTCTAAGAGGAAGTATTTGATAACATAATTAAATCATAGAAAGACACTTAAGTTTTGAGTACTTGTGTTTTTGCTATTCATGTTCATCTATTGATCTGTTTCATTAATCATTTAATTTTATGAAATTATGTATTCACTTATCATTAATATTGGCAGATTTTTTTATGACATTAATTACTTTTCCTAAAAATGGTGTTGCTGATTATCCAACATATTTTTTCATATAATTCATTATCTATTTCTTAATTGTACATTTGCTATTTGTAACTAACTGGTATTAATAATATAGTTGTGAACATCATTGTGTATTGGTTTTTATGTGCTTTTGTGTTACCTGGATATTTTATTAGGGCAAAAAGACTATCCTTCACTAGAATGTAAGGGAAAGCTTTCAAATGTCCTTATGTTTTAAAATATTATAGAATTTCACTTAAAATTTTTCTTTCCTATTTCCTTGCTTTTGTTTTTTCACATGTTCTTGAAACTCATTGTTGCTTTTTGATAGTAACAGTCTCTTAACAAGAGAGTGTCTATCTGGTTTTGGATATTGTCTTAATAGTACACTTTTTTATTTTTCTCAGGCTGTTTGGGCACTTGGTAACATTGCTGGTGACAATGCAGAATGCAGGGATTTTGTTTTGAATTGTGAAATACTTCCACCTCTTTTAGAGTAAGTATTTTGTTTCAGTTTGTCATAATTAAGTTAATTTTACATTTGGAAAAGAAAAGTATATACTCCTACATTTCTATATAAGTTAAATTCCCAAATAATATTTTGTAGTTTTTGCCTATGTTGGCTAGGCCTAAAATTACTTGAAAGCAGGTAAAACCAGGAAAAAGAAAAACATTCACATTGTATTCTTTTTTAAAAGTTGTCTTTTATGTTCTTTTAAACTGTACTTAATAGTAGTTGTCACTTACTTGATGCCTCAGTGCTAAAATAATTCTAACAGGAATATATACTACTTTATAATATAATATCACTTAAGTGTTTTCATAGTGTGAAATCTTTTTTCTTTAAGATTAAAAATGTTTTGAGTATATTGTGTGTGTGTTTGGGAATGGGGTGTGTGCACTTGACTGCAGGTATCCACAGAGTTCAGAGAGGCTATCAGATCCCCTGAAACTAGAGTAACATGCAGCTGTGATCCATTCAAAATGTGGGTTCTAAAATCTGAACTCATGGTCTCTGTAAGCACAGCCACTGCCCTGTCTCTACAGAACCTCATAGCACAGAATCTTTAATAAACAAATTGTGTATTTATGATGTCTGCAGAACTTTTCACTTGATTTCAAAATGTCCACATAAGAGATTTTTCTTTCAGTGTTTGAAATTTACTTTTTACTTAAAGTGATTGAGCAAGAGGCTTCTTCTCTGGCTGCTTTACTTATACGCCTTATTTATTTATTTTATGTATGTGCATGTGTATGTGTTGGGAGTATGGGTGAGTGCAGGTACCTGAGGAGACTAGAAGAGGAGCGGGAGTTACAGTGGTTGCCTGGTATGAGTATGGGGAAAGGAACTCCATTCTTCTGGGAGAAGAGCAAGTGTTCCTAAATGCTGAGCCTCTTCGCTGCCTTACACTTAAAAATAAGTGATACTATGACATAAGATCCTTTAAAGAAACAGCAGAAAGTCGTTTGAAAGGGAGTTTTCTTTATACAGTGTAATTAGCATTCACTGAAAGTACATTTCGCTTAGGTGTCAATGACAAGTATTATGAAAGAATAAAAGAGATGGTTGAAAGAAAAAATAACTCCCTGAGTCATTCTCCATCATTTTCAGAGTAGGAGTTAAGTAGAATAAATGTAAACATTTAGATTGTAGTGTGTAACCTTTGTTCTAATAGACAACAATATAGAAATGATTTCTTGGCATGACTTATTACTATTAAACTTACTTAAGAACCCGCTGCGTGCGGGCAACTGTACTGTTGCTACAGTTGAACTGCTGTGCGCCTTCCTAATTGCCATTGTCCTTTCCCTGCGACCGTTCTCTGACCTGACTATTGGATTTATAGATACATTAAGCATTTTGTTTCCCTTTGTGCTTTTGGTGCTATTTTTCTAGGTTATTTTGCTCCTTGCCATTTGTCAGGTTTACAGTGGTTTATGGAGGAAGTGGTAAGCTTTGGTTAGCCTCTGGTCACTTTCAATGTTCTGCAGAGGTCTTTGATGGTAACTGAGCAAACCTAAGTTAATAGAGGACAAAAGCCCAGTCCGTCGCTGTGTACTGCTAGATGGTCACGGAACACATCTTAGAAGGAATGTTAGAAAATACCAGTTTCTTATAAAATTTGACTACAGAAAGTTGAAAATTTTATTGAAAATTTGAGAAGTGTGCCTCATATAGTTAGGCACACCTGTAATCCCTACACTGGGGAGGTTGAGGTAGGAAGACCGGGGTTCAAGATCATTCTCTACTACATGAATCCCTGCCTCAGTGGGGAGGAAGAGGAGGAGAAGCAAAGAAAATACTGAAAAGTTGAAAAAGAAGTAAAGCAGGCTAGCTGCCAGCCGTTGTCACTTTAAATGAAACTGCTAGCTTTAAGATAATGATCAATTATCTGTCTATTACATTGAAATTCACTCAGCTAATGTTTAAGTAAATATACATTTTCTAGTAATATCCTGTGATCGTTTCTGGCTGAAGTTTTATTTATTATGTTGCTAATTAACTTGAGTCTTAGTAAATATAAATCTTTTAGTTCTATAGACTATGCGTTAACACAACTTTATTTAAATGTAATTTAACTTCAATTTATAATTTTGTATTGTTGCCCTCTTTTCTTCTGCTTTGCTTTGTATCAGTGGAATTGAAAAGTCGAAAAGATTTGCTGAAAAAAACTTGCCAAATCATAGTATATAATATAGACAAAAGAAAATAGTTTTATCCTTTTGCTTTAAAAATGAAACGTATTTTTAGAGGCTTCATCTGTTTACAAAGAAATCTAGAGAACAGAGTCTTAGTTCTTTTCCAAATACAGATAACATAAAACTTACCATTTGATGTGTGATGGTGAATACTGATTGTTAGCTTGGAAGGATTTAGAATAACCCTAGGAGACAAACTTCATGCATGTTTGTGATAGAGTTTCTAAATTGCTTTAATTGATCTTGGAAAACTCAGGTGAGGTAGGTGGCACTATTCCATAGGCTAAAATTTTATTCAGTCCTGGCCTGAATCAAAATGATAAGTGAACTGAGTGCCAGTATTCACCACCATCTGCTTCCTGGGGATGGTGGATTTACTGTGTGCAGCTGCCTTGAGCACTTACTGCCAGACCTTCCCCACCACGATGAACTTTCCTTCAAACTGTGGCCCAATATAGTCTCTTTCTTCCTTAAGATTTTTTTTTTCTTTTTTAGATAGCATCTTACACTTGATTGGGAACAGCTGAACTTGGAACTGCTGTGTGTGTGTGTGTGTGTGTGTGTGTGTGTGTGTGTGTATCCTGGGCTGGCCTCATGGCAGGCCTCCTGTCTCAGCCTGTTTTGCTGGGATTCAGGAAGAATGAGCTGCTGTGCCCCGCTCATTTTATGTTCTTCTGTTCAGTGGCATCAAGTGTATTTCTAGTGTTAAGGATTATCAACACTGTGGACTTTGTGAATTTTGTATTCAACTCAGAGACCTACTGCTCATTCAGCAGTCACATCCCCGTTCAGCATCTCAGTCCTACACTACGAGCTGGTTCATGTCTCTTCCTTTCTGGGCATGTCATAAGTTGAATACTATACGTGATCTTTGTGTCTGAGTTGTTCCTCTTACTGAACTGTTTTCAGACTTCACCTGTTTTGTTTCATGTTTCATTTTATGGCTGAACAACACTCCATTTTTGACAAAAAAGTAATTGCCATTCTGTTGATTGTATTCTTAACAATAGAAAACATGGATTGTAATAAAATTATTTATGTCTTTAAATATTTTGTAGTTTTTAGGAAACAATCTTACACCTTGATTAAATTTTCTAAGGCAGTTTCCACTTTACATTGGTAAAATTGATTTAATGGTTTAACAGTAAAATACATTTCATAGAAGCTGGTTTTTTTTTTTTTTTTTTTTTTTTACTTTTGGGCTTTTTCTGGATTAGCAGTATGTGAGTGATACTCTTGTGATCCCAGGAAGTAGTGCTAAACTGAAGCTTCTAGTTAGCCATCAGATGAGAGCAAACAACTGATCCCATGTAAAGAACTGTGTTGCTATCCTCTTTTGGAAGGTGTGTATAACCTTGGGCCTTTCTATGCCTGCTCCAGTTCTGAATAATGACCCAGAGACTATATTTATTTATAAGCTTTTGACCTTATAACTAGGCATTGTTTCCTACTAGCTCGTAACTAAATTATCCCATTTATAAGTTCTGTCACATGAGTGATTAGTTACTGCTCCTTACTTCCTGGCCTCCCTCCTCCTAAACCCTCTTCTTCCTAGATTTTTTTTTTTTTGAGTCCCATATTGCTATTCTGCTTTTTGCTGTAGGCCATAGGATTTTTATTTTAGCCAGTCAGAACGTGATGGAGAATACTGTTTACAAAATATTAAGACAGGAGATGCTGCCGGGCGGTGGTGGCGCACGCCTGTAATCCCAGCACTGGGGAGGCAGAGGCAGGTGGATTTCTGAGTTCGAGGCCAGCCTGGTCTACAGAGTGAGTTCCAGGACAGCCAGGGCTACACAGAGAAACCCTGTCTCGAAAAACAAAAACAAACAAATAAAAGACAGGAGATGCTGAACTATACCAAACTCTGACCTGTAATCAGATCTCTGCTGGTTCAGAAATCAGCATTTGAGTAGTACAAGCATAATCTTTTCATAGTGCATACAAATATTACTCCAACATCTGTGCTTGTTTTCTATCGTTAGGACAAATTCGTAGGGAGGAAAGGCTGACATTGGCTCACAGTTTTGGAGGCTTCAGCACATGATTACTTGGCAGTTACTTTGTGTCCCCACAGAGATACAACATCATTGCAGGGAGGTGTGATAAGGTGAAACTGTCAACTTTCCTTCCAGTGGTCAAGAAACAAAAGTAGCATGCAGAAAAGGCCAGAGTCCCCAGTGAGTTATTTGACTTCTACTGTGTATCACCTCTCAAGGGTTCTATTATCCTTTGTATCATTAGCATGACATTTGGGGACTATTTAAGATCCAAACTTAGTAGTAGGTTAGATGAATTATCTATGTTTTTTTTTTTCCTTGCAGTGTTTTCAACTTGTGATAGATTCATTCAGATTTAATCCCACCATAACCAAAGGAACATTTTTTTTCTTGTAAATAAGAGTTTCCTTAATTAATAAAAGTGTATTTGTAGGAAATGTATGGGAATTCAGTTAATTTGAGGTGTTGATCTTATACCTAGCAACTTTGCGAATTTACTACTATAACTGGTAGCTTTCTTTTTCCTCTTTGAGACTAGGTCTTACTGTGAGTCTTTGCTTTATAGATTATTAGATTTCTGTATATGAGATTATATGATATGTATAGAGGTAGTTTCATTTTCTGTTCTCAAGTTTGGGTGTGGTCTTACTTAGGGTTTTATTGCTGTGAAGAGACTCCATGACCAAGGCAACTCGTATACATAAAACATTTAGTTGGAGCTGGCTTACAGTTTGAGAGGTTCGTGCAGATTCTGAGACTCAACTCTGCAAGAGCAACAAGTACTCTCAGTGGGCGACTTTCCAGCCCTCTAAAATATGTTTTAAAATTTTTTGTGTTGTCACCTATGTGGCACTTAGTTCAGTCATTTTTTCAAATGGCTTATTCCTCCAGAGTATTTCATTCCCCAGTTTTTCCTTCCATGTTTTCAGTGTCTTTCATTTGCTATGTATTCTTTGCCCTAGGTTTCTGCACTTAATAAATAGACATTTAGCTATTTTTCTACCTCTAGAGCATTCTCAGATGGGCAAAATAAAGACAAACACATAAAACCATTTTGCAGTCCCCACAAAGCTGGCAACATATGTAAAAGTGCTTCAAACAGGGTATATGCTCTTGCTCTGCTTCCTCTGGAATAGGGACCCAGCAGCTGAATAAATTCATCTGCTAGGCTACAGAGATGGCTTTGAACAAGAGAAAATTAAAATACCAGAAAGGTGCACTGATATATTTCGGTCTTTCCAAGGCTGTAAACTTGACAACCTTCCAGAATTCTATTTGCTTGTTTTTTCCAACCTAGGTTCTCTATATTTCTAGTAGGTTTATGAAGGCCCTTAGCATCTTAATAAACTCCTAGAATTGTATAATCACATGCTACAGCTTGATTGGTTTGTTCTTTTTGTAAGGTATAAAGAATTATTATGATGTTACCAGGGCCCTTTTCTCCCTAGAACTTTCTATACACACATACACTATGTTAGGTAATCTCCTAGAATTCATTTTGTATGTGTTTGTAGAGCTTGTTGGAATCAGTCCTTGCCTCCATCATGTGAATTATGTGAGTGGAACTCCATTTGGCAGGCTTGGTGGCAACCTCTACCTGCTAAGTCACAGTCTTAGAAGTCTCCTATTAAGTCATAATTAACTAAAACATATAAATAATTATATTAGTTACTTTTGAATTGCTATGATGAAACACTATGAACAAAGTATCTTACAAAAGGAAGAGTTTAATTGGACTTACAGTTTCAGAGGGTTAGAGTTCATCATGGCAGAGAGACAGCATGGTGGCTGAGCAGCAGCTGAGAGGTCATATCCTATGCACAAGCAGGAGATGGAGAGCGAACTGAGGATAATGGAAGGATTTTGAAAGCTCAAGTCTATTTCCAGGGGTGCACTCCTCCATCAGGGCCACACCTCCTAATTCTTTCTAAACATCGACTAGTGGGGAACCTGAATATTCAAATATAAACCTGTATGGGCCAGTCTCATTCAAACCATCAGAATAACTATTATCTATTCAATATAACATTATATTGTGTGGGAAGGTTGTTAATTACTTCTTAGGGAGCTGAGAGAAGAGACATTCTTATTTCAGATACTCAGTCTCTTAACATCACGCACGCACGCACGCACGCACGCACGCACACACGCGTGCACACACACAGCAAGACCTTTTAAAATAAAACCAAAGAACTTCCTTTGCCAGTAACTGACCTTCACTGAATTTGACCTGTTGTTCCCTGTTTTCTGATTTTGTATAATGTAGCATTTTCATAATTTAAACAAAAGTAATTTTGTACATTTTTTCTAATATCTATTATCTTCAGTTTAACAACGTATGTGTTTACATCTAATATAATACATTTTAAGTCCCCCCTTTTGTTTTATCAGTTTAAATACCAATTATAGCAAAGAAAAAGAAGAAAATAGCTGAAATGGAAAAGTGAATATAAAATGACAGTTCTTTTTCTTTTCTTGGCAGGTTATTAACAAATTCAAACAGACTTACAACCACCAGAAATGCTGTATGGGCCCTCTCAAATTTATGTAGAGGCAAAAACCCTCCTCCAAATTTTAGTAAGGTATGAGCAAAATATATAAGTTAAGAAATCTGCTTCCATAAGTTAGTTTATGATAGATTTATTTTTAAAGTTCAAAGGAACTCTTTGTTACTTTCTCTATCAACTGGATACTATTTAAACATTGAGCAAATTAAAGTTTATAGATTTCTACTCTTCCTTTGCCTCTCTCAGTCCTCTAGTCAGAAAGCTCCCGCTATAATCAGATACTTATGTGTCTTGAATTAGCAAAATTATTTATAGTCTAGTTCTTTTTATTTATAGGATTTTTGCAGTATCTTCCTAGAAAATCATCTTTCTACTTTTTATTTTTTGTTTTGTTTTTTTTCATCTATTTTTTTTTTGTTCTCCAGAAAGCAACAAGAGTGACCCACAAACTTGAGCTATACCTCTGTTTCCAGTGACTGTCCAAATTTATTTAAAGAACTTTGTTTAAAACCCTGTTAAGAATTGTCCTCCAGCAGCCCACTGATCTCTCTGACTTATGTCCCATTTACATCTCACTCTACTTTCTGGTCGCACTAGACTGTTTGCTGCTCCCCAGATTCACACAGCGTGCTTTGTGTTAGCTCTTCCCGCTGCTGAAAACAACTATGATTCTTAGTATTTTGGGCCTTAGGGTTTTCTTCCACTCTTAAATATTATGAAGATCTATATTAATGAATTTTCTGTTGCTGAAACTATGACCGAGACAATGTACAAAGAAAGCATTTATTTGGACTTATGGATTCATAAGGTTAGAGTCCATAATACTAGACTAGAGTGGGCAAGCTGCAGACATGTTGACAGAGCAGAAGCTGAGAGCGGGTTAGCCACAAGCAGGAGGCAGAGAACACACTGGGAGCAGCAAGAGTCATTTAAAACCTCAAAGCCACACCTCTTCAACAAAGGCCACAGCCCCTAATCCTTTCCAAAAAGGTCCAGCTTCACCAGTTGTGGACCAAATCTTCAAACATGAATCTACAGGGGCCATTCTCATTTAAGCTAGCACAGGATCCAACATCTTTTTTATATGGCTTATATGTAATAATAATTACATTTAAATTTAAACTATGAAAATTTCAAATATTTACTAATTATTAAAAATAAAAGCAAACCAAGTACATGTTAAGTAATATTATAAAAATGCCTTTCAAAAGAAGTGTTTTTATGAGACCATTAGTATTGATTTAATTTTCTGACTGAGGGTGTGTTTTGTGTGGGTCTGGTGAATGAACTTAGGGACTTCCGTACGAGATTGCTGAGCCACATCCTTAGCCTTGTGTTGCTGTTGTTCTGACACAGGATCTACTATGTAGGTCAGACTGGCCTGACACTCACTGTGTAAAAACCAGGCCGGCATGAATCCCAGAGAGATCCATCTGTCTCTTCCTCTCAGTGCTGGGAATAGATATGTGCACCAAATGCTCAGCTAGCTTTTCGTGTTTTTGAATAAGATCTTACTATGTTGCTTGAGATACCTAGAACTTGTCTGTAGTCTTTTTGCTTATGCCTCTAGAGGGCTGGGATTTCAGGTGTGTCTCATACAAGTCTCATTTCTTCTTCTTTACTAATTTACTGTGCTGTGTTGTTGTCTTAGCTGAAGAATATGATGTCTTTTGATAATCATGAATGGATGTTCTTTCTTATTATGCCAAAACTTGAGTGGTATGCTTATTTGAGAGGAGGTCTCATTGTGTGTTGCACGTGGTATTAAATATCAATGCAGCCTTTCCCTGGACTGTGGCCGCACTTCTAGCCCCTCCAGACACCCTTTTGTTTTTCCTTCCTTTAGCTCTGGGGTTGTCTGCGCAGAGTGGGGTGGCACTACCAGCCCACTCCCAAGACTCTTGATTCTGTGGATAAAAGACACACACACAGCTTGCTTTGTTGCTTTATAACTTCCATACTAGACACAATTGCTGTGTGCAGATAGGTCATGCCTGGAAAATCGTGCCCTTGTCTCTGTCTCTCCTCCCACCCTAAACTTAGTGGCTTGTTCCACCTAGCCCTTAAACATCCTTGGCTACCCCAGTAGCAGAAGCCACAGGCCCTAGTTTCCCCTGAAGCCTTGCATGATTGTTGCGTCCTTCCTCCAGAGCATGGCAGAAAAGGCCCCTTTCCTTCCTGTGTCTGCCTTTTCCTCCTGGGACCCGGAAGTCCCATCTGTACCCTCTGCCCATCAGTTAGCCCCTGAACTTCTTTATTGATAAATCAAGAACCAATTGGGGAACGGGGTTAGCATTAGAACCTCCTCTTACACGTATATTTTTTGCTGGACTGGAAATGTTAAACCAGGCTTCCCTGGAACTCCATAGAGTTACCTGAGGTAAAGGCCCATCTGAGTGGTAATTTATCAAAGAATTCCTCTCATTGACATGTTTAAAATTCCACCAGTGAACTTTTTTTTTCTCATCAATCTTACATTGCACTTCAAAGAGTCTTTTTCTCCATTTGGAAAATAGGGTCCCCAAAACTAATACTGGAGCAATATATACATATATATTTTAAAGTGCAACGTTGTTACCATTGGTATTTGGAAGCTGTCAGACTCAAAGGGAGAAGATATAAGTTTTCTAAATTTCTAATTTGTGGAATTCCTAAATTATCATTGACAAGAATACAGTCAGCTGTAGTTCTTGAAGCAACAGGCTCATTTTGTTTGTAGTTTCTAAAATATCCTTCAGATACTTAAGACTTAATAAAGATTAAATGTTGTAAGTAAAAATGGAGTTCAGTGGGAAAGAGTGACTAATCCAGTATGTGACTCAATCAGTGCTTGTTCAGACTACCCAAACACTTCTCTGAGTAGAAGTGCTGCATAGGTGTTTCCCATTTCATCTGCTAGGTTATTCATACAGGCCATGGATGCAAGGGGCGAGTTTAATTAAATTTATATTTTTCAATACTACTTCCAGGTTATATTTCCAAATTTTCCTTTGCTGGAAGTTAAGAATATAATGTTTTTTTTTTTTTCTATTTCTGCCTTGAGTTGTATTTTTATCCATTAGTGCAAATGTCACCAAAATAAAAAACACAATTTATATTTTACCATTGTTAGAAAAGCGGTTTTGAGATCATGCTCCAGGACAACTGTCTCAGGAACCTCCTCTCCCAGGGCTCCATTGCCCTTCTGTGCTCTCTGCTCTGCCTTGCCAGCCGTTGCCTCTTCCAGCGGGTACTTGGCTGATATTCTTCCTTAAAATATTTTTTTCATTTCTGTATGCCTGTCTTTCAGGAGTTACAAACTGTGAGCCACCTATGGGTACTGAAGTAACTCTGCTCCTCTGCGAGAGGAAGGCCTGTTGTTCCTGACTTATCTCTGCAGAGTTAGGGGGCTGCTTCTCTTATTATTATTATTTTTTTTTTCCGAGACAGAGTTTCTCTGTGTAGCCCTGGCTGTCCTGGAACTCACTCTGTAGACAAGGCTTGCCTTGAACTCATAAATCCGCCTGCCTCTGCCTCCCAAGTGTTGGGATCAAAAACATGCACCACCACTGCCCGGCGGCTGCTTCTCTTACTGCTCTTGCTTTGGATGCCAACTTTGAGACCAGTGTACTAACCAGTGTATTTCATATTGTAATCTATCAATATAATATCCCAGAGTTTTGTTCACCCCATTATTTTACTCTCCTTTCTTTCATTTTGACATAATATTGTAGTGGGAAATATTAAAAAAACGTTCCTGCCAGCTCTCCTGCCCTGCCAGGCCACAACACCATGTCCCGGCAGGGGTCCGCGAGCTATTCTCTCCTGGCTAGCTCCCACAGCATCTCCGCTGTGTTCCTTCTCCGCTATAAACCCTTGTAATTGGCGGACCCACATTGCAGTAACCAAGTAAATTAAAACACTTAAAGCTTAATTAATCAGATTTATGTATAACTAATATTACAATTTACAAGATGCCAATACAGCAATTTAAGAGCCAATTGATAGATAAAAGCTTTATGAAAGTTTTTGGATTAATAAAAGAAAAAATTATGTAGAGGTTCCTGAAATATGTGGTAGCGGAAAATCATCTTTTTTCCATAAAATTATAAAGAACTAAGATGATTTTGTTGTTGAAACTTGAACTTCAGTACCTGACAAGTACTTGGTTGAATTGGAAAAGTATTATATTTGTGTCTGTGTGTATAGGAAAAGAATAGAGAACCAGGCATGATTTTAAGCAGCCACTGGTGGCTCAGAATGTAATGTCAACAGAGAAGGAATGAGAGTATAAGCCACTACTTTGTATCTGAGGGGTGACTTTAAGGGATATGTAAGGTTGCCAGTTTAAAAAAAAATCAAAATAAATTGGGAAGAGATCCAGTACTGATAGTGGGGTGGGAACAAGCTGGTATTCGAGCAGTTCTTATATGCTAGACATGTTTCTTAGCTGCTATATACATTCCTACACATCCAGCAGTTCTTTATTATGTATATTTTACAAGAGAAGACATTTGGGTATACAGATATTAAGTAATTTTTTTCATGCCACAGAAATTAGCAAATAGTATTTGAGCTAAAGCTGTCTGGCCGGAAGAGAGCGAAGATCACAGAATTGATGTGATCGATTCTTCTGTGATCTGTCCAGTGCTGTACTCACTGTTCACTTCCCGGTGCTCAGTTGTGACAAGAGGGATTGAAAACACTCATGGTGCTGGAGGGGTTAAGACACCTCTTCTGTCAGGTTATTATTTCGTGTTCTCTTTGGTTTATGTGTCCTTGTTTCAGACAGTATTTCATTATGTAGCAAGGGTTGGCCTCATCTCCATCTTTCCTGCCTCAGCCTTCTGAGAACTGGGATCACAGGAGTGTATCTGAACACACCTGTTGATTTTTCTTTTTTAGTTGAAGATATGTGACATTAGTCGTTACAGTAAGAAGAACTAGATCTAGGCCTGATGGCACATACCTGTAATCTACACGAGTCAGGAGACTGAAGTTTGAGACCAGAAAAGATAATTCGTTTTAGGGCTTACCAGCATGTGCACAACACTAGGTTTGAGCCTCAGCATCTTAAAATAAAACTAAGAAAAGAAAACAAATATATACTATTCATAGTGGCTTCTTTTAGAAAACCTTTCAGATCATTTGTTTTTATATTTTCTCTATCTTTGCTACTCAAGATTTTTCAATTTGTGTACATGTAATAAATTTTAAGAAACAAACAATTTGGAAACATGAAGCATTTAGGCTTTCTAGACTTGATATGTGTATGACTTAAATATTAAAAAGAGATAGCAAATTCATACTTTATTGTTTTAAAATATTTCATTTAATAACCCATTAATAGCAGCCATAATCATTTTGATACTCATATCTCGTATAATCTTAAAATAATAGGAGAATTCCATGCTACTATTATTGTATTAGATTTTGGTTTTAATCTAAATTTCTACATTTTGCTAAGGAACTTTGATGTTAAGTAAGGAAAATAATTAAATATTTACTTATTTTTTCTTTCAGGTCTCACCTTGCTTAAATGTCTTGTCACGGTTGTTGTTTAGCAGTGATCCAGATGTGTTAGCAGACGTGTGCTGGGCCCTTTCTTATCTCTCTGATGGACCCAATGATAAAATTCAAGTAGTCATTGATTCTGGAGTCTGCCGAAGATTGGTGGAACTTTTGATGTAACTATAATTTTTGCCTACTAGCTGTGTGTTTATGTATTAAGTTTAACAATTAAGGTCATGGCTTAAACATTTCAAAGACACCATCTTTAAAATTAAAAAGTTACCAATTCTACCCTTTCTAGAGTAGCTGTAATCCTTTAATTTATATCCTGAAATGCAAGAAAATTATTTTTTAAATTTATCTCTGTATGAACGAATCCTTTTCTTTGTGAAAAGCTTAACTCAGCAAGTATTTAAAGAATGAAGACTGTCTTTTGGCACCAGAGGTGACAAGTGAAAATGTTATTAGGGAAAGGACACAATTCTTGCTCTCCCAGAACCAGTAGTCTAGTTTATTATTCATTACAATGATTGACTTATTTACAAAGCCAGAAAATGCATTTAGTGTCTCCATGGTGTTTTTCTTACTGGCCAGTTGTTATTACCTGTGTTTAAAATCATAGCTTTTACATATGAAGAAATTAAAAGAAAATTTTGTTTAAAAAGATGTTACAGCTAGAGAGATGACTTAGGGGTTAAGAGCACTGTCTGCTCATCCAGAGGTCCTGAGTTCAATCCCCAGCAACCACATGGTGGCTCACAACCATCTATAGTGTGATCTAATGCCCTCTTCTTGCATAAGATAGAACACTGATACATAAAAAGATGTTACAGTTTCTTTATCCTCTAACCTTTTAAAATTGTCTTCCTTTGTTTTGTGGAAAAGCCATTAGTAGTAAGCTAGGCATGGAGCTCATGCCTTTAGACCCAGCACTTGAGAGGCAGGAGCCGGGCAGATCTCTTGAGTTTTAGGCACAGCATGTTCCAGACCAGCTGGAGCTATGTAGTGAGACCCTGTCTCAAAGAACAACAGACCAACCTCCCCACCCCCAAAAAACAATCATTAGTTATGCCCCAGTAAGGCAAGTGGCACAAAGAACAGAGTTGTGTTAAAGGGTTGTCATTCCAGTATGAGGACAGTATCAGAGAAAGATAAATAGGTATAGTAAAATGGCCAGGACCCTAGCTTGAGAGTGGTTCATGTCTTAGTGGGCAGACAAGCAGCCAGAACAAGGTTTAGAGCTGAACGCTCATGGCCTGGTAGCCTGTCCATCAAATCTATATGTAGGAAGATGTGAACTAAAGCAGCGAACCTCTAGTCAGAAAATGAGAGGGAAAAGCCTTTAGATTAGAACGAGATCCTTCAGTGTAAACTCATGGCTGTCAAACAGAAAATAATGATCTTGGCAATAAATTACAGTAATGTACTATAAATTAATAAATAGCAGCAGCCCCAGAGTCCACAATCACATAGGTGGATGGGTCAATAGGTACATATGGCTGAGATGATAGTATTACAAAATAACTAGTAAAAAAAAATACAAATAATTTCTAATTCAGATAATGAGCATACATATATAGGTATTTAATACTAGTGGTTAAAGTGGGGGGGGTGCCCTGAGAACATACATTATATGGACTGAAAAAGTTATTTTTAGGTATATGTGTAGACATGTACATATATGCTTGGAATAACAGTTTGTGAAAAAAAGAGGTTATGAATTTGAGAGATGGGGGTGGGTATATGAGAGAGATTGGAGGGAAGTAAAGGAAGGCGAGAATGTAATTATCATCTCTGAAAGCAAATAGATTGAAGAATTTTACATGGTCTCAGGTATTTCTACATCAAATACTGAATATAAAGGAGAAATTAGGACTAGTGAAGAAGAATAACATCTCAATTAGTGACAGAATTAGGTGCCACAATGATGGGACAAAGCATATACAATATGTCATCCAATAAGATATGATGAGATTAGATTAGCATTTATGATATAGGATTAGATTTTTGTTTTATTTTAAAAAATATTATCAATATATCAAGTGAAAATTGAGAAGAGTCTTGAGTGAAGAATATGGAAATTTTCAGTACAATTTTTGCAACTGTATATAAATTCTAACTTACCTCTTAATTTTTATTTTTAGGCACAATGACTATAAAGTTGTATCACCTGCATTAAGAGCAGTTGGTAATATTGTAACTGGTGATGATATTCAAACACAGGTGAGTTCAAAATTTATGACACATTGTTAACATCTTTCATATCATTTGATTGTATGTTCATGAAGGCCTTATTACTATAATTACACAGGCAGCTGTGGCAGTGAGCAGAGTTTTGGACTTCAGTTACCGTATTGAGGATGTGCTATCATAGAGCTCTGTCAATGTAAAGTACAGTAGGTGTTCTGCTTGCAGGATTCAGAATCTTAAGTAGGTAAAAGCCATATTGAAATAAAGCAAGGTACCCAGTTAGGTCATTCAGTAGAGCTTGAAACTCTTAAGGGAAACTAACAGGGAAATACATGTGCTATGAGCTGATCAAGCAGAAGATGCCATAAAGGTTTTATAACAAAAGATGAGTGTGATGAGAAGCTGCAGGTTCCGTAAAGGAGTAGAAGTGAACGAGTAGAGTAGTACTAAGGTAGGGGAGCTGAGACTTACTGGTCATAATGAGAGAGGCGTGTTGAAGAACCATTAAACTCAACTCGAATAGAACTGCGATTTATTATAAATAGGTTATAGGGCTTAAGATTCATATTATGAGACCACAGGTTATTGTAGCAGGGAAACAGTTCCAGAATTGGTAGTCAGCTGTGTGTAAGTGTGCCTGTTTTGGAGAATGGTATGGTGTTAGGATTGACTCCAGATTTAGGCTAGAATTCTACTAGATACTGTTAAAGAAGTAATCAGTAGCAATCGATAACACCCATTTTAAAGTAGTGCTCTATATTGATATACAGTGCACTCACCAGTAAATTTTCCATGTACTGCTGCTCCAAACCTTCCACCTTCAAAAAAATCACTGTGGATAACTGTGAATATAAGGACAAAGCAGATACCTTTGACTGGCTGGTTTTTGTTTGAGACAGTGGCTCCAACTGACTTTGAACTCAGAGACCAGGATTAAAGGCATGTGCCACGCACTTGAATAGATAACACTTCATTATAAAAGCCAAATTGTGAAAACAGAACAGATTTGTTCTATACTTGAAAATTTTTCTAATGTTGTAGAAATATGTTGAGAATGAATATTCAGTCATTTTTGAAAGTGAGGGTGAATCTTCTATCACTAAGTCATTCAAATAGTTTTTGTATGTTGCACTTTACATGTATTTCTATGGGTATGACTAGAAATCATGACTGGTTCACATTCTCCAATTTCAAGTCTTCTCTACTTGGTAACATTCTTCAAAATACAGTCTATGGTGATAATGCTATAGCTAAGTTACTTTAATTTGTGTATTGAAGGACATGTTTCTGGTTCACACTTTAATAGAAAACAGAGCCATTCACTACACTAGCACTCAGTAAGATTTGCTAACTTCAGGTTTAGGTTAGCAGTTGCCTAGGTTTTACTTTGAAAGGAATTTGTTTCTTTGAAAGGAATCTTGTTTCAGATTGATTTCTGTACTTCTAAGTCATTCATAAGATTTTTGCATTTATACTAAAATACTTTCTGTTTTCTCTCTTATCTGTTTTAGGTCATTTTGAATTGTTCTGCATTGCCCTGCCTCTTACATTTGTTGGGTAGTCTAAAGGAGTCAATTAGAAAGGAAGCCTGCTGGACAATTTCTAACATCACTGCAGGAAACAGAGTGCAGATCCAGGTAAGCACCTTTTAGAGTTGAAATGACAAAAGGCAAGTCTAAAGTAATGGTATATGTATTTAGTATTCCAGTGAGGAACAGTAATAATATTTATTAAAATGTCTGAAACATAGGTTAGTCTTGAGAAATGAATGTTTCTGCTGAGTATAGTACACACGTCTGCAATCCAGCACTTGATAAGCTGAGGCAGGATAGCATTAATATTTTCAGTCCAAAATGGGATATTTAGGGACACTATAATTGGGAAGAAGGAAAAATATTAAAAAGGCGTTGCATCAGGTTTAAGTTGAGAGACTAAGGCAGGATGATGGTTTTTGAGGCCAGGATGAGCTGTATGGAGAAACCCTGGGTGGTTTGTTCAGCATTAAATGTTAGGAATCATCTTTCTGTGGCTTTAAATGGTTATCAGAATCTGTTAAGTTTCTTGAGCCAAAAAATACTTACATTTTGGTTAGTTGCATACTTACAGTTTATTATTTTAATATTTATGCTTTACTGACATTCTACATTCTTCAGAAAGTTCTTTTTAAAAGCTCATGTCTTTTTACAAAAGAAAACTGTTAAAATGCTCTGACAGGTTATAAACCTCTCCCATTTTAAGATTAAAAAACAGTTATGTATGTGTATGCCTGTGTGGGGTATGTGCAGCACAACCTGACCAGGTGCCTGTGGTCCTGGGACTGGGGGGGGGGGGGCAGGGCACGGTGAGCCCGGTCCTCAGGAAAGCACAGCCTGACCAGGTGCCTGTGTTCCTGGGACTGGGGGGGCAGGGCACGGTGAGCCCGGTCCTCAGGAAAGCACAGCCTGAACAGGTGCCTGTGATCCTGGGTGGGGGGGTGGGGGGGCAGGGGACTGTGAGCCCGGTCCTCAGGAAAGCACAACCTGACCAGGTGCCTGTGGTCCTGGGACTGGGGGGGGGGGAGGGGGAGAAGGGCACGGTGAGCCCGTCCTCAGGAAAGCACGCCAAGTGCTAGCAGCTGCGGCTGCGGGGCATCCTCCAGCCTCCCACCTGTTAGATCCCTGCATTTCAGCCTGCCGTGGGGCAGTAGCTATGACACAGCGTTTGCACTAATTTTGCTGGATCATTTTTCTTTTTAGGCTGTCATAGATGCAGGTATTTTCCCTGTTTTGATTGAGGTCCTCCAAAAAGCAGAATTTCGTACCAGGAAAGAAGCAGCATGGGCTATAACCAATGCCACGTCGGGAGGCACTCCAGAGCAAACAAGGTGCATTCAGACTTCTAAGTACTGAGTTTAAATGTGAGTCAGATAGCTTGAAATAAAACAGGCTTAATTTACTGGAGAAACTATCATTTTTATGTTTGTTTGATATGATTAATATGAAATGACAGCATTTGGTGTGTCTTTCATTTGGTTTCTTTGATTATTTTTACTTAAGTGATAATCCCATCCTCCATGGCAGAGATTAGAAATTTAAATGGGAACAATTTGTTGATTTTCAGAATATACTGTCATGAGCATTAGATTTGTTTTAAGCATTAAAATCACAAAATTAACTTGATTATATAGAAGTAACAGATATGAACAGATATCAACATGTTTAAAGTAAAATTAAAATGTGTTTGTTTAATGGTGTCCTTTCCTTACGGCTGTTGTCTTGCCAGTAGATAGTATACTTTTGTACTCTACTTGTCCTTTTTCTTCTATACTAGGTTTTATAATCCCTGACTTTACTGTGTATATTACCGGTTCATAGTTAGTACATGGCTTTAAGTAAGCCTTGCTAAGTCCTGATCTAGTTATCATCTTTCAGTAAAAGCTGTGATAGGATCAGTCTTGACACAATCATGTAACGTTTCTAGTCCAGTTTCTTTTTTCTTTTTCTTTTTTCTCTTTTGTTTTGCTACTGAATTCAGTAACAGTATCTGAAGTACAATGAACACCTGATGTGCTCAGCGCAGCGCTTACTGGGCATTAGGTTCCCAGCCTGGCGTTGTTTGTAATAATAGTCCCTTTCAAGTATTGATTCCAGTCTCCTTGTGCCATGTATCTTCGGACTTTTTGACTTCTACAGCAGAAATACACTTTGTATCCCAACTACACTTGATTTCTTACATAATCTTCTCATTCTTAAGAATCCTGCCACAAAACCTGAAGCTAGGATTTATGAAATAGTTTCTAATGCGTATTTGACTGTTAAAAAGTTTATAAAATAGGTCAATTATTACACTATTTTATAAACCAAAGGATTTAAATCCACCAAATATTAGATATTTGTTTGTTTGTGTTTTCTAGAGACAAGTTGTCACTGTTCTCTGCCTTTTCAGTGTCATACATTTTTTATAAACGCATATACATTTATATACATATATGTGTGTTTTCATAAGTATGTATGTATGCCAGCATGTCTGCATGTGTGCATGTGTGTATATGTCTGTATAAATGTATGTACGTATCTATCCCCCTGATTGATGGAACTAAAGATGTGTACCACCATATCCTTTTTAAAAAATATTTTAAAATAAGTCATCTGGATTTTTATTATGCTAATGGGTATTTTTCTTACTCACCTCTCTCGTTTGTAACTTATTTTGGTTATTTCCTCATCTAGCCTCCTAAATGCTGGGATTACAAATATGCCACTGTGCCTTGTACATAGACACATCATCTGTGTCTGCTGCTCCCATAGTATTTTAATTAGTTATTCCCATTATATTTGTGTCATAAATATAAGCAGTAATAAAACATTGTCAATGTTTTGTTATGACTTTTTTTTATTACTACTTTATTTTTATATGTGTTAAGCTGAAAGAAACCACACATACAGAAAGACAATGTCTTCATCTCAGGTTAGGTTCAGCGCGCACACCACAACAGTTAAGTTCACTGTTGCCGGTTAGTGTTCTGGTAGCTAAGTCATTTTAGTTACAGCAGATTTTGTTTTTCTACTTCATTTTTTTAACCACACACCTACAAGATAACTATTCACTAAAGATATTTTTGACCATTGTAATTTGGAAAGTGGTGTAATACACCTTCTTTCTCTAAGGTGTTTGTGTGGTATAGATGTGGGTGCCACAGTGCATAGGTGGACGGCAGATAATGGCACCGTGGGATTTCTCACTGTGGGTTCCAGGAATGAACCCAGTGTCATTGCTGCACAGCAGGTGCTGAGCCGTCTACACTGCACTCCTCTAGAGGAGCAGAAACTTCTGTTAAATACTTTGTTGGGAAACTGAGGTAGAAAACAGTTGCTCAAAGTTACATAACTAATTAAAAATGGGATTAGGATTTGAAATCATGCAATTTGGCTTCATAGCCTGTTCTCTCCCTTTGTGATTCATATGAGCTCTTTGTCAGGTGAGAAAAAAAATCACTTAATTTACATAACAGGGAATGGAAAAGTCATAGGAAATTAATGTTATGTTTCTGTGAGCAGTACTTCTTATCATTTACTAGGGTAGCCTGTTTTCTTCTTTGATCTTTTGCAATTCTGAAAAATAATGTATGTTTCAGAGATTATCTATGATTGCTGTTGTAAGAAATCTTCCTAAATTTAATTTGGGTATTCCCTTTCCTTCTCCATTTGTACCTTTCTATCAAATAAACCAAGAGGGAGGGAAGGAAGGAGATTGGGGTGGGGGGAGGGAGGGCACACACTTCAAAAAGAGCAGGTAGAACCCACTATTCTTAGCCCTCCTTTGCAAATCATCTAAGTGCTTGTCTACCTATATGTACATTTTGTAGTATTGGCAATTATTGCTAATTATGTAAAACTGGAGAAGCTTGACAGACTGTAAATAAAAAACTCCCTGAGTTTAAGCCAGGTATGGTGATTCCAGATCCCAACACTCATGAGGCAGACAGTCA
Source organism: Apodemus agrarius (assembly GCA_964023405.1). Lineage (NCBI taxonomy): Eukaryota > Metazoa > Chordata > Mammalia > Rodentia > Muridae > Apodemus > Apodemus agrarius. The sequence goes on along the minus strand of OZ030025.1, from coordinate 36,793,877 downwards.
AATATGTGAGTTTAAGCCAGCCTGGGCTACATAGTGAGTTCCAGACCAGCAAGGGCTAATGGCAAGTCCCTAACTCAAAAAAGAACAACGAAAAGTATATGTTGAAACACTTTTATGATTGGTAATATAACATTTTATTCTGGTTTTGTGTTATTATTACTATACAATATATATTGTAATATAAAATATTAATATAATATTAAATCCTCCCTCCTACAATTCTGTTTTAAATTTCTGTGAAGGTATTTGGTAACTTTGGGCTGCATTAAACCACTCTGTGACCTTTTGACTGTCATGGACTCCAAAATAGTTCAAGTGGCTTTGAATGGACTTGAAAATATTTTACGTCTTGGAGAACAAGAATCTAAGCAGAATGGAGTGGGCGTCAATCCGTACTGTGCTCTCATTGAAGAAGCATACGGTAAGCAGGGGGTCGGAAGTTTGTAAGTAGAGTTAATTCTAAATTATCTGCCCTAGGTGGCCTCTCCCCAAATCCGTACCTCTGCCCTTCCCCATTTCATAGCTTGTCTTCATTATAAAGCCAGTCCCTAGTCCCCTGTACTCAGAATTCTCAATAAGATGTAACTGTGAAAGTCACTGATTTGTGCAGAAATAAATAAAGAAGTGTCCTAGTCGTTGTGGAGTGAACGGATGCTATTGTTTTGGTATTCTCATATAGTATACACTGAAGCCCTAATAAAATAATTTGTTTCTTTTATGTGTTCCTTCTGTTTTAGGCTTGGATAAAATAGAGTTTCTGCAAAGTCATGAAAACCAGGAAATTTACCAGAAGGCATTTGATCTAATTGAACACTATTTTGGCGTGGAAGATGATGATCCCAGTATTGTACCCCAGGTGGATGAAAACCAACAACAGTTTGTATTTCAGCAGCAGGAGGCACCGATGGAGGGGTTTCAGCTCTAACAGGTGGTGGGGTAATGACTGACAGAAATGACTGACCTCTGATAGCTCTTCAACATGACCAGTACTGGTAGAAAGGTTTTTATACAATACAGGAAAGAGAAAATTGGATGCACTTTTAAAAGCGAATATGAAACAAAAGTTTCCATTCAGATGCATTGTTTCCTTATAGATTTTCTGTTTGTTGCTTTAATTATTTGTTTCGATGTAGCTGTATTTGTCTTCTGTTGTTTGGATTTTTGTGTCTATTTGTGAATATACATTATGCAAATATTTCATTCAAGCTTGAAAAGGAGAACTTGGTGAATATTACATAATGATTCTGAACTTTTCAGGTGTTCTTGAAGACTGCACAATAGCAGTCTGTGAATATTGATAGTTGCATTTTGTCAGTAAGGCTGACAATGTCCAATCTTCACTAAATCTACCTCTGTCTTGAAGCAAATGTAAAAACAAAAAGTTTCAGAAGCATGAAATCATGGAAGAGCTGAATTAGAGTGTGAAAATCTTTATTACTTTAGATTATAAATCACTGTGCTGTAGGTTGTACTTCACAAACAATTGCAACAGAAAACTTAAATTTTTTTATGAAACTGACGTATTGATGGATAAAATATGGCAGTTATGAAGAGAGAAGCTGTTCATGTTGATCACAGTACGAACCTATAAAGACAATTGTCTGTTGTTCACATAAAATATTATTATTCTAGTATATCGTATATTTTATCCTAAGATGCTACTCTCTTTGGAATAGTATTTATTCTCACTCTTTATTTTAAAGAAGATCATGACAGAGAGATGGTCATGAATCTAAAGTAGTGCTGCATACCGAAAACTAATTATTTCCTCTGATTTTTCAGAAGATCTTGAAACATTTTATTCTTTGTATAATAATGGACTGGAGTACTTGAGTGGCAAAAGTATCCTGGAGAAATCACCTTGTTATGTATTAAATATTGTTAAATGCATCTAATGTTCTGACTAGATGAGTGATGCTGATGAAAACTGCTAAGGATTATTTAATGTGTAGAAGTCTGTATTAGGAATCTTCATTTCAGTGATGCACAGGCCGCCATACTGCTGCTGATTATGAACTAAGTGGTAGGTGACCTTTGCATCAGATTGGTCAGTCTCATTTATGCTTTATGAGTTAGCAGCAAAAAGTCTCTTGAAATATGAAAGTCTAAAGATTTTGATAGGAAATTTATATTTATTTACATATGTGTGTGTTATTCCCATAGAGCTGTGCTTATAGAATTTTCTAAGCAGATGTGGTATTGTTGAACTCAATTTTTTTATTTGTAGCTATATATAGGTTATGCATATATATATTCATTATATACTTAAGAATACTTATGTAAAACCTAAACTACAACCCTTGTAAAATGAGAACTAAAACAATTTTGATATGATTCATAGTTTATTCTGTAAAGAAAGATTCATTTATGATAACATTTTTAATGTTTCTGCTGGGAATCAGAGGCATATGATATAAGGAAAGTGTATATAGGAATACTTTTAAATAGTAGGACACTCTGTAAACTATGTATCATGAATCTAAGCTTTTGGCAAGAAATCTAAACCCCACAACTATGAAATCTAGGTTTTAATGGTTTTCATAGTGCTAACTGTATCTGTCGGTCCTTTTATACCATTAAGTAGAGGATTGTATCTGCTCTTTTTATTATAATGGAAGTTATAGAGTTAAGTATAAACACTTTTTCTTTGACGTTATGTACATTCAAAGAAACAGGGTAGTCATATAAAAATTACCAGATTGATGGGTGAATTTATCAAATAAACATTGTCTTATGGTGCTGGTGTTTCTAAGTATAAGATGACAGGGTATTTGACTATTTGTAACCAGTTCTTGATCAGCATAATTCAAACTTAGCCAGCTGTGCCTGCTTTGAGGATGCAGTTGTCATTATAGCAAGCCTCTAAGCCAAATCTTCCAAAAAAATAGTTCTTATAGAAGAAATTATATATGTGTGTGGGTGTGTAATATATATATGTATGTATATATATATATTATGTGTATGTATATGTGGGTATGCATGCATATATATGTGGATATATGTGCATATACATACATACATACATACATACATACATACAATGTTTGCAGGCACATAGGATCAGTGGCCTATCAAAGGAGATTTTAGAACAGTGGGACAAATGTTGAATTTCTAAGTACAGAACTTGATCATACTTTGAATATTTAATTTCTTGAATTAGATTTGAATGCAAAAGGCCACTTTAAAGTCAAGCTCCTACCTGTTGGACGAAGAGTAAGAGTACCATTTAAAATGCTCAACAGGGCTGGAGAGATGGCTCAGCCGGTAAAGGCTAAGCTCACAACCATAAAATGCTCCGACATTTGTTTCTATCATCATTGTCCCTTATGACACAACTCAGTAAGTTGCTTTTCTAAGATTTGTGATACTTATATGCGATAGAAACCATGCCAAATAAAATAAATGTATAACACTAATGCAAATACCAAGAACGTTCCCTGAGTCTGTTTAACTAAATTTAATTGTATTTACTTGAACTTGAATTTCTACTGATTGAACTATGCAATCATGCTTATTGTCTTATAAATACTTGATACACTGGTCTAGGTTTTCCTTGGGTTGTTTTCCTGTATTGTAAGTTTTAATTTGAAAGATTTTTCTATCCTAATTTTTAGTGTTCTAACTTTTAGTGTCATCTGTCACTTACTGGTAGCATCAGAACAGGGTATTTTGGTTTTTGTTTTTAAAGTAAATCTGCTGGCACAGAAATAGCTTCTCATTTGGTTTCTATAACCTGTTTGCAGTTAAAGATGGACTCACAGGGTGAAGAACTAAAAAGTATTTACCTCTGCTTTGGTAGATTTTTTTCTTCTTTATAAAGGAGTATTATAGAAAAAGTAAACATGAAAATGACTTTGTGAATTCTGTTAGTGTTGTAAATTCAGCAATCTACTGGTTGCTTAATTGTGATACTGTGAAGTAAAATGAACTCCTGTTCTTTTCAGTACATAGCAAGCACTGCTGCTTTCTGAAATGTGACAGACACGCTGTTAGGAGCCAATAATAACCGCTGCTGTCTCCCGTCGTGAGACAGGACCAGATGAGGCGTGAAGCGATTCTCATATAACTAAATAATCAGACATTTGAGCATTATGCAAGATTATGAACTGTTACAATCTACTAAACACAATAAAATACTACTTTACAATTGCATTTATGTGTATTTATTTTCATTATTATTGCTAAGATTGTATATTCTCAGAGGAATAAAAACAGATGCCACCATCAGTTAACAGTTTATCAGTTTAATAGAACAAGAGTCATAAAGGTGAGTTAATTCAGACCGAGGTAGGAAAAGAGGAAAGAGGGGACCTCTTGATTTATAAGCCCTTCCCCTAAATCAAGTAAATAGGAAGATACTATATGCAAACTCAGTTCCATCCGTAATTGCAGGAAATCTTAACGAGTTGAAGGTGTTTAAGCAGTGCTGCCTCATAAGTAGAGCAGGTAGCTGTACTAGACGCTTTTCTGTTGCTATGTATGACAAAGCACCATAGTCAGGTAACTTAGAGAAGGGAGGTGCACACTGCCAGAGGGAGCAGAGCTGTCCACATCAGTACTTCACAGCCTCAGAGTCCACCCCCAGTGACACACTTCCTCCAGCAAGGCCTCCCCTCCTCTGCCTCTGGAACAACCATCAACTTGGAAGCAGGCATTTACATGCCTAAATTATTGGGGGAGGGGGGAATCTCATTTTAACTGCCTCAGTAGTGTATATCTTACAAAGACTATTTAAAATGAAGAAATTGTTCAGCAAAGTTAGCAACTCCCATGCTTTTTAGAAATCTGTACACTTTCCTCCAGACTCACTAATTTTACTCCCATCGGTAGCATGTCAAGAGTTCTTCTCTGCAAATGCTCACTGACACTAGCTGTTGTTTTGTTTTCTGCTGTTCTAGTGAAGGAGGCAGGATCTTGTTGTTTCGAGATACTGTGCCCCTCTGATGGCGAAAGAAGGTGACCCCTTGTGGTCCACATTCCAAAGCAATGGAATCAGTACAGCAGAGAGCTAAGTGCACCTACAGTTACCACAGCACCAATTTCTCAACAGCCTGGATGGAATCAACCCATGTGCTTGGTTCTGGAGCTGATTAACATCTACAATCATGGGGGAAATAGTCTTTTTTTTTTTTTTTTCTTACAAGCTTGTTTAAACTTTATAGACAGCCTTTGCTGCTGAAGCAAATTCTGGCTATCAGTATTTACGATAGCCTGTGAATTACAAGGGATTGATTGTTGATCTGACGTCTGACCCAGCCCCAGTGAGTTTTTTTTTTTTAATTTTAATTTTTTTTTACTTTTCTATATTCTTTGTTTACATTCCAAAGGCTTTCCCCTTTCCCGGTTCCGCCCTCCTCATATGTCCCATAAGCCCTCTTCCCTCTGCCCATTCCCCAATCACCCCCCTCCCATTTCTCTGTCCTGGCAATCCCCTACAAAGCTGGATCAAGCCTTTCCAGGACCAGGGCCCTCTCCTTCCTTCTTCTTGGGAATCATCTGATATGCTAATTGTGTCTTGAGTAATCCGGGCTAATTAATATCCACTTATCAGTGACTGCATTCATTCCATGTGTGTTCTTTTGTGATTGGGTTACCTCACTTAGGATGATATTTTCCAGATCCAACCATTTGCCTAAAAGTTTCATGAATTCACTAAGGATTGTCTCTGAAGACTTGTTCCTTTCAGGTGGTTATTTTGATTTTTCTTGGGCAGTAATGACACCACTCAGCTTAGCCGAAGCCAGAGGAGAAACAGCTGCCTTCGTGGAACAAACTCCTCTGTAGCCCGACTTCCCCCGCACTTTTGTGGCTCTTCTTGGCTCCTTGCTCACATTTCAACAGTTCCCTGTCTTGCTGGCTATCTTATCTGCCCTAGGAAGGGGATGAAGCAGTCCTAAACCCCTTTGATCGCACTACTCACTACCCACAGTATTGACTTCCCGTTCACATTTTTCTCTGGTGTTGTATGCAGAGTGCAAGTTGGGTCCTTTCTCCTCCATTTTGGCAGGAAGTAGAAAGTGCACCAGTCCACCGTATTTTCTCAGTGGTCTGGAAGGTAGGCTGTGTCTAGTTGCCACTTAGAATGTCTTCTCCCCCACCCTCCACCCCCCTACCTTGTTTTTCTTTTATCTCATTTTTTTCTAGGATAATTTGGTCACAGTGATTTGTGTGGCTTCATTTATTTAGGTTTCTGCCATTGATTTTACACATTGCAGGAAAGCTGGAGTCAGGTGCAGTATGCACACGACGGAATGGCACCTACTACCACACGCCATGTAATTCCTACAGCACTGAAGGAACCATTAGCTAATCTCTGAAAGAGATGTCACTGGGCAGACTGTCACATCTGGGAGGAGGAAGCCTCTATTGCTGGCGTTTGTACACACTGAGCAGTCCTCTGTAAACACTGGCACTTGGAACACAGGAAGAAGGCTTTGCCAACTTTAGCCGGACCCGTGTGAAGAACAGCTTTGCTTATTTCCCATATGTCCAAGCCCCTGGGTCTCCCCTCATGGCCATGGCCATGTCAACAATACGATCACTCAGGACTTAACCCATGTAAAACTTCCTTCCGTTTGCTGTGTAATAGTACATATGATAAGTGTATTTTTGTGCATATTTTGAAGTGAGTTTTATTAAAGGTTTACTAAAAAAAAATTAAGATGAAACTATAGCAAATATTTTGTCGATCTTTTATTTTGTGGTTAATAGTCAACGGCACCTGACCATTGACAGTGACATAATGTCGCCAAGCATCATTTAGACTTGGACTGTGCAGCCAGTGCAGCCTCTTCCCGCCACTTCGCTTTCCTTGCCAGATTCCACCTTGTTAGGGATTCCTGCCGTTCCACAGCCTAAAAACACAACGCAACTTTTTAGAACTTAGATCTTTGTCAGACATATGGGAAAGCCTATGCAGAGCGAAAAGGAGAAAAAAAAATACCTTAAGCAACTACAGATACTATCCAAGAAAAGCGGCTCTGTGGAAATCATCTACAATGCTAGACTTCTAGTCAACTGGGTAGTGGATATCAGGAGCCTACTGCCACCTCTCTTGGTTCAAGTAGACACGTGTGTTGGATGGAAACATTGAAAGTATTTTCAAACACTGAAGCCCAAAAGGGAGATCCTCTGGTACTAGAGATGGATGTAACTCAAGGATTGTACTGGCAGAGGATAGGAGGAAGATGTCAGGATGGAAGGGAATGGTTTCAGCCACAGGGCGTTGTGGAAAACACTATCCATCACAGATGTGGTCTAGGACTTTACACAAAGGATTTGGGTATAGGATTGGGGTCCTCATTGTGGAGCTGAGCTGAGAATGAGAAAGTGAAGGAGCAGGAAAGATGTGAAGTCCCTTCACCTGCCTCGAAACTGGAAAGAAGGGGACCATTCATGTGGCAAAAACAAGCAAAACAAAAACTAACAATAACCCTAGTGTTCATCTTTTAGAAGAGAATATAATTCCCATAAAAGATTTCTAGAACCCAAAGAATAACCAGTTTGGCAAGCAAATATTGGGGATAGGATAGAAACAAGATGACACATTTTTGTTCATTTTTGAGTATTCAGCCCAGTGAATATTGTTCTGAAGTTTCCCTATCTGGAGAACATTCTAAACGTATGTTAATCCCAAGCTGTTAGGATAACATCACTAAGTTTAATGACGGGCGATCCCTACCTAAGGTTAGGGGGCCTCAGACATTTGAAAACCTGTAGAATAAAGCAAGAATTGAGGATATCATATCATTTCCTCTCATGGTGTGGCCACTGGGCTAGGTGAGAATAAAGGGGTTGAGAGGGGAGTGAAAAGTGATACCCAGAGGATGAAGGGGTGAATGTAATCACACTGTGTCCATGTATGAAAGTTAACAACAGCAAACCAGTGCAAGCAGCAAAGTCTGAATATCTGCCAGAAAGAAGAGTCAATCATAGGGTTAGGTAAGATGACGATTGCTTAGATAAACTCAAAAGGAAGGATTCTGAGAGCGAGCTACGCACGTCAGAAGGCTGCACCATCGGCTGCCACAGCTCGACCCAGTCAGGTCACGTCACAGGTGACAAAACGAGGTGTGTCTAGATACAGCTCCCAGGTGCAGGCTCTTAGAGCATCTGCCAGGATTATTGGAGCTACCCCTGGTAAAAGTGTGACCCGGAGATGGGAGGGTTTAGAGGGAGAGTGCAGAATGTGAAATGGCCGGCTCCCTACTTCTCTTCTGTTTACTATAGGTAGTAAACAGAAAGTATGCATGGAAGATGGTGAGGAACAGCTCCTACTTAACCTACAAAGCCATTTCCAACCTGCAGACTTCTGTCTCCTAAGGTGGGGGAACTGCTCCTCAAATTGTTTTTTTTTTTTTTCTATATTCTTTGTTTACATTCCAAATGTTTTCCCCTTTCCCAGATTCCCCCTAACCATATGTCTCATAAGTCTTCTTCCCTTCCCTCCGCCCATTCCCCAATCACCCTCCCCCACCCCATCCCCCACCCCCACCATTTCTCTGTTCTGGTACTCTCCTACAATACTGGATCAAGTCTTTTCGGGACCAGGGCCCTCTCCTTCCTTCTTGGGAATCTTTTGATTTGCTAATTGTGCCTTGAGTGTTCAGAGCTTCTGGGCTAATCAATATCAATTTTTTTTAAGCTCGAGAACAGACCGGGGGGGGGGCTCTGTTGATGACATAATTTTGGGGGCCAGATTTTCATGGCTAGATTTGTGTCTGTGCGTGGTACCAGAATTCTACAATTGCTGAATTCAGGACAAGGTTCATAGAATTTCTAAAAACAAGTTTTGTTTCTTTCTCAATCACTGTAGGGTTAGGCATTGAACTATGGGCCTCACAGAGGTTAGGGAGTGGTCTGTCCCTGCGACTTGTCCCCAGCTCCACCACCACTGGGAATTATTGTTTTTTAGGGGTCACTCACCCTTTTGGCAGACACAATCACAGCAAAGCAGGCGACAATTGTGAGTCCCATCATTATGTAACAAGCTTTCACTCGAGCCTTGTTTCTTGAAACAGCTATCATCTCAGGCCTAAACAGACATGTGGATTCTGTTAATTCTTTTTAGTATTTTTTTTTCATATAAAAGCAATACAGCTTTCTAACTGAGCATGATAAATAACGGTTGACTGCCCAAATATTTCCCCCAATGCAAACCATGGCTACAAGACCACCAAATACTAGCCCATTTGTCTTAGCAATTTCAAATTAGCACACGTTTGTTCAGATTTCGATCTTAAACTAAAGGTAGTTACTGTGAACCATTGTAATGTATTTGGCTTCTAGTTAATCAAAACAGAACTACTAGTGATGTATTGGACTATGATTTCTTATTTCTTGGCTTGGATACAAGGATTGAAGCCATTTGAAACAGCTTATATTTAAATGCTTTTCCCACACTTTCAAGAGTTTTTTCAGTTTCTTTTTGCCCCTTCCTTTCTTATTCTCCAAAGAGACTAGTTATGTGCAAGTGTAGTACAATACCTTAGGCTTTTGCAATCTTATAAAACTGTTACTGTGGGATCAAGCTTTGGGTGCTTTTATGTTGAAACAACTTTAGTGATTTGCAAATATGCATAAGTTTCTTGACTCTTGGAAATATCCAGTGGCATTCTTATCTGATAGAAAATATATATACAATGCAGTTATATTCTAAAAATTCATAAGGGTATTAAATTTCTCTTGAAAATGAAAACTTTTAACTCTTTCACTATTTGAAAAAATTCACCAAAAATACATTAGCATGTTTTCTTTATATTTTAGGCAGAATTAAGTTTCAAATATCAGTTACAAATTCAATTAGTATCCAGGGAGAGGTTATTTACTGCTAGCTTCTTTTCCAGATTAAATCTAAAAGATCTTATCATTTTAAACCCATTTGGCTGTGATCTTAGATATGAACTTAGCTTAACAATTAAAAACAAAAGGAAAAGCATGATTACTATAAACAGAGTTAGTATGGTGTGCAAAAACTGTAGGTTTTTGTTCTGTCCGTTATTTGTTTATTAAAACCTACAAAAGAAAGCTTGCATTACAAGCTTAACATATTAATAGGATTGTCCTTCCTAAATAGCAAACCTTAAAAAAAATATAGAAAATAAAATGAAAAATATACAAATACTTGGAGCTCAGAATTGCAGTTCTCTTTATAAGTGTCATTGGTAAAATTTTCCTATTTCTGTTCACTGTGATCCTGAGGAAATTAAATTATCTCTGTGAAACAAATTTGTTTCTTACATTCATCTATGTTGATGCAATATAGGTTAAAAAGGAATAAATAGGTTCTCTTGGAGATTAATTCATAACATTGAAGATTCCTTATATTCTTAATTAGTTATAATGCTAGATATCAAGATTTAAGCCAGCCGAGAGTGGAATTTTGTTTTTTTGTCCTTTCTATATTTTTATTTGACATCATCATCATCATCATCAATCATTATTTGAGGAATTTGAGACAGGGTTTTTATTTGTAGATTTGCCTATCCTGGAACTCATTCTTTTGACCAGGCTGGCTTTGAGCTCACAGAGATCCACTGCCCCTGATTTTCTACTGCTGGGATTAAAGGTGCTCCTCACCACTGCCTGGCCTAAAATACTAAATTTTAACAAGCAGGATTTATGACTTAAAGTTTTTTTAGACTGATTCATATTTTCAGCTGTTTTGAGTCTATAAATGTCATAGAGAGTGACATTTGCTTAAAATAATTAGAAAATACCTTTAATTTGAATAACTGTGGTAAGATTTCAAAATGTCCCTTTTTATTTTTTAACGGTTGCTCAAAGAACAAGGAACTGTTTCAGAATGAATACCTGGGTGTGCATTTTTGCTGCATGTGTTTTCCCTTTTCCATATGCTTGAGGCCATTTATTTTTTTTAAATGGATATTTTATTTATTTACATTTCAAATGTTATCTCCTATCCAGATTTTCCCTCCAGAAATCCCTATCCCCTGCCCCCTCCCCCTGCTTCTATGAGGGTGTACCCTTACCCACTTACCCACCCACTCCCGCCTCCCTGACCTGGCATTCCCCTATTCTGGGGCATCATCGTGCCTTCCCAGGACCAAGGGCCTCTCTCTCCTCTCACTGATGTCTGAAAAGGCCATCCTCTGCTACATATGTAGCTGGAGCCATGGGTCCCTCCATGTGTACTCTTTGGTTGGTGGTTTATTCAGTCCACGAAACTCCACCACCAACAGGTAGATCTTCCCACCTGTTAAGGTAATCTAGTAAAAATCTCCCAGATATGCTCAGCAGTGTCTCTAGAGTAATTCTCTATCCTGCCAACTTCCTAGTAACCATCTCAGTGCTCACTGTTCAGAGCTCTCCAGGAACCCATTTCGGCAAGACTAGGAATTGCCCAATAAACTCCTGGGTTTTCAATTCAACTTCTGCACTCTCTTTATAATTCCACCCACCCACTGTCTATAATTCCACCCACCTTGATCTTTAGGGGAGTAAACTCCTTGTGTCAGTCTTCATTGGAAAAACTATGGCTGCCTTGCTGCTGGCCAGCAAAGCACAGTTTGGATACTATGTCCTGGGCCAGGCTGCAAGTCTCCCCGAGGGCAAAACTCAGGCAACGACCCCCCACTTCACACTTACGGTACTAGGGGTGGGATCTCTTCTATAGATTTGAAACGCCCGGTCCACAGCAGAATTTTCTTGTCGAATGTCGAAGGCTTGTACTGGGCGGGGATCCTGTGAACTTTCTCTATAGCGGAAAAACAACAGGCAGATCAAGAAGCACATTGCATCCGAATAGCTGGAGTCCTCCGCAGCCCCCTCCCTCCCATCCCTGCTCTACTCTGACCTGGGGCCTCAGAGCCGCTGGGATTCTGGCTGCTGGAGCTGCAGGGGTGACAAGTGGCCCCCGGACCCCATCCCGGCCAGCGGGAGACGGTTCGAGGAGCGCGGTGGATGGTGAACCCCAAGCCTAGATGCAGAACGCTGCGGCGGACCCAGAGCATCTTACACACTCGCTGGAGCCCACAGCCACCGGCTGGAGAGCTCGGGGCTTCCTCCCGGTCCTGGATTGGAGGCTGAGCTGCGTGCTGCACGCTACTCCCTGTTCCGGCCCCAGCCAGGACACACAGGACAATCCTCCTAGGGGCGGGCTGGGTCCCAGGGGAAATTTCTTGGCACAGACCCACCAGTCCTTGAGGCAGCTCCGCGAATCATTTAAAAAACATTTCTTGGTATTGAGTAGATATGGTTCTCATCAGGATTTCAGCTTTGGTCCCTATAGAGAATAAAGCTGTACTGGCTGGTTTTTGTGTGTCGACTTGACATAGGCTGGAGTTCTCACAGAGAAAAGAGCTTCAGTTGGGGAAGTGCCTCCATGAGATCCAGCTGTGGGGCAGTTTCTAGGTTGGTGATCAAGGCAGGAGGGCCCCTTGTGGGTGGTGCTACCCCTGGGCTGCTATTCTTGGGTCTATAAGAGAGCAAGTCAGGGGAAGCAAGCCAGTAAGAAAGATCCTTCCTTGGGATCCTGTATCCTAATCTACCAGAGTTCTAGTCCTTGACCTCCTTTGATGATGAACAGCAGTGTGGAAGTGTAAGCTGAATAAATAAACCCTTTCCTTCCCAACTTGCTTCTTGGTCATGACGTTTGTGTAGGCATAGAAACTCCTACTAACACAGATAGATGATAAATAGATAACCTTTTCTCGTCTTTCAAAAGCAGGAAATGTAACCCTTTACCAAGCAAGAACAGGAACTTCATAAACAAACCAAAGATTCCCAGTGAGGAAGGAAACTTTGTGAAACTAGCCCTACTCTTTTACTCTGTAATTTATTGCCTTTCTAGGTTAAAAACAAACAAACAAACAAACACAAAACAAAACAAAACAAACCTCAGCCCTTACAACTGTTTTTCTCTACTTTTCATTTCTTAGTCCAATACTTGAATGGGACGGGGAGCAACCGGTCAGAGGTTAACTCTCAAGAGTTGATTCTCACTTTCTACCCTGTGGGTTCTGGGGAATGAACCCAGGTCCTCCTCGGGCTTGGCAGCAAAATGCCTTTAGCAATCGAGCCATATTACAGGCCCCCAAAGTGTGCCAGCTATCTCTTTCCTTCTACCCTCTCTCTGCCGCTGAAAGGGGGAGAAAATGTTGGTTACCACTAAACAGGACTAAGAGTTCGGAGAGAAAGGATTTATACAACAGCCGTCGACTCTGAAGACGTCCTCACTGGACTCCCCCAGCACCAAGACTCGTGAAGTGGAAGTGGAATTGCTCTCGGGGACGCAGGATCAACTGCGGCTATTTCTGCTTCCTGACTTTCAGCTTTCTTCCACAGCTCGCACCTGCTGCTGCCCCTCCCGCTTGTCTTCCTTCTAACTAGGCTGATACCCTGGAAGAGGGCCTTTTCTGCAATCCTTGGTTCCTCTTAAGGAGCTCACAGGATTAGTTCTCACAGGATTCATGGACTAGCGACTGTGGGCAGAGCCTTCCCGCCTGGCTTTGAAGCCGAACTGCGAACCCTAAGACTTGCACAGCCATAGACTCCTCTTCATCTCATTTGTAAAAACACCATTTCTACCTTTTTACTCATTTAATCCTCAGGCTACTCTAGCCCTCCCTCATATGAGCAAGATATTTCACGGAGCTGGGGTAGAGTGATGTTAGGTAGGGAGTAGTGAGGTTTAAAAAAAAAAAACAAGCTGGGCTGTGGTGGCGCATGCTTGTAATCCCAGCACTTGGGAGGCAGAGGCAGGTGGATTTCTGAGTTCGAGGCCAGCCTGGTCTACAGAGTGAGTTCCAGGACAGCCAGGGCTACACAGAGAAACCCTGTCTTGAAAAACCACAAACCAAACCAAACCAAACCAAACCAAACCAAACCAATCCAAACCAACCAACCAACCAACCAACCAACCAACCAACCAACCAAACAAACAAACAAAAAAAAAACAAAACAGTGAGCTAGAGTAGGGTTTGGGTCTGAGGCTAGGGGTATGGGGAATGCTGAGGTCTTACTCTCTAAATAACACTTTAGAAAATGGAGCTTCTTTCCGCCTTCTCAGACTAAGTCCCTGAACACAGCGCATTCTCATGTATGAAATTCCTTGTGTATAATCTTTAGTTCTCTGACTAGAAGGGTTGGTTTCGATGTTCCCAGTGTATAGGGGAAAATAGGCATTTAGTAGATGCTAAGTAGGTATTGAATGATAAATGCTGTTTGAGGACAGGAATCCTTGAGTGAGGTTTTTGCGATGTTACCTTTCCAGTGAGTTCCAAATCAATGTGGTGGACTGCCCGCCCGCCCATGATGAGGCCATGCCAAGCCAGACCACCGTCCTTGTGGTCGTCTGTGGAACAGGGAGGTGTGAGGGCAACAAACAGCGGGACTTCAACCAGAACTTCATCTTTTCTTTTTTTATTTCTGTTATTGGATATATTCTTCTTTTACATTTCAAATGTTATACCCTTTCCTGGTTCCCCCTCCCAGAAAACTCCCAACCCATCCTCCCTTCCCCTGCCTCCAAGAAGATGCTCCTCTGCCCAGCGCACTCCCACCTACCCCCTCCCTCGGTTTCCCCACACTGGGGCATCTATCGAGCCTTCATAGGACCAAGGACCTCTCCTCCCACTGATGGCGGACAAGGCGTTCCTCCACCACACTTGCGGCTCGAACCATGAGCCTTGAACTTCATCGTGACTGCTCAAGCGCCTCCCAGGAACACAGTGTGGAAGATAGCAAGTGACTGCTTCCGGCTCCCAGACTGGGCCAGCTAGCGTGGGTGACAAAAGCTTCTCGGCTTCAGCCCAGCTCTTCAGAGAAATGCCAGTCTCAATTCTCAGGATCTGGAGAACACAAGTTCATTTTTGTTGTTGTCACAGCAGCGCTGCGGACTGGATAGTCGACTCCTAGAAAGAAACCCCTTTCCTGGTTGTCTACTGGTTTGTCACAGTTGCCCTTTAAAAGTAGTAAACTTTCTAATTTTCTACTTACTCTATAAAGACCCTGTTTCTGGAAATTGACAAATAAATATGTTGCTTCTCTTCCAAAAAATTTAAAAAAAAATAATAAATGGATGGATTCAAGTCTTCAAAAGTAGAAAAATCGTTGTGCTGGTTAGTTTTAGAGTCTCTTGAGAACAGGGAACCTCAACTGAGAAATGACCTTCGTAAGATTTTGCTGTAGACAAAGTTGATTGATAATGACTGATGCAGGAGGCTCCAGCCCGCGGTGGGCAGTGCCACCCCTGGGCAGGCCTTGGCATCAAAAGCAACCTGCGCAAGCGGTGGAGAGCAAGCTGGCAAGCGGCAGTCCCCGACTTCAGTTCCTGCCTTTCGGCCTTCAGGTTCCTGCTATGAGTCCCTGTCTCGGCGTCCTTTGGTGATAGGCCAAACAAACCCGTTCTTCTGGTCCTGGTGTTTATCGGAGCAAGAGAGAAGCACACTAGATCAGATTTCTCCCAGGTTAGTTGTGGAAAAGGATTGAAATGTTTGTCAGTCTATGTCCCTTTCTACCTTGTATCTGAAAGTGCTGGTTACATGGCCTAGCTCATAACAGCCTAAAAATAAAGAGTTATCGACTCGAACGGAATAAAATCCTTACTTGTGAAAGTACATTGCTATAGATATATAATGGTCCCTCCATTATACTACTTGACAATTTTTCCCATCGTTCAAACACCTTTTAAAAACTATTTTATTTTTACGTTACCAGGGGAAGCAGCATCCATAAAGCTGGAATATAAACTATTTCTGAGAAACATCATTCATAGTTCACGATGAAATATTTATTTATTTATTATATGTAAGTGCACTGTAACTGTCTTCAGACACTCCAGAAGAGGGCGTCAGATCTCATTACAGATGGTGAGCCACCATGCGGTTACTGGGATTTGAACTCAGGACCTTTGGAAGAGCAATCAGTGATCTTAATCACTGAGCCCTCTCTCCAGCCACACTATGAAGTATTAAACTAGCTACATATGGTCAATTTCCTGGAGTGACCTGATGTCATACACTCAAGTTTTCCTAGTGGTACAGACCTACAGGGAACAGAACAAAGAAATAAGGGTGCAAGTCATGAAAGAAAGAACAATTTGCATCCTATACTTTACCCCTGACAAGGTGAGCTATGTCTTTGGACCAGAACTCTATAAATTACTTACAGCTGCATAAAAAAAAAAAATGTTTTTCTCAGCTCTATAATTAGAAAACAGTTGAATCATTTTACTAGAAGAAAAACGGTTGTAGTTATTTCTTGCCAGTCAACACAGGATATTTATTCGTTAAACAAATATTTACTGAGTGTTTCCTATGTGTTGGGTGCTGCTCAGGGCTTTGATACAATAGCGCATAGCCCATCAAAGCCTGACTATGGCGGAGGGAATTCGTCCATAGTAGTTTCAGTTGACCCATTTTTGTCTTTGTGTTAATGTTCCAGCCAAAGTTCCTGTCACTTGTTTGAAAAGAACATTTCAGGACTGTGCCTTCAAGATTTGTGTATCATTAATATAGCTTATATGTGGTTCTACCCCTGCCACGGTTGCTTCCGAAAGCACACCACGGTGCCCAGGAATAGATTGGGTGTGACTTTTTCTTTCTTTCCCTTTTAATATTGAAAACAGCATGGTCTGTCTTACGAGATGCAAAGCTTGAGCCCTGGGGATATGCCAGTCTGTCTGGGAGGATGTTCCCTTGCCAGGAAATGTTCCTCTCCCAAGGGAAGTTTTAGGAGACCCTTAACTAACTTGTTTCTTGACCTTTTACGAATCTTTTAGTGGGAAAAGTCCAAAATTATGTTTTCCTCGCAGACTCATCTCATAGTGGTCTCTATTGCTAGGTGACAGATAGACCTTGTGAGGCTTAATCCGACATTAATTTAACCATTCAACATGCCATCACTTAGGACACACGCAACAGACAAAAGACAACAGCAAAGTGAAGGGACTCTATTTTCATTAGAGGAAAAAAAAATCTGAAGTTATGCTCACATTTTGAACAATGAGGAGGGAGAGGAGAGATCTCCGTGGGATGGTAGAGATCTGTTGAAGGTCCTGCAATGGGCTTCCTAAGTGAATCATTGTATACAGGTTGCTCAAGGCTAGAAGGCTTCAGTACTTGAGGATGGAAAAAGTGTTAATAGGATCTGAGTTCTTACAGCCATGGCCAAAGGTCTTGTTCTGGCCAGACAGCTCTCTAAAACTCCATCAACATGCTCCCTTCTTGTCCCCTTTCTACTCCAGCATGCATGCATACCCTTATTCACATCCTGCAAAAGCAGCCCTGCAAAAGATTACAACAAAGGCAGGCAGGACTCTTTCAGAGTGTGTAGTGTCGGTAGTCTGTACAGTCAGATTCAAATTCTCTGACCTTCCTCCTCATATCCCTAAAACACACAAACATGTCAGTAACCACAGTAAGTTGCATCTATTTTATTGTTATTTTGTTTCATTCACTAGTTTTATTTATTTTATGCCATGAGTATTTTGCCATTAAACTACATTAAATGTCAGCTAAAGATTGTGTGAGGCATGGCCACATGCTTCTTCACTATCTGTAGGCGATTTATACAGGCTATATTTCTTCACGTGTGTGCATTTCAAATAAGTCATTTCAACAAGTAGTTCTGTGCTTCTTTTTACCTTTGATATCTCATTGTTTGTTTTTGGAAAGTTTTTATATATTATGATCATTTATTTTCCCTCACCCAATTCCTCCCATAGGCTCCTCACATCCCTACCCACCCAGCTTCACACTATCTTTCTTTTTCTTTCTCTTCCTTTCTTCTTCTTTCTTTCTTTTTTCTTCCTTTCTTTCAAACAAAAAACAAGCAAGGGAATAACAAGAAACACATACACACACATACAAATGAAAATCAAACAATGAATAAAAAAAATCAAAACAATAGCCAACAAAAGGCAAACAATAATAAAGAAATAGCAAAGCAAAATGAAACAAAAAATCCCATGAAAATACCACTGAGTTTGTCCTGTATTGGTCAACTATTTCTGGGCATGGGGTCTGACCTGAATTGTGATTGATATACCCACTGGAGAACACTGACTTTTCCCTTTGCCAGCAAGTGTCAACTGCAGATGGATTATTGGTTAGGGGGTAAATAAGATCCCATGTCCACTTCTCCTTCTCAGTGCTGTGACCCCCATCTGGCTTGAAGCTGTGCAGGACATATGTGTGCTGCTATGTCTCTGTGAGAATTCTGTGAGCTCTTATGTGCATTAGTGCTGTGAACCTGGGGGACACTGTTTGCTTGGAAATCAACCATCCCTCTGGCTCTTACAATCTTTCTATCTCCTCTTCTGAACAGCTCCCCGATCCCTGAAGGGAAGGGTTTGGAGAACATTCTACTTAAAATGAAGTCCCAAGTCTCTCACTCTCTGGCATATTGTCCAGTTGGGTCTCTGTGTTCATTTCTACAACTATGAAAGTGAGGCTTCTCTGTGTGAACTGAGTGAGGCACTGGTCTATGACTATAGCAATATTTCATTAGGAGCCATTTTCTTGTCATGTTCCTTTAGCATATTAATAGTAGTAAGTTTCCCCCTAGGTTGGTGATCTACCTAGTTTTGGGGTTTGGGTTACCATAGCCATGTCAGGCGTGTGTTCCATCTCAAGGGATGGGCCTTAAATCCAACCCCAAACTGGCTGCTTACTCCCAATAACATCTGTGCCACTACCACATCTGTATATCCCAAAACTGGTTGTTTACTCCCAATAACATCTGTGCCACTAACACATCTGTATATCCCAAAACTGGTTGCTTACTCCCAATAACATCTGTGCCACTACCACATCTGTATATCCCAAAACTGGTTGTTTACTCCCAATAACATCTGTGCCACTACCACATCTGTATATAGGGCAGGCAGGTCACTGTCATAGGTTTCTATAACCAAGCCTATTTTTCTCTGTGTCTATTCCCCAGATCTACACTCAGAATTTTTAACTATGCCGGAACCGAAACACAAATCTTTGCACTTGCCAGGCAAGCTAACGCTAACCTACATTCTCAGACTGGGACTCATATTTAGAGCAGTGGAACACACGCAACCCAGCCCACTCCGCGATGCTGTCACGCGCACTGGAAACACACACACAATGTATACTCCAGCCACCCAAGCCAGAAATAACGATGCTAACTGATAGATTTTGTGTATCGCTATCAGCAGTGTAAAGTAACTCAATGAAGCCAACTATGGTGGTACACACTTGGGAAATCCGAGAACTTGGGAAAAGGAAGCAGAAGAATGCCAAGTCTGTGGCCGTTCTGGGCTACATAGCAGGTTGCAAAACACTTTGGGGTTGTAGCATGTAGTTTCGTGTCCATTGCTTTAAATTCCTGGTGAGTCGGAGATATCTTGGATCCTTGAATAGAACACACACACACACACACACACACACACACACACACACCAGTTAATCTTGAAATGCCTTGGTTAACTCAATGACTGGGTACCTCTAAACCTTTCCCTGCTACCCTGGGCCCAGTAGGGGAAGTGGCTGTAGGCCACATGCTTGGGAACTCACATGGCTGGTTGATTTCATCTCCTCCACTACTGTGACCCCTTCTCCTCTTCTCCAGTCCTGTCTAATCTCTCTGCGTCCTAACTGTGCAATTCTCAGTGTCCTGCCTCCTGCTCAGCCATTGTCTACTGGCAACTTTATTCATAGATCAAAAAAAAAAAAAAAAAAAAAAACAATTGGGGATGAGGACCTTCCATATCAGTAAACATCGATTCCTGATCAAAGCATCAGAGCCACCACCCCTCACGGGGTACATAGTGAGACTTCATCTCAGAGAAATTAAAATAGCACACAGCGCAATATTATTCTTTGTGGGATTCAAATGTGGCACGCTTTGATCAAAGTTTGAAAGTTAAATGCGTTCCCCAGTTCTTTATCCATACCATTTTAGCACTGGAAGATGCTACGTAGGCTGTAAGGAGAGAAACTCATGAGCACTCGTATCCAGCTGTGAACACTACAAACCACAACAACAACTTAGCATGCATGATGCACCCACTGGTGCAGTAGCAGCATAACTCTGGGGATAGCCAACCACACTCTGCTTGGATCCGAAGTCTACCGCACAGGAATGTTATGCTTGGTATTGTAAATTGGATCAAAACCCCATGACTAGGGAGATGATAGAGGGGGATTTAACTAAATCGGCATAATGCCAACTGCCTTCAGATTATTGTTGTTTCTGTCTATAGCTAGATGCTACTTCTCAGTCAGAGACACCTCTCACTCAAGTGGACAGTAGTGAATGTAGAAATGTATGGCAACGTACGATGCTGAGAGTGCATGATAAATGAGCATACAGCCTTGAACAAGATATTTATACCATCTCCTCTAGGACTCCAAGAACACTGTGGACAAGGGACCAGGAAGCACATAAGAGCTGAAGACAAGGAGAAGAACTCTTGAAATGCTGAGGGTCTGACACAATCATCGCCATCATGGAACCACGGCGGAGAGTCAGCAGTGAACGGCAGATCTGAGGTGAGCTCATGAGACCCTAGTCCTCCTTGCTGAATTGTTGGATATTAACAGATCAGAGGGGAGGGGAGGCTATTACTATCTCCAGGTATGGACCTACTGGTGAGCTGACCAAGCTCCAGTACTTAATTTCAAATCCATGGTCACACAGATGGCCTCGGGTAAACACTGTGGGACACAAGATAAACAAAATGTCATGCACCCGGGAAACGAACTTGAAGGGAGAAGGGTTGGGAAGGAGATGAAAGACGGTGGAGGAGGAGCAATCAGAAGGTGTTATATACACGCATGAAACTATCAAAGAACAAATCTAGTAATATAAAATAAGAGTAAACTTGAAATGTAGGTGAACATAAAATTGTAATTAGTGCCCCATTTTGCGTATATTTATTTTTCTTCTTTCTTTCAGCCCAATAAAAACTCTAAGGCATGTTTTCTTGTTCATCAAGAGCCCAACGCAAACAACACATTTTGGATGTGTCTCTGTCCTTGAACTTGGTTGTGTCTCTTCCTCCTGTCTTCATTACTAAGTAATCATGGAAGAGTGAAATTTGTATTTGCGAGACAGTAAATCTTCTTGTGCTCAGCTCCCCTGCCACCCCCGCCCCCAGCATGTTTGGGCTTCGTGCTAAGTAAGCCTATTTTTCATTAATTGCTTTCTAGGCAAAGAGTGGGGTTGACTTTTTCTGGAATGTTCTTGAAGTTTCTAGAAGACACAAGGCCATGAGCAACTGAGGCTTTACTGTAGGAAGCCACATTTAGATGACACACAGGTTTCTAACAAAGACTGGGTCAGACTTTACATTTAGGTTTTAATTCCTCTTATACTTTATAGCACAAATAGTCCCTTACCAACGGACGTTTGAACTGGGTTCTAAGTTAGCACATAGAGGTCAGCTGGAGCGTCAGATGATGGATACTGTTCATTTAACTGTCAGTAAGACCTGACACAATTGTAGAAAATTCCAATTGCTAAGGTTGAATTTTATTGTTTGCACAAGGGGGTGGATGTTAAAAGTTTGGAATGAGTTAGCAAATAGAATAAAATATTTAATGAAGATTTTATGTATGTGCATTACACTCACATTTGGTAAAATAATTACAGTTATTTTACCCTGAGGACATAATGTAAAAGATGAGATATGATTATCTTGCTAAACATTAAAATTGTATTTTTTGCTCCAAAACTTTAAAAACAATTCTTTGCTTATAAGAGTATACTTGTTACCACTTCTAATTACTTATATAAGTAAGTGAATAAGATAAATATTTTTATACCTATGTTTTTATTAATCAGTATTGAATTATACTGAAACAAATATTAGCACTTGTGAAATTATTTTTTCTGATCATAAAATATTTATTAATGTATATTCCTATTTTTTTTTTCGAGACAGGGTTTCTCTATGTAGCCCTGGCTCTCCTGGAACTCACTCTGTAGACCAGGCTGGCCTCGAACTCAGAAATCCACCTGCCTCTGCCTCCCAAGTGCTGGGATTAAAGGTGTGCGCCACCACCGCCCGGCATTTGTTGTCTTCTTCTGGAGCATACTTGCTGATCTTCCTCCTTTTAAAACTGCGTATCACTCTGACTGGCTTACCAGGTGCCCAGTTCCCAGACTCTGCTCCAATTTTATCATCCAACGGAGCTTCGCAGTTTAGGGCCAATGCCCTGTTCATGTTTGTTAGTGTCTGATCAGCTAATGGTGCACCAATTCTTTCATTACCGGCAAGATTTTTAACACCGCTTCCAGAATATGCGAACTCATCACCTTGGTCAACTTCATTATTGCTGCGACCAGGAATTCCACCAACGTGAGGCCAGTGAACACCCGCTTCGCTCACCTGATCTCTGGATCTCCAAGGTGATCCAAAAGCGATACCAGGGAGAGGTCCATAATGATTCAAAGAGACAATAGTACATTCTTTTGTACGACCAACACAAGCCAATCCCCTGCCCTCTGGCTCTCGGTACTGGCTGAGGGCATCTTTGCGTTCTTCTCGCTCAGCTTGAGTCTCTTCCTCAGCCTTTACCGCCTCACTGGAGTCAGTTTTAGAGGAAGGACAATACCAGTATTCCTCTTCTGGGACTTTACTCAAAGGTGGGCTCAGGCAGTAAATGTGATAGGCCACCACACAGAAGCTGCATGCTGGGTGACCGTTTCTTCCCACACTTATGACAAGAACACACGTGACATGTCTTATCTGGGTCTCCACCACACAGGTCACATTCGGGGTCATTTTTTCCTTAGAAACTTTCCATCCGCAAAAGAAATAGGATGGGCTACAGGCTTCTCAATCTTGAAGATTTCATCAATAAACGATACCCCGCAGACATTTAATGTTCCTTCAGATGCACCCACCCCCACCCCAGGAAAACTTCCACACGAACTTCCTTTTTGGTCCTTGATATTTTCAGCGTGGTAATTTCAGCATCGTATTAAAATCCTCTTTGGCGTGGGCTTCCTACATTGTAATTAACCACTACCACATCACCAACATGTAGTTCATTCCGTTTTAAAAATGGTTCTTGCTCATGGTCGAAGATCCTTAACATTCATTTCTAGTGTAGCACTTTCTGGATATTCATCATACTCCATAGGATAAATAGCGTCTTTAGCAGCAGCAGCAGCAACTGAGTCTGAATTAGACGCAGAGGATACATTGTCCTTTATTTGTGTTCTCTTTGGGATCATGGTTTACATTTCCACTAGTCCTCTTATAAGAACTGCCACTCTTCAATGGCGTTTTGCCGCATGAATGCCGGTCAGAAGCTCTAGCAACACTATGTATATGCCCTTCAAACCAAGCACCAAGGCCGACATCGCTAGCATCCACCAATTCATTTACCTTATATAGTCCAAAGCCAGGGTCAGTAAGACAAGTGTGGGATGACTGGAAGAGCCACCTCTTGCTGTTTTCTTTTCTTCAGGCAGATTATTAGAAGAGGGTTTAACACGAACATCATTCTGCTTAGCTGTGCTCGGAAGACTGGAGTCTGGACGAACTAGCAGCTGAATTATACCATTCAGTCCAACGTCATAGTCAAATGAAGTATATCCATTTTCCAACCGTGGCTGTTTAAAGCCACGCGGATCGAGTCTGTCTTTCTCTTCCCCCATCTTCCTTCCTTCTCCTTATGAAATTATTTGAGGTTCTCAAAATTTTTTATACCAAAGAGTAAAAATACAATTGACCACTAGGTGGCAGCATAATCCCCAAATTGGTTTTTTTTTTTTTTTTTTTTTTTTTTTTTGGCAAAGTTTTGCTTTTATTTTTATTTTTATTTTTATTGTAAGGGAATTTTTTTTTCTCCATAGTGATAATTTATTTTATTTTATTTTCTATATTCTATGTTTACATTCCAAAGGCTTTCCCCTTTCCCAGTTCCCACCCACCATAGTTCCCATAGTTCCTCTCCCCCCCCCATCTGTTCCCCAATAATTCCCCCTCCCCCCTCGGTTTCTTTACTAAACTGGATGCAATCTTTACAGGCCCAGGGTCCTCTCCTTTCTTCTTCTTGGGAATCATTTGACTTGCTATTTGTGTCTTGAGTATTTAGGGCTTCTGGGCTCATTAATATCCACTTATCAGTGATTGCATTTCATGTGCATTCTTTTGTGATTGGGTTAATTCACTCAGGATGATATTTTCCAGGTCTATAAGGACACATGCTCCACTATGTTTATAGCAGCCTTGTTTATAATCGCCAGAAATTGGAAGGAGCCCAAATATCCCTCAAAGGAGGAATGGATACAGAAAATGTGGTATATTTATACAATGGAATACTACTCAGCAATCAAAAATAATGAATTCATGCAATTTGTAGGTAAATGGTTAGACCCAAATTGTTTTGCAAGCTGATGCTTAAGGAAATTCCTGGGCGGAATTCCTGATGTTTAAGGAAATTCCGTTCTTAATAAGTCACAGTTTGTATTCCGAAATTCATGCACGTCTATTTACTTTCTCCTGTTTGTTAGTGGAAAAATTCTCACTGTATCTTCTCTCAGAGGAAAAGTGAGACTTTTCTTTTTTGCCCAAGTCTAAAGTACACGGAATCCCAGTAGGAGTAGCTTGAAAGCTTTTCTGTCCACTTCAGCACGCTTGTTTTGGGACTTTTTTTCCATGACTTTTCTAAGTTCTAGATATTGAAAGGGGCTTTTATAGTATAACCTTTTCTTGGTTTTCTGTTCAAACAGTGCTTGTCCAGGAATGAAATCACACTCCTCTGCCTCTGCTCCTCACTGCTAAGGTAATAGATATATGTCACTGTATTATATCAAATTATATATATGAATGATGTATAATTAATATTTTATATTGACATGGTGACATATATCACTATGTTATATTTAACCTTATTTTCTGTGGCAACTTAGTGTTGAGTTTATTCATAAAATGAAGTTATTTATAATTTACTGCATCTCTGCTGTGGATAGTTAAGTTGTTTCTAAATTTACCTGTTATAATTATTTATAGGGTATTCTGTTACACATGAATTCTGCTATTAGCTTTAATTCGATGTTTAGATAGTGATAATTTTCAATACGTAGTTCTTGAGTTTAATTTCAATCGCCCACTAAAACCATCCAAAGGGACAGGGCAGTACACTTTTACTCAGGTACAACTAATTGGATTTAAGGACATTGTTCAAGAGAAAGAAAATGTTTGAACAAGATGTGGTCCTTCATACTTTGATTTCTGTGATTCAGTGTAAGTGTGGGGGGGATTGTATTTGTTGTATAAAAATGGAAATAATAAAACACAGCAAGTGAAAGTCTGCCTGGCCATGCAGTGTTTAGGGGGAAATGTTGTAGATGTGTGTTTTTTGTTCTTTCTTTCTATCTATCTATCTATCTATCTATCTATCTATCTATCTATCTATCAATCTATCTATCATATCTATCTATCTATCTATCATCTATCTATCTATCTATCTATCTATCTATCTATCTATCTATCTATCTAACTATCTAAGTTATGGAAGAATTATCCTTATTCTTTCTTCATACAATGCATGCAGGGACATTAAGTGCCTATTCCTGTAAATTTACCTTCACATTAGAATGTTTTTAAAAATGGTCTTTCATTGAGAACGTGTACCATAACTTACTTAATTGTATATGTTTAAACTTTTCCATTTTCAAAGCTTTCTATTATCTGAGGATATTGTAAAGAACACCTTGTCAATATGTCTCTGTGTAGGAAAGACCCTGTCTTTAGAGGTTTAATTTTGCAGCTGTGGGTTTTCTGAATCAGAGGCTTCCTCCAGAGAGGCTTAGTGAATGAATGGTTCTGCCTTGTCCTTCCATCTATGTTGTGTGGCAATTCCTATGTCCACGCTTAGGCACTGGTCACGCCACGCACACCTGTTTTCCTGCTCACGTGCGAGCGTGTTGCAATGCATTCTCTCCTCCTTGTCACATCTTCTGTACTGGAGGAACAGGCTTGTGACGGAGCGGAACCTTTTCACTCGGCTGCCTGTAAGATGGTTTATTCTTTCTGTCTGTTCTTTTCCTTCACGTGTTAAACAGCGCACAGCAAGTGTTTGGATAAAATTCCAGCAATCTTTCGCTCAACTGCACCGTGCGTGAGCTGCTGTTCTAGTAGCGGGTCACGTGTGTGAATTCGTTTCAACGTGTGTGAGCATAAGCAGGATACTCGACCCTGCTGTTCCTCAACTTCCTCCTTAGAGTTACACCACAAGATTGTTGTGAAAACAAAGGCTATCGTGGTGATGACAGTAATAATATTTTGAATAGTGAGGTACAGCTTTCAAAGTACTTTAATGTGCATTATCTTTAAAAAATATGTTTAGATCTACTTTTTATTTTATGTACATAAGTGTTTTGGCTTCATGTATGTATGTGCACCACATGCATCTCTAGTGTCTACAGCGACTAGAAGAGGTTTATCAGATTTTCTGAAACTGGAGTTAGGGATATTGTGTGTCCCTGTGCTGGGGATGCTGCTACTGAACCCAGCCCCTCTGCAAGAGCAGGTGCTCTTAACAACAGAACCGTCCCTCTTACCCTTTGCATTATCTTTTGATCTTTATAATAAGCTCATATGATGGGCCAAATACATATGTTACAGCTTTTAAAACTGCAATTATGTATCTCTCCATATATTTACACACCATCATATGCATACATATGGATATCAGAGAACAACTTAAAGGAAGCACTTTTCTCTTTCCACCATGTGGGTCTCAGGGAATCAAACTTTGGTCATCAGACTTGATTGCAAATTCCTTTAATAGTGAAACCATTTTATCTACCTCTAGACAAGTAGTTTTATTAGCCTCCCTGCTTGCTTGCCTCTTTCTTTCTTTCTTTCTTTCTTTCTTTCTTTCTTTCTTTCTTTCTTTCTCTCTCTTCCTTCCTTCCTTCCTTCCTTCCTCCTTCCTTCCTTCCTTCCTTTCCTTTCTTTCTCTTTCTTTCTTTCTTTTTTCTTTCTTTCTTTCCTTTGTTTCTTTCTTCTTCCTTCCTTCTTTTCCCTTTTCCTTCTTTCCTTCCTTTCTTTTGTTTCTTTTAAAGCTAACAGTGCTGTTGAAAATTGATAGAAAAATTAAGAGGAATTTCTTTGAGACATTAAAGGAGCTATTTTAATAGTATGCCAAGGGAGGAAAAGGAAAAATGTTTTCCTGGAAAGGAGCTGCCGTAGACACATTTTTCCTTCTGCTATCTGCAGGATATCTGTGAGAGAAACTCAGACCAGCAACCAACCCTTTCCTTTCACGTTTCTTACCCAAACTCTTTGCATCTGAATTTAGAGAACAATTTATCCATGAGGAGATAGAAGACTCTGTGTGATTTCCAAGTGTATATTTTATATAAATTGTGTTAATATATAGCAATTCAGCCTCCCAAGACCTGATGACAATAGGTTAGAGTTTTCTTCCTTCTCTTCCCTGATATTTACTATAAACACGGAATTGGGACCTTACAAAAACCTGTTCTCAGTGATTCAGACACTGGTCCAATCATATTACCTCCAAGCACAGTTCGTTGTATTTTATAGGAAAACAAGAAAAGACTGTTCCAGTGTGTCAGAACAGTTTTCTTACTTTTTGACATCTTTGAGAAGTAAATGGCAAGTAATGTGTGCTGTGAGTGTGAGTGTATTTGTGTATGTGTGTACATTTGTGTGTCTGTGTTTGTGAGTGTGTGTCTGTACTTGTATATGTTTGTGAGTATGTGTATCTGTGCTTGTGTGTGTTTGTGAGAATGTGTGTCTGTGCTTGTGTGTGTGTTTGTGTATGAGTATGCATATGTGTATGTTTGTAATTGTGTGTTTATATGTGTTTGTGTGGGTATGTGTCTGTACTTGTGTGTGTATGTGTTTCTCTCTCTCTCTCACTCTTTCTGTGTGTGTGTGTGTGTGTGTGTGTGTGTGTGTTTAATTTTGGAATGCTGCTTAAAAGAAAAGAAAGCTCTAGTATTCACAGAAGCAGGAGCTGAATTCCAAACTTAGGCTTTTTAAGCTATTGACAAATAAACAAAGAAACTTCCACATTGTCTGTGTTATTCACAAGCAGTACAAGCAGAAAGCAAAGATCGAGTCTTTAAGTTCACTCTGGATGAAAACACCAAGCAGGATTCTCTGGGGTTACCACATTCTTTGTGATAAACACTACTATTTTTTTTCTTATAAGGATCAAACATATTGTTAATTTAACCAGCATAGTATAACATTTTCCCATGAAAGGAAATGTTGTGATTGTGTACTGGATGCTGGAGGTATAAAGGAGGAGAAGTGTAAGCAAGATAATAACTGATTTATTACAGAATCGATGTGTTTTGGTGTGAAGTCAGAAACAGTAATTGGGAGCCGAATAATTGCTGGTAATACAGGATATTAAATCAGATGCAGGACTACTCCTGTCCTGAAGTCCTCACGATGGATCTGGAGCTATAGAACTTAGACTCAGGGAAGTTTAGCATGAATTCCATCCATGAACTTCATCTTCCAAATTGGAAAGTAGAATGAACTTTCAAATGCAACAAAAGAGTTTCAGTAATTACTCTAGCTTCAGACTGCAAATTCCAGGGTATGGGAGGGGGAAACACTTATCATTAGCTACAGATGAATCATAGTTTTCAGATAGTTCTCTGTCAATCTGTCCGTCTGTCTGTCTGTCTGTCTGTCTGTCTGTCTATCCATCTATCATCTGTCTGCTAACCCATCTATCTATCCATCCATCATCTATCTATCATCATCTATGTATCTATCTATCATGTATCATCTATTGATCATCAATCTATCATGATTTATTGATGTCTTATTGTAGTAGCCAGAAATTGGATACATTTACATTGTCCGTCAGTAGATAAATAATGAAAATATGGTACATTTATACAATGACATATTATCCTGATATTTAAAAAATCAAAATATTAAATTTTATATATATAAGTATATATATATAAGTGTATATATATGTATACACACACACACACACACACACACACACACACATATATATATATATATATATATACATATATATATATATATATATATATAAATGGATAGAGCTAGGAAAAAATCATCCTGAGTGAGGTCACCTAGACTCATAAAAGATAAGTATGACACATATTCTTTGACATGTGAACGTTAGCTTTTAAACTTTCAATAGCCATGCTGCAATCTGTATAACCAATCTGTACAGAGTAAAGAACTAGGGGAGATGGAGGATCTCTCAAGAAAGGAGAAATAGAATAGATACTTAAGAAGAGTCAGGAACAGACTGGAACAGATAGGTTGTACAGGGGAGGGAGAGAAAGAAAAAGAAAATAAGGAGGGAAAACTAACACTGAGGATTGTTGGAGGTGTCATCTTGAAACCTACTACTGTAGGAATTTCTTTTGATGCCTAAACAGAAATAGGCAGGGGGCAACATTCCAACAAGACATCTTTTGTCAACCATTAAAACTGCCAGGGTCAGGAATGGGTTACCTCTAATTGAGCTATTGGCCAAAAGATCCCACTGGAAACACCCAAACAACTTGGGCTATTAATTGCTATTCACAAACGGATAAGTTTCTATTACTGAAGACAAAACTTAACATATCTCATTGAACATGAAAAAGTTGAATTGGAGTTTTTATCCCTACTAACTAGTATTCCTAGTACTGGAAGGTACTCTGCATTCTGTCAGAAAAGAAAGGGAACCAACAACCCAGCTATAAACCCTGTGATCTATCATGGTGACCTGCCTGCATGGTAAACTGTTGCAGCAGTGGCACAAACATTGAAGGATTAACCAAATACCCTCTGATTGGATGTAAGGCTCACTTCATGAGATGCAATCCTTGTTTGACACTGTTCTAATGGCCAAGAACTTGACATTAGACAGGTCATGGGCCTAGCAGGAGGCAAAATACTATTGTTCTGCTAAAGAACACACAAGTAAAATGATTCTTTACAACATTCTGCTATGTCCATAGGTCAGTGCCCCACTCAGATATAATCAGAAAAGATTCCTCTTGTAGTAGATGGGAACTAATACAGAGACCCACAACTGGACGATGTGCAAAGGCCAAGAGACTTTGGGACACCCAATCCTGAAAGAGGTTTCTTCATTAAGCTCCACCCACTGACCCAGGGATCAGGGAGATATGCACAACAGGAGGTGGAAAGAGAGTAAAAGCCAGAAAAAAATGAATGGAGCAAGAAAACCGTGTCTTTCAGACACAGCAGGGCTAATGCACTCACAGAGACTGTGGCACATGCCCAAAAGGCTTCCGCGGGTTCAAGCCAAAAGGCATCCCAGGGCTGTGAGCTCTTATCCCTAACCAAGAAGCTGTCTCTAGTTGACAACCACTTGCAAATGAAAAGTCAGTTTTCTCCAATGGCATCTCGCTGGGTATATAAACTACACTGCAGGCTTGGTCCTATGGCCAGTAGTAGATAGCCAAGACATGGTAAGCTCAATGGTGGTTTTGTAGGCTTTTTTCTTATATTGCTTTTTAACATTTTTTTATGGTTTTTGATTTTCTGGTTTTATAGATTTGTGTGTGTGTGTGTGTGTGTGTGTGTGTACGTGTTGTCTCTGTTGTTAATATTTTGTCTAAGCTCCACCCCACAATTACCTGGCAACAGCCAGGTATGTCCCTCCCATAGTTGCCTGGCCCACTATAAAAGGGGCTGTTTGCCCCTCCTCTCTCTCTCTCATCACTCTTGCCTCTTGGCACTCTCACCTCTCTGCCCCTCTTGGGCTCTCCTCCACTTCTCTACTCTCTCTCTCTCTCTCTCTCTCTCTCTCTCTCTCTCTCCCTCTCTCTCTCTCTCTCTCCCTCTCTCTCTCTAACTCTCTCTGCCTCCACTACCCCTAGCTCCCATCCTCTGACCTGAATAAACTCTATTTTATACCATGTCTGTGTGTGTGTGGTCCCTCAGGGGGAAGGGGTGTCTAGGCATAGACCCACCTAGGCGCCCCCCTTCCCCATAGTGCCTTATACCATTCTCTAAACCTCTCTCTTTTTATGAACCCAACATTTGGTGCTGAAACCCAGGAACAACATCTGTGTGTATGTGTTGGTTTATGTCTTATGCCTTTTCTTTTTTAAAACTTTCTATTTGCTTGCCTTTTTATATTTTCATGTTTGTTTTCTACAGAGAGAAAGGAGGTGTGAATTGAATGGGTGGGGAAGTCCTGGGAGGAGACGGGAAAGAGAAGGCAGGATCAGAATCCATTTTATGAATTTTCAGTAATAAAAATAATCTGGAGCAAAGCAAACAGGAATCAGACAAAAGAAGTGAAATGAGTGAGTTGAAGAGAAATGTGGCTTTGAGTTCTGTAACTCACATTTACTTTATGTTTCGTGGCTTTGAAAGTCGTTCCTGCTTAAAAAAAATGGGGGTGCAGAGCTAAACAAAGGATTTTCACCTGAAGAACTTCCGATGGCTGAGATGCACCTTAAGAACTGTTCAACATCAGCCAGGCGATGGTGGTCCACGCCTTTAATCCCAGCACTTGGGAGGCAGAGGTAGGCAGATTTCTGAGTTTGAGGCCAGCCTGGTCTACAGAGTGAGTTCCAAGACAGCCAGGACTACACAGAGAAACCCTGTCTCAAAACAAAACAAAAACAAAAACAAAAAACAAAAAAAGAAAAAAGAAAAGCAATGTTCAGCATCATTAGTCATTAGGGAAATGCAAATCAAAACAACCCCGAGATTTCACCTCACACCAGTCAGAATGGCTAAGATTAAAAATTCAGGAGACAGCAGGTGTTGGTGAGGATGTGGAGAAAGAGGAACACTCCTCCACTGCTGGTGAGACTGCAAGATGGTACAACCACTCTGAAAATCAGTCTGGTGGTTCCTCAGAAAACTGGGCACAACTTCCGGTGGGCCCTGCTAGACCACTCCTGGGCATATACCCAGAGGATTCCTCAGCATGCAATAAAGACATATGCTCCACTATGTTCATAGCAGCCTTATTTATAATATCCAGAAGCTGGAAAGAACCCAGATGTCCCTCAATGGAGGAACAGATACAGAAAATGTGGTATATTTACACAATGGAATACTACTCAGCAATTAAAAACAATGAATTCATGAAATTCTTAGGCAAATGGTTGGAACTGGAAAATATCATCCTAAGTGAGGTAACTCATTCACAAAAGAACACACATGGAATGCATAAGTGGATATTAGCCCAGAAGCTCTGAATACCCAAAACACAACCCACATATCAAATCATTCCCAAATGCCCAGGTCTGGGAGGCTTGATACATCATTGTAGGGGATTGCCAGGACAGAGGAGTGGGAGGGCCTTGATTGGGGAACTTGTGGAGGAAAGAGGACTTATGGAACTTAGGGGGAGGGGGAAACCGGGAAAGGGAAAATCATTTGGAATGTAAACAAAGAATATAGAAAATAAATAAATAAAAAAAAATAAAGTCAGTCCTGAATGACACAGTTCTGGGGCGGGGACTAGTAATTTTACCCTTTGCTGTGCACGGGTTTGAGTGCTGCTTGCGTCATCATCACTGTCGTTGCAGCAGAGTCGAGCAGCACCTTCCTGTGCTGTTTAATTTTATTTTTGCCAACTTGTCACAACCTAGAGTCACTTGGAAGGAAGGACTCTCCACTGAGGGCTTGCCATGATCAGATTGGTCGGTGGTCGTGTCTATAGAGATTGTTTCAGTTGAGGATTGGTGTGGGGAGGGAGGCAGGGGAGTGCTTAGCCTATGGTGACTGGCACCGTAAACAGCCAGGTTGTCCTGGGCTGAAATAGAAACACCCAGAAAGTACCAGCCCATGAGCAATCCAGCAAGCTACCCACGGTTTCTTCTGAAGTTCCCGCTTTAGTATTTCTGCCCCAGAACTCCTTTGTATAATGAACCTGGAAATGTAAACTGAAATAAATCGTTTCGTGATGGAAGCTTCTTATATCTTTAGTCACTGTTCTACTTTTGCCGGTACTTTGAGCACTGTGCCATCAACTCCGAGTGTCTGGGATTCCTATGGGGATACTGTAGTGCGAGAGGAGAAGTTTGAAAAGATGTCAGTGAGCAACTCTGCGATTTGAGATTTTAATCACACTGAACTTTGCTCCTGAGAGCCTTCTCAAACCTGAGCTGACCTGTGATTTCCTAACAATAAAAACTATATATGTCACTTAGATTATATCCCGCCCTATGTTAGTAATTAAATATTTTACTATCTGTGTCCCTGTGGAGAGGATCAGAGGATAAATATATGAATTATTCTGACACTGGATTCTAAGTGCACTGAATTCTAAGTCAGCTAACCTTGACTAATAGGGATATACTCATTTGCAAGGATGATCTTTTTGTTTGTTTGTTTGTTTGTTTGTTTTTTCAAGACAGGGTTTCTCTGAGTAGTCCTGGCTGTCCTGGAACTCACTCTGTAGACCAGGCTGGCCTCGAACTCAGAAATCCGCCTGCCTCTGCCTCTGCCTCCCAGAGTGCTGGGATTACAGGCGTGTGCCACCACCACCCGGATTACCAGGATGATCTGTAAAGAGCTGTCCACCTGCTGGCTAGTTGGGGTTCTGGGCGCTTTTTTTGGTGCATTTTTCTTGGTTTAATTTTCATTTCAAAAACATATTTTGGTATTACCCTGATAATACCAAAGGGAAGAACTCCTTTATCTCGAAAGGAAATTAAAAGGCTTATTTATTGTATGCCTACTGACTCTAAAAGCTTCAATAGTTAAAAGAAAATGATAAAGCAAAGCCATTGTCTTACTTGTCTGCTTCATATGATGGCAAGAATGTGGTTTCAGCTTCGAATACTTTGGGACCTCATTCCTTACTCTGCTGAAATAAAGTCTGGGAGCTCTGTGCCTGGAGTAAAGTTCACAGCTTACGTGGGACAATATTGCTTTGTTCTGTGGGTGCCCTACGGCTGGGAATTTTGTTTTGTGTGACCAACTCAGGAATCTGGAAACAGTCTTTCAGCTTTGTCCCTATCAACAGGAGAAACTGTTTTCATGTCAGCAGAGTCAGCCAGTGAAGCCACAAACAGGATAGTCATTTCTTAGCCTTTTTCTGTGCATCAGGATGCATTATTCCTTCAACAGTCTTATGAGACGGCATTACCATATTGGTAGCTAAAATTCTTACTGTATATACCCATTGGTATTTTGTCTGTATGTATTTTGTCTGTATGTATTTTGTCTGCATGTTGTTATACCATTTGCATGTCTAGTATCAGAGGATACTAGAGTTTTATCAGGTCTCCTTAAAAATAGAGTTGCAGACCATTGCAGGCCACCATGTAGATGCTAGGAACTGAGCCCCTTCTTTGGAAGGCTAGCCAGTGCTCCTAACCACTGAGTAACCTCTCCAGCCTAGTATCACCATATTGTTTATGAGTATATTCAGGTTGAGTAATAAACTAGACCCAGACATCATCACTAGTTTTATCTAAAAACATCTATTGTTTAGCAAGGAAGTAAGATCTATTTGTGAATGTAATCAGAGGTTACAGAATTTTCCTTACTAGGAGAGTGGTACTCTGAGAACTACTTGAGAAGGTCTGATCGACGTGATCCATTCTGTGTGTTAGGAGGGAATCCTGAGCAGGGTCTTCCAGCCGCTGAGCCATGGTGATCTAAGAGGTGATACTGGGGTCTGGGAAATGTTGATGCTCATAATGGCATTGACGGGACAACCAGGAGGCCAGACCTTTCCTTACGAAGTAATGCAAGTTCTGGCATGTAAACTTCTGAAAATACAGAACCTGCCAGTTATTTGTTGCTGTGTACATTTCTGATGTTTGGTTTGTGCTTGGTGTAAATGGGTGCTCAGCAGACACTAGCTGAATAAATTAAGACAAGTCAAGTAAGGGCAGTGATGCATAATAAACGCTACAACAGAGGTGGAAATCAGTTTTATTAGAAAAGGAGATAGTGTCATCCTTTCTGGTGGATTTAGCTACGAATCAGATAGTCACAGGTAAAGAAGCCAGAATGCACACAGGAGCCCAGGCTTTGAGACCATGAAACAGTATTGTGGGGGCTGGTCACTAACACATTTTTATTCTAAGATTGCTGCATCTGGAATCAAGGAGCAGAAGCTGGTGCTGAACGTGGAGACCCCAGACCTCCAAAGGATAAGGTCCTTTGACTTCTTGCAAGCTCTGGAATACATGAGGGACATGAAAAGCTCCCCACCTCCCTTCCCACGGAAATAGAACTAGTGTCAATAAACACAGCTTGTGACAAGATCTTCTTTGTTAGCGGTAAAATATCTGAGATCAGAGCCAAAGCGGTGGCTGTTTGCGACAATTTATGAAAGAGGCGATGAAGGATTTGATTAAGGAAGTGATGACAGCAAACAGTTTATACAGCGGGGTGGGGTGTGTCTGTGAATGTGATATGTCCCCCTGCCCCCGTGTGTGGGGGTGGCGGTTGAGACTAGGTCACACTGTACAGTCCTAGATGGCCTGAAATTCACTATGTAGACCTGTTTGGCTTCAAACTCACATATATCTACCTGCCTCTCTACTGAGTGCTCGGGTTAAAGGCAGGTGCCATTATGACTGACAGGTGATGGGAAAGTTCCATTGGCTCGTTCTCAGGGACGTCACAGCTACTTATGTCATCATCTGTTCCCACTGTCACCAGGTGAGCCAGGTGTGTGCTGAGGATGGGAAGGATCTCTAGTCACCCCAACGCTCTCCGTCTGCCCTCTGTATGTATGCGCTCTCTCTCCTCTTCCCCCTCCTCTGCCCTCATGGCTCTCTCAAATGCTCCCTGTCTACGTGTCCGCTTGTCCGCCTCTGTCACTTCTCCAGATCCGCCCTCCCCTCCCCTCCTCCGATAAACCTGTGTTACACTAGATCTGTTGCACGGCAAAACTTCGCAAGGGCCCCACCAAAGGTACCTCTCCCCTCTCAGAGTTATATTTTGTAGCATTGCCCACTGTGGGTGCTGGACACTGAATTCTGGTCCTTTGCAAGGGCAAAAAGTTCTTGCCTACTGTTTTGTTTTGTTTAAGACAAGGTCTCATATCTGCTTATCTGGTTTTTATTTATTTATATTTGTTTGTTTGTTTGTTTGTATGTGGGTGTTTTGCCTGCATGTAGATATGTATGCCATGTTCTTGCCCAGTATCTTTTTTAAATTTTCTTTTCTATATTCTTTGTTTTCATTCCAAAGGCTTTCCCCTTTCCCAGTTCCCCCCTCACCATATGACCCATAAGTTCTCTTCCCCTCCCCTGACCCATTGCCCAATCAGCCTTCCCCACATTTCTCTGTTCTGGTACTCTCCTATAAAAATGGATCCAGTCTTCTTGGGACCAGGGTCCTCTCCTTCCTTCTTCTTGGGAATCTTTTCATTTGCTAATTGTGCCTTGAGTATTCAGAGCTTCTGGGCTCCTTAATATCCACTTATCAGTGATTGCATTTCATGTGTATTCTTTTGTGGTTGGGTTAACTCACTTAGGATGATATTTTCCAGATCCAACCATTTGCCTACAAATTGCAGGAATTCATTATTTTTAATTGCTGAGTAGTATTCCATTGTATAAATATACCACATTTTCTGTATCCATTCCTCTGTTGAGGGACATCTGGGTTCCTTCCAGCTTCTGGCTATTATAAACAAGGCTGCTATGAACATAGTGGACCATGTGTCTTTACTGCATGCAGGGGAATCCTCTGGGTATATACCCAGGAGTGGTATGACAGGGTCCTCTGGAAGTGTCATGCCCAATTTTCTGAGGAACCGCCAGACTGATTTCCAGAGTGGTTGTACCATCTTGCAATCCCACCAACAGTGGAGGAGTGTTCCTCTTTCTCCACATCCTCGCCAGTACCTGTTGTCTCTTGAGTTTTTAATCTTAGCCATTCTGACTGGTGTGAGGTGAGGTTAGAAGAAGGTATTGGATCCCCAGGGCTAGAGTTACAGGTGTTTGTGAGCCATGATGTGAGATCAAATCCAAGTCTTCTGATAGAGCAACAGGGGCTCTTAACCCCCAAGTCAACTCCTCAGCCCTGTTTAATCTGCTCCTTAAAAGATAATAGTAGTGCAAATAAGGCAAAACGTTGTACAAATCTATGTACAAACAGTCCAAATCCTTACTACCAGCATTGACTATTGGTCCACCAAGCTCAAAGTCTTACATCTGTGCAAATGCTTGATCCTATCTTTCAATTGTTTCTGCCCCCTCAAGTTCAGCATTTTCCCTTCCACACTTCCTCTTGTAGCTCATATAATCTTCCTATCAACGGAATTAGAACCTTCTAACTCATCCTTCACCAATGGATGGAGATAAATGGCCACTCCCTTTCCAGCTTGAGAATTTATAGGTAGCCTGTTCCCTATGCCCTGGACAGCTCTCTCGGCCTCCCCGACCTGCTCTTGGGGTTGGGGGCTGGGGGTTCAGGTGGTGCAGAGTCAACAACACAGACTCCAGGAGTAGCAGAGAACGCTGCAGCAAGCCCATCTGAGCGCCAGTGCAAGCGCCTTTAACACCCTCCACCCACGCCCCCATTGGTTCAAAGAAAGCGGCTCTTCTAAACAGCAGTTCCTGATTGGCTGGCATTGTCTGCGCCGGCAATCCTTGCTCTCTCAGGCAGTTCTCAACTGGGTCCTCCTGCAGGAGATGCTTTAGCAGCTGTAGAACCTCCACCCCACCTGAGGCAGTCCTGCTGTTCCTACTACAGTAGCCTCCTACCCGGATTCTGGTACTGATCCCGATTGCTCTCCATAAGATTATCTTTCACTTAGTATCAGAAGGATCTTTCTTTCTTTCTTCCTTTCTTCCTTCCTTTCTTTCTTTCTTTCTTTCTTTCTTTCTTTCTTCCTTCCTTCCTTCCTTCCTTCCTTCCTTTCTTCTTTCTTTCTTCCTTCCTTCCTTTCTTTCTTTCTTTCTTTCTTTCTTCTTCCTTCCTTCCTTTTTTTTTTTTTTTTTTTGAAACAGGGTTTCCCTGTGTAACTTTGGCTGTCCTGGAACTCTCTCTGTAGACCAGACTGGCCTCGAACTCAGAAATCTGCCTGCCTCTGCCTCCCAAGGCCTGGGATTAAAGGCGTGTGCCACCACTGCCCGGCCAGAAGGATCTTTCTAATGAACAATTTTAAGCCAATGATCACTCAGCCAGGTACTGTGAGAGCCACGACTGCCTCGAGCAAGGTAAAGATGAACTCAGTTTAGCCAGGAGCCCCAGGCTGTCATTCTGGAACCCCAGCCCAGACCTGACTGGCATGCAGGAGAGGGTTTCTCTGCAGTCCCTGACCATATGATCTTGCTATCTTTCTACAGCAGTTTCTGCTCCTCCTACCCCGCTTTTGTTCATTCTTTGGTTACTTAATTAACTCCTATTCATATTTTAGAACATGAGATGATATCAAGTCCCTTACTTAGCCTTCCAAACCCAGCCTTCATCTCCCTTGGTGGGTGACTAAAATGACTCTGTACTGTCACAGTTCTCTGTGCGCATTACAAATGGATGATCTTTATAGTGATGGAAAGTATCTGAATGTATCCCTCTTCCCTTGGAATTTTTTAGACTAGAAATGATCCTTTGTGCCTAAGTGTACCTATTCATTAATATAGTACACGATACACAGCAACTGCTCAAAAGCTTGTTCAACTGCAATAGCCCATCACAATGCTTGGCAAAGAAGTAGGACCTATACAGAGAGGTCCTGAGATGTGTTAAGCATTATCTTTGAATTGCCTAAGAGGAAGGTTGGTCAAGGAAAAGACTGAAAGACATAGAAAATGAAGGAAGAATAATACTGAAACTATTTTTTTATTAGCAGATGGTTAAATAGAGTGAGTTAAACAGTGTTCAAGCAAATGGCAGGGAAAAAAAAAACAACCCCAAAACCAAAAAAACTGAAACCCAAACAAACAAAGAACAACAAAAACACAAGATGTATTTGCTGGGAAAGTAAAATACACAACTTGCAGCAAACACAGCATCTCCTAAGAACCGAATCATACACTTGAACTTCTTTTCTGAGGCAAAGTTTTAGATACTTTCAGAGTCTTTTCTGTGCCTGTGAGGGCACGCACTTGCGCAGGAAGCTGGTTGTGGTTCGGACAGCCAGCCATCTTGTTACCAGGGCTCGGATTGGTTGTTGCAGGGTCATGGCGGGTGGAATCCAGGGAGACACGACTCAAGGCAAGGCTGTCCACGCTGTGAACTGAGTAGTTGTAAACCATCTGGAGGAAGGCCGATTTCGTGTTAGTCTTCTGCTTGCAAAGAATAATGTAGCACTTGGGAAAGAAGGTGCAGCAGAGGATCCCGTAATTGGATATCAGAATGACGATAATCTCCACAGCGGGCAAATACTTGCCGAAGGTGGTAGTATAGACCGGGATGAAGGTGACCCAAGCTATGAGGTAAATCAGCATCCCAAAGGTCAGGAACTTAGCTTCGTTGTAATTCTCCGGAAGTTTCCTCCCCTTGAATGCAAATACAAAGCAAACGAAGGCCAGCACCGCGATGTAGCCCAGCATGGTGCCAAACGCCAGGGCCGATCCCTCCTCGCATTCCAGGATAATGACTCTGGGCAAGGAGATGTTCTCTTCCACAGTCGGTGCCGCCAGGACCAGCCAAAGAGTGCAAATGACCACTTGGATGCCCGTGCAGGTAAGAACAATGGGCACAGGCCTATAGAGGCACTTCAGGAACTTTGTCAGCTTGGGGTCGAAGCTGAAAGCTAGCAGGATTTTCAGGGACTTGGTCAAAATACAGGAGACACAGAGAGTAAAGCTCACACCAAACAGGGTCTGCCTGGTCTTGCACTCGAAGTCTTGCGGTTCTCCAATGAAAAAGCCCGTGCAGGCAAAGTTCAGGGCGTGACAGAGGAGCATCACGTAGCACACCGCCAATCCCCCGGAGGATTTCACAACTGGTGTCTTCAGGTGTCTTGTAAATATTATGCCAATGGCCAGAACAAAGGCGATTCCAAGCAGAGAGAGGGCAATGAGGAGGAGGGCCAAGGAGTCATCCCAGTCGAGATACTCCACTTCCTTTTCAAAGCAGGTAGTGCTCCTTACTGGGGCCCAGTGAGTTTCGTTGTTGCATAAAAGGCAGTGATCCATATCTCGGAAGGCAAAGAGATCAGTTACATTCTGAACATTTAAACCGGGTGGTTGTCTACAATGCTGTATGAAAAAGCAAGCTCCCGGGGAAACTCATATTAGTTACTTATTCAACCCACCCAGAACCCAGATAAAGTGGGAGAGGAAGGTAAACGGAAGAGATGAGGAAGATGGGAAGGGTAATAGAGGAAGTCGGGTTAGTTGGGGCAAGGTTCTTCAGGAAATCTATATACCCCAGAGAGACACCAGTCTCTTAGGAACTTGCTATTACTGGCATCCATTTGGGGACCTTGTTCTTAAACGTGGCTTTGGAATTACAGATAGCTCAAGGCCATTCCCTCCCTTATGCCTATGATTCTTGTAATCTTGTCCAAGCTAACCTATTTTTGTCTCAAGGACAAAAAATAAGCATAGGGTTGGGGGTGTAGCTAAGTGGAAGAACAGTTTGCTACAAAGGGGCTGGTGTTAGTCTTCTGTCTAAGCTCCACCCCATAATTACCCGGTAACAGCCAGGTATGCCCCGCCCACTATAGACCTGGCCCACTATAAAAGGGGCTGTTTGCCCCTCCTCTTTCTTGTCGCTTTTTTCTCTTAGCACTCTCACCTCTCTGCCCCTCTTGGGCTCTCCTCCCCTTCCCCCCTATGTGTGGTCATGGCCGGCCTCTATTTCTTTCTGTCTCTCTGTCTCTGTCTCTGTCTCTCTGTCTCTGTCTCTCTCTGCCTCTCTCTGCCTCCACTACATCATTAACTCCCATCCTCTGGCCTGAATAAACTCTATTCTATACCATGTCTGTGTGTGTATGGTCCCTCAGGGGGAAGAGGTGCCTGGGCATGGGCCCGCCTAGGCACCCCCTTTCCTCACACTCTCTAATCCCCTTTCTCTCTTTTTATAAACCCATTATTTGGTGCCGAAACCCGGGAACAACAGTCGGGGCTGTAGCTAAGTAGTAGAGCATCGGCCTAGTACACACAAGGCCCGATATTTGATACCCAGAATGGAAAAGAAAGACATTTATAAAATGAAAGATAAAGCTAGGATTAATAGACGGGGAAAAAATAATTTAGAGACGTCGTTGTGGGTGTGGTGGTGACTGCTGTTACCTGTCTCGTTACTGTAGTGGTTTTCTGGGCAGCTCACACATTCATAGCAACAGCTGTGTTGGCTTCCCGTGGCTTTCTTCATTTGACCAGGACTGCATTCCTTGGAGCATTTAGATAGAATTTGCTACAGTAAAAGAAAAAGAAGCCGGGCGTGGTGGCGCACGCCTTTAATTCCAGCACTTGGGAGGCAGAGGCA
Source organism: Apodemus agrarius (assembly GCA_964023405.1). NCBI lineage: Eukaryota > Metazoa > Chordata > Mammalia > Rodentia > Muridae > Apodemus > Apodemus agrarius. The sequence continues at coordinate 36,752,560 of OZ030025.1, read as the reverse complement.
GGCGGATTTCTGAGTTTGAGGCTAGCCTGGTCTACAGAGTGAGTTCCAGGACAGCCAGGACTGCACAGAGAAACTCTGTCTTGAAAAACTAAAAAAGAAAAAAGAAAAAAGAAAAAGAAATCCAAATAATTTAAAAAGAGAATTATTCTAGCCATTCTTCACTAAGTAGCATTTTTCATCTTTTTCATAATATTAAACTTTTGGGGCCATATTAAGAAGCAGGAGCAAACTTAAAATATACGAAATATTTTAGATGAGAAAACTACTTATAACTAACTTCTTTTCCTTTTTTCTTTCTGTCTTTTTTTGACAGGATCTCACAGTGTAGCTATGGCTGGTACAGACTTTGCTAGATAGAACAGGCTGGCCTTGAACTCACAGATTCCCCCAGCCCCTGCCATCAGAGTCCTAGGATTAAAAGCGTTCACCGCCATGCTTGGTAACATTTACTGCTTCTATAAACAAATCATGGAAATTAGAGCACTTCCAGCAGAGGGGAAAGCACACACTCCTAAGGCTGAAAAAACAAGTGAGGGTCTGGGAATTTCTGATTCCAGGCTGAAATTCTGCAAGAAAAATAGGACCTTTGTATTTAAAAAAAAATTAAAAATTTTATGTGCATAAATCTGTCTCCTTGTGTGTTTGTGTGTGAGTCCCTGGGTTTGTGTGTGTCTCTCTATATGAGTCTCTTTCTCTTTCTCTACCTCTCTGTTTCTCTCTGTTTCTCTCTCTCTCTCTCACTTTGTGTGTGTGTGTGTGTGTGTGTGTGTGTGTGTGTGTGCCATAAGAGGCTGTTGCATCCCTTGGAGCTGGAGTCATATGTAGCTGTGAGTCACCAATGTAGGTTCTAGGAAATAAATTCAGTCCTCTGGAAAAGCAGCTAAGTGCTCTTAGCCGCTGAGTCATCTCTCTAGCCTATAGACTTTTATACTTTTAGAAGAAAGTTCTTAAGGATGGATACCTTTGAAAAACAAAGCAATGGGATATTTGGAATTTAAAACTATTAGAATGCTATTTTTAAAAATCCAAAATATATAGATAATATTTTAAAAATATCTTATTTTTGGTAGCATTCAGTGTGTTATTTTAACATGTCACACAATGTCAACCAATCAACTCCATATACCCTTTGCTCACCTGCAACTTTTTTTAAAAAGAATTATTTATTTATCTTATATGTGTGAGTATACTGCCACTACCTTCAGACACACCAGAAGAGGGCATCAGATCCTATTGTAGATGGTTGTGAGCCACCATGTGGTGGCTGGGATTTGAACTCAGGACCTCTGGAAGAGCAGTTAGTGCTCTCAACCTCTGAGTCATCTCTCCAGTCTGCTCACCTGCAACTTTTTTTTTTTTTGGTTTTCTGAGACAGGGTTTCTCTGTATAGTACTGGCTGTCCTGGAACTCACTCTGTAGACCAGGCTGGCCTCGAATTCAGAAATCCGTCTGCCTCTGCCTCCCAAGTGCTGGGATTACAGGCGTGCGCCACCACACCCGGCTCCTTACCTGCAACTTTTAACAATAACTACTCTATATTCAAGTTAGCTATTTAAGCTTTCAAAGATGAGACAGAACATATGGTATTTGCTTTTCTGTGTTTTTTCTTTTTAACATATTATTCAAAGTTCTCCTCATCTTGTTACAAATAAGATTTCATTCTTCTCTATAGCTGAATAATCTAGTGTGTGTGTGTGTGTGTGTGTGTGTGTATACCACATTTGCTTATAGGTAATAGTTAAATCATTATGAAAATGCAGATTATAATTATGTATCATTAGGAGGATCAAAAATGCAGCCTTCCTTCTTAGATGCACACTGCTTTTCCTTCCTCCATATGAAGAGATTCGAAATGCATTCTAGAGTCCTGTATGTATAACTTTGAAATAAAAATTGATGTATAGTTATTTGAGGTTTTAGACAGTGAGAAGTAACACTCCAAGTAGCCTGTACATTGATCAATGCATCTTGAAATCTGACCAAATGATCACAGGTATTGTTGGCTTTTCCGATAGCCTCGACATGCATGACCACCTCCACCAGGAAGGTAGACTTGTTCTCTCATTGGAAGCAATCTACACCTTCACTCTGGAGCCCAAAGCTTCACTCCTCTGCCTCAGAGCAAATGCCTCACAGGCTCACAGATTCTCTCATATGGAAAATGGAGATAGTTTTCCTAACAACTGAAAAATAGTGCTCCTTGAAAAAAATAAAAGAGAATTCGCTTTTTATTCAGCGAGAAAGGGAGGCAGAGCAAGGTTTAGAAGCCCAGTGTGATAGCTCAGCCGAAGGCGGGGTCATCAGAGGGTGATAGACAGAGCCGGGAGAACAAAGAAGAAAAGGAAAGGCTGGGGGCACAAAGGATGGCGATAGGTCTGTCTCCAAGGGGAACGGTCTCCTACTTTACCAATCTATCTACCAGGAGAAATGTTGAAGAAACTCGCTTGACACTACTGCATTCATTCTCCCACTCACTAAATATTTTCTGAGTGATTCTCAGTGTGCCAAGCCCGGTTCTAATTGGAGCCATGGCGGAGAATGAGAACCCTTCCCCTCATAGGGCTTCAGTTCTAGTTAACCAAGCTGACAAAGCACGAGATAAAAATAAGCAAAACGGACTAAATAGGAGACCGTGACAACTGAGGAGATAAACAAAGACCGCAAAGTGAATAAAAATAGATAGCTTGATGATACAATGTTTCCTCTCTCCCACCCTCCCCTTCTTTCCCATTCCCTCCCCCCTCTTTTTCTTCTTCCTTCCTTTCTCTCTTTTACTCCTCCTGGGAAGCACACACATGTATGCGACAACTGAGCTACATTGTAAGCTTAGATGTGATTTTTTTTTTCCTTTTTCTTTTTTGAGGCAGGAACTCACTGTTAACCCAAGCTCAGTGATTCTCCTGTCTCAGCTTCTCAAATCCTGGGATTACAGGCACTCCCCGCCATCCTGGTTCAGGTGTGGCAATTTTAAGTAGAATGCAGCCTGTGCAGGGGCACTTGCATTAACAGTAAGGAAGGTACATATGACCAAGAGAGAGTGGGGACTGTGGAGTTACAGGTGAATGGAAATTAAGGGGAAGATGGAGGGAGACAAGATGTTGGGGACAGAGAACACTTTAAAAAAAAAAAAAACACTAGCTTTTACCTGGAGAGAAATGCGATGACCTGGAAGAGTTATGAGCAGAGAGCTGCGTTCTCCAAGACGATGTCTTAGGAGCAGACGGAAGGAGTTTGAGTGCAGGAGGAGCTAGCACACTGACCTGGGTGAGAAGAGGCTGAGGCTTGCAGTGGAGGGGCAGCAGGTAAAATGGTGATCAGACTTCAGACTCACGCTGGAAATTAAACTTTCAGTGGGCCACTCGTGTGACGAGTGTGTTGTGTGGCACGCCGGGGGACAAGGAGAGCCCCGTGGGCAACGGACAAAGGAGGGTTGCCATGTTCTGAGTTGCAGGGCAGACTATCTGGAGCTTTGTTTTGGAGACAGTCAGTGAGGACGACCATCGGGTAGACATCCACCTAGAGATGCCAGCTAGGCAGTCGGCATTTATTTGAGTTAAAAGATAAAATCAAGAAGCCACTGGCCTCCCACAGAATGACATTATTTAAAGACAGGAAGGAGCCTGATAAGGTCACCAAACAGACAAAAAAGAACAGAGCCCAGAGCCCAGTGTTCAGAGGGATTAGAGAGATAAAGACCCAACAAAGGAGACGGAGAACCGGCGGCTAGGGACACAGACAAAATCGCGGGAGTGTGGCGTCTAGGAAACAAATGAGACCTGTGGGGAGGAGGAAAGAATTAGTGGCTATTAAACGAATGATGATGATATTTGGACTTAGTTTAAGTGAGCTAGAGAAACAATTTTGATAGATTGTAGGCAGTTTAACATAGAATGGAAGAAAACGCCCTGGGGGGCAGTCAAGATATTTAATATTTTCAAGGAGTTGTGTTGTAAAAAGAAACAGAGGCTTGGGGAGCAGATGAAAGAGGATGTGTGAAATCTATGCCAGTGTTGCCTTTGGAGTACGGGTGAATACAGGTTTATACCAATATGTGCTCAGCACAGAAGGCAGAATCATGGAGGATGCAGGAGGCTGAATCCTGAACCAGCAGAGCAGAGCCTTAAACAAGGGAAGTGGGTGGGGCCCACTGGAAGCGGAAGCGAAGCCAGAGGAAGGAGCACAGCAGGCGGTCCACAGAACCAGACGGAAACGTGTGGCTTCAGGACGCACCACGGTTCTATCTCCTATTGCTTCACCGTTTGTAGAAGAGAGAGTACGATCAACCCAAGATGACGGAACGAAGTCAGAGAAGAATATAAAAAGGCCAACGAGCAAGAAAAGAGACTTAATGCTGTTAGAAAGCAGTCTGATCGATTGCCTAGCAACACTGAAGACACGGGACATCGGAAATCATAAATTCAATGTCAAACTAGTGAACAGTGTAAGGTTCATATTTCCACCTCTCCTGCCCCGAGTTCGTCTACTGAAGGGGTACACACAGAGTTGAGCAGAGTGAGTTGGATTCTGCCAATAGTGAGAAGAGAGAGAACACTGAAGACAAAGGAGGGGACAGAGGCTCTATGCAAGAGTGTCATGCTAGCTGGTCACAGAATTTAGGGAAGGACAGTGGGACGGCGGGCAGCGAGGATTGGTCTATTGCTGGAGGCCCCGCCGGCGAGCAGGACTTTCCCAGGTGAGATACACTAGTTGACCTGAATTCAGCAAAAACAGCCCAGGACAAAAATCACCTTAAGTTTCCAGAATTCCCGTTTTGTTTCTTGGTTTGTGGTGACGAAGACGTCACGCTGCAAGTCATATTCTGCCATCTTCGTGACAGTCATGAGGCCGTTGGTCTCCTTCCAGAGCACCACGTCATAACCAGTATTTAAATCCCCGTGGGCATCAAAGTGAAATGAATTCCTTCCGTCAGTGAACGTCACGTTTTTCAGCACGTCGAGTAGCTGTGAAAAAGGTAAAAGTGTGGGTGAACAGTGAACAGGAACGTTTGCAGTATACACCTTTTATCCCCATGATGATTCTGCATCTCCAAGACTATTACTTAAACGAGAAAAATAAAGACACTTGATCCCTGTTTTGGGAAGCTTAAATATATAGAACAGTTTACGAAAGAGTCCTACTTCCTGTTTGAGATTTGATCTTGCAGAAGTTTTCCCTATGTGAAATTGTAAAACCAGATCAGTTTTTAGAGGTGGTAGCTTTTTCAGTCTATGAAACTGAAATCTGAGCTCCTGCATGCATCCACGTGACAGTGGAGCAGGTGGGGGCTTGAGACTCCTTCTCCCACTATTACTGTACTAGTGATGGTAAAATACATCCTGTTGTCTTTCTGCTGATGGTCTTAAGTCTGTCCTAGTGATGAACTTGCCACAAAGTGACCTCTACATTTTATTTCTAATTAAATTACAAAATGATCTAATTCTGAAAGGAAGAAATGTGACTAAAAATTATTTGCCTTGCTACCCAAATTTGTATAGTGGCAACCACATTGAGCTTGTATGTGTGTTTTTGTGTGTGTGTGTGTGTGTGTGTGTGTGTGTGTGTGTTCAAGCTCCCTCTCTCTCCCCCCCTCTCTTTTTCTCTCTCGCCCTTTTCTCTCTCTCTCCCTCTCTCTCTCACCCTTCTCTCTCTCTCTCTCTCAGCATTCATCACAGCCCCTCTGGTGGCCTAAGTCCATGGTTCTATTTATCTTTGATGGATTAAAAGTCTATGGGAGAGGGAGAAATTATTCTGAGTAGAATTAATCTACTCAATGTATTTTTCGTTAATTTTAAGTGTTTTATTTTTGTCAATATATAATCTGATCATTTTGGTCTCTCCTCCTCTCTCTTTTCTAGCCTCTGTCCTTGGGGGCCAGTGAACTCATCCCAAGAAAGCAGCTTCCCAATAAACTTGTATTTAATATAATCTAATCTGGCTTGAATTGGCTTATTTCCCTGGTGGCGAAATAATTTATCCATCAGGGTGTACGTCTATGTCTCCTAACTTTTAAACCAGCATCTCCCACATAGGACGTCTATATGTTCCCCCACCAGACCTCCATATTTCTCCATATTTGCATCTTAACATACACATTAGCTGCCCAGAAGGGGAATGATTTGTGATGTGGATGTGCGTGTCTTTCTGTTTATAGACATTTAAGCTACTCAAAATGTTCTTTATCCGTGCTCTCAAATATTTATGTCAGCCAAAATGCTCTTTCTACAGTGGAAAATAGATCATCTTTCTGCAGCCTAAAAGGTATTTAATTGGCAAGTCTGACCCCTAGGCAGAATTTGCAGCTTCCCTGTATTGACAACAGGAGCATCCTGTGGAATGTTGTTAAAAACACAGGTTCCAGGTTCAAAGTCAACTTGATTGCACATCAAATTTTGAGATGTCCCCTTGGGCACAGTCTTTTGATGAGTACCCCACACAAGCCCCTTTGTCTCATTTGCTTTCAGCCTCAAGATACCAGTCCCATGACATTTTCTGCTCCAGATGCTAGCCTTTTAGAGAATGTCCTTTTATTTTTTTTAAATTAAATTAAACCATTGGCCCCTCTTGATCAACCCTCTCACAGTCCTTTCCCCAGCCCCCTGCCCTTCTCTGAGCGGGTGAGTACCCCTCGTTGTTTCCCCACCCTTGCAACATCAAGTCTCTCCCACTGAGGAGACAAGGGAGGCCAGCTAGAAGAACAGTTGCTACTGCTGAACTTGCTACCTCAGTCATGCCCTACGCAGCCATCCCGTGTCTGTGTGAGAGGTGCTGGATTGTGCCCTCCTGTGTACTAGTCAGCCTTGTAATCATCTGATTATAGACTCAATTGGCTGCTGTAGGCGGGGATTCTGTTTTCCTCCCCAGGTTATCTCTAGCTCTCACTCAACACAATGCCTGGAACGCCAGAGGCAGCCAACAAATACTTCCTAAGTAAACATGTGAGGAATGACTACTAGACATCTTCTCATCTCCGATGTGCCACTCATTACCTTAGATGGGATCAAATAGAAGAAGAAGAAAGGCTAAGACCACCCACTGCCTACAACATGAAGAAGGTTCACTCACACACACCTGAAGAACAGTGAAAATCCGCTAAAGTGAAACAGGAGTGGCTGTGTGCAGTCCCTGAACATACTTCCCACCAAACACAGAGCGGGAACGCTGTCCTAACTCCGTTGCAATCGAAATGTGATTGGATCTAAAATAACTCATGTCATCATATGACTATTAGGATTTTTTTTGGTGTGTGTGTGTGTGTGTGTGTGTGTGTGTGTGTGTGAGAGAGAGAGAGAGAGAGAGAGAGAGAGAGAGAGAGAGAGAGAGAGAGGAAACAACTACAAATGCATCCTTGATTAGGATCCCAAATGTTATTATTATCATTTAATGTCTTATAAACATTCTCTTCATAAAAAGATCATTGTTTGGATGACATGTGGCCTGGCACTGCTTATCATTTTACTCACTTACATCACGATGAAAGCCGCACCTCGCCCTGTCTCCTCTTTTTCAATGTTTCTAGAATAACAGGTTCCAGGAGCATAAAAAGTGACCTCAGACTCATAGTGTTTAAATAAATACGATGTTTAGGTTATATTTTTCCCAGGTCTATTTTTTTCTGAAATGTTGGAGCTATATTTCTGATTTAAAGTACTTTCCTGGATCTTTGGTAGATCAGTAGCTCTGTCTGCTTCTGTTCCCCCCTCCCCCCCTTGTGATTCTTCCTATTTTTTTACTTGTATCCTTTAGGTTCATAGCCTGGTCTCTGAAGGAGGTGGTTCTGATGTTAAGGTTCTGTTACTGAATTGGTTCTTCATCTGTCAGTAACAAAAGCCATGGGTCAATTGCTGGGTATAAGGTTCAAGATAGGACTTCCAGGTCCCTGGAGGCAGGGCAATCCCAGGGAGAAGACCTGAGTTTTGCCAAGATTTGGAGAAAGGGGAACTGGGCAACTGTGTGAGATCTCAAAAGAGAATGGCTGTTAGCATTTTTGTCTAGGCTCCACCCCATAGTTGCCTGGCAACAGCCAGGTGTGCCTGACTCACTATAAAAGGGGTTGCTTGCCCCCCTCTCTCTTGCTATCTCTTGCTCTCTTCACCTTCTGTCTCTTCTCTCCCCAGTCCACTCCCCCTTCTCTTTCCATGTGCTCATGGTTGGCCTTGACTCTAATCCTCTTCTTCCTCTTCTTCTTCTTCTTCTTCTTCTTCTTCTTCTTCTTCTTCTTCTTCTTCTTCCTTTTTCTTCTTCTTCTCCTCCTCCTCCTTCTTCTTTTCCTCCTCCTCCTCCTCCTCCTCCTCCTCCTCCTCCTCCTCCTTCTCTCTCTCTCTCTCTCTCTCTCTCTCTCTCTCTCTCCCTCTCTCCCCCTTCCTTTCTCTGCCGCTACTATGCTCTCAACTCCCCTCCCCATGCCCTGAATAAACTCTCTTCTATACTATACCATTGTGTAGCTGGTCCTTCAGGGGGAAGGAATGCTTCAGCATGGGCCCCAGCAAGGCACCCCCTTCCCCAACACTTCACCACACACCCCCAATCATATCCCCCCTCTCTTTATCTTTTTATAAACACAGCAATGACCACATGGGCGGCTCACACAGGCAAGTGGTCAGGCAGGAGATAGTGGCACCCAGCAATTGAGTCCTAAGGCGAGTTTTAAAGAAAAGCAAAAAAGTGCCTGAAAATGAGCAATATATATTCCACAACATGTGATTATATATCCATTAAAAATAAAATTAAGCACAACTTAAAAATGAGAACATTTAAATATATGGTTCAAGGGCTGAGGCTGTAGCTCAGAGGGAAGATTTTCCCTGTTATGTAGAAGGCCTTGAGGTCAAACTCCAGAACCTCAGAAAAAAAAAATACAAACAGCAACAACAATGAAGTAAAGACAAGCAAACAAAAAAAAAACTGTGAAAATTATTCATCTAAATGTGTAAGCAGGTTATTTCAGTCATCATTGCTTATAGGTTCTATAGATGATTAAAACATGCATGACAAGGGACTAGGATGGAGCTCCTGGTATTATTATTAAAAGAAGCACTTTCATGCAGAGCAGAGACTGAAGGAAAGGTCATCCAGAGACTGCCCCACCTGGGGATTCATCCCATATACAGTCACCAAACCCAGACACTATTGTGGAGGCCCGGAAATGCTTGCTGAAAGGAACCTGATATGGCTGTCTCCTGAGAGACCCTGTCAGAGACTTACAAATACATAATTGCAATGAGTGCAGAGTCCCCGATGGAGGAGCTAGAGAAAGGACTGAAGGAGCTGAAGGGGTTTGCAACCCCATAGGAAGGAATAACAATATCAACCAACCAAACCTCCAGAGCTCTCAGGGACTCAGCCATCAACCAAGGAGTACACATGGCTCCAGCTGCCTGTGTAGCAGAGGATTGCCTTGTCATGCATCAGTGGGAGGAGAGGTCCTTGGTCCTATGAAGGCTTGATAGATGCCCCAGTGTAGAGGAATTGAGGGCAGGGAGGTGGGAGTGGGGTGGGTGGAAGAACAACCTTATAGAAGCAGGGGTATGGAGCATGGGTTAAGGGGTTTCCAGGAGGAGGGGAAACCAAGAAATGGGATAACATTTGAAATGTAAATAAAGAAAATATCCAATTTATAAAAACATAAAATGAGCACTTTCTTTTACATGCTTTGTTTAAGGTCATTAAGGGTGTGATGTTTTCATCAATTAGAGTCACATTAAACTTTAAATTTAACCTTAAGTTTTTCCAAAATAATCCAAGAAAAGAATGGCAAACATTCATTGACACACATTTGGCATTTCACTTAAGGGTTGTCGTAGTTGTCCCAATACCATTGAAGAAGAAGGCCCTAGGGGACTGAAGAGATGGCTCAGTAAGCAGTAAGCTCTGGAAGAGGACCCAGGTCCCATGCCCAGTACCCATAAGGTGGCTAACAACCATCTTTCATTCCTGGCCATTCAACATGCTCTTTTTGGCTTCCGCAGGCATTTCGTGCACTGAGTGCACATGCAAACATGCTGTCAAAACACCCATACAAATACATTAAAACAGCAATTCCTTAAGCAAAACAAAGCACACACTTCAAGTCCTGAAGAGAGCTTCCTACTTACGATAGTAAGAACATTTAACTAGAGGACAGGATTGTAATGCACCGGCTGTATGATTCAAGGGGATATAAGAAGGCCAGGCTTGGAGTCTTGTTTATAGTGCTTCTTGACCTTAGTTTCTTCATATATAGAACAAGCATCTCTAATTGAAAATGCTACAAATCTGCATTTTTGAGCACCAACTTGATACCAAAGTGAAAAATTCCTCACTTGACTGCACTGGTGCAATAAACGTGCATTAAAAATATTATATAATACCACCTTTAAGTTATATGAGCAAGGCAAATATAAAACAAAGATGTATTTTACATATAGAGCTTGTTCTGTACCTAAGATATCTAATCTGTGGCTGGGCGGTGGTGGCGCACACCTTTAATCCCAGCACTTGGGAGGCAGAGGCAGGAGGATTTCTGAGTTCGAGGCCAGCCTGGTCTACGGAGTGAGTTCCAGGACAGCCAGGACTACACAGAGAAACCCTGTCTCAAAAAACCAAAAAACCAAAAAAACAAAACAAAACAAGATATCTAATCTGTAACATGTCTAGCCCGAGCATCTCAGATGAGGAAAACACTATTGTACTTAGTAGTAACCAAAATAATCTTTCAACTTTCATGGTCTAAATGCTCGTATGGGTAAAAATTGTTAGACAATATATTGTGTATGAGACAATGAAAATAATCCATAAACCCAAGGAGGAAGATGGCACAATTTTGAATATCCTCAGAAGAGAAGACAAAATGTTGGGGCTTAGGGAAAGAAATGGTGATAAAATATAACTATTATCAAAGATAGTTATATTTTATAAATAACTATATAATTATATAAAAATTTATAATTTTAATATATTTTATAATTTATAATTTTATATATTTTAAATAAAATATATAAAATATATAAATAGCTATATTTATAAATATATAAAAATTTAAATATAAATTTTTATATAATAAAGTATATTAGCAATACAGATCATGAAAAAGCAGGCAGTCTCTACTTGCAGAAGGGGTAGGGTTAAGAGTGCTTATTGTGGACCTGTGTAAAATGAAGCGAGAGGGGAGAGGAGGAGATGATGGTACAGGGTAAGCTTGGGTATGTGAGTACCTCCCATGGCTGAAAGGCGCTGGGCTTCTGGCAATCTCGATCTTGGCATAGATCCCGGATGGCATGACCAAGGGCCAGCACTGCAAGCTGAATGCTGTGAATGAGTCCCGGCTCAGTATAATGCCAGAGGAAATCATTTCTCTTGAATAAGTGGTTTTCGATGGTCTTGGTAGTGTCATAGGTCAAAGCTGCCTGAGAATAGTTGGAAATGCATCGGCTCAGATCACCGTCTTTGACGTATTTACAGGCAGAAAAAAGCATGGCAAATTCATGGAGGGGTTTGTTATTGTCATGGGGGTACAAATGCAGAGTCTGAAGAAAAGAATGGAAAGAAGACATGTTTCCTCTCCTAAAGGTAAACCCCACCACTTTGCCAAGCTTCTTAACATTGGGAATGCTGATAATCTTGGTAGCGGTTGACCAGTTGTCACTAGCGATCCAGATCTTACTTATTCTCCTTTCAATGGCTTTAGTGAAGAGATTGAAAACATGGAATTTCCTCAGGAACACCACGATGACCTTAACCCGGGCTTCCGCGATGATCTTCTCCAGAGTCTGGTTGATTCGCACGTCAATGGTATTATCGGAGAGGAAGGCTGGCAGAACCTCTTTGAAGGCAATGCACACGTTGTTTGCAGCAGCCTGGCTTGCAAAGGTGTTGAGAGCCAGTCTTCCGTAATCATCATCGGTCGTTATGGCGCCGACCCAGTTCCATCCCGATTGTCGGATCAGGTGGGCCATTGCTTTAGTTTGGTAGAAGTCACTGGGCACGGTCCGTAAGAACGAAGGAAAGCGGATTTTGTCACTCAGGATTTCTGCAGTGGATTCGTAGCTCACCTGAAAGTGGACAAAATCTTTGAGTTACGGTGGGGAGCACAGAAGCCAGTCGTTTCCCTTTGATTCCCACAGCCTCTTCCTAAATTCTCTCTCTACAAAAGGATCAACTCATCTTAGCACCCAGGGATGTTTAGTTACATTGACTTTTTTGAACCTGGTTGATGTTACTATGGACAAGGAAGGTCCTCAGAGGTATACGTCTTTTCTAAATCAAGTTAAAAATGTTCATAAATTGGTTGTTAAGTATTGCAGAAATTACTTCCTGGCTAATTTCTACCTTCCCCTGATCCTAAGAACAAACGTGATCAATGAACCAATGTATGGAAGGAAATAGAACAAAAATCTTTCCCTAACTGATTGATTGGGAAATAAAGATGACAAGAAGGCAATCACTGGGAGAGGAGAAGTCCAAGAACTGAAGAGAGAATGCAGGGGAAAGGAACGCCTCTTTTTGGACCGGGAGGCGGGAGCAAAGCAGACGAAATGTAGACTGGGGACTGTCAGATCTCATGGCAGAATCCACCAGGTTCCACCACGGAAGATTTCTAACATAAAACAGTTGACGAACTGAAGATGATAGATTCCGCGCCCAGCGGTTGTGTTATCTGTTGATTCTAAACTAAGATTGTCTGGTGTTTTCCATTTTGCAGTGACTCCGCTGAGCTCCAGTGAAAAGGTTACCGTAGTGGAGCACGAGGCAATTTCGGAGCTCTGGAGAGGCAGAGCCAGCGTTGGTGGGAGAGGCGCTGACAAAGGGAATCATATGGTCTCTGGACTGGACTGGGAACAGACTGAGACCACAAGCCTGGTGCCAAGCTGGAAATAGCGTGGATTGTTTTTTAATAATTATACGCCAACAGTTGAATATTGCAGAAATTCTTCCTAGCTAATTCCTAACTTCCCCTGATCCTAAGAACAAATGTGATTGGTGGACCAATGTTGTGTGGAAGGAAGTAGATCAAAAACCTACCTGTGGCATGAGCTGTAGGTTCAACATCCTTGACACCGCCATGGATATTTCCGAGTAGCCAGCACCTATGACAGCCTTGACCCTCGGCATGTAGCTGGAGTAGTCACACTGAAAGGTCACAGTTTCTCTAGAGCAATTGAATTTAGAAAGGAACCTCAGAGCCGCCGCCATTGCTGCTGTGACTTCGGTACAAGTGTCATAGATTTCATACCCCAGCCTGACTCCCGGTAACAGTGTCGAGTTATTGATCATCTCAATGCTGTGTATCATAGCCAGAGTTTGAAGAAACACTGATATTTCAAAGCTGTTGAAAACAAAACAAAACAAAACAAAACAAAAGCATTTTCTGAAACAAAGCATAACAATTCTCAATTGATATGGAGATATCTCATCTCACCCATGTCTCTGCCCTTTGATGAATAAACTTTGGATGAATCAACCTGATTTCATGAAAAGTGTGAACTTTATTTGAAAATAACCATTCCCTTGCCCCCCCCATCATAAGTTCTAGCAGAATGTCTTCTATTTATTTCTTGACAATTTCATTAATGTAAACAATGTACCTTTTAAAAATAGATTTTTAATTAAAATAAAATTTTATCTCTGTCCCCTTTCCCCTCCGGCCCACCTCATTCATCCATATATATACATATACATATATATGTATATATAATATACATATATTGTATATGATATATATATACATATATATGTATATGTATATATATAATGTTTCTGCTGAATCCATTTTGGCTACTTGTATTATATGGTTTCAAAGCTGATTACCCTGTACTGAATAACAAATAAGGAGTCTCACTCCTGAAAGGGACTATGTCTTCCTCTCCCAGGAGTCATTAGTGCCTCAGTGACTGCCACTCCAGTCCTTCCTCTGACTTCCCCAGGGAAAATACTTTTAGTGGAAACCTTTAACAGGGATAACATCAAAACCAAGTTTCTTGACTACTCTACAGTGCAGCATTTAGCCTTTTCTTGATAAATCTTGGGTTTGTGCCAAACGTCTTGTTTAACACTCTGTGATATATTATGGTACGGTGAGTTTTGCTCTCTTTTGTTAACATGTAAACATGTTATTGCCAACATACATGTGCTTCTCAGGCTTTAATCCTGTCTTGTAGTTTTGTGCTTTTAATATGCTGTGGTTGGAAGTCAGATAAATGAGCCTTTTACAAATTCTGTTTTATTTTTCTGAGACACTGTTTCTCTGTGTAGCCCTGGCTGTCCTGGAACTCACTCTGTAGACCAGGCTGGCCCTGAACTCAGAAATCTGCCTGCGTCTGCCTCCCAAGTGCTGGGATTAAAGGCGTGCGCTACCACCGCCCGGCTAAATTTTTATTCTTAAAAGTAATTTTTTTTTGAGATTATAATGTTATCATTTCCTCCTTTTTTCTTTATTTAAACTCTCCCATATACCCCTCCATTCTCTTTTTAAAATACATGGACTCTTTTTAAAATTAATTGTTGTTACACACACACACACACACACACACACACACACATGTCTATACATATATATTTCTAAATAAATAAATATTTATAAATAAGACTTTTAAGAATTCCTGGGTAAAGGCATGTAGTTGTCTAGAGAATGATAACTTGTGTAAACCAGAAACACAGCTGTCTCAGGGAACATTTCTTGTTTTGGGATTATTTCAGAGACTTCAATAATTTAATCCGGATTCACTATTATCTCATTCACTACTGTATGCAAACATTATACATCTAACCTCATATATAATAAAAAAATCAGTGGATGCCTTTTAGGTGGATAAAGGAGAGCTACAAGGTTTTGATTCTAATGTTTCCTTCTTTGGAGCTCATTAAGTTACGATGACTGTCACCGTGGAAAGTCTAAAGAAGAAATGTGGAATATCATTGCTATAATCTTTATCTAAAAAGAAATGAGAGAAAAGATTTGCTGATTACTTTATAATTAAACTGCATCCTATTTTCATAGTCCCTTTGATATAAGCTCAATGGCCTTGGTTTCTCCAGTGGTCAGAACAGGGACCTGGTAAGGTCAGTACTTACTAACCTGTGGCTCAGTGTTTATTAAAAATAATTTCTCTTGAGGAGTGACAATAAAGCAAAAAAAAATCACTTTACCTGTGATTTTTTTCTTTCTAGGAGAAATTTGTTAGATCAAACGGTTCATTTTATATTTATCATTGCGTATTGACTTAAAATTATGGGCTTCAGTTCTTTGGGTGTCAAGTTGGTGCTATGAAGATCTTCCATTATTATTTTGTGCCGTTTCAGCTAATCACTGATTATAGTAACAGCAGCTAAAATGGGCATGAAAAAAGGGAGGGGACCTTGGTATAACATGGGAATCTCCTGAGATCTGAAATCATCCTTATAGGGTGTAGAAAGAGCGATTTGATATGGAAATAAGCAAACAAGCAAGTAAACAAACAGGAGATCAGATGTGATGATTCGTTTTCAAAATTACAGCATTCTGGAGGTGGAAACAAAAGGGGTCAAGAGTTCAGGCTAGCCTGGGATATACAAGAACTTATCTTAAAACAAAACAGGCAGACAGAGAAGTAAAGGAAAATAAAAGAAGACCTTAAGATTACATGAGGTTGTAATCAGAATTTTAAGTCACAGGGAAGTTTCATGGTCACATTGTGCTACAAATTGAAGCTAAGGCTGCCTGTGTCCTTAGAATTTATCTGGCCTCATTTTTAAAGACAGGAACTGCAAGTCAGTTTCCCAAGATCAGTGTGTCCTAAAACTGAAATTAACTAAAACATCTTGTTTTCCTTAAAAACCAAAGCACCAAACTGAACCCTCAACCGTTGTGTAACAACCTTCCTCATGTTTAGTTTTCACATGACACAAGAAATGCATGCTACAGTTCACTCACCAAGAAGGAAAGAGGAGCATTGATAAGTAAACTCTTAATTTATAAGGATTCAGTTACTCTAGAGTGCAATGAATACACCATTGTTGAAATGTGAACATGAAAAACCCGACTGTGGACGTTTAAATAAGGCACGAAATAATAAACCTATGTTTATAATAATGAAGCCCATGCTGAGGGTGACAGAAATACAAGCATGCTGTTGTGTGTTTCCTGTAGTGAAGAACAGGTTACAAAATCCTTGCAAGTAGAAAGAGGAACACTCTTCCACTGTTGGTGAGATTGCAAAATGATACAACTGCTCTGGAAATCAGTCTGGTGGTTCCTCAGAAAATTGGGAATGACACTTCCAGAGGACCCTGTCATACCACTCCTGGGCATATACTCAGAGGATTCCCCTGCATGCAATAAAGACACATGCTCCACAATGTTCATAGCAGCCTTATTTATAATAGCCAGAAGTTGGAAGGAGCCCAGATGCCCCTCAAAGGAGAAATGGATACAGAAAATGTGGTATATTTATGCAATGGAATACTACTCAGCAATTAAAAATAATGAATTCATGCAATTTGTAGGTAAATGGTTAGACCTGGAAAATATCATCCTGAGTGAGTTAACCCAATCACAAAAGAATACACATGAAATACAATCACTGATAAGTGGATATTAAGGAGCCCAGAAGCTCTGAATACTCAAGGCACAATTAGCAAGTCAAAAGATTCCCAAGAAGAAGGAAGGAGAGGACCCTGGGCCTGAAAAGATTGGATCCAGTTTTGTAGGAGAGTACTAGAACAGAGAAATGGTGTGTGTGTGTGTGGGGGGGGGTGATTGGGGAATAGGTGGGGGGGAGAGGACTTATGGGTCATATGGTGAGGGGGGAACTGGGAAAGGGGAAAGCCTTTGGAATGTAAACAAAGAATATAGAATAAATAAAAAAAGTATATTTATGAGGCTAGTATATTTAAAAAAAATCCTTGCAAGTGACTTCAGAGATTTTTTTTTTAAAAAGGCATAGGAAAAAACCAAACCAAAACAATACATCACTGTAAAGCATCCTCTACCTCTGTGCTTGAAAGCTGATTATACATATCGAGCTAAATAATCTATTTTAAGAACCACAAAACTAACTAGATATAACTGCAAAGCACGCACACGTTCTGTTTTATTAAAATGTCATTGAAATCAAGCCATTTGCCTGTCTTAGTCTTACAGCACAATTTTGAATTGTGTGTATTTTTTTTAAAGTCTTACTCACCCAACACATTTCTGGATTTGTGGTCGTCTGGGATGGTGGTCTGAGGACAGCATTTTTTCATGAATGGCAAACAAACCACCAATCATGATATGTCCAGGAGAAGTGACAGCCACAAAGTCGTCTGGTGTATGACAAGGCTGGGAGGTATCAAGAAAAATCACGAAGAGAGTAATGACTATAATCAGCAAGGCCATGCTTCTGTCTCATTTGCTCAGTCCATGAGGGTTCTGAGGGGCCACTCAGCTCACGGATGCCAAGGGTAAGATTCCTAATTTCCCCCAAACACCTTGGAAGTATAAGACAATGTCAAGGGCCTGAAGTGTTCAATATTCAGACTCTTGATGATAGTGAAAACAGTTCTTTCACCAATAAGAACCATGTCCGATTCCAAGAGTCTCTGGTGCTGAGCATGTGACAGTGGGCAGGTGAGAGCTGGGACGAACTGGTGGACTGTAAACACAGAAGCACACTGACAGAATTGTAAACACAGATCCTTGGCACGTCGTTGTATTCTTTGACTCCAGAGGGAAGTCAAGGGATTTGCTTCCTGTTAACTTGTCTTTTGAAGCGTGTTGTAGAATCTTCTGGAAGAAAGCAGACTGGGAAAAATCCTTCTGCTTAAAAAATGGACAGCTGTATAGTCCAAACATACTGCTCTCAATGCCAAAGAATTACAGTGGTTGATCAGCTATTTAGAAAAGAATTCCTGCTTTCACTTTTTTATTTCTCCTGGAAATCTTGACTTTAAAAAAAGATAAAATTCGGGCTGGAGAGATGGCTCAGGAGTTAAAAGCACTGGCTGCTCTTCCGAAGGTCCTGAGTTCAAATCCCAGCAACCACATGGTGGCTCACAACCATCTGTAATGAAATCTGATGCCCTCTTCTGGAGTGTCTGAAGAAAGCTACAGTATATTCATATATAATAAATAAATAAATCTTTAAAATAAAAAGATAAAATTCAAGTTGACTTAGGCTTTTATCATTTTCAGCAGCAGCAGCAGCAGCAGCAGCAGCAGCAGCAGCAGCAGCAGCAGCAGTAGTAGTAGTAGTAGTAGGAGGAGGAGCAGCAGCAGCAGCAGCAGCAGCAGCAGTAGTAGCAGCAACCACAAATGGTTATTGTTCTGATGGGAAAAACTAAAAAATAATATGAAACTTATCAGCGAGGAAAAAAGCTACATTGTACATCACTGTCATTTTCATCATTGTGCTGTTTATTTACTTATATTTATTTGTGACCATAAACTTTGAACATGTTTTTAAATGCTTATACACCAAGAATAAACATTTTACTGGTATGTATTTTTTACTTGCTTGTTTGTTTTGAGATAGGGTCTCTCTAGGTAGCTCTGGATGGCCTGGAGTAGACCAGGCTAGCCTGAAACTTACAGAGATCCACCTGTCTCTTGTCTCCTGAGTGCTGTGATTACAGGCCTGGACCACCACTCCTGGGAATATGAAAATGAGATTTATTTTTATGTGAGTGCTTTGTGTATATGTGTATGCAGTAGGTGTGAGAGGCCAAACCTACTTCATCTTGGGACTGGCCTCCATTTTAATAGAAACTTGACCTATAGCTGAACCCAGGCTGTACCCAAGCACCAAGAAGGATCCATGACTTGTCCTTGGTCCATACCTGAGAGTTACTCTCTAGCTACAGTTATTATCTCTTGGAATTTAAAGGAATCCAGAAAATTCAGTAACTTAGGCGCCATTGAGAATGAATTTAAAGCTTATTTTTCAAAACCAGTCTTTTAAAAATACTTAGCTATATTTGTTTTGTTTTGGCATTTTTCTGTCTAATTTTTTGTTTTGATTTTTCATTGTTTTGTTTTTTTATTTGAAAGAGAGAAAATGAAAATGATGCTGGGTGGTTAGGAAGGTAGGAAGAATCAGGACAGGGGAAAGCATATGATCAAAATATATTGAATGAAAAATATCTTTTCATGATATGTGATAGGGTTGCTCAAATGGATTAGAACATTAAAGCACTTGCTGCACAATACTTATGACCCGAGTTTGGTCCCTGAAACCCATGAAGAAAGAAGAGAACCTCTACCCATGCAGTGGCATGCTCACACATGCACATACGCACATTGTATATACCAACGTGAAGGAGAAAATAACAGTTGCTATAAAAGGCGTATTTCAAGAGAAGGCAGTTCTAACATCTCTCTGCCCTATGGAGGGTAGTACATAAACTTCTAAAGGAATCATAAGAACACAATTGCATAAAAGATACAGTAGCATTTTAGAGTAGTTGTAGATTCAAAGAAGCATGACGATAGGCAGACAGAGTAATGGAGTCTTAGCTCATTACATGGCACCAAATGTTTTCTTTTCTTTTCTCTTCTTTTCTTTTCTTTTCTTTTCTTTCTTTTCTTTTCATTTCTTTTCTTTTCTTTTCTTTTCTTCTTCTTCTTCTTCTTCTTCTTCTTCTTCTTCTTCTTCTTCTTCTTCTTCTTCCTCTTTCTCTTCCTCTTCCTCCTTCTCCTCCTCCCCCTCTTCTTCTTCCTTCTTCTTCTTCTTCTTCTTCTTTTGGTTAAACCACATTTTATGACAGGAATGAATGATAAAACCTTCTTCAAATGAGGAAATCACATCATGAATTAACCTAAAAAATCAGTAGTGGTTTTCACTGCACTTAGCTATACAAAATGTGTATCCAATAATCATTCACTCAGTAACAGCATTATTCTAAGCATTGCAATTATATATCTGTTAGCTACTGTTCACCACCAACCCTTAACATTCATCATAATCTCACGAAACCACATCCTCTGGAAAGAAGGATTTATGACTCAGATCCCAGCTATACTGCCTTCTTCCTGGTCTCAATCCCACGTGTTAAGTTTTATTTTTTTATTACATATATTCTTTATTTACATTTCAAGTGATTTCCCCTTTCCTGGATCCTCCCTCCCCGAAAGTCCCATAAGCCCTCTTCCCTCCCCCTGTTCCCCAATCAACCCCCTCCCGCTTCCCTGTCCTGGTAATCCCCTACCCTGCTGCATTGAGCCTTTCCAGGACCAGGGGCCTCTCCTTCCTTCTTCTGGGGCAGCATTTGATATGTGAATTGTTTCTTGGGTACTCAGAGCTTCTAAATGGGGTACAGAGCTAAACAAAGAATTTTTACCTGAGGAATATCAAATGGCTGAGAAGCACCTAAAGAAATGTTCAACATCCTCAGTCATCAGGGAAATACAAATCAAAACAACCCTGTGATTCCACCTCATACCAGTCAGAATGGCTAAGATCAAAAACTCAGGAGACAGCAGGTGCTGGAGAGGATGTGGAGAAAGAAGGACACTCTCCTCCATTGTTGGTGGGATTGCAAGCTAATGCAACCACTCTGGAAATCAGTCTGGCGGTTCCTCACAAATCTGGGCATGATACTTCTGGAGGACCCTGCCATACCACTCCTGGCCATATACCCAGAGGATTCCCCGGCATGTAATAAAGACACATGCTCCACTATGTTCATAGCAGCCCTATTTATAATATCCAGAAGCTAGAAAGAATCCAGATGTCCCTCAATGGAGGAATGGATACAGAAAATGTGGTATATTTATACCATGGAATGCTACTCAGCTATTAAAAACAGTGAATTCATGAAATTCTTAGGCAAATGGGTGGAACTGGAAAATATCATCCTAAGTGAGGTAACTCAGTCACAAAAGAACACACATGGTATGTACTCACTGATAAGTGGATATTAGCCCAGAAACTCCGAAATGTTTTCTTTTTAAGTTAGTGCAAATAAATGATATACATACCAATCTCATTATGACACACACACACACACACACATATATATATATATATATATGTATATATATATATACATATATATATCACACAGTTTGTTCATAATCACTTCCAATATGCAAATATTTTTGACAAATGTTTTCTAGACTTTTCTACTTTCTGGTAACAACATTTTCTAATAGGATGCAAGGAGACAACTTCAGTTGTCCACAAATTTTAATAAATACAAAAAAGTTTGGAGACTTTTCAAGTGCTAAATAATTGCATTTTACCCAGATTTCTTGTTATTTGCATGTGTGTGTGTGTGTGTGTGTGTGTGTGTAATTGAGTAGCTTTAAGAATTTTGCTCAGGTAAACTCAAAGTTCTCATAAAATTGTAAGTTCAAAGATGATTTTTGGTAAAATCACACTTAAAAATAGGAAACTAATAATTTCCTGGCCAAGTGATTGTGCTGGTTAGATTTGATTAACTTGACACAAATGGGAGGGGAGCCTCACAGGAGGCAGCTGTATCAGGCTCCTGTCAGCAAGCACTTCTTCGCATCAGCAATAGTGTCTGGGTTTGGTGTCTGCACATAGGATAGATCACCAGGTGTGGCAGTCTCTGGATGGCCTTTCCTTCAGTCTCTGCTCCACTCTTTTTCCCCCTGAATTTCCTTTAGAAAGGAGCAATTCTGGGTTAAAATTTTGGAGATGGCTGAGTAGCCCCATCCTTCAACCTGGGTGGTCTAGATCTATCCATTTGCCTGAGAATTTCATAATGTCATTGTTCTTAATAGCTGAGTAGTACTCCATTGTGCAAATGTACCACATTTTCTGTATCCATTCCTCTGTTGAGGGACATCTGGGTTGTTTCCGGCTTCTGGCTATTATAAATATGGCTGCAAGCAGGCGGAGTCCCACCTAGGCTCTGTGGGACATCCCCGAGCCCTCTGGCGAGCACCAAGGCTGCGTTCTGCAACCAGCTCGCCGGCCCCTGGACCAGCAGTAGCGGCGGGCCTCCATATTGCAACCAGGACACAGCTGGAAAGGCCCAGGCTCTGTGGGACATCCCCGCCCTCTGGTGAGCACCTAGGCTGCGTTCTGCAACCAGCTCGCCAGCCCCTACACCAGCGGTAGCGGCGGGCCTCCATATTGCAACCAGGACACAGCTGGAAAGGCCCAGGCTCTGTGGGACATCCCCGAGCCCTCTGGCGAGCACCGAGGCTGCATTCTGCAACCAGCTCGCCGGCCCCTGGACCAGCAGTAGCAGCGGGCCTCCATATTGCAACCAGGACATAGCTGGAAAGGCCCAGGTAAACACCCCTTCCAGGGCTACCCTCACGGGGGGATCTGCTAGGGTCTCGGAGTTCCTTGCAACCAGGACACAGCTGGAGAAGCCCAGGTAGACAGACTCCAACAGGGGCTACAATCGCATGGGTGGCAGCCAGCTTATGATCCCTTAAAGCAGCAGTCACACATATTCACCAGTAGAGAAACAACAGGTGTGCCCAGCCTCACAGGAGATTCAAACACCAGCCACTGACAACAAGGCCAACTAAAACCAGAAATAACCAGATGGCAAAAGGAAAACGAAGGAACGTTACTAACAAAAATCAAGGCAACATGACAGCATCTGAACCCAGTTCTCCAACAACAGGAATCCCTGGATACCCTAAAACACCAGAAAAACAAGACTTGGATATAAAATCACTGGTCAGGATGCTGGTAGCTGAACACATAGAAAAATCTCGTAAAGAAATAGAGGAGAAAATGGATCAAAAGTTAGAAGTCTTTACAAGGCAAATACAAAAATCACTTCAAGAAATGCAGGAGAAGATGGATCAAAGAGAAGAAGACAATAAGGAAGAAAGACAAAAGTCACTTAAAGAACTACAGAAGAACGTGGGCCAACAAGTAGAAGCTATGAAAGAGGAAGCACAAAAATCTATTAAAGAAATACATGAAAACACAATCAAGCAAGCGAAAGATCTGAGCACATCCATCCAGATACTAAAAACAGAAGTAGAAACAACTAAGAAATCACAGAGGGAGACAACATTGGAGATAGAAAACCTGGGGAAGAAATCAGGGGCCATAGACGCAAGTATCAACAATAGAATACAAGAGATAGAAGACAGAATCTCAGAAGCCAAAGATACCATAGGAACCATTGATTCAACAGTCAAAGAAAATACTAAATGCAAAAAGGCGGTAACCCAAAACATCCAGGAAATCCAAGACACTATGAGAAGACCAAACCTAAGGATTATAGGTATAGACGAGAGTGAAGATTTACAAGTTAAAGGGCCAGTTAATATCTTCTATAAAATTATGGAAGAAAACTTCCCCAACCTAAGGAGAGAGATGCCTATGAATATACAAGAAGCCTATAGAACCCCAAACAGACTGGACCAGAACAGAAATACATCCCGTCATATAATAATCAAAACTCCAAATGTAATAAACAAAGAAAGAATACTAAAGGCAGCAAGAGAAAAAGGCCAAGTAACATATAAAGGAAAACCTATCAGAGTAACACCAGACTTCTCACCTGAGACCATGAAAGCTAGAAGATCCTGGGCAGATATCATGCAAACTCTAAGAGAACACAAACTTCAGCCAAAACTACTTTACCCAGCAAAACTCTCAATTGCCATTGATGGAGACATCAAGGTATTCCATGACAAAACCAAATTTGCAAGATATCTCTCCACAAATCCAGCCCTACAAAGGATAATAGGGGGAAAACACCAAGACAAGGACGGAAACTACACCCGGGAAGAAGCAAGATAGAAACCTCCTCTCATCAAACCCAAAAGAAGATAACCTCTCGAATATAAAAAATAAATAAGATAAATAAATATAATTTCAAAAATGTCTGGAGGTAATAATTACTATTCCTTAATATCTCTTAACGTCAATGGACTCAATTCCCCAATAAAAAGACATAGATTAACACACTGGATACGGAAACAGGACCCTACATTTTGCTGCATACAGGAAACACATCTCAGTGTTAAAGACAAACACTGCCTTAGAGTAAAAGGCTGGAGGACAATTTTACAAGCAAATGGTCTCAGGAAACAAGCTGGAGTAGCCATTCTAATATCAGATAAAATTGACTTTCAACCTAAAATCATCCAAAGAGACTCAGAAGGTCACTTCTTGCTGGCCAAAGGGAAAATCCACCAGGAAGAGCTCTCAATACTGAACATCTATGCTCCAAATGCAAGGGTACCCTCCTTCGTAAAAGAAACTTTACTAAAGCTTAAAGCACACATTACACCTAACACAATAATTGTGGGTGACTTCAACACCCCACTCTCCTCAATGGACCGATCAGGAAAGCAGAAACTAAACAGGGACACAGTGAAACTAATTGAAACTCTGGACCAATTGGATTTAACAGATATATATAGAACATTTCATCCTAAAGCTAAAGAATATACCTTTTTCTCAGCACCGCATGGTACCTTCTCCAAAATAGACCATATAATCGGTCACAAGACAGATGTCAACAAATACAAGAAGATCGAGCTAATCCCATGCCTCCTATCAGATCACCATGGAGTAAGAGTGGTCTTCAATAGCAACAAAAACAACAGAAAGCCCACATACACATGGAAACTGAACAATACTCTACTCAATGACACCTTGGTCAAGGAAGAAATAAAAAAAGAAATCAAAGACTTTTTAAAATTCAATGAAAATGAAGGTACAACCTACCCAAATCTATGGGACACAATGAAAGCAGTGCTAAGAGGAAAACTCATAGCTCTAAGTGCATCCAAAAAGAAACTGGAGAGAGCATACACTAGCAGCTTAATGGCACACCTTAAAGCCCTGGAAGAAAAACAAGTTAATTCACCCAGGAGGAGTAGAAGACAAGAAATCATCAAACTCAGGGCTGAAATCAATCAAATAGAAACAAAGAGAACCATACAAAGAATCAACAAGCCCAGGAGCTGGTTCTTTGAGAAAATCAACAAGATAGATAAACCCTTAGCCAGACTAACCAAAGGACACAGAGACAGTATACAAATTAACAAAATTAGAAATGAAAAGGGAGACATAACAACAGAAACTGAGGAAATTCAAAAGATCATCAGATCCTACTACAAAGGTCTATACTCAAAACAACTGGAGAATCTGGAGGAAATGGACGATTTCCTAGACAGATATCAAATACCAAAATTAAATCAGCATCAAGTAGACCAGCTAAATAGTCCCATAACCCCTAAAGAAATAGAAGGGGTTATAGAAAGCCTCCCAACCAAAAAAAGTACGGGACCAGATGGTTTTAGTGCAGAATTCTACCAGACCTTCAAAGAAGACTTAACACCAATACTCTCCAAACTATTCCACAAAATAGAGACAGAAGGGACACTGCCCAACTCATTCTTCGAAGCCACAATTACGCTAATACCTAAACCACAAAAAGATCCAACAAAGAAAGAGAACTTCAGGCCAATTTCTCTGATGAATATAGATGCAAAAATACTAAATAAAATTCTTGCTAACCGAATCCAAGAGCACATCAAAACGATCATCCACCATGATCAAGTAGGCTTCATCCCAGGGATGCAGGGATGGTTCAATATACGGAAATCCATCAATGTAATCCACTACATAAACAAACTGAAAGAAAAAAACCACATGGTCATCTCATTAGATGCTGAAAAAGCATTTGACAAAATTCAGCATCCTTTCATGCTAAAAGTCTTGGAAAGAGCAGGAATTCAAGGCCCATACCTAAACATAGTAAAAGCAATCTACAGCAAACCAGTAGCCAACATCAAAATAAATGGAGAGAAACTTGAAGCATTCCCACTAAAATCAGGGACTAGACAAGGCTGCCCTCTCTCTCCATATCTTTTCAATATAGTACTTGAAGTTCTAGCAAGAGCAATTAGACAACATAAGGAAGTCAAAGGGATACAAATTGGAAAGGAAGAAGTGAAACTATCATTATTTGCAGACGATATGATAGTTTACCTAAGCGACCCAAAAAACTCCACCAGAGAACTTCTACAGCTGATAAACAACTTCAGCAAAGTGGCAGGTTATAAAATTAACTCAAGCAAGTCAGTGGCCTTCTTGTACTCAAAGGACAAGCAGGCTGAGAAAGAAATTAGGGAAATAACACCCTTCACAATAGCCACAAACAACATAAAGTATCTTGGTGTAACTCTAACCAAACAAGCGAAAGATCTGTACAACAGGAACTTCAAGTCCTTGAAGAAAGAAATAGAAGAAGACCTCAGAAGATGGAAAAATATTTCTTGCTCCTGGATTGGCAGGATCAATATAGTAAAAATGGCCATCTTGCCAAAAGCAATATACAGATTCAATGCAATCCCCATCAAAATCCCAACACAATTCTTCATAGATCTAGAAAGAGCAATTCTCAAATTCATCTGGAGCAACAAAAAACCCAGGATAGCTAAAACTATTCTCAACAATAAAAGGACTTCTGGGGGAATCAATATCCCTGACCTCAAGCAGTACTACAGAGCAATTGTGTTAAAAACTGCATGGTATTGGTATAGCAACAGGCAAACAGATCAATGGAACAGGATTGAAGACCCAGAAATTAACCCACAGACTTATGGTCACTTGATCTTTGATAAAGGAGCCACAACCATCCGATGGAATAAAGATAGCCTTTTCAACAAATGGTGCTGGTTCAACTGGAGGTCAACATGCAGAAGAATGCGAATTGACCCACTCTTATCTCTTTGCTCTAAGATCAACTCCAAGTGGATCAAGGACCTCCACATAAAACCAGACACACTGAAACTATTAGAAAAGAAACTTGGGAAGACCCTGGAGGACTTGGGCACAGGGGAAAAGTTCCTGAACAGAACACCAATAGCGTACGCACTAAGATCAAGAATCGACAAATGGGACCTCATAAAATTACAAAGTTTCTGCAAAGCAAAGGACACTGTCAGAAGGACAAAATGGCAACCAACAAAGTGGGAAAAGATCTTCACCAACCCCACATCCGACAGAGGGCTAATATCCAATATATACAAAGAACTCAAGAAGTTAGACCCCAAAGAACCAAATAACCCTATCAAAAAATGGGGCACAGAGATAAACAAAGAATTTTCACCAGAAGAAATTCGGATGGCCGAGAAACACCTTAAGAGATGTTCAACATCATTAGTCATCAGGGAAATGCAAATCAAAACAACCCTGAGATTCCACCTCACACCAGTCAGAATGGCTAAGATTAAAAACTCAAGAGACAACAAGTGCTGGCGAGGCTGTGGAGAAAGAGGAACACTCCTCCACTGTTGGTGGGATTGCAAAATGGTATAACCGCTCTGGAAATCAGTTTGGCGGATCCTCAGAAAATTGGGCATGGCACTTCCAGAGGACCCTGGCATACCACTCCTGGGCATACACCCAGAGGATTCCCCTGCATGCAATAAAGACACATGCTCCACTATGTTTATAGCAGCCTTGTTTATAATAGCCAGAAATTGGAAGGAGCCCAAATGTCCCTCAAAGGAGGAATGGATACAGAAAATGTGGTATATTTATACAATGGAATACTACTCAGCAATTAAAAATAATGAATTCATGCAATTTGTAGGTAAATGCTTAGACCTGGAAAATATCATCCTGAGTGAGCTAACCCAATCACAAAAGAATGCACATGAAATGCAATCACTGATAAGTGGATATTAATGAGCCCAGAAGCACTAAATACTCAAGACACAAATAGCAAGTCAAATGATTCCCAAGAAGAAGAAAGGAGAGGACCCTGGGCATGTAAAGATTGCATCCAGTTTAGTAAAGAAACCGAGGGGGGAGGGGG
The DNA here is from genome assembly GCA_964023405.1 of Apodemus agrarius. Lineage (NCBI taxonomy): Eukaryota > Metazoa > Chordata > Mammalia > Rodentia > Muridae > Apodemus > Apodemus agrarius. Next base: position 36,724,849 of record OZ030025.1, on the reverse strand, counting down.
AATGATTGGGGAATAGTTGGGGGGGAGAAGAACTATGGGAACTATGGTGGGTGGGAACTGGGAAAGGGGAAAGCCTTTGAAATATAAACATAGAATATAGAAAATAAAAATAACAAAAAAAAAGAAAAAAATAAATATGGCTGCTATGAACTTAGTAAACCATGTGTCCTTATTACATGTTGGAGAATCTTCTCGATATATGCCCAGGAATGGCATAGCTGGGTCCTCAGGTAGTACTATGTCCAATTTTCTGGGGAAGCACCAGATTGATATCCAGATTTATTGTACCAACATGCAATCCTACCAAAAATGGAGTTTTCCTCTTTCTCTACATCCTTGCCAGTATCTGCTGTCTCCTAAATTTTTGATCTTAGCCTTTCTGACTGGTGTGAGGTGGAATCACAGGGTCATTTTTATTTGCATTTCCCTGATGACTAAGGATGTTGAACATTTATTTAGGTGCTTCTCAGCCATTCAAGTTTATTCAGTTGAAAATTCTCTGTTGATAGGGTTATTTGGTTCTCTGGAGTCTAACTTACCACATGAGGTGCAATGTATGCTTTGAGCTTTAGTAAAGTTTCTTTTATGAATGTGGGTGTCCTTGCTTTTGAACCTAAATGTTTGGAATTGAGAGTTCATTTTGGTAGATTTTTTTTCTTTGATGAGTATGAAGTATCCTTTCCTATCTTTTTTGATAACTCTCTGGAAAGTCCATTTTATGGCTATTCCAGCTTGTTTCCTGGGACCATTTGCTTGTAAATTGTTTTCCAGCCCTTTACTCTGATGTAGTGTCTGTCTTTGTAACTGAGGTGCATTTCCTGCATGCAGCAAAATGTTGGGTCCTGTTTACATATCCTCTTTGTTAGTCTATGCCTTTTTATTGGGGATTTGAGTCCATTGGTATTGAGATATTAAGGAATAGTGATTGTTGCTTCCTGTTATTTTTGTTGTTAGAGGTAGAATTATGTTTCTGTGGCTATCTTCTTTTTGGATTTGTTGAAAGAAGATTACTTTCTTGCTTTTTCTAGGGTGTAGTCACCCTCCTTGTGTTGGAGTTTTCTATCTATTATCCTTTGTAGGGCTGGATTTGCAGAGAGATATTGTGTAATTTGTTTTTGTCATGGAATACCTTGGTTTCTCCATCTATGGTAATTGAGAGTTTTGCTGGGTATAGTAGCCTGGGCTGGCATTTGTGTTCTCTTAGGGTCAGGATGACATCTGCCCAGGATCTTCTAGCTTTCATAGTCTCTGGTGAGAAGCCTGGTGTAATTCTGATAGGTCTGCCTTTACATGTTACTTGACTTTTTTCCCTTACTGTTTTCAATATTCTTTCTTTGCTTTGTGCATTTGGTGTTTTGACTATTATGTTACAGGAGGAATTTCTTTTTTGTTCCAATGTAGTTGGAGTTCTGTAGGCTTCTTGTATGCTTATGGGCATCTCTTTCTTTAGATTAGGGACGTTTGCGTCCATAATTTTGTTGAAGATATTTACTGGCCCTTAAAGCTTGAAATCTTTGCTCTCTTCTATACCTATAATTCTTAGTTTGGTCTTCTCATTGTGCCCTGGATTTTCTGGATGTTTTAGGTTAGGAGAGTTTGCATTTTCTTTGAGTGTTGTGTCAATGTTTTCTATGGTATCTTCTGCACCTGAGATTCTCTCTTCTATCTCTTGTATTCTGTTGGTGATGCTTGCATCTATGCGTCTTGATCTCTTTCCTAGGCTTTTTAACTCCAATGTTGTCTTTCTTTGTTATTTCTTTGTTGATTCTATTTCCATTTTTAGATCCTGGGTGGTTTTGTTCAGTTCCTTCACCTGTTTGGTTATATTTCCCTGTAATTCTTCAAGGGATTTTTGTGTTTCCTCTTTCAGGGCTTCTATCTCTTTACCTGTGTTTTCTTGTATTTCTTTAAGGGATTATTCATGCCCTTCTCAAAGTTCTCTATCATCATCATGGATGTGATTTTAAATCAGAGTCTTGCTTTTCTGGTGTATCGGGGTAACCAGGGATCACTGTGGTGGCAGAACTGGGTTCTGATGATGTCAAGTTGGCTTCCGTTGCTTACGTTCTTGCTCTTGTGTTTTGCCATCTGGTTATCTCTGGTGTTAGTTGGTCTTACCGTCTCTGATTGTGGCTTCTCCCTCCTGCAAGCTTGTATGTCAGTAGTCCTGGATGATGAGTTCTCTCCAGGATGAATTTAATTATGGAGAACTGTGGCACAGGATCAGCTCTGGGGTGCAGATGGAACCCATAAGGATCTTGTCCTTAGTTGTTCCTTGGTTCCTTTGTCCTGGGCAGGTCCCTCTTGTGCCAGGAATTTGAGCAGAAGTAGTGGTCTCATCTGTGCTCTCAGATGTGTCAGCACTTCTGGGAGACCAGTTTTCTTCTGGTGGGATTTAGGTATGGAGAGTTGTGACACAGGGTCAGCTCCAGACACAAATGGAATCTGGAAGGGCATTTTTTAAATTGCTAATTTGTGTAGAAAGTCTCAGTACACTGTGGGAAGCAAAGGTAGGCTTGGGCAGTATAAGAAAAGTATCCAACAAAGCCACAGAAAGCAAACCAGCAAATAGCATGAATCCAAGGTCTCAGCTTCAGTTTTTATATCAAGTTCCTGCCACTCCTGGCATACCACTCCTGGGCATATACCCAGAAGATTACCCAGCATGCAATAAGGATACATGCTCCACTATGTTCTTAGCAGCCTTATTTATAATAGCCAGAAGCTGGAAAGAGCCCAGGTGTCCCTCAACGGAGGAATGGATACAAAAAATGTGGTATATATACACAATGGAGCACTATTCAGCCATTAGAAACAATGAATTCATGAAATTCTTAGAGAAATGGATGGAGCTGAAGAACATCATACTAAGTGAGGTAACCCAGTCTCAAAAGAATACCCATGGTATGCAGTCACTGATAAGTGGATATTAGCCTAGAATCTTGGGACACCAAAGACACAATCCACATACCAAATGATGTCTGACAAGAAGAAAGGAGTGGACACTGCTGCTGGAAAGGATCAAAGCATCAGTGTAGGGGAATACCAGAACAGGGAAGTGGGAAGGGGTGAGTGGGGGAACAAGGGGAGGGAAAAGGGCATGTGGGACCTTTGGTGGGCAGGGAACCAGAAAAAGGGAAATGAAATGTAAATATAGAATATATCCCCCCCCCAAAAAAGTTCCTGCTGTGAGTCCACTCAATGATAAAATGTACATATAAACCAACCAAACTCTTTCCTCCCCAGGTTGCTTTTAGTTGGTATGGCTTATCATAGAAGCAGAGAGGCCAACAAGGCCCGCTATAAATGTGTATAATGCACTTTGGACTTATCCTGAGCTTGAGTTGTTCAGTTCAGACATTAAAGAAAATTATTAGGAAGTTTATATTAACAACTTCTCTTGTTAGAAAAGCAATTGAACAGCAATTGTTGAAGAACACTTTCATCACTCTTTACCATTCTTATAATCTGGCACAACATAAAACTTTCTCATTTTGATAAATCTTATATAAATTTGCCTCCAAAGATAGAAAAAGCATTAGAAAGCACTTTGTCCAGCTATGCCACAGCAAGTGAGTCATGTTACCCCTCTAATCTGTAATAATTAAGACATTAATATATCCAATGGGGTATGCTGTGAGATAAACTAATAGATTTATAATGTTTCTTTATTGTTATAGTAGACAATAATTATTTCCTTACTTCCCCTGAAAACCAAAGTGAAAATATTTAATTCCAAACTTTAAATCTAAAGCTAGCTAAATAATTGTTCAGTAAAATTTCACAACTATGTCCAATGCATTCCCAACAGGAAATGTTTGTTATTAAATAGGACATTATTTACTGCCTTACTAGAATGAAAATATCTTATTGAATTAAGCTTGAAGGAAGCTTGAAATTATATTAATTCCTTCAGAAACTCATTGTGTTAGTTTGAATGTTTGGCTAGGGAGGTGTCGTGTTGTTGGAAGAAGTGGGTTACTGTGGGCATGGGCTTTAAGACCCTTGCCTAGCTGCCTGGAAGCCAATCTCCTCCTACTGGCCTTCAGATGAAGATGTAAAACTCAACTCCTCCAGTTCCATAACTGCCTGGATGTTGCCATGCTCCCACCATGATGGTAATGTACTAAACCTCTGTACCTGTAAGCTAGCCCCAACTATGCGTTGTCTTTATAAGAGTTAATATACTGGCAGAACCTCCCAGGAACAGCCACACCTGGCTCCTGACAGCCAGGGCCTCTTGGCAATAGCAACAGTGTAGGGCTTTGGTGTCTGCAGACAGGATGGATCTCCAGGTAGGACCGTCCCTGGGTGGCTCTTCCTTCACTCTCTGCTCCAGGCTTTTGTCCCTTTCTTTCATTTGGACAGGAACATTTCTGGTTTAAAACCTTTAAGATGGGTGGGTGGCCCCATCCCTTGACTAGGAGCTGTGCCTATTTATTGGAGGTGGTCTCTACAGGTTCTCTCTCCCCTTTGCTGTGCACTTCAGCTAAAGTCGTCACCATTGGCTCCTGGGAGCATCTTGCTTCCCTGGCATCTGAGACCTTCCAGGGGCTACTCCTAGTTCCTCACCCCCCACTGCTCCATATTTTTATTCAATTTCCTGACCCTCTGTACCTCTCTCCCATTCTCTCCAGTGCCTGATCCTGCCCTCCTTTTTTCCTCCCCTTACTCTCTTCCTTCCAGGCCCTCCTCCCTCCCTCTACCTCCTGCACGTCACCAATGCAGATGCAGTTACTTGGAGACAACCATCAGACTGAGCTGAGCAACTGTGGTGGGGGGTCTGATTGGAGGACTGGAGTTGCAGAGGGAATTGCAACCCCATAGGAAGAACAATGTCAGCTGGCCTGACAGTGCTCCCAAGGAGTGTTCAGGGAGGGATCCATAGCTCCAGATGCATATGTAGCAGAGGATGGCCTTGTCTGACATCAATGGGAGGAGAGGTTCTTGGTCCTGTGTAGGTTTGGTGCACCAGCATAGTGGGATACTGGGGCAGTGGGGTTGGGTGGGAGTGAGTAGGTGGGTGGGGGAGCACCCTCATAGAGGCAACAGGGAGGGGAGAGAAAACAGATATGGGATGAGGGGGGTTGTGGAGGGGTAACAGGGAAGGGGAATATCATTTGAGATGTAAATGAATGGAATGATTAATAAAAAATAGATTAAAAAAAGAGTTTCTGTGGTCATGGTGTCTCCTCACATCAATAGAAATTGCTCTCTCTCTCTCTCTCTCTCTCTCTCTCTCTCTCTCTCTCTGTGCTGGAAATTGAATCCAGTGTGTTGTGCATGCTAAGCAAATAAAAATCACTGAGCTACACTCCTGCCCCATACATACCATCTTGACTTCCACAGTTTGTTTTATAGTTTACTTTTGGATCAGGTCAATGCTATCAGTCACTATTTAGATTCTATTGCTACTGCATAGGAGATTTCTTCTCTTCAGGAACACACAACTATTCTTTTCTCTAAAGATTATGAGCTTTATCATAAGCCACTGTTTCTGCAGAATGAAAACTCTTAAAGAAAATTATGAAATAGAAGTTAATGGTGACAGTAGTTTGCATAACTTTTAATCAGAAGATTCTGTATTTCTTTCTTTCTTTCTTTCTTTCTTTCTTTCTTTCTTTCCTTCCTTCCTTCCCTCCCTCCCTCCCTCCCTCCCTCCCTCCCTCCCTCCCTCCCTCCCTCCTTTCTTTCTTTCTTTCTTTCTTTCTTTCTTTCTTTCTCTTTCTTTGTTTTTTTCGAGGCAGGGTTTCTCTGTGTAGCCCTGGCTGTCCTGGAACTCATTTTGTAGAAATCCGCCTGCCTCTGCCTCCCAAGTGCTGGGATTACAGGCATGCACCACCACTGCCCGACTGATTCTGTATTTCTTTGTGCCAATTTTTACATTTTATATTGAAGAGATAGTCCACTAATGTTACTTAAAGAGAACAATATAGAAGTGACATAATTACCCAAGGTACTCTCATAAAGGCACCATTTCTGGGTCCAGGATTATAAACCAATGATTAGATATGCTTTATTCTAACATGATTGGTAGCATTTCCAATTGGACTGCTAAGAGCATTGGCATTTGGATTGCTTTCCTGATGATGAAACACTGGTGAAACTCAAATCAGACTGAAAATGGGACTTTGGATCACGAGCTGTAGAATGTAGCATCAGCACTTGGGATTACTTCTAAATATGTGACCTCGAGCACTTATGTTCCTGTAGCTCTTGCCTTCCATCCCACCACTGAGCTTCCCAGTCACCCTTCCTAGCCAAATGCTCTCTTCTGCTCCTTTATTAGTTGTTTTTTTTATCAACAATGATATCTGAGAGAATTGTTTTAAGAGCTACTTGCAATTTAAAAAATATTTTTTCAATACATCTTTAAGGTACACATTTAAAACAATTGTATTTCAATATCTCTAAGAATGGTTTAGAGAGAAAAACATGACAGAATTCATGAAGAATACTGGATCTGTTGTACAGGGAGCCATCTGGTCTACCACAGATAGAACCAGAAGTTAGAGAACACCACTTAGAAGGAAAGAAGCCAAAACCAATGTTACCTGACAGATGCTAGGGTGTATAGCCTAAAAGAACAATAAGAACACAGAAACAAGTTCTGCCTCCGAGTTTCACATTGTCAATCTACTTCACATTTTTTAGGGCTGCACACACACAAAATATTTAGCCTAACCAAGCAGGTATTCAAAACATAACATTACACCTACATTTTTTTATTTGACCAACAACAAATGTGAATGCAGTTTTTTTTTTCTGCCTGAGATAGGCTTTTCTTCCACAGTAATGAAGTCACAACAGAAGCTATTTTGTTCCTAAGGATATAGCCTTTAATGATAAGCAATGAATGTCACAATTGGGCACTTTCAACATGGATTTATCACATAAATGTCTTAAAAGCTAACTTCATTTTCCTTTTATTTATTAATTTGTTTATGTGCTCACCGCCTCCAACTATATTGAAGCATTTTGAAGGCAAAGGTCATTTATACTTTGTATATGTCACAGTTCATTACATCTAAAAATAAAATTGTAAGTTTGGTGGTCCATTTAAATACATTAGAATTGTATGGCTCCTAATCTGAACAAGTCATAAGTGAACATATACTAGAAAAGCTAATCCAAAATAAGGTTTTTCATAAGATGTGGTTATCTACTGCTATGATCATGCATAAAATAAAACTATCAATTAATATCTCATAGTATTAGTCACTAGAATGAAATCACTTCAATATAAATTGCAAAGTTCAGTGAACTCTCTACTGAAGGTAAAATGACAAGGTAAAAACTTAAATCCCTAAAGGACTCATATATATATATATATATGAATATATATATAGTTAAGAAAAATATTTTATTGTGTTAGATATCAAATATACAAAAGATCAATAATAGTCTTCAATACGTATATAAAATAATCCAGTCATATTTTGGTCTTCTTGAATTCTTTCCCCATGAGATTTCCATTCCACTGACTTGAAGAACACTTAGTTAAGTGTTTCACCGTTGTACTGCACCACACTGGATCAACATTTTGCTCTAACTTAGGGCACTGTAGGTCTCTGAATGGAATTAATAAAATTCAGTCCTTTGAAATTGCAAACAAACAGGCAGAGTAACATTCTGCGTAAATGAGCATATTGAGAGAGTAGTCATTCCTTTTGTCAGATTATCTAAAAGGTTCTGCAAATCCACACATAAACAGTGTTAACTAGAGCAGGATTAAGTCATGATTTCCATGAAACACAGAACTGCTTTTTGAAATACTGATCCTGCCCTTGTTGCCATTTGTGAAACAAAGCACCCTCATTAATATTCCACCAGCAATTTCATCATGTGCTTGGTACACATAACCATTTAGCATTAGTCAAAAGATTGTTAGTGAAATATCATTTCTATTCCTACTTAGAGTAGAATACAGCTTAGGTCAGTTCCTGTGAGGTTACACCTACCTACTTTGCTACCAAAAGAAATACAGAATGGTAGTTTTTGCAAAAGTTAACCACCCACACAGTGTATAATGCTTACTCGGATCCATTCATATCTTCATTTCTCCAAGAAATTTCCATTCTTCTTAAAAATTTCTACCAGGAATACAAAATATTACCTGTTATTTGACTGAATGTATATTGCATGTATATTGTGTAATACACACAAAAACATGCATACGCCCCCACACACACACACCATAAGAGGAGGGCTTTAATACTTTGAGGAACCATTTAACCCTATTCTTGACCTGAGAAATCATGTAGCAGTTCCTCATGTTCTGCTTTCAACCTGATTACAGCTCCAACCATAAAAAGTACATTGTCATCTTATCACTTCTATGAAACAGGCAATGAAATAACTGTCTCAATGCATCTAGCCATTATCTACCTCAGTATCCAATCATTGCCTCATATTGTCTTTGGTACTAAATATTTCATGTTTCAAACTGTATTTTCAGTGAACTCATTAGTAAAAATAAAAAGTTTTAGTCTTTGTTTATAATCAATTGGGTAACTTTGAAAGATTTAAAAAAAAACCGAATGGATTTTTATGTGTATGACTGGTTTTTGGTGTGTGTGTGTGTGTGTGTGTGTGTGTGTGTGTGTGTGTGTGTCGCACCTCATGCATGCTTTGTGCTTGTGGAAGGCAGAAGACAGAACTGCATTCCCTGGGCCTGGAGTTACAGTCAATTGTGAGCTGTCATGTGGGTGTTTAATCTTCTTCATTATTAAATGAAGAATGATGAGGTGTTCTTAATTGCTGGGCCATCTTTCAAGTCCCTGGAAACTTGTTTCAATATTTAGCTAATTTGTAAATTGAATGAAAAAACAAATGAATGAATCAATACTTTGTTGTTGGTACACAAGTTTTTAAATAGAGTAAATTGCACATTTTCAGTCAGTGTTTGATGTGTACAGGAATAGTTCAGATCTACTTTGCTCTATTTCTACATGATAAATAATGTAGAACTTATAGAATACAATAACGTCAGGAATCTCAAACTATCCTATTTCTGTGTCATCATATACCCGAATAGAACATTTTGTACATAGTACAAATGCTTAAATTGGAGAGAAACTTTTTTCTTCTGACCCAGGGAGCTATGTTAGGATCAAAGTTAAGGAGTATCAAGATATTAAAATTAAAGCATTTGCATCCATTTTTAAAGATTAGTTTAGTCATGACTTCCTTGGTAAACTTACTCATTTTTTTATGGTATCTAGCAAAATCCTCCATCCTTAGGTGTTACTTTGTTGCCATTCTCCCCCATTTTCTTATAAAGCTCTATAAGGTCAGAGGTCATATCCATACATCCATTAGAATATGTCCAGTATTTCATGAGGAGCATCTGTAGAGATACTTATTGGGTGGTTAACATACATGTAAGAAAAACACATAAATTGGTGACTATAACATAGGCTGTTCTTCCTGGGGGACTGGAGAGATAGTAATGGGAAACCACAAAACAGAGAAGAACCCTGAAGGATGAGAAATGATGAAGACAACACAAGCTAAAAGCAGAAATTTCAGGTTTGCATTGGCTTCCTCCTGTTTGTGATGTCAGAACAGGGATTGTTGGAGGAGCATCAGGAACGCCTGCCTCCATGTCTATTCGTTCTCTGCATTCTTCTCCTGACAGGAAAGAATGAAAGTGCACATGCAGTTGAGGCAAGCCCAACATTCTACCCACTACCCGGCTTCTTGTTTTCCACAGAAGTGTTTCCAAAGTTCACGGTTCATGCACCATGCTTGTGTGTTAAGTATAAATAGCCCTTTATTTGTGCTGCATAAGCAGCTCAGCACAGTCGCAAGGAAGGCAACATCTGACCACATTTTACCAAAATTCAGTAGACAGCAAATGGCAGAGACTCTGTCATAGGAGAAAGCTCGAAGAATTTGTTCAGGTTCTGGGGAGGTAGCTCAGTTGCAGAGTGCCCACCAAGTGTGCATGAAGCCCCAGGACTGATCCTCTCAATACAGACACAGGGCACGGTGGTGCCAGCCTTCAACCTCCACATCTTGGGGCCAGGGCATGAGCTTTGTGAGTTCAAGGCTCCCCTTAACTATTCAGAATTTTCAAGGCTAGCCTGGCTCTGCTGGGATTACAGGCATGCACCACCACGCCCGGCTATCCATGTTTACATTTTAATGAATAATTACTACATATCTACACACACATGTGTATTATAATATACTGGACGGTTTGAATAATAATAATAAATTAGTTAAAAAGCAATGATGTTTTCAGAGTCTGACTACTTGGCCAGTCTTTCCAGCAAGGTGATTTATGAGCAAACACTAAAGGAAGCAATGGCTATTCTTGGTTGTCATTTGACTACATCTGGAATTAACTAAAACACAAAACTGTCTAGGGGTACTTGGGAGGGATATTTGCTTAATTGGATCTTTTGAAGTGGGAAGAACCATTTCTAATTCTTTGAGGTTAGAAGACCTGACTCTAATCTGTTTCACACCTTCTGCTGGAAACCTATATATAGGACATGGAAAAAGGAAACTAGTAAAAAACAATAGTATTAAAGTTATGGAATTAGAGGAGATATCTTCATTAAATATTGATGCTGGTGTTAAAGATATTAGGTCTCAAGGCTGGTGGGCATGCAAATTTATATAGCCACTATGAAAATGAATATAATAGTTCCTCAGGAAGATCAGAATCTTATCTACCTCAAGACTTAGCTACACCACTTATGGGCACACCCAAAGGATACTGCACCTATCACAAAGGTACTTGCTCAACTGTTCATTGCTGCTCTATTGATAATAGCCAGACATTGGAACCAACCTAAATGTCCCTTAACAAAAGAATGGGTAAAAAAAAAAAGGTAAATTAATACAATAGAGTATTACTCAACAATTAAACAAACAAACAAAAACAACATCCTGAAGTTTGCAGGCAAATTAATGGAACTAGAAATAATTATCCTGAGTAAGGTATCTTAGGTTCAGAAGGACAAATATGGTGAGTATTCCCTTATATGTAGATATTAGTGGTTAAGTTAGTAACAACTCTAGAACCACAGTTTATAGAGTAAGGGAATAAGAGGTAGAGATAGACCTTGTTAGAATAGGGAAATAGAACAGATAGTTATGGATAGGTGGGGGTCCTGAAACAGGAAGACCAAGTGGAAATGGGGAGGAGAGAGTGGTTGCAGATAAGAATATGGGGAGAGGCAGGTAAAATTAAGAGCCATTTGGGGTGGAGTATGGAAACCTTACAGTAAAATCTTCCTAAAACAATTTCCAGTCTTTTACTCTGAGGCAGTGTTTGTCTTTGACACTGAGGTTCATTTCCTGTATGCAGCAAAATTCTGGGTTCTGTTTACATATCCAGTCTGATAGTCTATGTCTTTTTATTGAGGAATTGAGTCCATTGATGTTAAGAGATATTAAGGAATAGTGATTGTTGCTTCCTGTTATTTTTATTGTCATTTTTTATGTTTGTGTGGTTATCTTCTATTGGGTTTGTTGAAGGAAGATTACTATCATGCTTTTTCTAGTGTGCAGTTGCCCTCCTTTATTGGCGTTTTCCATGTATTATCCTTTGTAGGACTTGTTTTTTTTTTTTTTGAAAGGGAGTGGATCCTGATGGGAGAGGAGGTAGAGAGGGACTGGAAGGAATAGAACCGGGGTAAAATGTAATCAGGGTTTATTATTTGAGAGAAATAATCTATTCTCCAGAAAAGGAAAAATAACAAGAAACAAGCAAGCAAGCAAAGAAAATATCCTATAATTCTCCATTTTATTTCTGCTGGATATGAATTCCTTGGATTTTCATTCAACTGTCCTCATTTTTACTTTCTTTTTTTACCTTCCAAGTACTTTCATTGGCAATTGGATTCTGGTTTACATTGGTTGAAAGCAGCACTTGAAAAACACCATGTCATTTCCTTGTCATGAATGGAAGTCCATACTTCTGTGCAAATATTTACATCAAACATTGTACCAATTCTTTTCCATCTGCATGTTTCACACATTATGGCTTGTAATCAGGAACAGCTCCCATATACCAGGCTGGCCAGCCAATGCTTGGAGACCTACACATACTTGCAGAACAAATTCCTCCTGAAGAAAGAATACATGATATCCTGATGCTTTATTTTCTTGCCCAAAGAATTTCAAGTCAGACTCCTAAAAATAACTATTTTCATCTATAAGTAACTTTTTTTAACTCAGAAAAAAACCTGTGAGATAAATAGAATCTGCAATTTATAAAGGAATAAGATGGACGAACTTTTGATTCTGATTTTTATAGGTCAAGTGTCTATCTGGTCAAAATTAGTAGAAAATTTTCCAACCCTAAAATTCATACTCTTCCTTCAAATTTTTTGTCCATAAATTCATGGAAGTCAGACTTCTTGGTTGTCTGGTCTGTAACTGGCAGTAGGTAAACTGTCAAGAAAACTACATTATGTTCTTTAACTCAGTGTTTTTTTACTGGTATATTTATCGTAAGATATTTTTTTAAAAAATGGGATAAAAAATAAAATGCAAACCATTTGTCTTCTACTAAGCTTGTACATATTTTAATGAGGTGTGGCTGAGGCATTTGATTTGAGATTTGTGAGTCTCTCCTTTTGTTTACCTAAATTTAACAGTGCACATATATCTTGGAAAACATAGAACACCACAGATTCCTCCCCATTTTCTTCAAAGCTAGCCAAGGGACATAACCAGGAAAATCATAATAATTAACATTTTCCAATTTTAACTCCATTACTGTCTCCTACTTAATGTATTTTTATATCTTATTTTACTGGTTAGATTAAAAGCCACTATAATTTCCTTTAGTAAGTAAAGGATGATGAAAGCAATTTCTGGGAACCACAAAGTAAATGAAAACATTTAACTCTGCTAAAACAAAAAAAATAACTTCTTCCAGGAGATAGAAGCTAAACAAAACATTAAGGAGATATGATTTGGCTGAATGCGAGAATGCTAGTTATGGGGGTGTTTGATGACTTCCTAGACTAGAGCCCAGGAAAACCTGAGAGCATTGCATGTGACATACTAGAAAAAAATTCAAACCTTAGATTACTATTGCACTAACTATTCCTTAAGATGATAGTAGTTTGTCTTTTATAAAAGGATTTTTATTTGTAAATAAAATAGGAGCGTACGCTTCAACTAAGTAATTACTGAGTCAGTCAGGTGATTACTCCTGGCTGGCAAGTCTCCCACCTCTCAGACACAGCTTAGATGATCCAGCACCTTGACTGAGAGCGCCCTCCCCCAATCCATAGGTGCCTTCCCCTGAAGTGGAAACTTAAGGGACTTTTGGAAAGTCAGTTGTGTTGGGGGGTGTTTTGCTGGGGCAAAGACATGAAGGAGTGTTTTTCTGAAGCAGACACAAGCAAAAGGGTGTTTTACTAAAGCAGACTCGGGAAGGAACATTTCATTTTGCTGAAGCAGATTCAGGGCGGAAAAATCAAGGCAGGAACCCGGAGGAGGAACTGAAGTAGAGGCTGTGGAGGAAAGTTGCTTACTGGCTTGTTGCGGCAGGCTTGCTCATCTACCTGTCCCTTTACCAGGACCACTTACCCAGGGACAGTCCTACACTGGGCTGGCCCTTACTCATCAATCACGAAAAGAATGCCCCCACACACGTGCCCACTGCAGATCTGATGGAGGCATTTCCCCAACTAAAGTTGTTCTTCTCATATGACACTAGCACTTATCAACAAACAAACTACCTAGGACAATTAGGGAAGAGTTGGAGAGGGTAGGGAGTGAAAGAGCGTGGTGGAAATGCTGTAAATACAGTTCTTATGCATGAAAGTTTCAAAATAAAATCAAACAGATATTGAAAAACAATCTCTACACGCTCTCTGACTATCTTCAGCACACCATTTACATAGGGAGCACTTTTTTATTTTGAAATTATTTTAGTGTCTTGGCTTGCTGACTTATTCTACTCCGTATGCTCTCCGTCTTCTCCCCCTCTACCCCTTCACTGGCACATACAATAAGTCTCTCCCTCTCTCTCTGCCTCTCTCTGTCTCTTTGTCTCTGTCTCTGTTTCTCTCTCTCTCTCTCTCTCTCTCTCTCTCTCTCTCTCTCTCTCTCTCTCTCTCTCTTACACACACACACACACACACACACACACACACACACACACACTCATTTAATCCTTGGTTTATAGTATCCTTGGCTATCAGCTGTAGGGTGCGGAAGTGGCTTGAATTGCTCACAGCATGGGGAAAGGGGGAAGGGGAAAAAACTCGCTAGCTCTGACAGGGCAGACATGACAAATTGTTGCGCAACCCCATGGGCTGCCACCAAGGGGGCATCTGGGTCTGTAAGGCCACTGGACCCACTGGGGGAGGGGGCGGGGCATGAGGAAAGTGTGCAGTCTCAGAGCCCCGAGGCCTCACGGAAGCCAGGGGTGACAAGTTCTAGCTCTTGGGCATCGCTGCATACCTTAGAACATGGAGGGGAAGTACGGGAGGGGAGTTGGGGGGAGCTCAGTCAGCCCAGGGGCGAAGGGGAAAGGGCGCAGGCAGAAGGCATGCTGGGGAGGTTCCCTGCCACGGAGTTCCTGCATAGGTCCGGTCTGGCGGCTGGAATTGCTGGGAGACAATCCATGGTTTTAGCGCTTTATTGTTTTTTTTTTTTTTTTTTTTTTAGTTATTTTTATTTTCTATATTCTATGTTTACATTTCAAAGGCTTTCCCCTTTCCCAGTTCCCACCCACCATAGTTCCCATAGTTCTTCTCCCCCCCAACTATTCCCCAATCATTCCCCCTCCCCCCCTCGGTTTCTTTACTAAACTGGATGCAATCTTTACATGCCCAGGGTCCTCTCCTTTCTTCTTCTTGGGAATCATTTAACTTGCTATTTGTGTCTTGAGTATTTAGTGCTTCTGGGCTCATTAATATCCACTTATCAGTGATTGCATTTCATGTGCATTCTTTTGTGATTGGGTTAGCTCACTCAGGATGATATTTTCCAGGTCTAACCATTTACCTACAAATTGCATGAATTCATTATTTTTAATTGCTGAGTAGTATTCCATTGTATAAATATACCACATTTTCTGTATCCATTCCTCTTTGGAGGGATATTTGGGCTCCTTCCAATTTCTGGCTATTATAAACAAGGCTGCTATAAACATAGTGGAGCATGTGTCTTTATTGCATGCAGGGGAATCCTCTGGGTATATGCCCAGGAGTGGTATGCCAGGGTCCTCTGGAAGTGCCATGCCCAATTTTCTGAGGATCCGCCAAACTGATTTCCAGAGCGGTTTTACCATTTTGCAATCCCACCAACAGTGGAGGAGTGTTCCTCTTTCTCCACATCCTCGCCAGCACTTGTTGTCTCTTGAGTTTTTAATCTTAGCCATTCTGACTGGTGTGAGGTGGAATCTCAGGGTTGTTTTGATTTGCATTTCCCTGATGACTAATGATGTTGAACATCTCTTAAGGTGTTTCTGGGCTATCCGAATTTCTTCTGGTGAAAATTCTTTGTTTAGCTCTGTGCCCCATTTTTTGATAGGGTTATTTGTTTCTTTGCGGTCTAACTTCTTGGGATTGAAGACCCAGAAATTAACCCACAGACTTATGGTCACTTGATCTTTGATAAAGGAGCCACAACCATCCGATGGAATAAAGATAGCCTTTTCAACAAATGGTGCTGGTTCAACTGGAGGTCAACATGCAGAAGAATGCGAATTGACCCACTCTTATCTCTTTGCTCTAAGATCAACTCCAAGTGGATCAAGGACCTCCACATAAAACCAGACACACTGAAACTATTGGAAAAGAAACTTGGGAAGACCCTGGAGGACTTGGGCACAGGGGAAAAGTTCCTGAACAGAACACCAATAGCGTATGCACTAAGATCAAGAATCGACAAATGGGACCTCATAAAATTACAAAGTTTCTGCTTAGCGCTTTATTGTAGAGATGTAGATTGAGAAAGAGGAGGCAGAGAGGTAGAAGTAGGCCATGGCCACGTGGGGGGGGGCGAGGGGGAGTGCAGGGAGGGAGGTAATGGGGAGAGGGGGGAGCAGGAGACAGAAACAGAACAAGAGTGCAACTATATGCCTTCCAGAAATGCATGAGGATTCCAGTAGCTTTTCTCCCGTCAGTGATATGAAATATGTTAATTTTCAATGACTATATTGCAACTTTTGACAATACCTGTTTTGAGTATTTTCTTATTTAAAAACAGAGACTCCGCCAGACATAGTAATGCATGTCTTCGATCCCAGGACATGGGTGACAGAGGAAGGCATATCTCTGTGAGTTCCAAGCTAGCCTGGTCTACACATTGAGTTCTGGGTCAGCAAGACTATAAAGTGAGACCTTCAAACAAAATACATGTATACAGTAAGACAGAGTGGAGAGACATCCCATTAGTTAAGAGTACTTGCTGTTCTTTGGAGTACTTGGGTTCAATTCCTAGCACCCACCTGGAGTTTACAACTGTCTGTGGACTTCGGTTCCAAAGGATCCCAAAACATCTTCTGAACATCCCTTCTGTGGGCACCAGGCACACATGGGCACATGCAGGCAAGACATTCACAAATATGCAAAGAAAATCTTTAAAAAACCAAACCAAACCAAACCAAACCACAGAGTTCATTTTTTTTTCTTGTGGGTTTGGGTAGGCTTTCCAGAAACCGACACTTTTGCACAGCCCTACTCTCTTCCTTTGGGACCCCTCAAATCCCTCAGCTGCCCTAGACTGTCTGCTATATCAGAACCCTGCCAGTCGCCATCCAGTTCCCCTATCTGGCCATAAGACCCAGGCCAGACCATACTGCCAGGGAAATCTTGATTCAGGCTTCTTAACTAAGTCCCTGAAGGCATCGTGCTGTAGCAGACACGCAGAAGACCAAAGATAGTGATTCCAGACAAACAGAGGAAATTGAAACCCCAGCTCTGCTCTGAATTAGCCCCCTCCTAATACTGTAAACACCTCTGCTGAAAGAAGAAAGGTGATGTGAACAAAAATTGAAAATTATACCAACAAATGAACTCCATATGAGCAAATAAAAACAAGATGAAAAGCCCAGATAACACGTCTCCTCCCCCCAAATACAGATCCTACAATAACAGCTTCTAATGAAAAAAAAAAAAATCACACGGACAAACTTACCAAGAATCCATTCGAATGACTATAATTATGGACAAACAATTCAAAGAAGACAAGCAGAGAGTGAAATAAGGAAGTTAATCCAAGTGATGAAACAAAGCTTGAATTGTCGTAGGTAGGGGTTGGTCTGGTGCTGCTGTGCATTCAAATGCTGTATCCCAAGATCCGGTTGCCCCAAGAAGAGTGGATTCATCAGCTTTTGTGTGTCTACCTTGTTGCCCTCCCACCCCCGCAAGTTATCCTTGATTGGTTACTAAAGTTGCTGACAACGTGTAGCGGAGCAGAAGAGAGGTACTTCAGTTCCGGGGTCTGGGGTCTCAGGTATGGACCAAGAGAGAGAGAGAAGAGAGGAGAAAGGAGTCATCTTGGGGTAGCCAGTGGACCCTGGGAATGTGGTCATGAGGGCTGGCCTGATGAAGCAGAAATGGCATAAATGGAACAGATGCGAACATTCCTAGGGATTTAGGCAGGGGAAGCAGATAGATAGTTTAGAAGGTTGGTGTCTGCCCAGCTGTAGTGTTTTTTTTTTTAATTGGATATATTCTATATTTACAATTCATTTCCCTTTTTCTGGTTCCCCACCCCCAAAGGTCCCACATGCCCTTTTCCCTCCCCCTGCTCCCTCATCCACCCCCTCCCACCTCCCTGTTCTTGTACTCCTCCACAATGATGCTTTGGTCCATTCCAGCACCAGTGTCCACTCCTTTCTTCTTGGCAGACATCACTTGGTATGTGATTTATGTCTTTGGTGTTCCAAGATTGTAGGCTAATATCCACGTATCAGTGACTGCATACCATGGGTATTCTTTTGAGACTGGGTCACCTCACTTAGTATGATGTTCTCCAGCTCCATCCGTTTCTCTAAGAATTTCATGAATTCATTGTTTCTAATGGCTGAATAGTACTCCATTTTGTATATATACCACATTTTTTGTATCCATTCCTCCGCTGAGGGACATCTGGGTTCTTTCCAGCTTATGGCTATTATATATAAGGCTGCTATGAACATAGTAGAGCATGTATCCTTATTGCATGCTGGGGAATCTTCTGGGTATATTCCCAGGAGTGGAATGGCTGGGTCCTCCGGAAGTATCACGTCCAATGTTCTGAGGAACCGCCAGATTGATTTCCAGAGTGGTTGTACCAGCTTGCATTCCCACCAGCAGTGGAGGAGTGCTCCTCTTTCTCCACATCCTCGCCAACACCTGATGTCTTCTGAGTTTTTAATCTTAGCCATTCTGACTGGTGTGAGGTGAAATCTCAGCTGTAGTGTTTTAAAACTTATTATAAAACTAAAAGGTTTCTGTGTCTTTTATTTGGAAAAGTAGCATGTTAGGGAATAATTAATGCCATAATAATTTCCAGAATTAATTAATATACACAGAATACAAATAATATTTTACAGTTGTATAAAACCAACAATGAAATGATGTTGAAAGTGAAAATTTCAGTAAGACAAGTAAAAATTCCAGTGGAAAGCCTAACTGACAATATATGTCATGTTTAAAACGTAGACTCAGGTATGAAATCCAAAGTTGAAAAATTGGATCATCTAACAAAGGTCAATGAAACATTTAAAAAATGAACAGAACATGGGAGAGTTTTGGCATACCATGCAGAGATCTAACTTCCAAATAACGGTCATAGAAGAAGCATTATACCTTAGTGAAGGAATGGAGAATCTTTTCAGTAACATGATAGAAGAAAAATTCTCAAACCTTGTAAATAGATATCCATACAGGTACAAGGGACCTACCAAACACCAAACAGATAAAAGCAGAAATTCTCAAAGACATATTATAGCTAAAACCTCAATAAAATGTAATGAAAACCATAAGAGAGAAAATTCAAGTCATTTATAAAAGCAGATCCTTTAGAATAATATCTGATTATTCAACAGAAACCTTAAAAACCAGAAAGACCTAGAAAGATGTATTCCAAGTCCTGAAAGATCAGAGCGGTCAGCCTAGATCATTATATCCAGCTAAAGTAGCTTCTAAGATTGAGAATGAAAATTTTCTGTGATACAAACATGGTAAAGGAATTTGTAACTAGAAAGCAGCTCTGTAGAGGAAACTAGAAAGAAAAAAAATCATCTTTAAGAGAAAGATAAACACACCCATGAGGCCACGGGGAACAAATGAACAATATCAGGATAGGAAATCAAAAAGTTCTGAGAAAACATCACAAAACAACAGGAATTAGCATACATCATTCAATAATAACTCTGATATTAATGGCCCTAGTTACCAATAAAAAGATAGACTAAGTTGGATTAGAAAATTGGTGTCTTGTTTGGGTTTCATTGCTGTAAACAGACACCATAACCAATGCAATTTTAATGGTACTGGAGAAGGAGCTGAGAGTTCTACGTCTTAATCTACAGGAAGTAAGAAGTAGATCATACTGGGTATATGAGCTTGAGAATATCTGAGACCTTAAAATCTGCCTCCACAGGGATGCACTTCTTCAAACACTGCCACACCTACTCTAACAAGGCCACACCTCCTAATAGTGCCCCTTCCTGTGGGTTAAGCATTCAAACACATGAGTCTATGGAGAGCATACCTATTCAAACCATCACAACAGAATCCATCTTTTTGCTGTCTCCAAGAAACATATTTCATCATCAATGATATATACCACCTCAAAAAAAAAAAAAAAAAAAAAAAAAAAAGAAGATGGAAAAGGAATTCCAAGCAAATGCAGTTAAGACACAAGCAGGGACAGTTATTCTAAAATCTGACAAAACAGATTTAAAAACAAAATTGGTCAGAAGAAATAGGAGGAACACTTTATACTAATTAAATGAAAAATATTCATCAACAGGGATAGTACAACACTAAACATACATGTATAAAACACAAGGGCACCCAATTTCATAAATGAAATACTATTAGATCTAAAACTACATTGGCTCCATCATAGTGGTAGTGGGTAACTTTAATATCCTACTTTCAACAATAGGCAGGTTGTATTAAAAAAAACTAAATGGAGGAAGTCTGAGTTTAATGACATAAATTATCTGGACCTAAGAGATATCAACAGATTATTCCATCTATACATTAAGGACTATACATTCTTCCCAGCAGTTCAATGAACATTCTCCAAAAATCAACCATGTATTAGAACACAAAACAAGTCTCAACATACATAGAAAAATGGAAAGGAATCCTGAATTATATCTGAGCACCATGCAATAAAACTATATAACAACCATAAAAATGACAGAAGGAAGTAAAACTCATGGAAGCGAAATGTTATATTGAGCTATAACTGGGTCAAGGAAGAAATCACAAAGGAAAATTTAAAAACTAGAATTGAATGAAAGTTACAACACAGCATACAGATATCTATGGGGCACAAAAGGCAGTTCTAAGATGAGAGTTTATAGTACCAAGTACCTACATAGTTTTTTCAGAGATGAAGGACTTTTTGAAAATATAAACTTTAGATTCAAGTATTTTGTTAGACACAAGTACAAAAATATTTTCCAATAGACTGTACCTATATAATCATCCCAGACTATTTTATCTATTTTCTTCCAAAGTACTAGGAAAGTTGTTTTCTCTTTAAGAGAAAAATTATTGTTTGAAGAGAGAACTTCCTAGATAAGTCAGCAAAAATATTGTTCTTGTGTCATTATACAGGCAATTTCCATGTATCTTAACAAAACTCACAAAGAGACTGAGGTTACATGACAAGATGGGTAAGTGCTGTATTTGTTTTACTGGGAATGATTTTCTATTTTTACTTAACTCATATATGTTCTCAAGTAACTCTAATTGCAAAATACACATTGGCTATCATTTATTTTAAATTGGGTTAGGACGAATGCACATGCTATTAGCTTGTATTAATTGCACATGAATGAAGGTCTATGTGCTATTTTAGCACATGCACACACCATGCAACCCATGAACTGATAAGATTGAACCTCTCTTCCCTCCACATTCAGATCAACTTTTGTTAGTTCCAACATGTTTGAGAAAATATATAGACTATGTCTTTTTGTGTCTGTCTTATTTCATTTCTCACAAAGACTCCCCTCCCCAGCTCTACACATTTTGTTGAAAATAACAAATTTTCATTCTCCTTTGTGGTTAACTAATAGTCACTGGTGTGAATACACCACATTTTCCACTTATTGCTATATATTTGTTTATTGACAGGAAGACTGATTTCTTAGTTTAGCTATTATGATCAGTGCTTTGAGTAAATATGGGTGAATGTAGATTTACCTTAGTTTCATTTTGAAAACTCAGCAAACATATTTGGATATCTTGTTAGTCAAAGAGAAATAAAGCATGAATACAGCCAAGGTTGGCTTCAGATTCTTTCTCTCATTTACTGGGTGGGTGAACTGAGCCAGGCAATTCAATTTCTCAGCTCCTTCAACTCCAATCAATGGTGATTTCCTGGGACCTTTTCGAAGACAGCAAGTACGCCAGTCTCCGAAGTGCCCTCAGCAGCGGTTTCTCTATAAGTATCATCAGGAAGAAGGTGAAGGATCTCTGTTATTACATTTTTGACACTTGGGCACTTAATTGTTACTCGTATGTTGTAATTCTTTTCTTTCTTTCTTTCTTTCTTTCTTTCTTCCTTCCTTCCTTCCTTCCTTCCTTCCTTCCTTTCCTTCCTCCCTTCCTTCCTTCCGTCCTCCCTCCCTCCTTCCCTCCCTCCCTCCCTCTCTCTCTCCTTCCTTCTTTCCTTCTTCCTTCCTTCCTTCCTTCCTTCCTTCCTTCCTTCTTTCCTTCCTTCCTTCCTTCCTTCCTTCCTTCCTTCCTTCCTTCCTTCTTTCTCTCTGTCTGTCTGTCTTTCTTTCTATTGGATATTTTCTCTATTTACATTTCAAATGTCTTCCCCTTTCCAGGTCTCCCCTTCAGAAACCCCCTATCCCATGCCCCCTCCTCCTGCCTCTCTGAGGGTGCTCCCCCACCCACCCACTCCCATCCTCCTGTCCTGGCATTCTCCTACACTGGGGCATCGAACAACCTCAGGTCCAAGGGCCTCTCCTCCCACTGATGCCCAACAAGGCCATCCCCTGCCACATATGTGGCAAGTGCCATGGATCACTCCATGTGCATTCTTTGGTTGGTGTTCCAGTATGTGGGATTCCGCCCCCCCCCGGGGCGGGGACGGGGTTGGCCTGTTGACACTGTTGCTCCCTCCATGGGGCTGCAAACCCCCTTAGCTCTTTTACTTCCTTCTCCAAACTCCTCCACTGGGGACCCCTGAACTCAATCCAATGGTTGGCTGCAAGCTTCTGCTTCTGTATTTGCCAAGCTCTGGAAGAGCCTCTCAGGAGACAGCCAAATCAGGCTTTCATCAGCAAGCACTTCCCTGCACCCAACTTTAATGTCCTGGTTTGGTGGCTGTATATGGGAGGGATCCCCAGGTGGAACAGTCTCTACTCTGCACTTTGTCTTCATATTTCCTTCTGTGAGTATTTTTGTCACCCTTCTAAAAAACACTGAAGCATCCACATGTTGGTCTTCCTTCTTCTTAGGCTTCATATGGTCTGTGAATTAAACCTTGGGTATTCCAAACTTATGGGCTAAAATCTACTTATCAGTGAGTACATACCGTGTTTTTTCCTTTGTGACTGAGTCACCTCACTCAGGATGATATTCTCAAGTTCCATGCATTTGCCTTTGAATTTCATGAAGTTGTTTTTAATAGCTGAATTGTATTCCATTGTGTAAATGTACCACATTTTCTGTATCCATTCCTCTATTGAGGAACATCTGGGCTGTTTCCAGTTTCTGGCTAATACACACACACACACACACACACACACACACACACACACACATATATATATATATATATCGCTACTATGAACATAATGAATCATGAGTCCTTATTATATCTTGGAGCATCTTCTGGGTATATGCCCAGGAGTGGTATAGCTTGGTCCTCAGGGAGAACTATGTCCAATTTTCTGAGGAACCACCAGACTGGTTTCCAGAGTGGTTGTAACAGCTTGCGATCCCACCAACAATGGAGGAGTGTTCCTCTTTCTCTATATCCTTGCCAGCATCTGATATCACCTGAGTTTTTTACCTTAGTCATTCTGACTGGTATGAGGTAAAATCTTAGGGTCATTTTTATTTGCATTTCCCTGATGACTAAGGATGTTGAACATTTCTTAAGGTACTTCTCAGCCATTCGAGTTTCCTCAGTTGAGAATTCTCTGTTAAGCTCTGGTCCTAGGGAATTTTTAATAGGGTTGTTTGGTTCTCTGGAGTCTAACATCTTGAGTTCTTTGTACATATTTGATATTAGCCTTCTATTGGATGTAAGATTGGTAAAGATCTTTTCCCAATAAGTTGGTTGCGGTTTTGTCCTATTGACATTGTTCTTTGCCTTACAGAAGCTTTGCAATTTTGTGAGATCCCATTTGTCAATTCTTGATCTTACAGCATAAGCCATTAGTGTTCTTCAGGAACTTTTCCCCTGTGCCTACGTGTTTGAGATTTTTTTCCCACTTATTTTTTCTATTAGATTTAGTGTATCTGGTTTTATGTGGAGGTCCTTAATCTACTTGGACTTGAGCTTTGTATGGGGAGATAAGAATAGATCAATTTGCATTCTTCTACATGTTGCTGTCTTTTTTCCACTGGATGGTTCTAGCTCCTTTGTCAAAGATCAAGTGACCATAGGTGTGTGTGTTCATTTTTGGGTCTTCAACTCCATTTCATTGATCTACCTGCCCACCTCTGTACCAGTACCGTGCAGTTTTTTATCACTATTTCTCTGTAGTACAGCTTGAGGTCAGGGATGGTGATTCCCCAAGAAGTGCTTTTATTGTTAAAAATAGTTTAAGCTATCCTGGATTTTTTGTTATTCCAGATGAATTTGAGAATTGCTCTTTCTAATTCTATGAAGAATTGAGTTGGAATTTTGATGGTGTTTGCACTGAATCTGTAGATTGCTTTTGGCAAAATGGCCATTTTTACTATATTAATCATGCCAATCCATGAGCATGGGAGATCTTTCCATCTTCTGAGGTCTTCTGTGATTTCTTTCTTCAGAGATTTGAAGTTCTTGTCATACAGATCTTTCACTTGTTTGGTTAGAGTCACCCCAAGATACTTTATATTGTTTGTGACTATTGTGAAGCGTGTCATTTCCCTACTTTTTTTCTCATCCTGTTTATCCTTTGAATATAGGGAGGCTACTGATTTATTTGAATTAACTATATATCTGGCCACTTTGTTGAAATTGTTTATCACCTGTAGGATATCTCTGGTGGAGTTTTTGAGGTCACTTAAGTATAGTATCATATCATCTGCAAATGTGATATTTTGACTTCTTCCTTTCCAATTTGTATCCCGTTGACTTCCTTTTGTTGTCTAATTTCTCAAGCTAGAACTTCAAGTACTATATTGAATAGATATGGAGAGGAAGGGTAGTCTTGTCTAGTCCCTGATTTTAGTGGAGATTGCTTCAAGTTTCTCTCCATTTAGTTTGATTTGGTTATTGGTTTGCTGTATATTGCTTTTTCTATATTTAGGTCTGGCCTTGAATTCCTAATCTTTCTAAGAATTTTAAAAGGAAGGGATGTTGAATTTTGTCAAATGCTTTTTCAGCATCTAACTAAATGATCATGTGGTCTTTTTCTTTGAGTTTGTTTATATAATGGACTACATTGATGGATTTCTGTATATTGAACCATCCCTGAATCCCCGAGATGAAGCCTTCTCTATTGTGGTGAATGATTGTTTTGATGTATTCTTGGATCTGGTTTACGAGAATTTTAAGTATTTTGGAATTGGTATTCATAAGGGAAATTGGTCTGAAGTTCTCTTTCTTTGTTGAGTCTTTATGAGGTTTTGGAATCAGCGTAACTGTGACTTCATAGAACAAATTGGGTAGTGTTCCTTCTGTTTCTATTTTGTGAAATAGTTTGAAGAGTATCGGTATTAGGTCTTCTTTGAAGGTCTGATAGAATTCTGCACTAAACTCCTCTGATCCTGGCCTAGTTTTGGTTGGGAGACTTTTAATGACTGTTTCTATTTCTTTACGGGTTATGGGAGTATTTAGGTAGTTTATCTGATCTTGATTTAACTTTGGAATTTGCTATCTGTTAAGAAAAATGTCCATTTTGTCCAGATTTTCCAGTTGTATTGAGTATAGTATAGGCTTTTAGAGTAGGATCTGAATATTTTTTGAATTTCCTTAGTTTCTATTGTTATATCTCCCTTTTCATTTCGATTTTGTTCATTTGGTTACTGTGTCTGTGCTCTCTGGTTAATCTGGCTAAGGGTTTACCTCTCTTGTTGATTTTCTCAAAGAATCAGTTCTTGCTTTTGTTAATTATTTGTATAGTTCTTTTTGTCTCTACTTGGTTGATTTCAGCCCTGAGTTTGATTATTTTGTGCCAGTCTACTCCTCTTGGACATATTTGCTTCTTTTTGTTCTAGAGGTTTCAGGTGTGCTGTTAAGCGGCTAGTGTATGCTCTCTCCAGTTTCTTTTTGGAGGCACTCAGAGGTATGAATTTTCCTCTTAGCACTGCTTTCATTGTGTTTCATAAATTTGAGTATGTTGTACCTTTATTTTTATTAAATTATAAAAAGTCTTTAATTTCTTCATTTCTTCCTTGACCAAGTTATCATTGAGTAGAGCATTGTTCAGCTTGCATGTATCTGTGGACTTTCTGTTGTTTTTGTTGCTATTGAAGACCAGCCTTTATCCATAGTTATCTGATAGGAGGCATGGGATTATGTCAGTCTTCTTGTACCAGTTGAGGTCTGTTTTGTGACTGATTTTATGGTTAATTTTGGAGAAGGTACCATCAGGTGCTGAGAAGAAGATATATTCTTTTGATTTAGCATAAAATGTTCTACAGATATCTGTTAAATACATTTGGTCCATAACCTGTGTTAGGCTCATGGTGTCTCTGTTTAGTTTCTGTTTTCATATGTCCATTGATGAGAGTGGGGTGCTGAAGTCTTCCACTATTATTGCGTGAAGTGCAATGTGTACTTTGAGCTTTAGTAAAGTTTCTTTTATGAATGTTCTTGCCCTTTCTTTTGGAGCATAGATGTTCAGAATTCACTGTTCTTCTTGGTAAATTTTTCCTTTGATGAATATGAAGTGTCCTTCCTAATCTTTTTTGATGACTTTTGGCTGAAAGTCAATTTTATTCGATATTAAGTGGATACTCCAGCTTGTTTCTTGGGACCATTTGCTTGGAAAATTGCTTTCCAGCCCTGTACTTTGAGGTAGTGATCGTCTTTGACACTGAGGTGTGTTTCTTGTATGCAGCAAAATTCTGGATCCTGTTTATGTATCCGTTCTGTTAGTCTATGTCTTTTTATTGGGAATTGAGTCCATTGATGATAAGAGGTATTAAGGAATAGTGATTCTTGCTTCATGTTATTTTTGACATTATTTCTATGTTTGTGTGGTTATCTTCTATTGGATTTGTTGAAAGATTACTTTCTTGCTTTTTCTAGGGTATAGTTTCCCTCCTTGTTTTGGCATTTTCTGTTATCCTTTGTAGGGCTGGATTTGTGAAAAGATATCGTATAAATTTGGTTTTGTCATGAGATATTTTGGTTTCTTCATGTATTGTAATTGAGAGTTTTGCTGGTATAGTAGTCTGGGCTCGAATTTGTGTTTTCTTAGGGTCTGTATGAGATATGCCCAGGATCTTCTAACTTTTATAGTCTCTGGTGAGAAGTCTGGTGTAATTCTCATAGGTCTGCCTTTATATGTTACTTGACCTTCTTCCCTTACTGAATTTAATATTCTTTCTTTGTTCTGTGCATTTGGCATTTTGACTATTATGTTACTGGAGGAATTTCTTTTCTGGTCAAATCTATTTGGAGTTCTGTAGGCTTCTTGTATGTTTATGTGTATTGCTTTCTTTAGTGAAGTTTTCTCCCATAATTTTGTTGAAGACATTTACTGGCCCTTTAAGTGGGAATCTTCACTCTCTTCTATACCTATTATCCATAGTTTTGGTTTTCTCAATGTGAGCTGGATTTCCTGGATGTTTTGGACTAGGAGCTTTTTGTATTTTGCATTTTCTTTGACTATTGAGTCAATGTTTTCTGCATTATCTTCTGCACCTGAGATTCTCTCTTCTATCTCTTGTATTCTGTTGGTGATGCTTACATCTATTTCTCCCAATCTCTTTCCAAGGTTTTCTATCTCCAGGGTTTTCTCCCTTTGTTATTTCTTTATTGTTTCTATTTCCATTTTTAGATCCTGGATGGTTTTGTTCAATTCCTTCACATGTTTTGCTGTGTTTTCCTGAAATTCTTTAAGCAATTTTTGTGTTTCCTACTTTAAGGGCTTCTACCTGTTTACCTGTGTTTGCTTGTATTTCTTTAAGGGAGTTATTCATGTCCTTCTTAAAGTCTTCAATCATTATCATGAAATGTGATTTAAAATCAGAGTCTTGGTGTTCTGGTATGTTGGGGTATCCAGGGCTTGCTGTGGTGGGAGAACTGGGTTCTGATGATGCCAAGTAGTCTTGGTTTCCATTGCTTATGTTCTTGCCTTGCCTTTTGCCATCTGGTTATCTCTGGTGTAGCTGGTCTTGCTGTTTATGACTGTGTTTTGTCTCTCTTACAAGTCTGTGTGTCAGTAGTCCTGGGCGACCAGTTGTCTCCAGCATGAATTTAATTATGGAGAACTGTGGTACAGGGTCAGATGTGGGGTGCAGACAGAACCTAGAAGGATCCTGTCCCTGGCTGTTCCTTGATTCCATTGTCCTGATGACTCTTAGTGGTCCCTCTTGGGCCAGGAATTTGAAGAACAGTGGTGGTCTTACCTGTGCTCACAGGTATGTTAGCACTCTTGGAAGATCAGCTTTCTCTTGGTGGGATTTGTGTATTTAGTGCTGTGGCACAGGATCAGCTCTGGGTGCAGATGGAAACTGGAAGACTCCAGTTCTAGGCAACTCCTTGGTTCCTGTGACCTTAGGTTTCTGGGTGGGTCCCTCTGAGCAGCAGTGGTGGTCTTACCTGCACTTACAGGCGTGTCCACACTCCTGGGAGGCTAGCTCCCTCCTGGAGCTATTTGGGTATGGAGCCTTGTGGCACAGGGTCTGCTCCTATGCAGATAGTCACTGGAAGTGTAACTTACTTTCAAAGCACATTGCAGGAAGGGATAAAGAGATGCTGGTTTAGAATGCACCATTGCAGCTATAGAAATAACTATACACTCGGAGGTTTTGTCTCCTGAGATGAATTTACATTCTAGGCTGACTCATTTTGCACATTAAAACAAAAACTCTAGATAGTTATAAGTTTTAAAATTTTTCTAGAAGTAAATTATGCTGTATAAATAATAGGACACATGTTCATTAGCATTCAGAATCAAGGTTTGTAATAACCACGAAAAATATTGGTCAATATCCCCACCTACTGGTTATTCCACACTATAGAAATTTTCAATTAGTGAGAGAACAGCAAAGTCTTATTACTGTCAATATTAATACATGCTCTTTATTTTAATAAATTACTAACAATATTGAACTAACCTTTGTTCAACTTTTATGTATACTATGAAAATAAACACAACATAATTTAATCTCAAAATATTCACAAAATAATAGAACCATGAAATTATATTTTGAGTGGGTGGATATAATCTAGTGAAGAAATAATTTCCACTATTATTATCACAAGAAATTCACTCCTCAACACACATCTGAATGTACAATATTGTATGTCTAGAGGATGAAGTGACCTTTCTTCCTTTATTTTCTACCAATACTGTCTTGCTCTTCTTCCTTAACAATTTTCTCATGGTGATAAACGGTAGATTTTAAATTAAAAGAATGTGATATGACAGTTATATATATATATACACACACACACACACACACACACACACACACACATATATATATATATATATATATATATATATATATATATTAGGATACAACATGATACCTCATTCCATGTATTCAGCTTATAATGATTAAATCACAGAACTTGTTTTTTCCATCTCCAGAAACATTATTCATTTATGAGTCCTTTACTGTTCATCTCATACTATAAAAATAAAAGAGATGGGGCTGGAGAGATGGCGCAGCAGTTAAGAGCACTGACTGCTCTTCCAGAGGTCTTGAGTTCGATTCCCAGCAACCACATGGTGGCTCACAACCATCTGTAATGGGATCTGATGATCTCTTCTGGTGTGTCTGAAGAGAGCAACGGTGAGAGTGCACTCACATACATAAAATAAATAAATCTTTTTTAAAAATGAAAGAGATAATACATTGTTATAGACAAAACTCATCTTGCTGTGCTATGGAAAACTAGGATTTTTAAAAAAGTGTTTATTTAAACACATTTGTATGTGTGTGGGGATATGTGCACATGTGTGCAAGTCCCCACAGAGTTCAGAGGCATTGGCTCTACTGCAAGATGGAGCTATAGGTAGTTATGGGGTACCCGATAAGAATGCTCTCTTGAATCCAAAGTCAGGCTTTCTGTAAGATCAGCAAGTGCTCTTAACCATTGAGTCATCTTAGCACTAAGAAACTAGAATTTATCCCTCCATTTAACAGTATTTGAACTACAGCACATTACAAAGCACAGAAAAGATAACCGTGTGAAGTCACATATAGAATGACAGAAAACTATCTTCCAAACTATCCACTAAAGTCTTAATTTTTATAATATGTGAAAAAAATCAATAATAAAGAAGCAATTCAACTCAAAACTGAGCAAATGGTCTGGACAAATATTTCTCAAAAATATATAAAATGATTAAGAAGTATGTGACAAATATACATACTTATTATCAGGGAAATGCACCTCAAAATCTTTGTGATCTCTTATCTCACATTTCTTAGAATGATCAAACTACAGGAAGGAAATGCTTAGAGAGGAAAAATGTTCAGAAAGGGGAACACTTCTGCCTTCTTGGTAGGAAAATAAATCAATATGGCCACAATAAAAGACAGTATAAATCTTGTTCAAGAAATAAAAAATAGAACCACTATATAATCAAGCTATAGCACTATACCTATCCAAAATAAACATAATCAATACAGAAAAGACACCTGTACTTTTATGTTTATTGAAATACTATTTGCTGTAGCCAAAATACTGGATCAACTAAATAGATTCTATTTCTTTAAAAACTGCTTTTCTCACCAGGCAGTGGTGGCACATGCCTTTAAATCCATCACTTGGGAGGCAGAGGCAGATGGATCTTTGTGAGTTCAAGGCCAGCCTGCTTTACAGAGAGAGTTCCAGGACACAGAGAAAACACTGTCTTGAGATAACAACAACAACAACAACAACAACAACAACAACATCAACAACAATAATACTTTTCTGAGAATTTCATATATGAGTTCAAGGCATTTTGATTACATCCATTTCTTCCTGTCTTCCCTTCTATTTCTCCCATATTTCTCCATACATCCTCTTTCAAATTTATGTCCTCTTCTATACTATACAGATGTATATTATTTAATGTATATACACACACATATGTGCACAGTACTGAATCCAATTCAGTTTGCTCACATGTACATGAATATAGTAGATCTGATAACGAGCATGAACAACTTATAAGGGGCTTATCCTTGAAGAAAACTGACTCTCTTTTCTTTCTTCCTTCAGTAGCTCTTAACTGTCTATAGCTGTTCTTCCCTTATGGCCATGCTAGAATATTGACTTGTGTGGTCCTGTGTTATTATGTAGGCAAGACTTCATAAGTACCACAAGCCTGTCATGTCCAGAAGATACTATTTTGCAACAGGCTTCCAGACCCTCTGGCTCTGTCATTTCACCTTAATGATGTTCCCAGAGCCTCGTGTGTAAGGGTTGTGCTATAGATATCTGACTAGGGGCTGGGAACTCTACAGTCAACAGTCTCTGTAGTAGCTTCTATCTGCTGGAAATGTTTTTTTTTTCTGAAGGGTAAGCACTTCATCTATCCAACTATCTATCTATCTATAAGGTGAAATATTTAGAAGGCAGTTGGATACTAAGAAAATAGACTTTTTTTTTCAGAGTATCAGTTCATTTGTGCATTTGTTTATATTTTTTTATTTTTATTTTTTTATTTTCTATATTCTATGTTTACATTCCAAAGGCTTTCCCCTTTCCCAGTTCCCCCCTCCCTATGTCCCATAGTTCCTCTCCCCCCAACTATTTCCCAATCATTCCCCCTCCCCCCACAGTTTCTCTACAAAACTGGATCCAATCTTTCCAGGCCCAGGGTCCTCTCCTTTCTTCTTGGGAATCATTTGACTTGCTAATTGTGCCTTAGGCAAGTGGATCAATGGAATAGGATTGAAGACCCAGAAATTAACCCACAGACTTATGGTCACTTGATCTTTGATAAAGGAGCCACAACCATCCAGTGGAAGAAAGATAGTCTTTTCAACAAATGGTGCTGGTTCAACTGGAGGTCAACATGCAGAAGAATGTGAATTGACCCACTCTTATCTCCTTGCACTAAGATCAACTCCAAGTGGATCAAGGACCTCCACATAAAACCAGACACACTGAAACTATTAGGAAAGAAACTTGGGAAGACCCTGGAGGACATAGGCACAGGGGAAAAGTTCCTGAACAAAACACCAATAGCTTATGCACTAAGATCAAGAATTGACAAATGGGACCTCATAAAATTACAAAGTTTCTGCAAGGCAAAGGACACTGTCAGAAGGACAAAACGGCAACCAACAAAGTGGGAAAAGATCTTCACCAACCCCACATCCGACAGAGGGCTAATATCCAATATATACAAAGAACTCAAGAAGTTAGACCCCAAAGAACCAAATAACCCTATCAAAAAATGGGGTACAAAGCTAAACAAAGAATTTTCACCAGAAGAAATTCGGATGGCTGAGAAACACCTTAAGAGGTGTTCAACATCGTTAGTCATCAGAGAAATGCAAATCAAAACAACCCTGAGATTCCACCTCACACCAGTCAGAATGGCTAAGATTAAAAACTCAAGAGACAACAAGTGCTGGCGAGGATGTGGAGAAAGAGGAACACTCCTCCACTGTTGGTGGGATTGCAAAATGGTAAAACCGCTCTGGAAATCAGTGTGGCGGTTCCTCAGAAAATTGGGCATGTTCCTTCCAGAGGACCCTGGCATACCACTCCTGGGCATATACCCAGAGGATTCCCCTGCATACAATAAAGACATATGCTCCACTATGTTTATAGCAGCCTTGTTTATAATAGCCAGAAATTGGAAGGAGCCCAAATATCCCTCAAAGGAGTAATGGATACAGAAAATGTGGTATATTTATACAATGGAATACTACTCAGCAATTAAAAATAATGAATTCATGCAATTTGTAGGTAAATGGTTAGACCTGGAAGAAAATAGACTTTTAAAGACATTATAAATAAGCATAGATATGGTGTTTTTTATGACCCTATTTTATAATCCTAAAACTTACTCATTAGCTCGAATGGAAAGATCCTAATTCTGAGCCTGTTGTGCCAGGAAACGTTCATAAACTCCCAAAGACCATCAAGGAGCTGTTTCAATGTAATCGCATTAGGTTCTCTTTACTCAAGCTCAAGCTTGGGCTCCCCACCAACCCTGACACCGCAGGAAGTTAGAGTCCTGAGCCTAGTTTTAGGCAATAATTTATAGAGGCAGGAAGCAGGTATCTAGCCTGATACTCATCTAATTGGGGAGGGGCATTATGGACTCTAACATAATTGGATGGAGCTGGACCTAAACGATAAACTTAACTTCTGTTTTTCTCCTGATTGGTTGTTGTTAGGAAGTGAAATGCCAGGGGCAGGCTTGTAAACTGTGGGTACAAGGTTATTGTTGGGGAATAACCTGGAAACTGGTGCTAGACTCAGGTCTTGTTGGGGGTGACAAACTGGAAACTGGTGCTAGATGCTGATCTTGGTGGGGGTAGGGGGAGTAACCTAGAAGCTGTTGTTAGCTACCGGTCTGTTAGTTAACTTGAGTTCAATCTTAGGTCAGATTCTCTAAGATGGAGTCTGAAGCCAAAAGATCTGCTCTCTCAAGGCCAGTCTGGACTATCTAGTGAGACTATTTCTTAAAAAGAATAATTAAAAAGTCTTATAACTAAGAGGGTTTATGAGAAAAGAAAAAAAGAAAGAAAAACCCAAAGTTGTAATTTGTAAAGCTGATTTGAGAGTATTCATCATGTTATCAAATCAAATTTCCTGCCTTTATTAGATAGACATCTTACAGTTTAAGGACTGAGAATATAGTATATATATATATATATATATATCCATACTCTAGACCTTAAATTTCAATCTAGATCCATAAGAGGGTGTTATGTATAAGGATTTAAGAGATGTCTTAGTTACTTTTATATTGTGGTAAAGCAACACCTCTTATAAAAGAACTTAATTTAAAGCTCATCCCTTCAAAGTGGTAGAGTCTACGACTGTCATGGGCAACATGACGGTAGGCAGGAAGTTAGCCACAGGGCTAAAGCAGTAGCTGAGAGCATACATCTTGACCCACATATAGAAGGCATTGAGGTAACTGAGGATACAGTGAGTTTTTCAAAACCTCAAAGCCCATGCCAAGTAACAGTCTTCCTTCAACAAGGCCACACCTCCTAATCCTTCCCAAACAGTTCCATCAACTAGAGACCAAGTACTCAAATGCAAGAGTTTATGGAGGCCATTCTCATTCAAACCACCACATGAAGTGAATGGGTATTTTTAAGTGTTAGCAAATCATGGCTAGAGGGTAGATTATATAGTACTGCCATGAACTATCTGTTACTCATCTCTTGTGTGTACGGGTCTACAACATTTCCCCTCTGATCCTGGGGTTCTTTGTATCTGCTTTGCCTCTATAATATCATTGAAGGGACAATATGGCAATTTCCAGGCTTAGGTATTAAAAGGGAGCAGTTTCTGCTACTGATTCTTGGAACACGTTCTCTGGGACCCAACTCAACTGCCTAAAGATGTCTGTGATGCAGATGTCCTCAGTGCTTTGGTTGTTCCAAGTGAACCTTAGAACCGAAGAATATACATGGAGTCACCCAAGGCTCTGGCCACATATGTGGCAGAGGATGGCCTTGTTGAACATCAGTGGGAGAAGAGGCCTTTGGGCCTGAGGGTGTTCAGTGTCCCAGTGTAAGGGAATGCCAGGGTGGGGGGACAGGAGTGGGTGGGCGGGAGGCAGGGAGAGGGGGAGTGGATAGGGGTTTCTAACGGGGATACTGGGAAAAGGGAAAATATTTGAAATGTAAATAAAGAAAATATCCAACCAATCAACCAACCAACAAACAAGCAAAAAAAAAAAAGAACATTAGAGAAGAGAGTGAAGCCATTTCAGATTTCTCCAAAGCAGACCTTCCACCAGAAAAATGCCGCTAAGAGTATCTTAGTGAATACCACATGGAGCAGAGGGAATGCCCAACTAACCATTGCAGTTTTCACTCATGAATTCAAGAGGTAGCTAAAACTTCTTTAAAAACAAAATAAGATTCCATTTTTGTATAAATTATTGAGCAGCAACACCCAACAAGTATATCCTTTTCAACCCACTCTCAGCACACCAATGAAACTAAGAATTGGAGTATAACTTGCATCTTGCCCTTCCTTTGTCCCAGACTAGGTGAAATTCTGAAGTTCTTACAGTGGTTTTCAAGGCATGATAAGCTGGATCAATCAGGCTTCTATTATTTCTCTACCTTTCCTCTTGCGAATTTCAACTTTGCTTACCATCTCCCAAGACACTGGCCACCTGCTGTTGCAGATGATATTTGACATGTTATTGCTTAAGACAATCAGTCTCCCATGCCAAAAATATACTTCTCTATCACCATTTTCTAACTTCTTTACTATTATTAGGTATCCACTTGAGACTCATCTTAATGATGCCTACTTTGGTTTCTTATTAAAGCTGGTGTTTATCTGTATTCCCTAGTATGTCTACTCCTAGCAATCTTGATCCTAGCACTCTTGATCCTATTTAGGCTATTTTTTATTCATTCTCTCTCTCTCTCTCCTCCTCGTCCTCCTCGTCCTTCTCTTCCTCCTCCCCTTTCTCTCCTCCTCCTTCTTCTCCTCCTTTTCTCCTTTTACTTTTCCTTCTCCTCCTTCTCCTCCTTCTCCTTCTCCTCCTTCTCCTTCTCCTTCTCCTCCTCCTCCTCCTCCTCCTCCTCCTCCTCCTCCTCCTCCTCCTCCTCCTCCTCCTCCTTCTTTCCCGCCCCCCCTCTCTCTAGATATAAATGGACATGTGGATCCTTGCAGGTGGAGGCAGGAAGACAACCTCAGGAATCATTTCTTAGGATGCATCAACTTTGGTTTTTGAGACAGGGTCTCTCACTGGGCTGGAGTTTGCCAAGTAGGCTAGGCAAGCTTATCAGGGGACCTCATGCATCTACTTCTCCACATAGGGATTGGAGCATGAATCATCACAGACACCATTTTTTAATGTGTGTTCTGGAGCTCTAACTCAGTCTTCCTGCTTGTGATGCAAACGTTTCACTCATTATGTTATCTCCCCAGCCTCTGTCTTACACTATTTTGATTTTTCTGGCAGGCTTGCTCTTTAACTGTATTAAAATTTTCAACACATGATGGCGTTAAAGTGTCCATTGTCTTCACCAGACTGAAACATCCTAAAGGACAAGGTCTTTTTCTATTTATTCACTGATGATCTCACAGGTTTGGCATACACTGAGTGCTCAATATCTGCTGAATCCTTGAAGGAAAGAAATTGTTTTGCAATTTGCTTTTATTATAATACTTGGCAGGTATGGGGCCTCAAGAAAGACAACCACTTCAGTTCTAGGAAGGAAAAAGTATTAATTTAGCCCACCAGAAATTTCTGAATGTAAAAATATATTCACCCTATCTCATTTGGTCATTAGTCGAGATGCTAAGTCCTAAGAACAAACACATTTTTGTAATACAATCCACTTCCTACCACCCTCATCATCACAGTCCTCCCATCCCATTATTATTATTGCTGCTCTCCTCCTCATCATTTATCAAGTGCCAACTTTATTGATGTACTATTTTGTGACGCAATAGCTATAACTGTGTCAATTCAATTTTCGCTATTATTTATGTAACAGTTTCTTTTTTGAGCCACATCACACTTCCACCTTCCCTAATTAACTGAATACTCTACACAAAATGGGTTCTGAATTCTGTCAAATGTGCCTTTTCTATATCCACTAAGGCTTTTGGCTCTGATCATACAATTTGACTATTTTTTTTTAGAAGATTGAAACATCTCATTTTTCTATAATAAACCTTTTTATCATGATGTATAAATCCTTTAATTAATCGTTGAACTCAGTTTTTTTAAAATTGGTCACAGGAACTTCATATTATTTTAGGGTGCTTGCCTGTCACGGTGCTTCTGAATGAGATCAATATTTGAATTGGCAGATTGAGAAGAGTAAACGTCCTGCTTTCGTTGAGGCGGTTGCTCCGTGAGTGGCTTTGTCTCCCAGATTATACTCAGATCCTTGTTTTGCTTCCTCATTTCTGCTTCAGGATATTTTGGGGGTATGTCCGTTAGTATATATAAAATGTCTTCAGTTTTCTCATATTCATTGTTTCCTTGGAAGTATGAAGTGAATTATTAGTCCTAAGAATTCTGAATACTTGGATATGCTCATTAAAATAGGAAGAAAGCAGCCAAATTGTCAGTTCAATGAACCAAAACAATATGCAAACTGTACAAAATATTGTTACCTGTGGTTCCTTTTTCTTTAAAGAGGCCTTCCATCCACAGACCTAACATTCATAGATCACATCCATTTCTACCTTTTTTGTGTCATTTATTATTGTTGGGGAAAAGAACTTCTGTTAATGCTTTCGTTGAATTTGCTTTTGGCTTGAATATAAACTGTTCTCCACAGGTTCCTGTGTTAAAACCCAAGTCTCCTGCTCGTGGTTTGTGAAATTACTAGAAATTAGTGCCTCACTAGAAGAAGTGGGTCACTAGGGTAGGTCTGGGACTTTTCTGTCCTTGTCCTCTTTTTGTCACCTCTCTCTGATTCTGGGCCACAATGAAGCAAGCAGCTTTCTCTTCCACATGGTCCCTCCACTATGAAATTCAGCCTCACTTTTCACCAGAATGCATAGTGACCAGCGACAAGGAGAGCAAAAGACCTCTGGAACCACCTGCTTCCCGAGCACCTTTAGGGACATGTGAAAAATCAGACTGCCACAACTGTCTACAACGCTGATTGCAGCCTCCAGTGAAATGGTAAGGTTGATGATGCCGTTTGCTACAGACAGAAAGCACTTCCTGTGTTATCTCATGATAGCCTCTTTTGATACAGGCAGTAAAATGGCCCTTGTATGAAGGACAGCATCCTGATCTACAGCCTTAATAAGAACAGACCAATCTAAAAGGAAGGCCATGAAATGACACATTTGAGCATGTCACAACCAAATGGGAAGAGTAGCTGTCTCCTGGAAGAACTATGGGCTGCGGAGATGGCTCCGACTGGGAGGTCCTTGCTGCCTCATGACTTGGGGCACACGGTGAGAGAGAACTGCTGGGACTTGTTCTTTCACCTGCATACATATACTATTCACTTGAACATCTCCTTTCCCCACCGCTACGTAATACAGCATAATAAAATAAATGTAATGAATTATATGCTTTCTGAATTATATGCTCTGTTAAAGGCCATATCAGACAGATGCTTTGATACTCAGAATACATTGATAATGGAAAGAAGAAAGGGGAAGATTTGGATGGGAGGGGCGGTAGGGAGGAACTGGGAGGAGTAAAAAAAGGAAAACCGTAATCAGGATATATTGTATGAAAAAGATCTCTTTTCTTTCCTTTTTATTAGACATTTGCTTTATTTACATTTCAAATGGTATCCCCTTTTGGTGTTAACCCCCTGAAAACCCCCATATCATCCCTCCTCCCGCTGCTCCCCCCTCCCCCAATTTCCTGACTTGCATTCCCCTATTCTGGGGAATATAGACTTCACAGGACCAATGACCTCTCCTCTCATTGATGTCTGAAATGGTCATCTTCTGTTATATATGTAGCTGGAGCCATGGGTCCTTCCATGTGTATTCTTTGGTTGGTGGTATAGTCCCTGGGAGCTCTGGGGGTACTGGTTGGTACATAGAATTGTTCCTCCTGCAGGGCTGTAAACCTCTTCAGCTCCTTGGGTCCTTTCTCTAGCTGCTCCACTGGGGACACTATGCTCAATCTATTGGTTGTCTGTGAGCCATGGGTATTTTGATCCATCTTCTAATAAGGATCAAACTATCTATACTTTGGTCTTCCTTCTTCTTGAGTTGAATTCATCTGGTCTGTGAGTTTTACCTTGGGTATTCCAAACTCTTGGTCTAATATCCACTTATCACTGACTGCATACAGTGTGTGTTCTTTTGTGATTGGGTTACCTCACTCAGGGTGATAGTTTCTAGCTCCATCCATTTGCTGAAGAATTTCATTAATTCATTGTTTTTAATAACTGAGTAGTACTCCATTGTGTAAATGTACCACATTTTCTGTATCCATTCCTCTGTTAAGGGATATCTGGGGTCTTTCCACCTCCTGGCTATTATAAATAAGGCTGCTAAGAACATAGTGGAGCATGTGTCCTTATTACATGTTGGAGCATCTTCTGGGTATATGCACAGGAGTGGTATAGCTGGGTACTCAGATAGTGCTATGTCCAACTTTCTGAGGAACCAACAAACTGATTTCGAGAATGGTTTGACCAGCTTGCAATCCCACCAGCAATGGAGGAGTGTTCCTCTTTCTCTACATGCTCTCCAGCATTTGCTGTCCCCTAAGTTTTTGATCTTGGCCATTCTAACTGGTGTGAGGTAGAATCCCGGGGTTTTTTTAATTTGCATTTCCCTGATGATTAAGTATGTTGAACATTTCTTTAGGTGTTTCTCAGTCATCCAGTATTCCTTAGTTGAGAATTCATTGTTTAGGTCTGTACCCCATTTTTAATAGTGTTATTTGGTTCTCAGGAGTCTAACTTCTTGAGTTCTTTGTATATGTTGGATATTAGCCCTCTGTCAAATGGAGGATTGGTAAAGATCTTTTCCCAATCTGTTGGTTGCCTTTTTGTCATATTGACAGTGTCCTTTGCCTTACAGAAGCTTTGAAATTTTATGATGTCCTATTTGTCAATTCTTGATCTTAGAGCATAAGCTATGGGTATTCTGTTCAGGAAAATGTCCCCTGTGTCCATGTGCTCCAGGTTCTTCCCCACTTTCTCTTCTATTAGATTCAGTGTATCTGGTTTTATATGGAGGTCCTTGATCCACTTGAACTTGAGCTTTGTCCAGGAAGATAACAATGGATCAATTTGCATCCTTCTACATGTTGACTGACAGTTGAACCAGCACAATTTGTTGAAAATGATGTCTTTTTTCCACTGGATGGTTTTAGCTCCTTTGTCAAAGATCAAGTGACCCATAGGTGTGAGGGTTCATTTCCTGGTCTTCAATTCTTTTCCATTGATCTACCTGCCTGTCACTGTACCAAAACCATGCTGTTTTTATCACTATTGCTCTGTAGTATAGCTTGAGGTCAGGGATGGTGATTTCACCAGAAGTTCTTTTATTGTTAAGAATAGTTTTTGCTATCCTGGGTTTTTTGTTATTCCAGATGAATTTGGAAATTGCTCTTTCTAACTCTATGAAGAATAGAGTTAGATTTTGATGGGGATTGCATTCAATCTGTAGATTGCTTTAGGCAAGATGGCCATTTTTACTATATTAATCCTGCCGATCCATGAGCATAGGAGATCTTTCCATCTTCTGAGATTTTCTCCAATTTCTTTCTTCAGAGACTTGAAGTTCTGGTCATACAATCTTTCACTTGCTTGGTTAGAGTCACACCAAGGTATTTTATATTATTTGTGACTATTGTGAAGGGTGTCATTTCCCTAATTTCTTTCGCAGCCTCTTTATCCTTTGAGTATAGGAAGGCTACTTATTTCTTTGAGTTAACTTTATATCCCGCCACTTTGCTCAAGTTGTTTATCAGATTTAAGAGTTCTCTGGTGGAATTTTTGGAGTCACTTAAGTATACTATCATATCATCTGCCAGTAGTGATACTTTGACTTCTTCCTTTCCAATTTATATACCCCTCACCTCCTTTTGTTGTCTAATTGCTCTGGCTAGGACTTCGAGTACTATATTCAACAGGTAGGGAGAGAGTGGACATCCTTGTCTAGTTCTTGATTTCAGTGGAATTGCTTCAAGTTTCTCTCCATTTAGTTTGATGTTGGCTACTGGTTTGCTGTATATTGCTTTAGTATGTTTAGGTATGGGCCTTGAATTCCTACTCTTTCTAAAACTTTTATCTTGAAGAGTTGTTGGATTTTGCCAAATGCTTGTAAAATGAAAAGATCACGTGGTTTTTACTTTGAGTTTGTTTATTTAGTGGATTTCATTGATGGATTTCCATATATTGAACCATCCCTGCATCCCTGGCATGAAGCCTACTTGATCATGGTGGATGATCATTTTGATGTGTTCTTAGATTTGGTTGGCAAGAATTTTATTGAGTATTTTCCATTGATATTCATAAGGGAAATTGGTCTAAAGTTCTCTTTCATTGTTTGGTCTTTGAGTGGTTTAGGTATCAGAGTAATTGTGATTTCATAAAACAAAATGGGTAGTGTTCCATCTGTTTCTATTTTGTGGAATAGTTTGAAGAGTATTGGTATTAGGCCTTCTTTGAAGTTCTGAGAGAACACTTCATTAAACCCATCTGGTCCTGGACTTCTTTTGGTTGGGCTTTATTGACTGCTTCAATTTCTTTAGGGTTTATGGGATTGTTTAGATCATTTATCTGATCCTGATTTAACTTTGGTACCTGGTATCTGTCTAGAAAATTGTCCATTTCATCTAGATTTTCCAGTTTTTTGAGTGTAGACTTTTGTAATAGGATATGATAAATTTTTTTATTGCCTCCATTTTCATTTCTGATTTTGCTGTTTTGGATACTGTCTCTGTGTTCTCTGTTTCATTTGACTAAGGGTTTATCTATCTTGTTGGCTTTTTCAAAGAACCAGCTCCTGGTTTGGTTGATTCTTTGTATAGTTCTTTTTGTTTCTACTTGGTTGATTTCAGCCCTGAATTTGATGATTTCCTGCCTTCTATTCCTCTTTTGTGAATTAGCTTCTCTCTTTTCTCTAGCCTTCAGGTGTTCTGTTAAGCTGCTAGTGTTTGCTTTCTCCAGCTTCTTTTTGGAGGCACTCAGAGCTATGAGTTTTCCTCTTAGCACTGCTTTCTTTGTGCCCCATAAGTTTGGGTGTGTTATGCCTTCATTTTCATTAAATTCTAAAAAGTCTTTGATTTCTTTCTTTATTTCTTCATTGACCCAGTTATCCTTGAGTAGAATGTTGTTCACTCTCCATGTGTATGTAGGCTTTCTGTTGTGTTTGTTGCTATGAAGACCAGCCTTAGTCTGTGGTGATGATAGGATGCATGGGATTATTTCATTCTTTCTATATCTGCTGAGGTCTGTTTTGTGACTGAGAATATAGTCGACTTTGGAGAAGGTACTGTGAGGTGCTGAGAAGAAGGCATATTCTTTGTTTTAGGATAAAATGGTCTATAGATATGTTAAATCCATGTGGTTCATACCTTCTGTTAGTTTCACTGTTTCTCTGTTTAGTTTGTGTTTCTTTGATCTGTCCATTGGTGAGAGTGGGGTGTTGAAGCCTCCCACTATTATTGTGTGAGGTGCAATGTGTGCTTTAAGCTTTAGTAAAGTTTCTTTTATGAATGTGGGTGCCCTTGCATTTGGAGCATATATGTTCATAATTGAGAGTTCATTTTGGTAGATTTTTCCTTTGATGAGTATGAAGTGTCCTTCCTTATCTTTTTTTGATTACTTTAGTTTGAAAGTCAATTTCATTTGATATTAGAATGGCTATACCAGCTTGTTTCTTGAGACCATTTGCTTGGAAAATTGCTTTCCAGCCTTTTACTCCGAGGTAGTGTCTGTCTTTGTGCCTGAGGCAGGTTTCCTATAGGTAGCAAAATGTTGGGTCCTGCTTATGTATCCAGTCTGTTTGTCTATGTCTTTTTATTGGGGGGAATTGAGTCCATTAATATTAAGAGATATTAAGGAGAAGTGATTGTTTCTTCCTGTTATTTTTGTTATTAGAGGTGGAGTTATGTTTGTGTGGCTCTCTTATTTTTTTTAAATTTCTTTTAAATTAATTTCTTGCTTTTTCTAGTGTGTAGTTTCCCTCCTTTTGTTAGTGTTTTCCATTCATTATCCTTTGAAGGGCTGGATTTGTGGAAGGATAGTGTGTAAATTTGTTTTTGTCATGGAATACCTTGGTTTATCCATCTATGGTAATTGAGAGTTTTGCTGGATATAGTAGCCTGGGTTGGCATTTGTGTTCCCTTAGATGTCTGTATGACATCTGCCCAGGTTCTTCTGGCTTTAGAGTCTCTGGCAGGAAGTCTGCCTTTATATGTTACTTGACATTTTTCTGTTACTGCTTTTAACATTCTTTCTTTGTTTAGTTCATTTGGTGTTTTAATTATTATGTGATGAGAGGAATTTCTTTTCTGCTCCAATCTATTTGGAGTTCTGTAGGTTTCTTGTATGTTCATGGGCATCTCTCTCTTTAGGTTAGGGAAGTTTTTGTGTAGAATTTTGCTGAAGACATTTACTGGCCCTTTACATTGGAAATCTTCACTCTCTTCTATACCTATAATCTGTAGGTTTGGTCTTCTCATTGTGTCCTGAATTTCCTGGATGTTTTGGGTTAGGAGCTTTTTGTGTTTTGCATTTTCTTTGACTGTTGTGTCAATGCTCTCTTTTCTTTTCTTTCTTTCTTTCTTTCTTTCTTTCTTTCTTTCTTTCTTTTCCTTTTTTTTTTTTTTTTTGGTTTTTCGAGACACAGTTTCTCTGTGTAGTCCTGGCTGTCCTAGAACTCACTCTGTAGACCAAGCTGGCCTCGAACTCAGAAATCTGCCTGCCTCTACATCCCAAGTGCTGGGATTACAGGCCTGTGCCACCACGCCCGGCTCGTGTCAATGCTTTCTATGATATCTTCTACATCTGTGATTCTCTCTTCTATCTCTTGTATTCTGTTGTTGATGCTTGCATCCATGGCTCCTGGCTTCTTTCCTAGGTTTTCTATGTCCAGAGTTGTTTCCCTTTGTGATTTCTTTATTGTTTCTACCTCCATTTTTAGATCCTGGATAGTTTTGTTCAATTCCTTCACCTGTTTGGTTGTGCTTTCCTGTAATTCTTTAAGGGCTTCTACCTGTTTACCTGTCTTCTCCTGTATTTCTTTAAGGGAGTTATTTATGTCCTTCTTGAAGCCCTCTATCAGCATCATGAGCTGTGATTTTAAATCCCAATCTTGCTTTTCTGGTGTATTGGGGTATCCAGGAATTGCTTTTGTGGGAGAATTGGATTCATATGTTGCCTAGTTGCCTTGATTTCTGTTGTTAATGTTCCTACATTTGCCTGTCTCCATCTGTTTATCTCTGGTGTTAGTTGATCCTGCTGTCTCTGGCTGGTGCTTGTCCCTCCTGTGGGCCTGCAAACCTGTCTCAGCACACCTGGGTGACTGGCTCTCCCCTGGCACAGAGTGCTGTGACACTGCCCAGCTCATGGGTGCAGGTTGAGCCTGGACAGGCCCTGTCCCAGCTGCTCTGCCACTCCCATGCTCCCTGTGCTCCTGTCTGTATCTGCCTGCTCAGTTGCAGGAAAGGAGATAGTGGCCTTACCTCCAAACCCAGAGTCAAATCACTCCCTGCAGAGCAGTTCTCCCCTGAGAGTATCTGTGCACAGCTGGCTGTGTTGCTGACCAGTTCCTGGGTGCAGGTGGAGCCTGGAAGGGCCCTATCCCAGGTGCTCTGCCACTCCTGGGTTTCCTGCACTCCTGGCTCTACCCACCTGCTCAGTAGCTGGAGAGAGGATGGCCCTCTTTTCAATGAAATTAAAATTAAATAAAAAAGAAATAAAAAGTCTCTCTCTCTCTGATATTTTTTGGTTACTGCCTCAAGCTTTGTGCCTTCATTGTTTCTACATATTGAGAGTTGACACTTTGGAATGTGATGGGCCAAGTAGATGTGAGCACTGAGGAGGACCAAAGGAAAGAGGAAAGACGGTTAAGAAGGCTGTGCCGCTAGGATCTGCATGGGCTCCTGAAAATGGGCAGAAAGGGAGAAGAGGCCATAGCAAGCGGTCTGATATAGAGCTAGGGCTGAAACCGGAGCATTGGGTTAGAAGGAGAGGAGAGGAGAGGAGAGGAGAGGAGAGAGAGAGAGAGAGAGAGAGAGAGAGAGAGAGAGAGGAGGAAGAGGGAGAGGGAGAGGGAGAGGGAGAGGGAGAGGGAGAGGGAGAGGGAGAGGGAGAGATCTGAAGATCTCCTACCTGTTTCTCAGTCCTCTTTGTTTTCCTGGTTAATGTGTCCTGTGGGTACCCAGGGAATGCTCATAGAAGTTGGTGGCTGAGATAAAGGTATGCATCGGGTGTCAAGAAAGGCTATAGGAGATCTGCATGCTCTGTGCGTCTGTGAATTGGGGCAGTGGGGGAGGGGAGTGGTTTGCCATAGAGCTGGAGGTGAGACTGGGGAGTGG
Organism: Apodemus agrarius; assembly: GCA_964023405.1. Taxonomy (NCBI): domain Eukaryota; kingdom Metazoa; phylum Chordata; class Mammalia; order Rodentia; family Muridae; genus Apodemus; species Apodemus agrarius. The sequence continues at coordinate 36,680,193 of OZ030025.1, read as the reverse complement.
ATTAGATTTGGAGGTGAGGAGGGAGAAAGGATGTCTGAAGATTGCTTAAATACTTTCCCAGCCAGGGTGGCCTGAAGGTTTCCAGGGAATGAAAGACTGTTTGTCAAGAGAGAGGGAAAGGACAGGTGGGGTTGGGTGGGTAGGGAGGTGTGAAAGTATAAATACACATATGGCTCTTCCCCTAGGCATCAGTGGCTCTTGGGGTGGCCACTGATGGGGAGAATTTCTATTCATTCAGTTGCTCAAGCACTCAGTAGCTGCTACAGCCATGGTCCAAGGATTCCAAGCTAGTATTCACATTGGCAAGAGAGTGAGACATTATCTACATGCTCCTGGTTTTACAGAATAAAAGAATTAACAGATTATGGAGTGTTCCCATCAGATTTCAAAGGAAGGTCCACAAAATTAGTCAGTGGGTGACAGGGTCAGGATTCCTGATCTATAGGCTTAGAAGATAATTATTTACATACAACCACAGAAGAGTTTTGGTGTGGTATTCAACCATAGTGACACATTCCCGTGTACTAATAACAGTAGAGGTATTAAGGAATGTGGTGGCTATCTTGTCATTTCTAAGGAATTTACAGCTCTAGTCCAGCTCAACTGTAGAGTTCAGGAGTTATCATTACATCATTTGTTTTTTTCCCATTTATCCTAAATTCTACTCCTTTAAGTTTTTTTTGATTATTCTCTCTAGATCTGAGATTTGCATTCAGACATACATGATACATTCCCCGCCAATCTCCTTTTCTCTTAGTGTCCATAAACCCATCCATATTTATTGTGTTCCTGCTACATCTCAGGACTACAAGAAGGTAGATGGGAGCACTGTGACCTTATTGGAGTTCAGGAACTCCTTTATCGAGGAGGTTGTTTGGTTCAGAAGATGATACACCCTTCTTTCTCAGCAATCCCAGAGGGGTCTTCTCAGTGCAAACACTAAAGGCTACCTCTGATAGCCTCTTACTTCCTTCAGGGAACAGTATCCATAAAAGGAACATGCTACGATTGCTGCTCGGTGGATAAAATTATAGAGATATTACAGCCCTCTAGTCTAGTCCCTGACCCAATGAATCCTAGCAAAATAAGAAGAGGCCTCAGACTTGAAATGGTCATTTTATGATTCCAACTTCTTTTTTTCAAGTAGAAAGAATATTTATTTAAAGTGATTTTCACAAATTTCTCAAAGCATCATGAATTGTTTCTGGTGTCAAGCGTATATTTTCCCCACTAATTTACAGCCTGATTGAAGGCCCCCTCTTTATTCTCCTCCCAGTCCAACCCTCACACTCCCTCTTCTCACCATCTCCTCCAAGATGAGGCCCCCCCCATACCATCAAGTCCCAGCAGGACTAAGCATATTCTCTTCCATTGAGGGCAGACAAGGCAGCCCAGTTAGGGGAAGGAGATATGATCCAACTTTTAAGTGAAAATTCATAAATTTATTATGTGTGATATACATTCATATTTACACAAGTCTTCATGTTTGGAACTCTACAATGTGTCTGCTGTTGGTGCTATAAAATTACTTTTACTTTCCATATGCTTGTAATTATCATTATACCCAGAACAGGGTCAAATTAGAAGCCACCCTTATATGACCCTCACGCTATTAAAATCCTTACTTTACTTCATCACTTCCTGTATCAGTGACTGCAGTTTCCGTTATTTTATGTTCTTCCTCAATCCTCTCCTTTGTAGCACTAAGTGAGTACTGAAGGCAGCTGGCAATCCATCGACTACTTAATGGAAACTCGTCATATGATAATTTTCCGTTAGCTTAATTTTCCTCATATGATCAACCAGTAAATCAGATAATGGCCTTGATGATTACACCTCACCTACTATCTCTGAAGGGAACAGTTAGCTGGTCCATCTCTTATGTGTCCCTTCAAGCTTAATTCATAGTTATAAACAGATAAATACATTTATGATGTGACTAAGTTGTAAATTAATACTTCTAATAGCTAAGCTTTACAATTGAAGGTTTTATTTATTCACTTTATAAACTAAATATTATTTTACATTTATTTCAAGTTCGTAAATCGGTTTACATTTATTGTGGTTTTATATCTGCTTTTATGTTGCCCTGCTTGTCTGTGATTTGTTTTTGGAAATCAGCACAAAGAGAAATTATAAACAGATCAAGATAAAAGGTATAATCATAGGAAACTATTTGCTTTCTGTGTTAATATAAATGTTATAATAGTTTTTCTTGAGTTATGAATGCCCTTTAATTTTTTTAAAGATGATGTGATATTCAATGTTCCATATTTTCTGGTTTATCATGGAACATTTAAAAATTGTAATATATCTAATCAAGACTGAAATTACATTGTTAAAATTTAACAAAGCTTGAATTATAAATGGAAACCCACAGTTTTAGTACTGCATCATTTAGGAAACTGAGTAATTGGCCTTTGCATTGAAGGATTAATCACAGTAGTTTATCTTAGAAGCACCTATGACAATGCTGTCATTTCCATCTCTGTATCTAATTGATAGCTCTTCTTATTTGGAATAATTATTTACCTGAATTATTTTTTAAGACACAGCTTACATATAGCATATGCAGCAAACAACTAACACATAAAATAATTTAAAGTAGATTATATCACTTTTATATATTTTATACCTATGAGTATCACACTGTTAAAATTTCGCTTTGTGCTGTCATAGATAACTAACAGAAAGTTAGTTATAATTATATAATAATTATTAAATTACTGATCTCACAAAAATCAACTAAAATAAACTAAGAAGTATTTTCTACGTGTCATGTTCTACATGAAATGTCCAGTTTAATAGCTCACTAGTTATCCTTGGAAATGGAGACAAGTAGCTGGAGAGTGACTCAGTAACTTCCTGACGTCAGGCTACATGTTAGATTAAGAATGCAAAACTCTCATGCGGGCAATATTGGCAACATGCCGCAGTGAGTATGTCAGCAGAGAAATTGTTGAATGTGCCTCGGAGAATTTTCAATATGTGTTCCCTCCCGTGTCAGGAAGTCTCTGGGGTGCTACCCTCTGTGATGCTTATTTCAGTGTGCTGGGTGCAGCATATGGTCATATACATGACTGGTGTGAAAGACTAGGATCACAAAGAAGAAATATGATCACCATTCCACACCAGCCCTACTCCGCCCTTCTAAATCAGCACAATGTCAGTGTTCAGTTGCAGTCTGGCTGAATGCATTATTTATAAGGTCTCTACATTTCTAGACTATGGCTTAGATGATGACACATTCTCACCCCCCCACATTTTCTTAAAACAAACTTTCCTGAGCTGGAGAGGAGGCTCAGTGGTTAAATTGCTTGCTATTCTTTCCTAAGACTCAGGTTCTATCCTCCCCTCCACACCTACATGGCTCAGAACCACCTGTAACTCCAGTCCAGGGGATCTGTTGCCCTCTTCTGATCTCTGTGAGCACTGCATGCAGATGGTTCAAAGACATGCATGCTCTAGACGGTTCACCCATTCACATAGTGAGTGAGTGTATGGTGGAGTCATTTTGATTTGCATTTCCCCCAATAAGTAAGAAAACTGACTATTTTAAAAGTGTTTCTCAACCATTAGAGATTCCTCTGTTAAGAATTCTCTGTTTAGCCCTGTACTCCATTTTTAAGTTGGATTATTTAAGTTGTTGGTGTCTAACTTCTTGAGTTTCTCAATATTTTTTGAATGTTAGCCTTCTGCCAGATGTAGGGTTGGTGATCTCTTCTAGAAGCTTTTCAACTTCACGAGGTCCCATTTATTAGTTGTTGAACTTAGTGCCTGAGCTGAGGGTGTCCTGTTTTGGAAGTTGTCTCCTGTACTCATGAGTTCAAGGCTACACCCCCCACCTTCTTCACTATAGATTTAGTGTATCTGGTTTTACATAGGCCCCACATAGATTTGTAAAAGAAGCAAGATACTTTTACTTGGAGCTAAGAGATACTACAGATGAAAGAAAAATACACTGTTAAGATTGACAGTAGAAAACATGAGTGAAGATACTCAAGGGATTTGGATAGCTTTCTGGACTTCCATTTATTAGGTTCAATAGAAGGCAGGCTGGTGGCTAAGATGTAATTTGAATGGTTGTCTACTTTGATTGATAGATGTACTTTTTCACAACACATCTGATTTTAAACGTATATATACATGCCCACTTTGCATAGGCATAAGATGGTAAATAAGGGATTCTCCCTTAAGTGTTGCTTGAGGACACAGTTCGCCTTGCTATACACAAAGCTACTTCAGGTCAGGATGGATCTGCTACTCTTCATTCCCAGCAATGCTGAGAATACACTCACTACGCAGTGTCTACATTTGATCATTGCTAAGAGTGGCCATTGCTCAGAGTTGGGAGTAGCCCAATGTAGGTAGAGGGTCAAGGGCTTGAAAACAGATGTTGCTTGCACTGTTTTGAGAGGCGTGTGTATGCATAATATGTAAAGGTTAAAAAAAACCACCTAAGCTGCCAAGTGCATATTACAAGGTGTATGCGTATGCGTGTGCATGTGCATGTGTGTGTGTGTGCGTGTGTGTGTTTGCATAACACCAAACCAAGTGAGGGTCTCAAAGGCACTAAATTATCTTCTAGGCTTGCCCACCTCGCGACAGATAGCTCATATTTTAAGAACCAAGAATGGGATCTTTACAACCTTTATACATGTTCTATTGACATGAAATAGTAATTCTTACTTGGTCAGAATGTAACAGATTCATATGCCATTTCTTTATAATAATAATATGGCCTTCCTTTTTAAAAAGTAGTTTTCTTTAAAAATATCTTTTATTGGTTCTTTGTGGGTTTCACATCATGTAGTCCCACTCATCTCCCTGTCCTTTCCTATCTGCCTTTTGCTCTTGCAACCTCCCCTAAAATAGAACACACACACACACACACACACACACACACACACACACACACACAGAGAGAGAGAGAGAGAGAGAGAGAGAGAGAGAGAGAGAGAGAGAGCAGTAGTAAAAACAACAACAATAACAACAAGAAAGCATCTCACTGTGGAAGCTGTAGCACGTCACAGTATATCCTCTGTCGGTATTTCTTCACTTGCAAATGAGTCATTGGTTCAGTTCAAGACCTCTGACTTCTGTGATATCATTAATATTGAATCCTGATTGGGACTCCTCTCGGTGATCCTGTTGTCACCCTGTGTCATGGACATCCTGCAGCTTTGGAACAGTGGGACTGGCCCTTTTACGCATCTCAACTGTTTGGGGTGGGCCAATTCAGAACCCCGGAGCTGGGCCTGGGCAGGAGCCCACTGGCTCTCCCTTATCTACGCCACCAGAGCTCTCCAGTGCTGCTCTGGCTAGGTCTCCCAATGCAGACATCTGCCGAAGGCAGGGTCAGCTCACCCACACCCAATCCTCTAGGGTGCTGTCCAGCCAAGGTGAGCGACCTGTTCTCCCAAGTGCTGCAGCCTGTCATGGTGGGCCAGCTCTTCTGCTCTCACACACTTTTGACTCATGAGGTGCAGGACCCACTCTCTGGTCTCCTGAGTGATACAGGCAGTGAAGGGACAGGGCTAGCTGTCTGGATTGCATGACCCCGGGGCCAGGTCTCCATTGGATACTGTAGGTGGTGGTGGTGGTATTGGGGACATATAATTTCCAGAACCATGCCACCTCAAGCCAGACTAGTAGCAAGTGCTGGGGCCAACTCTCCTGCACGCTCACCCTTGGGGGGGGGCACGGCTCACCTGCACCCCACTCCACCACAGCCAGACCTTCTGTGCTGCCCAGATATGTGCCGGGGTCACTCTCCCAGTGTGCAGCAGCCTGCCTGCAAGGGACAGGGCCAACTCACCCTCCGTAATGTCCCTGGGGTCAACTTTCCTGACCGCCTCAAGTGGTGAAGGCATAAGGAGAGAGGACATCTTCTCTTCCTCCAGCCCGTGCCATGGCCACAGCAGATGAGCAGCCAGGTCGGCTCTCCCACATTCATGCCCTTGGGGTCTTCTCGCCATTACTCTTACTCCCAGGGGCAGCTCCACTGTGCTGCCTGGGTGAGGCATAGAGCCTGCTCTCCCTGTTGCTTCATAGTGCTGGTGAGAGTCGGGGTCAGTTTTCCAGAACACGAAATCCAGTGAGGGGGAGAACCAGTCATGCACAACCCCTCCCTGGATATCTATGTGGTACCCAGCACTGCCCCCACCAGGGACATCCCCGTGTTGTCTGGTGGTAACATAAGCTATGGACATCCACACTGACCCCTGAAGCTGTGTAGCCACAGAACCAGACCCGGCTCTCGGCAGTAGCTCTGACTGGGACCTCACCATAGTCCTAGGTAGCAGGGCTGGTCACTCACAACTCCTCTCTACCATGGAGGTCCAGTTCCATCTCTCTTCATAATGTTCAAGCTTTCTTTCCAATCTGACAGTCACATACTCTCATATTGTGGTGACTCCTGCTGCAGGCTGGCCACAGGGCTGGTGGGCCTCTGGGTGACATCCACCATCTGCGTGGCATGGTGGCAAGCGGATGTCTTTAGCCTGCCGATGTGGTGTGCTGGAAGGCAGGTCTGTGAGTGGCATGGCGGTCTTCAGGTCTTTATCTTCCTCCTCTTGCTCTGTGCTGCCTGGATATGATATGATTTGATTTGATTTTTATGAGTCCTAGACATAAGAAGGCTTTGGCCACTAAGCCAGGCATCAAGCTAGGATGAACAAAGGTCTGTCATCTGCTCTGCCCCTAGAAAGTAGTTCTCTTTATTGAGACAAAATTCCTAAGTTTAACCATTTTAAAGTGCACAATTATATAGTTTCTTAATGTGCCAGCATTACCCCACCATCACCACTATGTAAACCATTGAAGAGTAACTCCTAATGTCTCCCCACTTCTTGCCCCGACAGTAACATTGATTTACTTTTCTGTCTGTATGGATTTGCTTGCTCTGATTATTTCCTATAAATGCAAATAATATGTCGATTTTGTATGTAAATTCTTTCAGTTTGCACCATGCTCTTAAAGATCACATATAATTATACCATAGATTAGTACTTCATTGAATACTTGGTGTGCCTGTTGGGCCTTGGGTGCCTGTTGGGCCTTGAAAGGCAGTCTGTGTTCTGGTTGAACTAGGTTTAAACCCCGGCGACCCAGGAGAGATTAATCTATGAGGGATGGAAGGTCTGTTTGCCCCTGCTCCCAAACACTAGGCTCCTGACACCACGAGGCCCTCAATCCCATAATTCTGTGGCCATCAGTCATGTAGGGCCACGCCCCAAGCCCCTAGTGTTCTGGCTGGACTTCACCCCCATGTTACCTGGCTATGGCCAGGTTTGCCCAGCCCACTATAAAAGGGGCTGTTTGCTCCCTCCTCTCTCTTACTTTCCTGCTCTCTCATTTTGTCCAGCTCCCCCTCTCTCCCCATTCCTTTCCCCTCTCTCCCCATAGCCATAGCCTGCAGGCACAGGAACCTGCTCAGTGAGCCTTTCCCCCAGCCCCTTTCTCCTTCAGGCCCCTGAGCTGACCAAGCTGCCCCGCCTGGGGGGGGGGGCCCAGTTCTCAGCTCTTCTGCAGTATCCAGCGGCATCCTGTGATGCCCCAGAACTAGAACCTGTTGTCCCTGGCCTCTGTGGGGCCTAGAGACCCTGAGACTGCTCCCTCCCCACCCCTGTGGATTGGGGTCCTGTGACTTCTAACAGTCAGACAGTTACCTGGCAGTGTGGGGGCCCATGACAGTTTCCCTCTGCCCTGGCAGAACTGGTGAGTTCTGATGAGACACAGTTTGCCCACTGCGCCCTATAAATGTCATGTCAAATTTCTTTTGTGTGTGTGTGTGTTTCACAGAATTTTACATTAATTTATTTTTTCATCTCAGTGTCACCTATACTTAATATGTAATGATAATGAAGTGAAATATTCTCTCTAGTGATTGTATATATATATATAATATATATATTATTGGTTACTCTATTTATTTACATTTCAAATATTATCCCCCTTCCTGGTGGTTTCCCCTCCACAAATCTCCTATCCCATCCTCCCTCTTCCTACTTCCATGAGGGTGCTCCCCCCCAACCCATCCACTCCTGCCTCACCTTCCTAGCATTCCCCTCTGCTGGGTGGGGCATTGAGTCCCCACAGGACAAAGGACCCCTCCTCCCATTGATGCCAGATAAGGCTATTTGCTGCACAGGCAGCCATGTATCCCTCCATGTGCACTCGTTGGTCGGTGGTTTAGTCTCTGTTATCTAAAAGCTGATAAGGCATTTATAGTTCATCACCGTCTGGAGTACTATCTAGAATGCCATACTGAACATTTTTTACCCGAGTTTCCATTTGCTTGAGCAGAATGAGAATCTAGGAATGCAATTACTGGACCATGTGTTCGACTTTTCTTCATCTCTTTTGTCTTTCTACCAGTGGTGGAGGATAATTCCAACTATTTCACAAACTCATCCACAGTTATTTTCTGTGTTTTGTATTTATGATTGCAGCAGCCCCTCTGGGTTTAAAGTGGTACCTCATTGTGGGTTTGGTTTGCATTGTCTTCATTTGAACGGTGTTCAACATCTCTTTCCAACACTGTTATCTATACCTATATATGTGTATTAAACAAATATCTGCTTAAACGTTTCACTCATTTGTAGAACAGTTTTGAGATGTTTCTTAGTTCTCTGAGAAATTCATACAATGTATTTTGGTCGTATTAACCCCCTCCCGTATTTGCCTCTCCTTCTCCACTCATGCAACTTCGTATCCTCTTCTTTTGCTCATTGTTAAAATAAGGCTAATTTGATTGTGGAGCCATAAAGGGTTTTTATGTATTATGGATATTAGAACCTCATGGGGTGATTTTTAAATATTTTCCCATCAGGTAGACTGATTTGTCTACCTTTCTGGTAGTCTTCATATGCACATACTCTGAAGGAATTCAATTGGTCTTATTTATTTATTTATTTATTTATTTATTCTATCTGCCTCTAATTGTTTTTAATTTTTTAATTTTTTTATTCTTTCTTCAGTGTGCTTGGTGTTTTTATTTTTATATTTTTAATATTTTTAAATTTTTTGAAATTACAAAGTTTTTGTTTATTTTACTTTTTATTCTTTTTTCTTTCTTTTTTTTAATTTTCTATATTCTTTGTTTACATTCCAAATGATTTTCCCTTTCCCAGTTCTCCCCTCCCCATAAGTCTCATAAGCCCTCATCACTCTGACCATTCTCCAATCAACCCCCTCCTTCTTCTCTGTCCTGGTATTCCCCTACAATGCTGCATCAAGCCTTTCCAGGACCAGGGACCTCTCCTTCCTTCTTGGGAATCATTTGATATGTGAATTGTGTCTTGGGTATTCAGAGCTTCTGGGCTAATATTCACTTATTAGTGACTGCATTCCATGTGTGCTCTTTTGTGATTGGGTTACCTCACTTAGGATGATATTTTCCAGTTCCAACCATTTGCCTAAGAACTTCATGAATTCATCATTTTTAATTGCCGAGTAGTATTCCATTGTGTAAATACCCAGGTACTCAGAGGATATCTCATTGTTTTTAAAAAGCCTGGGCCAAATCCAAAGCCAGGGAGCTGCGTGCTAAGGTCTCCAAGAGCTGTACAGTTGCAGATATTATTCTTAGATCTTTAGTCTAACTTGATCTTTGTGCATTGCATGAAGTAGAGATCTACCTTCACTCTTTTATAATGATTCAGCACTGATAATTGAAAAGGTTTTATTTTCTCATTGGATAATCTTTCTGCCCTTGTCTAAAAAAACCCAAAAAACAAAAAACAAAACAAAACAACAACAAAAAAAACCCAAACAAACCAAAAAACCCAAACTGGGTGTTTTCCAGAGGAACAGAACCAAGAGCATACACGCTGTTATAAGGTTCATTGGATTAACATAGATCATTATATGCAGAAGCAGATCCACAATGACCAACTGCAGGCTGGGGACCAGGGAAACAAGTATCTGTTTAGTTCAAGAAGCTGGAAGCCTCAGAACAATAACAAAAGGGGGGGGGCAAAAGGGTAGTGGTGCTCTGAAGCTGCAGACCTGGAATTCTGCTAGAGGGGCGTGGTGGAAGTTCATGCTCAAAGGCTCACAAAGTTATGGACCCTGTGGACAAGAGTCCCTGCAAGAAATGGAATGGATAAAGAAGGACTGAGCATGCGCTGTCCTGTACGATGAGTACGATGCCCCGTGTGTGTAACCCACTTTCAGGTTGTGAGATGGAACGTCGGGGTATTGGATGGATTGGGCTTAGGCTCCTCCCACTGTTGTTTTACTTTCTCTTGACCATCAAATGAAAGACAGAGGAGACACCAGTACATAAAATAAAGGAGGAGAGACAGATTGGCTTTGGTTCCAGGATTGATACCACCTACAGTTTCAAGTAACACTGGGGATCGTAAAACACATCCCCATGGAAATGAGGGCAATTGAAATCGCAAAGAAACTCATAAAGAATGACGGCAGACTTTGCCCCTGTAGCCTAGGATGGCATCAGGTCTTCAAACTTCGGATGCAATTTACTACTGAAGCCAACCTTGTCTAGGCATTTTTTAATGTTGGAGGATTATTAATCACCGATTTAATACCTTTACTTTCACATGATTATTTATGGTTCCTAATTCTAAAGAGAAGCACACACACACACACACACACACACACACACAACCCTTAATGGTGTTTTATAAGGGAGACAATTTATTTTAAAAAATACAGCCAAAAATTTGTTTAGGGCCTTGTAAGATATTAGTTTGCATTTTCATTGATCAGTTCGGTTGGAACATTGCCCAATCTCCACTTAGTGTCTATCTGACTCACATACACAAACACAGCTCCTGGATATCAAGTGGGTTGTATTTTAAAATGAAAGAAGAAATTCTAGTCATTTTCTGAACATTTTTCTCGCGGCTATGTGACATGAGTGGATGGAGCCTTCTGTGAACAAGAAGAGGACTTCTGTTACAGAATACCCCTGAGTGTGTCCTCTCTCTCTCTGTAAAGGCTGCACCTTGTACACTTAAGCACTAAAGTGGAAAAACCCTGCACACGGAGCAGGCTGGGAGGCTTTCCGAGGGCTAGGTAGAAAGAAGACTAATCCTAGGTGGAGAACACTGAGTGTGCGGTGACTGCCAATGTCCAGCAACCAGAGGGAGCAGTGGAGATGACCCTTCGAGAGAAGTGATGCCTTTTCCCAGCAAGTGCTGTTGAAAGCGGAAGCAGCCACAGGAGGACAGTTGGAGCTGCCCTGGTAGAGACTGCTTTTTGTTGGATGGCTCCTGTAATTGTCTCTTTAGTAATCTGTCACTCATGTTGCCCTCTCTGTGTGATTTCGGCTTAATGTTATTTCCTGCTAAACTCAAAGGTGATATCCCTTTCTAATCCCCCCCCCCCAAAGAAGATACAGGATTGGCTGCAAGGAAGCAATGGAAACCAAGGCAGGATCCCTTCTTTCCCTGGAGGGCCTGTTTGTCAAAAGAACAGAGAGAGAATAGAATAAGAAAAACAGGAAGTCAGGCAGGCAGTAGGAACCCCCCCCCCCCCCGCACACTTCTTTATAGAAAGCCCAACTTACGTTGAAACAAACACGTTTTGTCATTCGGGAGTGAGATATTACTGAATTTCAGCAAATATTCCTGTTCCGCTGCTGGACACGAAATGAGGAATTGTAAGGGGTGCGCATGCGACTCTGACTGGGATCTAGCTTTTCCTCCAGTCTCTATAGTTTAGAAGGGTGTGAGTCCAAGGACCCAAAAATATAGAGCACTGTCTCTGTCTTCCAGCCCCTGAAAAGGGCGCTCCTCTACCTTTGCTTTATTCTGGGAATACATCTGACCCAGGCTGTGCAAAGACTGCCTAAGTGTACTCCGGTTTCTTTCCCTTCCATCCTATACTCAAGTCAGGGCTGACCTGGCAGGTGCCTTGAATAAGTCTCCTGAGAACCGATGGGGACAGTTAAAGTTGCTTGTCCCACTAGAGAGAAGAGCTAAGCTTTATAGGATCCTTAAGGAAGTTTTCAGTAGAGAAGTGGTCCTGAGTCTAGAACAAGGCAAAAGAGAACAAACGAAGGAGAAAGTGCTTCGTGCGACTGACAGCCAACGTGGAAGTGAGCTGGGAGCAAGCTTCTGCCCAGACCGAGACACTTGGAAAAAAGGCAGCGTCGCCGCCTCCGCCCTCCTCCACCCCGCCATCTGTGCGGTACCGGTTCACCCCGTCCCCTCCACGCCATCGGGGGCTCTGGAGCCTACCCAGAGGCCACAGGTTTCCCCAGCCCCGCCCCGCTCTGCCCCGCCCCGGGGCTCTGGGCTCTACACCGAGCTCGGTCTAGCCAGGGAGTGCCGAGGTCCCGGCGGCCGTGGGAAGGATGGCTAAGGTCCGGGAACTGGAGGAAGCCTTCGTGCAGGAGCAGCCTTCGCCCCAACTTCCCTCCGAGATCGCGGAGGAGTGCTGCACGCAGCTGCTTGGCAAGGGCTTGCTGGTCTATCCTGAGGACGGTGCTTACCTGGTGGCTGGAGCGGCGACGGGCGCACCGAGCAGCGAGGAGAAAGGCGGAGATCCCGGGCTGCAGGTGGGAGTTAAATCAGGTGAGTGCTCCACTCTCCCCGCTGCAGTGCTGAGTCCTAAGGGTGTCCAACAATAAAAAAAGAAACACCCTGAATACACATAAAGTACGGTGCTCCGTCGGAACCATTTTATTTCACCACGAACACTGTTAACTCTGAGGGCTGTGCTCAACTCCTGCCTTGCTCCTTCTCGAGCGCAAAGCAGGGTAGGTGTGGAGGTCACTGGACTGATCGCATGTTCCCTTGTTCTTTGTCACTCCTCAAACTCGCCCTCAGAAATGCATTTAAACAATGGCAAGTTTTCCTCAGAAGAAGAGGATGCGGACCCTCAGGAGAGCAAGACCAAAGCAGCCGACCCACAGCAATCTCAGAAGAAGAGCATCACGCAGATTATGAAGGACAAGAAGAAGCAGACTCAGCTCACCCTGCAGTGGTAAGCTGGCCCTGTCACCGGCACGGGCTGACGTCCACCAGCCCATGTCTCTAGGACCCTGGCTTTCCCCAACTTGCTTCTCCTTAAAACTTGCACAAGTTTAAAAGCCCCACAACAAATGCATCTATTTTCTTGAACTACCTGTGTGCACAGAGACCTATCTGACCCTGATTAAAAAAACAAAAAACAAAAAACGGGTTACATTCTTGACTAAAACCACAGGTTCTTCGCATATAAGCCGTGATGAATTTTTCTGTGATTGTATATTTTTTGAAATGTTTATGCTTTTGAGAGATGATCCTTGAGAACCACATTAAATGGAAGGCTCTTAACTCTGCAGGTACTGTGTCAGTCAGAAAACAGATGGATTGAGTTAGAAGTACAAAATGGAGAAAAAAATCACTCAAGCTGTCGTGATTAAATAATTTTCAGTTTTTACAGCATATCGCATACATGATTTACTACAATAAAACATCACAAATTAACTTTTTGCCCCACATCTTTTAAAACGGAGAAATTATCAGTAGGTCGTCTACATTTGAAGTGTGTTTTATAATACTTGCTACAAAAGGAAGAGATATCTAAATAAGAATATGTCACTCACAACCCTTGCATAATGTGAAGCATAAGGGGGACAAATTTTCCCCCAACTCCAACTAATAAATAAAGACTACTTCTTTATTGGTTAGTTATTCTATCTATCTATCTATCTATCTATCTATCTATCTATCTATCTCCATCATTTATTATGATCCAAGGGTTAGAAAAATAGTATCTATAAATGCTTGCAAACTTTATTTTTATTTATTTAAACATTGTTTTAATTTTTTATAACCTAAAGTTCTGAAAGTATATATGCTTGAACCCTTTCAATGTCAGAAATAGAAAATAAATATGCCTGTAAAGTTGTATTTTAACTGATAAAGTTTGGTGTCATGATTACTAGTTGAAAATACCCCAAAAGTGTAAATAATTGGGAGATTATCTGGAATATTTAGGAAACAACTACTGTCATCAGGATAATTGGAAACATGTTTAATTTTGAATTTATTTTAAATGATCACTCTCAGGTTTTCAGTTTAAATTGAGTAATTGAAAACAATCTTGAGTTTGTCAAAATTCATACTGTACATATGTCTAGCTTAACTTAGTGTTTTGAAGCAAAAATAATAAATATAAAAACAACTACCCAAATAAATGGACTGTGGGTATTATATTCCTACCTTTAAAGTGAAAATTTTAAATAGCTATTTCTTTCTCATAAGATTGTTCACTTTTGAAGATTATAGAGCACATTTTCCCAATCTTCTGAAGCAAATAAATGTTACACATTTAAAAAACAACCAAGTTCTTTGAATTTTGAGAAATCTGCAAGGCTGTAGAATTGTGGTTGGAGTGTTAAAAAAAATTAGAACTGAAAAATCAAAGTAAAAAATATGACTTATTAATTCTAGCTTTTATTGTCAGTTAGATATTCAATTTTAGGTAGGTAAATTTGTTTTGAAATACTATATCCTAGTTGGTTTGGATCTTTTTAATCAAAAAATAATAATTTAGTGTCTGAACCTCATGAAAGAGGTCCCCTAACTTTTATTTTGTGTGCACTGAGAGTATGTATCTATAGTCTTAAAGGCTTCCCCCAATTTTATTCTGAATAATACTGCATATTACATTGCTCTTGTGTTGTTAATGATTATGTTTTATTAAACATGAACCTTATATAAGTACATTTTAGTAAAAATAATGTACTGAAATTTTTGAAAACAGGGGAATAGATCTAGAAGATTTGGTTTTTAGATTGTTACTCAGATGATTGCAACACAGATTGTTTATTACATTACATGTAGTTGAAATGAAGTGGAAATCTACCCAGATTTTCAAAGCTTATATAGTTATATCTATACTACAGAGTTGGGATTCTATGTTATGTTTGGAGGCTTCTATAGATATTGTTTCAGTTATATCTGATAATTTAGATGAATATAGTTTTAATCACAGTAAAGAGGTGTAAGAGTAGAAATAGATCATTATCATTTCAGCTTCAGTGAAATGATTACCCTTTCTTTCCAAACAAATACAGCACCTTTTGTTGTTCAGTAATTTGTGGATAAAACTAAAGGCGTGAAGGCTTTGACAGGCTGAAGCCTGGTAGTCCTTTCAAATTGAAGATGTTCTTCTAAAAAAAAAAGCATCTTTAATTTCACCATTCCCAGTCCTAGATCAAAGAGCAAACTACTGAACAGTGAAGATTTATACAGAAGTAAGACCTGGTATTTGAAATAATGGCCTGGAAGGAGTGATTTCTACATTAACATCACATTGTAATTGTACTAACAGCTGTTTGCTGTGAATTTTACTCTTTTCTAAAATCAAGTCTTGTGATTTGTTTGTGTTCCTGTGGTTGCATGTATGTACTTGCTTACAACACAAACAGTGTCTCAGAGCTTCTGTGGGTTAGGAATCTGGACAAGTCACCTTGACACTAAGATCATGGTCATACCCGATAGAAATGAAGACACTAGTTGATGCTGAGAGTTCATACTAGACCTTCTTACTCTAATCTTATTGGTTGTTGACAGAATTTATTCCCTGAATTGTAGAACCAAGGCCCTTAGCGCTTATAGGTTACCTATCATTCTCTTAGCGATGACCCTCTTCAAGAATTTGTCACTTGCTTCTCCAGATCTGTGGAGGGTGTCATCTCCTACTTCGAATCATCTTTCTGCTTCTGACTCCCAGACATTGTTTCTAGGGCTTGCCAAGTGGAATGACGTCATCAAGAGAATTTCCTTACCAAGAGAAATTAATGAACACTTACCATAATCTTTGTACACATTTTAAAGTCCACTGGTATGTTTTGATCATGTAAACACTGGATAGTGACAGCTGCGTAAGGAGTGTATCTATATACTCCTTAACATAAACAACAGTTTACGGTGTTTTTAATGGAAAGCACATTGCAAATTCCTCTCTTAGCAATTTTGAGATATATAGCACATAATCTTTTTTTTTTTTTTTTTTTTTTTTTTTTTGCTTATTTCATCCTGGTATTATTTTAAAGAGCAATCAGAACAAAGACGGTCTATGTCTATCATTAACTCACTTTTATGTAGTCTGTTTTCAAACTAGGGTTGTCATTGAGGGGGTGCTGAAGTAATAGTGAAAAGATTTGACTTGATTCTTGGCGTTTTCTCTCAGGCTTGAAGACAATTACATAGTGTGTGAAGGAGTTTGCCTCCCGCGGTGCATTCTTTACGCTCACTACTTAGATTTCTGCAGGAAAGAGAAACTGGAGCCAGCCTGTGCAGCCACCTTCGGAAAGGTATATGGCAAATATTGATTATACTGCCTTGTAACGAGCATATTGGGTAGACGATGTGTAACTAAATTCACCTAAATGAGTTTTGTTAAGACGTCTGCTTTACAGGCATAAATGAAATTTATTTGGAGCTGCTATCTGTGTACATCTTGAGTTTTCTTTTTGAGTCACAGATTACTGGCTATCTGGTCTAAAGTGAGCCCAGGCCAATCCCCTTACAGAAGGAGCATGTTCCCACAGAGGATGAATTCAAGAAATTGGTGTAAACTACAATGGAAAGCAGAAGCAAGTGAAGGCGAACCCCAAATGCAGGCGTCTCTTACTATTTATATAGTCCACATATTTGAGGTTTTGACAGATTTTATTCTATTACTTAAGTAGTTGTCCTTAATCTTTGTTTTAGTTTGATTATGTTTATGCCACAGAACTACCAGATTGTATAATGGGACTGGTTACATTTCTGCCATTTAACATTTCTATCATTAGCATAGGAATCTATGAATCTGACATTGGATGGCTTATATACGTTGATATCATTTTAAGAATTGGAGAAAACAATATCAATGGCTTGGTAAAGCTTTCGTCTTTGAAACTGCTTCCAGTCATCTGTTGTCTGGGAATCTAGGATATCTTAGTAGAACTGAGGGAGTTTGAGACTGAAGTATTACACTTCCCAAAGACCAAGTTCTAACCTGTAGAAGACTCATTGTCCAGAAATCAATGTGTTATGGTCCATTTCCTCACGTTTTCCAGGAGGGTGTGGAGGTAGGTGATTTATATATAGGTATATAGAAGGTCTTTTTTACATATCCCAGGTTGACCTTAAACTCATCATATGACCCAGGTTGGCCTCGAACTTGTGACCCCCCTGCTCATCCTGTTGAGTGCTGGATTTATAGACATGTGTTATTATGTCCAGCTCACCACTTTAAAAGTAGACCAATGCCATACCTTAAAGAAGCAGTCTATTTTGGGGGCAGGAGAGATCCCTCTGTGGTTAAAAGAACTGACTGCTTTTCTGAACGAACCTCTGAAATTCCAGTTCCAGAGCATCGCATGCCTCTTCTGGCCTCCATGGGTACTGCATGCATGTAGTACACAGACATACATGCTGGTAAAACGCCTATACATATGAAATAAAATAATACTAAAAAATGGTTAATTATTTTGACAACATGTTTTCTTACAGAGACAGTGTGATGTAGAGCATGTCTCTCGAGGGGCCGAGGATCTAGCCATGCCTGTGATTAGCTTATTGTGATACTTTCTGATAAACAATCTCTTCAAGGCTTAGTATACCCTCTAAAGCTGGGTGAAATAGCTTCCGATGCCCATAATAGCAGTATCATTTTTCTGAGCCTACCCTATGGTGATAATGCCTAGGTGGGAATCATAGATCACCTTGAATGTCCAATTAAACTAGAAGTTATTAACCAATCAAATTTTCCATGGAGCTCTCTTAAGATCCAAGGATCTTTTCAGAATGGTGATGAATATTTAATATTGGTATTGAGTAGATGGAATTATCATAAAGGAATGTAAACAATCCTCCTTTGGCATAAATAAAGTAACCATGTGTATATGTGTGTGTGTGTGTGTGTGTGTGTGTGTGTGTGTGTGTGTATATATATATATATATATATATATACATATGTTTTGTTTTTTTTTTCCTAGACAGGGTTTCTCTGTGTAGTCCTGGCTGTCCTGGAACTCACTTTGTAGACCAGGCCGGCCTCTAACTCAGAAATCCGCCTGTCTCTGCCTCCCAAGTGCTGGGATTAAAGGCGTGCGCCACCACTGCCCAGCCTGATGTATTTCTTATCAACACATGCCTATTACTTTAAGCGTTCCTTCTAGTTTACCATATACTTTCTTGAATTAGGAGATGAGTGCTTTGCATAGAGCTACACATATTCTAAATCTTGTCTTTCTTTTTAGACAATTCGCCAAAAATTTCCACTCCTAACAACACGAAGACTTGGAACGAGAGGACATTCAAAGTAAGTACAGAATAATAGGTTTCTCCTTTATCCTTATAGACATAAGGTAACATTGTCTTATCAGTGAATGGAACCACATATTTTCTTCTTAATAAGATAGATGCTGGCCAACTATAAGAACTAATTGACTATCTAACTAACTAACTAACTAATACACACACACACACACACACACACACACACACACACACACACACGACAACATCCCCTAAAGGATAAGGTCCATACCACAGGAGGAGCCCTGGCTCGCTTCAGGTTCCTCCTCGACTGTTCTCCTCCAGATGGTCATTTCAGTCATGTACTATCTCATCCTCTCCCTTCAAGGCAAACAGCATGCACAAGAACCTGCTTGATCATCTCTCACTATAATAAACATACAATGAGCTGTATGCATCCTGCCCCTTGACATTCTTGGATATTCTTTCATAACTCTCTGTAGATCTCCATTAGCCCATGCTCGCCCTGGGTTCTTCTGTCCACATTTTAATTTTTGAACAGTACCAAGTCTTTCATATTGGAAAACAAAATCAGGTCACACCTGTCAGATCCTCCACCACTTTTTGTCCTTGAAAGACTATTTACCGGTTACTGTTCCCAGTGTTAGTAGGGGCACTACTCTACCAGAATACTTCTGCTTCTGGGTAAAACTCAACTAACCTGTTTCTACAGTTACTCATTTTTTTGGCTTACTTCCTAGCCCTTGTTCTTTCTGTCACCCTCCCTCTTCAACCCAGAAGCTTGACCTACAGATTCTGAGTAACTACCCAGCTTCCTCCCATCCTTGTGGCTGGCAGGCAGTCCTCTGAATCGCAGTGCAGTGCTGACCCATAATGCAGCCTCATATTAGTTTAAAATTTTCTAATAACCATAGCAAAAGAGTAAAAAGCAACTAGCAAAATTCATTTCAGTTAAGTTTTATTTAACCCAGTATACAAGAATATTTAAGTATGCGGTCCACATAAAATCTCGAGAAGATATTTTTTTGTTTGGTTCATACTAAGTTTTTTAAAAATCTCACATACATTTTTCACATTTCTCTTCAAAACTAGCCACAGTCCAAGTGTTTCCTACGTGTACTAGCACCTGCCTTACACTCTGACTGCCTCTGGTCACTTGAGAAAAATTAAGTCCTAATTTTGGAATTCTCCTGCAGCTGTCTTTCTTCCTTCTCAGTTTTGTAGTGTCACCTTGACTCTCTAGTCATTCAGTACAGTGTTTCCACACCGACTTTCTGAAGTTCTGACTCCCTCCTTTCTCTCTCATGCTCAGAGACCTACACTGGTTCACAATTTCAACTCTTTAAAAAAAAAGTATCTATGTATTTATTTGTTCTCTCTCTCTCTCTCTCTCTCTCTCTCTCTCTGTGTGTGTGTGTGTGTGTGTGTGTGTGTGTGTGTGTGTGCGTGCGTGCGTGTGTGTGTGTGTGTGTGTGTGTGTGTGTGTGTGTGCATGTCTGTGTGCTTATATGTGTACCGTGCGTGGCACACATGGGAAGGTCAGAGGATATTGATTGAACTCAGTTTGTCTGATTTGGAAGTAAGCACCTTCACCTTCACCTTCACCATATGCTTCTTTTCACTACTTCATGATTTCTACTCTTTTTTTTTTTTTTTGGTTTTTCAAGACAGGGTTTCTCTGTGTAGCCCTCGCTGTCCTGGGACTCACTCAGTAGACCAGGCTGGCCTTCGAACTCAGAAATCCGCCTGCCTCTGCCTCCCAAGTGCTGGGATTAAAGGCGTGCGCCACCACTGCTTACCTTGATATGAAAAGTGTAGAATGACTTAGTTTCAACCTGTTTTCCTCCCTTATTGTTTACTTCTCAGTTACCAGTATATCGCTATGTTTGCCCCTAAATTATCACCCCAGTCTCTTTTGACTCACCCAAAGGTCTCTCTTCCAAGTTAGCTTCCCCTGCTGAGGACAGTCCTGCCCTTGTACGTATTTTGAAATCTTAGCCACTTAGAGGTATGCATTCTGAAGCTTCTCTTTCGAATGTTCTCTTATTCTGTTCATTTGGGCAGGTTTTTTACACTTTGATAATTGTTTGTTAGTATCTATCTAAATATATTAATTTAGTTCCTTCCTAAACAGATACTATTTTGAGGATAGATACTTTGTCCCATTCATGTTTAGAAAAATCCCTTCTGTTGTCTAACACATAATTTATTATCAATCTATACTTACTTTGCTGATTTTAAGTACTTTAAAAATTATTATGGCCTGTGAGAGAAGAGTAAAATACCACACTGGGGGGTGGGGGAAGCCTTTTCCTTCTAACTAAGTCAGCTTTATGTCAAGCTTGGCTCGGTCGGGTTTGATGATTTCTAAAGTACTACATTGTGTAAGTAGAGGTGAGATCAGACAGTGTTTGAAGTAGAAAGATAGGGAGCAAAGAGGCCGGGCAACACCAGCAATCCTCTTGACAGGCTCTAGAAGAGGGTGGGTGGGCAGGTTGCAGAGAAAGTCAATTAATCCCAAAAGGAGCCTTTAGGATTAGAGATGAATCATTAACTGTGCTCATTGTGACACAGCCACTCTCTAGTTCTTATGTTGATATAGCAACATTTGGTGACTTCTGGCAACTTATTTGATAATTAAGAGCCATTGACATGATCAAGGCCTAATGATTTGAATTTTTCTGCCTTATTGATATACCATTTGCTTTTTATGACATGGCTATCAGCCTTTTGGGCATTTTTATATTGTAAGTAGAAATAGTGTCCACTGTGTAAACAACGTATGTCAAAGGATATAGCAAGGAGCATCTTAGAAATGGTAATGTTCTGATATGATTATTCTTATCCAGGTAACATTTCTGTTTTTGCTTCTAAAAGACATCTTCAGATTTTTATTTTGGAAGACAGTACATCTAAGACATCATGTTTAATGGCTGAAACATGAGTTAAAGTTGAACAAATCAGGCTGAATTCTATGCTTCCATATGTAACTGTGTGAGAATGGCCAGATCAGTCAGCCATTATCAGTAAAGTGTATTGTGATACATCATCTCATTATTTTGAGAATTAAACAACATTTAAATAATATTAATGGAAGATCAAGTACCCTTTCAACTTTATGATGATACTCTTTTATAAGAGAAAATTGTGACTGAAAGCATTAAAAATCAGCAATGCAATAAAGTTATTGTCTATTGAATTGCACACACACACACACACACACACACACACACATGATAGGAATTTTTTTTTTTTATAAATAAGGAAACTGTAGTTAGGTTACCGACTTGCATAAGTCCACAAGGATACAACCCATTAACGATGCTGACATTTATACCAAGGTTCAACTGACTCTAAAGTATATGTTTATCATGTAGTAAAAGTAAGAAAACCACTTGTTTCTATTATCAATCACATTACCAAACAACTAACCTTTTATTATTTATTATTATTCACTAACCTTTTATTATTTTCATCTTTTTATTGAGATTTGGATTAATTTTGTACCGCTCAAGCAGTTCTAACGAGTAATTACTATTACATTCTTCCTTAAAGACAATAATATTTTATTAATCTTTAGTCACTAATTTTAGTGATATATATTTAGTATGAAAGGAAATTGGTCAACCAATGAACTCTTAGCCTCCCAATTTTAACCCTAAGCATCCTCAAGGTAAATACAGTATCTTCCAACTATTATTTTAGCTAGCTATTTAGCATTTTGTAGGTTTAAATTTTATAAAAAATATTTTATGACTATTGGAAACATGGACAACTGAGACATAAATACAAATGAAGTAATCTTACTTAGAAAAAAAATCAGGGAATCATGCTTCCTTCCAGAATTTTAACTCATTGTAGTGCTCAGTAAGTTTCCAAATTTGCCATATTTTCATAGAATAATCAATTTTAAATGTTTCATGTGGGATGTCAGAAGGAATTACTGCTAGGTGATGATGGGCCTAAGGTGTCACAGTTTCTGAAACTGACCTCACATGGACCCGGATTCATGGAATAAAGTCTCTTTCCATTTCATAGCAATATGTAGACTCTACAGGTTAGAGAGCTATGATCTATGTGACGAGGTGTAGCCAAGTGATAGCAAACTCTACAAATCAAGTGAACTCCATTTCTGTATCTTAAGCCTTACTTTTCCAGCCTCAATAACATATTCTGTATATAAGTAGACACCAAGACAGAACACGACTTTATCTTTATGTCTCTTCTCCTTTCCTTGATGCCAAAAGAATAGAGTGGTAGTTTCTTTTTCATTTTTAAATTTAAGTTTTCAAAAAATGGAATTCTGTAGGCACCACAGAATAAATCATTCATATTTTATGATTACGAGTATTTAGGAATAATTGATAGGTTAAGTGGGAATTGAGGTGCAAAGCATGGTTCTAAAGAGTTTGGGAGGTATAAAGAATAAGATAGGTTATCTGCTATCGAAGAATTTTCACTATTGATTTTAATAAGCATGATATTAACAATTTCGACAGTGGCTAGCCTTTGGGGACACAAATGAGACAAAAAAGCCTGTATGTGTCTTTGCTCAAAATAGAGGAATAAAGTAAGGGATATTGTAAGTCAGCTCTTTAATAGGTATCTGGTACAAGGGAGACTGAATCAAAGTTACACTTTAATTCCTGGTAGACTTTGATCAACCAAATCTTGGTTTTCAGACACAGTGGGCAAAAGCCATTATCTTATTTATTAGTGGTGATTTAGTGGGTTAATAAAAACTGATATGACAGCTGCTCTTATCTCAGTCAGTTATTGCAAGCCCCTGAGCAGCTTAACCCCATCATTTCCTTATCGGTTATCATTTGTATAATGTAAACAACTAACATCACGGTCGCTCGCTCAGTGGGAACATATGTTTCAGGAATTCTATATGAGAAGTGGTGAGGAAAAGGAGTGTAAGCATGGGTGTATCCTGATCAGCTCACGAAGAAAAGTGCTGGACGGAATGTCAGCATGCTGGCCACGAAGCAAAAATGTAATGGTTTCACTTAGTCTACTAAGAATCTGTTGTTATAGTTACATTTTGAGCCCATGAATTAATTAATCATTCCTTTGTGTTCATAACTTATAAATGAGATCAGTCACATGATGTAAAGCATAAGGCAAAGGGCAGCTAATGAATAGACACAGTACTGTTAGAAAATCAGAAAGACTAATTTTGTGAAAAATGTTTTTTTTTTCCCCTAGACAACGTAACTAATCACACACAGAAATTGTAATGGTATTTGGAAGATGTTTCCCTTTGTAAAATGTGTAATAATAAAGTGTTAAAGAATTGTGATCCATTAGAATGGCCCTCAAGACAGGAAGCAGACAGAGATACATAAGTGAAAACAGTGAAGCAAATGTCATTCTTATTTACCATGTATTAGCATGTATTACTTTGTTGCAATTTTCCTGGAAACGTTTCTTCCTGAGGTTTGTTTTAGCCACATCAGCTAGTGAGGAATGAGTGTTTTAAAATGCTACAGCAGAGATGAAGACTCTGTGCATACCCTGCATGAACTCACTCTTCCCAGTTTTACGGGGTTTATGTTTAACTCTAGGAAGACAGGGTTGCTCGTGCGCTATCTCTCCTCTTCTCTGAAAGACACTAAATCATCACTAAGATGATAACAGGTGCTTTGTTAGAACAAAAGAAAGCTTAAGGGGGAAAAGATTGTTTTATTTGCTCCCAAAGAACCTAGGTTTGAGACACTGGAACACAGCCATGGACAGAGTAAAATCCCAAGATCTGTGTCACGAGCAGCTTCCTACCTAAACTTGCTGACCTCATGTTGGTCCTATAAAATATTTAAACATTCAGCTTTGGCTTTGCTCAAGAGTTTTATTGGTCACATGGAAATTCACAATGTCAGGTGTTTACTAAAAAAGAAAAAAATAGTACTGGATTCACGCTTATGTTTTATTGGTTTTCAAGTCCACAGGACACAAACATTGATAAGTGCCTGAAGATATCTTCAAATCTTAGTGCTTAAGCCATTGACAGAGATACTAATGATTACAGGGATAAGGCTACAATGCGATAAATGGCCAAGAATGGAATTCAGTGGACAGAGAGATTAGTTTTGCCTCGGAGAGTAGGCAGTTTCACTCACTAACAATATACCTCAAAGTTGACTAAGAAACAATCCTATCCCAGGAAGGAAGGAAAACATCCAACAAAACAGTGGCTGGAGCCAGCGCAAGCTTTTTATGGAGAGCCAGTAATCCAGGCAGAAACAGCTAAGTTTACAAAGTGCTTGTGACTGGGTGAAAGGAGTGAGTATTTTTCCATATATCACATGTGATAAAATATTTTAATTTTTGCCAAAGTTTAGCTTGTGCCAGTAACACTTACATACATGGTTATATCTGCTTGACCTTAATTGGCAAGTTATTTATATAGTCTCTTTTATGACACACTGTTACTTTTAAAACTTTTTCCATATATTCAATGATTCAAGAAGTTTATTGACTCCCTGTTACAGGAAGCTTGTAATCTAGAAGACTTTATTTACACGTGGAAGATCAAATATGAAACACCCTGATGATCAATGCTGCCGGTCTGAGGGATTCACGCTGACTATTTGTGTTATTTAATGATGACTCCTATAGGGTGCACGTATGAATGCACATGTATTCAAACTATATTTGGCTTAAGAATTTCTAATTTTGAGTAAGCTTGAGATTTAAAAAAAATAGTTGCATTTCAGGAATGAAGGCAACATACACTGTTGAACAGAGTTGCCCTGTGAAACTGTGACCTTGAATTTTGCCTTCAAACCCATTATTAAATAATAGCTTTAAACCCCAGGTATTAAATAAAAACTTTTAAATGGACCATAGGATTGTTAAGATGGTACACTGGGTAAAAGCACCTGGCACTCAAGCCTGATTATTTGAGCTTGGTCTCTATACCAAGAAGAGAACTGACTCCTCAAAGTTTTCCTTCTGGTTTCCACACACAGGCACTCACAGTCATATCCCAACACACACACACACACACACACACACACACACACACACACGTGCACACACATCATGTGCCCATCCACCTCAAAATAAATAAATAAAAATTAACATAAATCACAGAGGTTTTTTTTTTCAAGCTTTGTTATGAAGTTGGGATAATATATTACTTATAGACTGTGGACATTTGCAATCATGTCTGTACAAAGTTTTTTTTATAGCAATGGGAACTCAATAAATGGCAACTACTATTATCATTTGCTATCGTTGTCTTCAACTGGCGTAGCAAGTGTTAATTCATAATTGCCTTTCTCCCTTTTTAAAATTGTTTTATTTATTTACATGTTAAATGTTGCCTCCTTCCTGGTCCCTCCTCTAAGACTTCTTCACTCCATCCCTCCTCCCCTTTGCCTATGAGAGTGTGCTCCTCCACCCACCCACCCACCCACCCGCCCACCCACCCACACCCTTCACCTACTTACCCAGTCACACCCCCTCTCCCACCTCAACCCCATCTCCCTTCCCTGGGGCATCAAGTCTCTACAGGATTAGATGCTTCTTCTCCTACTGAGGCCAGACAAAGCAGTTCCTTTGTATGCGTTTCTGCTCCAAGACTGCTAACTCCCCAAGGTCTGAAACCCTCCTCTCTCTGGCTCTGAATCCTCACAATCTAGTACACAGAGAACATTTGAAGAAGACTCTCTCTTTCACTGATTCCCTATTATCAGGTATGTTCATGAGACTGCATTGTGAGGATGAAGGCAACTGACCAAGTCAGAATCCTGGTGTCTGGGTTGATATGTTAGTTACATTTGACCAGTGAATAAAGTACACAAGACCTTGACTTTGAATTCAAGTTTGTAAACTTTCATGCTTTAATGGTGGCATTGGTAATAAACAACAACAGTAATGAACTCATTTTCTAAAAATAAGGAACTAGTAAGTATATATGAAAACAATCTTAATGTCATAAATAGGAAACAGATTACAAATCCACACTAGCTAAGGTCTTGAAGGATGCTGTAATTTAAAATAACTAATACAACTCTTGTTAATTGTAATTAATGTAAATATCAGGTAATTTTAAAACCTGTAAATATACTTTCCTCAGTGCTGATCAGCGTGATCACAACAGCAGGACCAACAGGCATCTAGCTCAGGAGGCCATAAACTGGGATGAACAGCTGGTCTTAGTTTTCATGTCTGTTACACTCATCATTATTCTGACAACTGTCCCAAGGGCCAGACATAATAGACATGCTTTGATGTTTTTGAACTCATGGCTACGTCTTGGAATTATCGGGTTGCTTGCCACCTTTGAAGGCAATGTAGTTGTTTATAGATTGCATAGCGAACAACTTTACCATGGAATAGAATCATTTTATTACAGGTTGAAAAAGGGGTTAGAGATGAGAAACAAAAAGATAGGAAAAGTTTATCAATGTTTGAAACAATGCTTAGCATGTGCCGTTTTAGCAAGTAGCAAAAATGTAGTTGTTTAAACTACAGAGCCTGAAGAGCAAAAGAACATGAAACTGTAATATTTTTCCATTTAAAAAGACTCTCTCAATTTCGAACACCACTGGTTTATTTCTTCTAACACAGTGACATTGTTCTAACGTTTGAAAAAGGAAATATTAATACTCATTTCAAACTCCCAAGTTCATAATCTGAATTCTACTACTATATCTAACCAAATGCATATAAATCTGCTAGTTTACCCATAGTTTAAGTACTTATGATACTGGTTATTATTTATTATTCACTGCTTAATTATTTCTATTAGTGCACTTCCTTCAGTCGGGTCTTTATTAGTTAAGCTTCTTTCTTTCACCGTAGACATGTAAAGTCAGTTCAATAGTTTTGAGCTTCCATACATTTCCTATTTTTCCATCTACATTCTTGTTTCAAGACATCTTTAATGTCCTCTTGCCCCATCGTATATTATAGCTTAAAAGTAGAGTAGTTATGACAGTCTTCTGTTCAGCTTAATAGGCTATTGTTTGCCTTCTACCAAAACGAATACCTTAAGTTTTCTCAGCCTTTTCAGACTTACAAAATTTCATTCTTCCTGTTTTAAAAATACAGCATTATTTTGGTACCGGTGTATGTTAGTTTTAAAGCCACTGTCTAACTCAAGTGACACTGAGTCAAGAGAAGCAGCCTTGCTGCCACAGACCGTCGCTGTGTATGAAGGCTCTGATTCCTCTGTCATCAGGCAATCCATAGCCTAAGTGCATGCCTTGATCTATTGTGGATGCCCACAAGTGCTGGCTGACCAGAGCCAGATAAGGATATAGCTATCACCTGGGAGGCTCTCCTAGTGCATGACAAATACAGAGGGGGATACTCTCAGCCAGCCATTGAACTAAGAACAGGGTTCCCAGTGGGGGGAGCTAGAGAAAGGACCCAAGGAGCTGAAGGGGTTTCCAGCGCCATGGGAGGAACAACAATATGAGCCACCCAGTAGTTCCAGAGCTCCCAGGGACAAAACCATTAACCAAAGTGTACACATGGAATTACCCATGGTTCCAGACACAATAGGCAGCAGAGGATGGTCTTGTTAGACACCAAAGGCAGGAGAGGCCCTTGGTCCTGGAAAGACTTGATACAGAATACCCCATGACAGGGAAGTGGGGGAGAGTTGACTGGGGAAGGGAAGGTGGCTTATGGGATTTTTGGGGAAGGGGGAACCAGGAAAGGGGACAACATTTGAAATGTAAATAAAGAATATATCTAATAAAAAAGAAAGAAAGAAAAAACATAGTACTTGTAAAGGATACCTGGAATATGTTATGTGTGTGTATGATAAAATAGTGCACATCCATTTGAAGGATGTTATGAGTAGTAAAATCTTGGAAGAACCAGACTTTAGCTGATTAAAGATTTCTATTCCTAGAGAAAATAAAAAAGGCTACATCTTTCTCCTTGGGCCCTGGAGCCCTGACATTCCTCATCTAAGAGACTTTTTCCCTTGAGCTCTGGGGAGCTGGCTTCAATTATCCACAGGAGGCCACCTTACCCAACCAATCACCCACACCTTACCCTTCCCGTGCATATGACCCTTAATTGAAGAGTGACTATGGAAGGCTTGAGAGTGGTGGAAGGCTCTGGGATGCACAGTACCCATCCCACAGAACAGAGCAAAAGTTGATAAGTGATGTAATAGTGGTTTTCCCCACTACCAAGTTCTCATCTGGACTTTCATGAGTCTAAGAATCCCAAAGTCTGTTTGCTAGGTCATTATGGTTGGGCGCTATAAATGTAATAGCACAGGCTTAGCCTATGTAGCAGACCATTTGTTTGATTTATATGTTTAAGTATTTTGACATTTTGCCTAAAGCTTCTATAAGTACATCTTTGAGAGGCCATAGAAATGTTTAGGTATAGAACAACTACAGCCGTTTTTTTTTCTTTAATTGCTAATGTCATAGGAATGGATTGAAGCATATATCTGCTGTTGCTCTATCCACTGTTAACTTATATGATAATGCCAAAAAGTGACATTTTAAGATACAGTTAATCTGGAGTCCAATGAAAATGTTCTCATCTTTTAGTTTTATCTAAGTCCTGGCCTTAGACGCACGTGCATGGGAAAGCATGGTAGGAAGATGGTTTCCTGGGGACGGCAGGTCTCACTGAGTTAGTGCAATTATCCCTGAGTTTCGTTTCTCTTTCATTAATGCAGAAATGGCTCTTCTCTTAATGTAGATATCATTACTATGGGATTGGCATCAAAGAAAGCAGTGCGTATTACCACTCCGTTTATTCTGGAAAGGGCTTGACAAGGTAAAGTAATGACATATTCACCACACGTTTCTGCATATCTTTAAGTATATGTGATACCTATTCAATGAAGTGCTTTGTAATTTTGCTTACTATGAAAATGTTTTCTTCTATCAAACATAATGTCAGAATAGTGCGTACATTATCATGACATAGTCTGGATTGCTTGGTAAATTGTCTAATTTTAATGGTTAATGAGAACGTAATGATTAGCCAAGTGTCCCTCAAGAGATGATGAGGAGAATCCAGGGAAAGAGAATTGTCATTAAGTTTGTACTTACTCAGGGGCTGGGGAAGATGACTCAAGGGTTGAGAGCACTTGTTTTTGCAAAGGACTCATATCCTCTAACGACCATCTAAAACTCCAGTTTCAGAGGATTCAATGCTGTCTTCTGGCCTCCATGACAGACATACATACATGCAGCCATAAAAATAAACAAAAAAAAATAAACAAATCTTTTAAATATTTTCATCTCCTTATAAGGTCGTGTCTATTTTCAGGCTGGATTCAATAAAAATTTTAATAAAGTTAAAAATGTGAAATTTTAAGAGAGTTGTTTTAAATATCTGTATAGTTGAATAATACCTTAGCAACACAAAAAGGTTATTATAGTAATTGCTAAGCATAATCTTTGCGTACCATATTACTTAATAAGACAGTGCGATATGATTGCCCATTTGAGTCTCTGTGACAAAAATCCATGTTACTATAAAGAACACATTGTTTTAAGCTGCCATGAACTATCAGGAGCAGGATATTAATATGTTAGGTTATAATAAACAAGACAAGTGGGTACACAACTTTTAGAAAAATGTTAGAGCAGACTAATTAAAATTTCACCTGAGATTTCCTCATGAAATGGTTATGGAGACT
The DNA here is from genome assembly GCA_964023405.1 of Apodemus agrarius. Taxonomy (NCBI): domain Eukaryota; kingdom Metazoa; phylum Chordata; class Mammalia; order Rodentia; family Muridae; genus Apodemus; species Apodemus agrarius. The sequence continues at coordinate 36,650,322 of OZ030025.1, read as the reverse complement.
TACATATGACTTCTAAAAGAAGGACTAATTGTAATAAAATATCTTAGGGGAAAAATTAGTCTATTGGGTCATGCTAAGATTAATTTGGGGACTATTGTAGTAGGTTAGTGGTGAATACCCACAATAAAATATAAATACAGGCTAAGACACAGACAAAACGTTAGTATAAAGGGTTTTTGCTTGTCTCAAATTTTACCCAACTTCCTCACATGTCTTCTATTTTAATTTCTTCCCTCAAATAATTTTATAAACATTCAAGCAGTGATAATGTTATACAACAGACCACCTTTAATGTACTTTGTGTTATCTTGCTGTAATGATAATTTCTTTCAAACTAATGGAAAGTTTATGGTTTTTAAGGTTTTCGGGGAGCAAACTGAAGAATGAGGTAAGAACACTTTTTTTTAATCTGTTTCATATCTGCTCTGTGTCTTAGAAGGTCAGAAAGTTTTGTTACTTAAGTATAAAAGTAAATGTTATTTTTTGGGAGCCAGCTGGAAACAAGAACTCCAAATACAGTTTAGTCGAACTCCTAGTGAGACTCTCTGCGTGGACCTGCCCAACAGCTTCCAGTTTGCTTGGGAGGGATAATTTTCAGTGATTTAATACCATATATTTAGACATTGAAAAGGAGGCCACTACTGACCTAAGAGTTTCTACTTCAATGACTAGAAAAGCTTAAGTAGAGGATACAGAAAAAAAATTGTTAATTGAACTGTACCCATTCAGGAAAAAGCTTTCATAGTTGTCAGGAGGCCCTAATGCGGTACTGCTCTGCTTTCTGCTACTCTGTACACACACACACACACACACACACACACACACACACGCACACACACACAGAGGCACATATGCTCACATACACACACTTGCACAAGCACACATACATGCTCTCACACACACATGTACACACACATGTACACTCATACATACATACAGGTACTCATACACATGCATGCATGCAACCACACATAAGCACTTGCACACGCACACAACTCACACACACACTATATGAAATCTTTTCCCCTTGGCTTCCTTTCCAGCCTTTCCTTAAAGAACAGATCACCAAACTGACTTTATCTAAATGAGTTAGACTCCCATTAGGGACCGCATGGCTAATTAGGCACATGATAAGACCTTCATTATCTTCAGCTTAACTAATCATTAAAACAAGGTACCACAGAACTCAAGGCACATGACAATGTGTTGTGTGGCATATCATAACCCAAGCTAAAGTGTAACTCCATTAATTTGATGAAATAATGCAAGCATATCATCAAAAGAAATAATAAAAGGCCCCAACCCTCTGAAATGGGCAGTTTCTTTCCAGTACTTTTAAAACAGTTAATGGTTAATTACACAATAAACTCCAGATTGCCCTTTTTTTTTAAATCAATGAAATAATAGCTTTTATTAAATAAACAATCATGAAACTGCAAAAATATTGACTTAGAAATACTCATTGGTTCATTGACGTTTAGGTCAATAGGGGTTGTCGGTGGTTTCACTCAGGTGTTCTTCCAGTCCAGTGAGGTGACCACTCAGCTTTGATGTATCTACTGATCTTCCCTGTCTGTGTACAGCACATGTTAGCTCACAGAATAAACGGAAAACATGTCTGAGATCTACTTGTTCTTCCTTAGGTGACCCCATTACTAATTCACAGTTAGCTGATAAAAATTTTAATAAACCTTTCCCGGCATGTTATATGGACTGTGCATTTTCTATAAACATCTGCAACAATAGTAATACATTTCTGTGATGATGACTAGCTATGAAAGAGCTTTCCAGAAGCTCATTAACTAAGTCACCTGTTGGAGGCAGAGGGCTGAGCTAGAGGCCCTGAATGTATTAGGCAGTTTCTACCACTGAGTGAAACTCCCATTTGCCTACAGTGATTTGAAAATGATATTTTCACAATATAATAAAGTTGAAAATTTAAAATTTTTTTGTGCTTAAGGTGATCAACAATTCCTGTTTGATAAGGACAAAAATAATCAGTGCAAATCTATGTATATTTTAGGTTACTTGAATATTAATAATTCTGAGATAGACTTAGCAGCTGCCGATCCTGTCGGTTTATAGCAACCAAGGCTGAGAGATGCCTGGGCATAAACATCGAGTGGGGCTCTGCTTTTTAAATCCACAGTCAGGGCAACTAATTTACATAATTATGTTACTACAGGTTCTGGAGGACAAGGTAGTATGTAGATATAAGTGTGGAACTTAAAACATGTGTTTATGAATTAAAAATTTAAGACAACCATCAACATTTATAAACCATTGTGCTTATTAACTTCTTCATCTTTTTGTTTTCATTTTAATTGTTGTTTGGCTTCTGTTGTGTCCAGCTTCGTTTGTTTTTGCGCTCTGAAGTGCTTAGAGATTTGCAAAGTCGTGTATAATAATAAAATCCCATATACTCCCCCATCCTGACTAAGACGTGAGAATGAAGGCACACCTCTTCCCTTCAAACTGAAAAGTGGAAAGGCAAATTCAGATGGATGGTGCAAACTCCATGGCTGGAGTTGAGGCCGTTTCTGTAGTGCTGTTCCTCTGTCAGCTCTGTCTGTCTCTCCCCATGTAAAGCAGCATGGGAAGAAATGGGCCGAAGGAGTTTTGAGAAAGTCAGCTGTTTTTGTTTTGTTTTGTTTTGTTTTGTTTTGTTTTGTTTTGTTTTGTTTTGTTTTGTTTTTCGAGACAGGGTTTCTCTGTGTAGCCCTGGCTGTCCTGGAACTCACTCTGTAGACCAGGCTGGCCTCGAACTCAGAAATCCACCTGCTTCTGCCTCCCAGAGTGCTGGGATTACAGGCGTGCGCCACCACCGCCCGGCTTAAGTCAGCTGTTCTCAATCAGTATTCCCAGGGTTGGCAATGCAGTCCTAACGTCCCTAGGTGCCCACCATATGCAGAACTCTTTTGAAAGCCACATATTAGTCACATATCTTTCTGGGAGAAGTAGGAAAATTCAAATAACTTTTGGTAATACTTCATTTCTCGTGGACCTTCGGTTGAGACACGTGGAAACAGTCTTAGAAAACATGAATGGTAGGGAATTATAGAATTTGGATGACAGGAGCCTGCAGAAATATTGAAGAGCAGTCGTAATTTTTAAAAAAGCACAATATATCAACATTAAAATTATAAGAGATACTACTGCTTATTCCACTAGCTATTATAAATATGCCAATTCTTTCCTTCTTTAATAATATCTATATATTATATTGTAACAGAATATAATGAATTACCTCTATGGTAATTAATTTTTGTAAATAATCAAAATAGCTATAAACTTTATATACTATATATAGAAAATAATAGTTAAGAGAAGTATAAACCAGAAGACTTCATGAAAGAACATACCTAGTAGATACCAAAATAGTAAGAGAATCTAATATGTACTCAACTACAGACAGAGAAAAAAATGTAGTAGAGATTCAGTAGCTGAGAAATTACCTAGTAAACATACAGATTGAGTGTGTGGTTAGGGTTGACTACAATAAAAAGGGATGAAGATATTTTTCAAAGACTTGCTTTAAGCCCTTGCTAGAGGAACTTGAGTTATCAAAGCAAAGGTAACACAAGCTATACCTGTCTGTACAAAGCCTGCCTTGATGCTTCCTCAAGAGAAAAACAAAGTTATTTTTGTTGTTACTGTTGTTTTGCTTTTCTACTAATATGCTTGATAATAATCTTAACATTGATCTCTTACATACTGTATGTGCTTGACAGAAAGACATGATGATAGTAGTTTTGTAATTTATTTCATCTCAAACCTATAGTTTTGGTTGTTATTTTTAAGCATTTTTCATTTTAATTTATTTACATTTCAAGTGTTATCCCCTTATCTGGTTTCCCGCTCTCTCAGAAACCCCCTCTCCTATCCACCTCCCCCTGCTTCTATGAGGGTGTTTTTCCGCTCACCCACCCACTCCCACCTACACCCCCTTGATTCCCCTACACTGGGGCATCTATCAAACCTATCATAGGACCATGGACCTCCCCTCGCATTGATGTCTGACAAGGCTGTCCTCTGATACATATGCAGCCAGAGCCATGTGTACTCCTTGGTTGGTGGCTTAGTCCTTGGGAGCTCTGGGAGGTCTGGTTGGTTGATATTGTTGTCCTTCCAATGGGGTTGCAAACCCCTTCAGCTCCCTCAGTCATTTCTCTAACTCCTCCATTGGGGACTCCATACTCAGTGCAATAGTTGGCTGCTAGAATCTGACTCTGTATTTGTAAGGCTCTGGCAGAGCCTCTCAGGAGACAGCTATATCAGGCTCCTTTCAGCAAGCCTTTCTTAGCATCCACAACGGTGTCGGAGTTTGATGACTATATCTGGAATGAATCCCCAGGTTGGACAGTCTCTGGATGGCCTTTCCTTCACTCTCTGCTCTGCACTTTGTCTCCATATTTGCTCCCATGAGTATTTTGTTCCCTTTCTAAGAAGGACAGAAACAATAACTTCAAGTCTCTGAAGAAAGAAATCAAAGAAGACCTCAAGATGGAAAGATCTCCCATGCTCATGGATTGGCATGATTAATATAGTAAAAATGGCCATCTTGCCAAAAGCAACCTACAGATTCAATGCAATCCCCATCAAAATTCCAACTCAATTCTTCACAGAGTTAGAAAGAGAAGTTTGCATATTCATTTGAAATAACAAAAAACCCAGGATAGCAAAAACTATTCCCAAAATAAAAGAACTTCTGGGAGAATCACCATCCCTGACCTCAAGCTGTACTATAGAGCAATTATGTTAAAAAAAAACTGCATGGTATTGGTAGAGTGACAGGCGGGTAGATCAATAGAGTAGAATTGAAGACCTAGAAATGAACCCACATACCTATGGTCACTTGATCCTTACAAAGAAGCTAAAACCACAGTGGAAAAAAGACAGCATTTTCAATAATGGTGCTGGTTCAACTGGTGGTCAACATGTAGAAGAATGCAAATTAATCCATTCTTATCTCCCTGTACAAAGCTTAAGTCCAAGCAGATCAAGGACCTCCACATAAAACCAGATACACTGAATCTAATAGAAGAGAAAGTGGGGAAAAGTTTGGTTTGTGTTTAGGTCTCCTTGTTTGCTTGCTTTTTCTTCTTTTATTGTTTGAGAACCTCACAAATGCATAGATTGTTTTTTTGGCAAAATCTGCTCCAGGTTCCCCTCTTCAAGTAGAAGAACATCAGAAATGGACTCTTCTTTCCCCAGATACCACCAATAACAAATAGCTCCTGAGCTAGGGTAGTTTCATGGGTTCCTCTCCAGCACGTGCTGGGATCTTTGATTGGCGTGATTTTTGTGCAGATCTTGTGACACAGTCATGGCAACTGTGCATTCATTTGTGCAGAGTGAATTCCAGGGCACCTAGGGTCACATAAAGAATCCTTGTGTTGAAAGAAAAAAAGAAGAAAAGAAAAGGGAAATGCAAACTCATTAAAACTATTATGAGTAACATTTCACAATTATTAGATTCAAAGATAGAAAGTTCTGAAGAAATGCTACAGTTGGGAATATGGACAACCTCCCCCCTCCAAATCCTTGAAGACGTAATATCTGATGAAGTTGAAGGCGCCATATTTAATAGCATTCTTAAAGAAACTCTCATAGAACAGAGAGGCGGGTATACGAATGTTCATTTCAGCATTGTTTATCAGCATTGTATTTAAATGCTGGAAATAATTTAAATATCTATGTGATTTAATGGGAATGAGGGAAATGTCTTTAGAATCTGAGTAACTTTGAAACCATAGTGGGTAGATTATAAAGGACATCAATATAGGATATACTATGTATGGTACCAATTTTATATTATAAATATTGATTCAGACCTAGTTATATTAAATTCAGTTAAAAGTATGAATAGGGGTGATATAAACAATGCCCACATCATTGGCTGGAAAGGAGAGGTAGCTTGAATGGGGAGGGCTACAAAGTTTGTTTTAACATAGGGAGTGTCTCATGTCTTAGGGTGATAAGTATATGTATTGTCTATTCTACAAAGCTTTGCAAAGCCACAGCAGAAGCTAAACAACAATAAAAACCTCAGAAATAGGACAGTAAGTGTAATTCATTTATAACCGTATGGATTTAGAATGGCTTAAAATTTGGGTTTATAAATACATATTTTAAATTTCAAAATTGTGGAGAATTTCTCAGAAACCTTTAATCCATTGCAATAAAATAAAACCTAATTATATTATCCTGGTGAAGAAATATGTTTTATTGTTTTTGTAAGAAGCCAGATTTTTAGCTCCTTTTGTTGAGAAATAGAATGCTTTCTCACACAATATATTGTAATTATACTTTCCCCTCGCCCAATTGTCTCAGTTCCTTCCCATTTCCCTTTTCCTCTGGAACCACTCCCTTTCTGTCTCTCGTTAGAGAAGAACAGATTTCCAAGAGACAACAACCAAACATGACAATATAAAAAGATGTAGCAAAAACTACCCTACCGAAGTTGGACATCGCAACCCAACAGGAAGAAGAGTCCCAAGGGCAGGCACAAGAGTGAGAGACACACTTGCTCTCAAAGCCAAGAGTCGTATAAAAGACTAAGCTAATAATTATAGTAAAATATATGTGGAGGAGCTAGAGTTGACCCATGCAGGCCCCGCGCTTGCCTCTCCGCTCTCTGTGAGATCTTTTGTGCCTCGCTTCGGTGAGATTCAGAGGACCTTGTTCTCCTGGTACCCTCTACCCACTCTGGGCCTTACCATCTTCTCGCTTCCCCTTTCATGAGATTTCCTTAAACTCGGAGGAGACAGAATTCATGGAGACCTTCCATTAGAGACCCACACAGACTCTCTCTCTTGTCTGTCTCTGTCTCTCTACATAATGTTTGGCTGAGGCCCTTTGCACCTGCTGCCATCTGCTACCTGAGGAAGCCTTTCTGATGATGACTGAATACATCACTGATCTATGAGTGTAGCAGAATATCATTAGGAGTCATTTTATTGATACTTTTTTCAGACTAGTAGTGTTTAGTTTTACCCTAGGTCTTTGGGGTTACCCAGTCTCTAGTTTGTAGCTACCCAAGCAGTGCTGGATATGGGTTCCTTCTCAGAAAGTGGGCCTTAAGTCAAATCAGATATTAGTTGGGCACTCTCACAAGTCCTGTGCCCCATTGCCCTAGCGTGTCTTTTGAGGAGGACAGATTGTAGGTCTAAAGTTCTATGGTTGTTTTGCTTTCCATAAGAAAGCAGTTTTATTAATGTTTGACTTTGTTTTGGAGCAATATGGCATTGAGTGGTTTTTTTTTTTTTTTTTTTTTTTTTTAATTTTATTTTCTATATTCTATGTTTACATTCCAAAGGCTTTCCCCTTTCCCAGTTCCCACCCACCATAGTTCCCATAGTTCCTCTCCCCCCCATCTGTTCCCCAATAATTCCCCCTCCCCCCTCGGTTTCTTTACTAAACTGGAAGCAATCTTTACAGGCCCAGGGTCCTCTCCTTTCTTCTGGCATTGAGTGGTTTTAATAATGTATGTTACCCTTTATTACAGCATTGCAAATCTATCTTTTGTATAAGGAGGGATTCTTATTCGATGGAGCGACTAGATTATTTTTGCCTTACTATTCTTTCATGTCTCCCTACCATACCAGATTATCCCTTTCATCTTTTTATCTAGATGCTCTTCAACTTTTGTGTCTTTGTGTTAATCTTTTGGTAATGGTGACACAATGAGTTTAATTTAAGTTGCTTAAAGGATCTTGGATAGGGAGCTATTTACGGGGTGCTGAGCAATCTATTAGTAGCTTACCACTGAAGAGAATATCTAATTTATTCCTAAACCCCACCAATTACCTATAGATATGCCTGCATAAAGGGTTAGAGACTTGTGATCCCAAGACTACATAACGCCAAGTACGTACTATCTACAAATATCCAGATAAACACAGGGCCTTTGAGCTCCTCTCAACACTATGATGGACTATAGAAAGGCTCAGTCGTGTGCAGGTCTATATACGTGATCATATTCACTGAAAGTTCAAGAGCGCCATGGTCATGTCATGCCTGGATGACAGCATGTCACAACACTTGACTCTTTCCCCTACCTCTTATAATCTTTCTTCTGAATTCCCCATCTTTCCAGAGCCTTGGGCAGGATGAACACTGAAAAGACAGTTATTTTCTGCAAGTTGACCAGCTGTGAGTCTCTGTAAATCCTGCCGCTCACTCTATGAACTATCTCCTTACTCAGCTAACTGCGTCCATTGCTGTACAGAACCTTTTTTTTTTTTAATTCAAAAGATCCCATTTGACAATTGTTGGCCTCATTTCCTGAGCAACCAAATCCTTACTTAAAACATTCCTCATTGCCTTCAAGGGTTTTCCTAGCTTTTTTTTCTTGAGCAATCTTAGAGTTTCAGGTCTTACATTAATTTCTATGATTTGTTTGTAGGTGGTATAGTTCAGAGTGAAAGTTAAGGTTCTTGTTTCATTCTCCAATATGTAGTATGTAGGTAGTCAGTTTTCCCAGTACCATTTGTTTAAGATTCTGGAGTTTCTCTAATGAGTATTTTTGGCATCTTCTTGAAAAAGATCAGGTGGTGATAATAGTGTGGGTTCCTATTTTTTTTCTGAAACTCTTGGTTTGGGGTAAATTTTTTCTCACACATGTAGAATGACAAAGTCATTATCACTCCTTATTTTCATAAAATTTTACAATGAGGAAAATTTCCCAATAGCCATTTTGTTTCTTCTTCATATTAACTGTTCACGCCATATCAAGATTAATCTTAACCCCTCCCTCCTTTAGATATGCTTTTCAAATATTTGCAGGTTGTTATCATGTCCCGTTGTCATTATGTCCCCTTAGCCACACTGGGTCACTTAGATTTGTCCTCTTCCTCCCAAGTCAGACTGTTACCTTACAATCACATTTGTCTCTTTTCTGTAGGATCCTTCTTCTTTTCGCTTAGAAATAAGGTTAATAGTTTACCTGCAAATACTGAAGTCAGCAGTAGAGAGAGAAGAAAACAAACCAAAACAAAGCAGAAAATCAAAGAAACAAAGCATACCTCATGGCCAGTCTGTACTGCACAGGCTAGCTTCTCCTGTAGCACAATCACAGCAAGGAGGACCTGAAAAGTTTGCCAGTCTTTTCTATTTTTGCATCACAATCTCTGGAAAGGATAGTGTCATTTCTGACCTTTGGCATCTTCATACACACTTAATAATATGCCAAAAGAAATGTGATTCTGTCAGTTTTTCCTTGGGCTGCTTTGCTTCTTGGAGATCTTCTATCTGTACTGCTACCTTCCGTTACACAAAATATTAACATTGTGATATTTTTAAAATGTCAATATAAAAGTATATAGCTTGCTTCTTAATATTTTCTAGCGTGCTAAGCAATTTTGCTGGGAAATTCCTATTTATTTTTTTTGAAATTCCTATTTATAATATCCTGATACACAGATACATGCAAGCATGTCCTACTGAATTGGTTAGAAGAGAGACATCTTTTGTACACCGTTTGTCTTCTTTCTTCCCTGCTAACGAAAGGTTAGCAATCTCTAGGACACGTTTCTATATTTCTGACTCAGTTCTATGGCTTAATTTGCTGCTTAATTGTTGTTCCATTTTACTCTATAAAAACGGGATCATTTGTTTTGCAAATGTTTTTATCTAGTATTCAGGTTTGCGATTTTTCAAATATGAAATATAAAGTTCTAATTCCTTTATTTTGTACTATTATACAGAACTCCATTGTGGGAAAACACCAAGATAAATATATTCACTATGCATTTATTTAGATCTTTTTAAATATGAAAAGCAATATTGATATGAGCATTCCAAAGATACTTATGTATAGGAGCAGGAATCCAGATCCTAGATTATACTCTCACTTCATCTCAATATGTCCCCTTTGTCTCTAATTTTTAGAGTAAAGTTTCCTTCTCATCACCATTTCAGTATACTCTGACTTTTTTTTTACCATATTTAACATCCTAATGATTTAAGACTCCAGCCAGAATTTATGCCAGCTTAATCTCTGTAAGACCTAAAACCAACCACTTTATACTTCCATCCCTATCCTTTTCAGTGGTGCCACAAAATTACACTATATGTGTGTGGGCCCCCAAACATAAACTAATAGTTACTATTTATTAAATTATATGGAAAATGAAATGTGGAGGTAAAAAGTAAAATGTATAGTACTAATGTTTATATTAATAATTATTTTTCTTTATGAATTAGACTCAAGAGAAAACAGGAAGTAGAGTTCATCTGACTTTTATGGTTACCTTGTATTTATTCCCATTTTTCTTAGCTCTTTATTTCTTGATGTAGCTTTAGGTACTCTGTGGTTTTCTTTCATTTCAGCCTGCAGTACTATATGAACTTGCAATGTAACTTACCTGTGGTAACCAGTTCATTCTGCTTATGTATGTATGTATGTATGTATGTATGCTTATATATGCATAAGTTATATATCCTTTATATAATTCTAGGTAAACATAAGATTATTCCTATAGCTTTTCCAAACATAGTTAGTATATGGGTGCCTTCTCTCCCCTCTCCCTCTTATTGCCTTCCCCAATTAAGAGATTCCTCCTGATTTTTTCCATTTTCGCTTTCATAGCATTTGTGCTCAGTTAGCCCTATCTCTAGAGAACCTTCTCCCACATTCTCCAGCTTGGTCCTTCTGTACTTTCCTGGTTTCTGCTGATACTCTAGGTTATATATTCACATCTAAAGATTCAGAGCTAGGAACTATGCACAAGAGAGGATATGTGAGTGTTTGTATCTCTGGGTCTGGGCTAACGCATTGTAATATTTTCTTGTTACACCCCTTTATCTGCAAAGTTTATGATTTTATGTTTTCTTGATAGCTGGATTCCATGGTACTTATGTGCCACATTTTCGTTAGCTATTGTGAATGGAGCAGTGAACCATGGGCTAGCAAACATCTATTGTGTAGGATGTCAAATCCTTTGGGTATACCCCGGGGAGTGACATAGCTAAGTTATATAGTAGATCTATTTTTGCTTTTTGGGAATTCCCTGCACTGACTTCTATACTGAACGTATCAGTGTGCAATCCCATCAACAGTGAATGAGGCTGCCATTTTCTCCACTTGATTGGAGCATTTTTTCAGTTGTTTTGTTCATCTTTAAACCATTCTGAAGCAGGGTAGGAAATCTTGTCGTTCTTTTGGTTTTCATTCCCTAATTGCTAGGAAAAAAAATGAACTTTTTGGAGATACCACTTACTTATTTATTTCTATTCCTTCTGTTGAAAACTCTTTGTTCAAATCTATAGTCTAGTTCTTAGTTGGGTTGTGATTTTTCACTCTGTTTTGTGTGTGTGTGTGTGTGTGTGTGTGTGTGTGTGTGTGATCTTTATGTTTCTAAATATAAATCCTCAGTCAGATGTATGGGATCTTTTCCCAGTCCATGAGCTTCCTCTTCACTTGGTTGCTTGGTTCCAACGTTGATCTTAAGATCAACTCCTAGACAAATGACGTCCTATTCAGGAAGTTCTTTCCAAACATATTTACATATTCCTATAAATATTTATTTATTTATTTGTTTATTCAACTTAAATCCTGATAATACTGTACCCATGTCCTCTTCTCCCAGTCCTACCCTCACAAGTCCCTCTCACATTATGCCTCCTTCTTCTCAGAGAAGGGGAAACCTCTCTTGGGAACCTCAAGACCCTCACCCTGGGACATCAAGGTGCATCCTCTTCAACTTAGGCCCAACCAGGCAGTCCATTTAAGGGAAGGGGACCCAAGGGCAGGCAACTGAGTTAGACACAACCTCAGCTACAATTGTTAGAGGAAGTACATGAAGATCAAGCTGCACATCTGCTACAAATGTGTAGGGGTCCTAGGTCTAGCCCCTGCATGGTCTTTGGTTGGCGGTTCAATCTCTTTGAGCCTTCATGGGCCCAGGTTAGTTGAGTCTGTAGGTCTTCTTGTGGTGCCCCTGCTTGTTCAATCCTGTCCCCTACTCTCCCACAAGACTCCCAAAGCACTGACTGATGTTTGGGTGAGGGTCTTTGCATCTGTTTCTAGCCACGGCTGGATGAAACATTTCAGGAGATATTAGATGGCCATTCCTGCAATCTCTGTCTTTCTCCATTTTTATTCCTGTGCATCGATCTTGTAGGCAAGACAAATTTTGGGTGGAAGGTTGTATGGGTGGGATGATGTCCCCACCCTCCCCTGGAAGTCCACTAACTATAGGAGGTGTCCACTTTAGTCTTTATATCCCCAGATGCTTAGCCAGGGTCACTTCCATATTCTCCCAGGAGCCTCCAGAGTAACACCTACATTTTTTCCCCTAGAAATTTTGATTTCAGGGTTTACACTGAGGCTATAACTTGGCCTTTCCTTAAAAACTGAATTCGTTATTTTCATAAGTCAGCATTGATTTTCATTTTGACATACAGTATCCATCTTTGCTGGCTCACTGGCAGTGTTCATATATGGCAAACTCAAAACAGAAAATCTTTGAAACAGATCTTGAATGATGAAGTCTTATTAAATGGAGTGAACTGAGATCTACTTGCAATTATAACAACATATGAGGATTATTTGTGTAATAGTTCTTGACTAGTTTTAAATTTTTATTTAATACCTATCATGCTTTAAAATATAAGTAAGAGCTAAAATTTATAGCAATTAGGAATAAGTGATTTTTAATGTTAACGTAAAATTGTTTTAAATGCTTATACAGAATCTCTCCTTATAAAGCCAGTGGTTTTAAAAATATTTGATGTTTAAAGACTCAAAAGTCTTCTCAGCCTTTTTCCTGCTTTACCATGAAAGCCTAGAAGGAAATGCAGAGCCTGGAACTGATAAAACCACATCTATGTATGCCAGTAATCAATCTTTAGTCTAGTAAATATAGTCAATATGACTTAGATAAACAAGGAAACATGAGAAACCCAGAAGTGTGGGGAAGTGTGCTCTTCCTGTGCAGGTTTCCTACAGGTGCCGGCTCTGCAGCATTACACATCTTTACACATACGTGTTTTCATTTTTTTTCTAATTTGCTGAAAACTGCTATCTTCTGGAAATGCAAAGGAATGACAAACACCCAAATTCAGTGTGGTGGACCCTGATGTAGAGGAGTATAGATGAATCGTTTGGAGATCAGGTGACTTAGATTCTAGTAAAGTCCTAGCAGTAGTTAACCGACCTGAGATTGAACAAGTGAATCTAATTGTCACCATCTTGCTTATATTACTGGTAAATGCAGAGTTGGGATCCAGCAATCCTTGATTTTGTAGCCAAAATAATTTTAGCAATTCCAGAAGTAGATCTTTCAAAATACATCATTAATAAATATGAACTTAAGATTACTCTGAAAGTTGCAAAAAATTGACAAATATTCAAAACAAAACTCTCAATGTTCATTTCTGTTTCATTACCAAATTTGGGATTTGACATTTCTTATTTTGTCTTTTTTTTTCAGAGCTGAGGTCCATCTTGCACTTATTAAGCAAGCACTCTACCATTGAACTAAATTCCCAAACCCGGGATTTGACCTTTCTTTTTGTGCTTCTCTTAATTACAGGGTGGTTTTACTCGTAAATACTCACTTAGCTCAAAAACAGGAACACTTCTTCCAGAATTCCCCAGCGCTCAACATCTTGTGTACCAAGGATGCATTTCTAAGGACAAGGTATCAATTAAAGACACTTCTCTATCGATTTTCTGATAGGTTGGCTCCATATCTCCTCTCGCTTGGAATCTTATGGCACTTGCAGGAAGCAATCAGAAATCTGCATTATCACACAGAATTGATTGATTTATAGGAGAGACAAATGTTTACTAACATTGATTAAACACTTTCCAATTAATTATTTACCATCTCTATGATAGTGTGTAATCAGAAGGTGGTAAAATGAATCTCAAGGGCTAAAGATTTTTTTTATTTAAAATTCAAATTTGAGGAGAGAAAAAATACTAGACTGTGACTATCGCATCCTGATTTTCAGTGGTAAGCTTTATGTTTTGTGTTGGCTTTGACTCAGTTTTTATTTGAATAAATAGTCACCAAGCATTTTTTTAGTACGTATTTTTTTTCCTAGCACTGAGAAGGAACACTAATTAAATGTGTTACTCAAGATGACAAAAGGGAGAAGCATTTTAATTGGGTATTCCTCAATATTAATCTCCAAGACTTCTTTACTAAGCTCTCACACTAAATATTCTTCTATTTCTGTACTTCTAGAGTCACTTGATGGAGAATCACTGCCATTTACTAGTGGATACCATTATTGAATCAGAATTTAATAATTTTTTATATGTTTTCTTCAAGTAAAGCTCATTATACTCACATTGAATGAAAGTGCTTCATGATTCATATTTTGAGGTGCAAACACAGAGATGTTGTAACTAAAATGTGTTACTTAGCCATTTTGTATTAAAAGGATATAAAATAGAAATTTGAATTTTAAGCTGTTAATACATTAGAGATGCAGAGTAACTATAGGACACATCCGGATGGCAGAAGGGCCACACTAGGTAAGAATAAAGTAAGTAGGGAAGACAATTATCAGATTGAGTACATCCTATCCCTTCTATTCTCGCCTCAAAGCACAAGATTCACGGTTAACATACTGTTTCTTCATAGATATAGTGACTTCATATATTGCCAATAAATGCTAACATGCAGCAGCTTGTGGGGAGAGAAGTGGAAAACAGTGGGATTTCACTTTTTGGAGGAAAAATGATATTGGCTCACCTCTGTGGGGAGGGTTGCTTGCATGCATACATGCCATGAAGAGGTTTACTTAGTAAATCTATCTAGTGAGAACCAGAGAGGGAGAGAAGTACCAAAGAAAAATAGAGAGTAGAGCAACGTGTGCCAATGGTTGACTTCGGCTTCTCTGCTGGCCTCCAAGGAATTCCAGCCTCTCACACTAGCGAGTCATTTCTCACTCAGGTATCAGAGATGATTATCAGAGCCCTGGCTTCTAAGTTCATTCCCAGTGGACTCTTACATGAGTTTAGGGACTGACACCCATTTTCCTGAGGACAACTTAGTCCATTTTCCTTCCCACAGTTGCCAGGATCCACTGGTGGCCAATAAGTTCTTAGAAAGAGGTTGGGTCTAAAGCCAAGGGCGTGAAGCACTCTTTTCACTAAGGCGAGCGCGCGCGCGCGCGCACACACACACACACACACACACACACACACACACACACATATATATATATATATATATATATATATATATAGAGAGAGAGAGAGAGAGAGAGAGAGAGAGAGAAAGAATGCTCACTGTCAACCTGACCCCAGTAAACAACTGTGCCAAGAGCTGGGGCAGGGGCTGCTCTGTCACTCAAGGGGAGCTTGACACTCAAGCTGGAGGCTGTTGACACTAAAGGTGGCGGTCAGCTCCCCTCCAAGTTCCCTGTTCACAGTTAAGCTCTTACTTGCCTTTCTCTGGGACTCTCTAAAAATGATATGTATTCTCAAAAAATTAAATTGAATAGTGTTTCTGGAGAATATAATCACGCGACAAAGTTCAATGTCATAGAGTTCACACTTATGATAGCAGATTTTGGTGCTCAAAGGGTTAATTTTTATTACTTTACATAAATTGAATAAAATAATTAATTGCATTATTACATTTTTAATACATGCATGCAACTTACTTTGATCGTATTTGTTCTTAAGTTCCATACACTTTTCCTCTTCCCTCATCCTGTTCGTCCCCTTCAAATTCTATAACAGTATCAAAACATTAAGTCTTGGCAGCGTTATAACTTCCCTTCCATCCTGTTTGCTGTCCTTAGTCTCACTTTAAAAGTTTGCATTGGTCACCTACCTAAAAGGAATAGCTTTCCCTGGTCTATAACGGGAGCTTGAAAGTGTGGATTGAACAAATAACAAACACTGGAAGACTCTTTGGTCAAGCGTTTTCTTCCTTAACGTAGGTCGATACTCTCATAATGATGTACAAAACTCACTGCCAGTGCATACTTGACAATGCCATCAACGGGAACTTTGAAGAGGTGAGTTGACCGAATACTTCTCTATGACATTACATAAACCCTCACCTCCTAGTCCCAAGAAGTTCACTGTGCTCTTTGCTCCACAACTAGATCCAGCATTTCTTACTACACTTTTGGCAAGGAATGCCAGACCATCTCCTTCCCCTGCTTGAAAATCCTGTTATCATTGACATTTTCTGTGTTTGTGACTCGATTCTTTATAAGGTAAGCCTTTGGGGGTGTCCTAAGCATAAAGAATTCATATCCTTAAATAACAGTCTTAGTGCTTGTAACTTATTTATAATTATTAAATAAAAACCTTATAGTAAACAAAAGCAGCTCAATTTCTGTTTACAGCTAAGAATAATTTAAAATAAGACATTGTGGCCAATATATGAAAAAAATTCATTAATTTTTGTTATCTCTTTGAGGTGTATTCAGATTAACATAGTATAGCATCTAATTTCTCAGAGAAGCGCAGAATTAGACACCCTCATAGAATTAACACCTCTAAAATTTCTAGTTTAAATGCATTAATACTCATCTGTACTTAACCTAGTTAGAGGCCACAGAAGATCACAAGAAGCAATCCTGGGAAAGAGGACCAGGTTGGCCTAATCAAACATTTGGTGGGAAGGGGGGAAAGCATCTTCCTCAGTTGAGCAGTGAGAAGGCCCAAACAGAAGGATAAAACGATACTGCAATCTGAGCACGTTAAAATAAAGGCACCTGCATTCACCTGCCAAAGTGTCATAAGAAAAAAACAAACCCTATCGTTTGAAAACATCACCTGAGTGGACAAGGTTCAAACCTGCTGGGTGAGTTAGTTGCTTCTGCACGCTCAGCTTTGCAGAAAAGTTGAGGGAACAGCAGCATCCAGAGGCAACTCGGCAAACCTCTGACAGCGGCCCGGAGAATGAGAAACGAGGGACCACACTTTCAGCCCCTGCTCAGTAGCCGCAGAGCGAGCGAGAGAGATTGCAGAGCTAAGTGCAGGCTGTTCTTGCCTTTGCTCCAAGTTCACATTGAATGATAAGGGAGAGAGAGCAAGGACCACCTTATTTTGTTTTTGCTTTAATTGAATAAAAGCCAGTATTTACAAAGAAAGGTTCAGCTTGCCCTACACGTGATTGTCTATAATTTCTTACCACTTAGGAGACGAGAGCTAGTTCTGAATGAACACAGGAAAGACCTGGGCTCAGATCCACACCTGTCACCATCACAGCAACAATGTTAGGGCTACTGCTCGGTTCTTCTGAGAAACAGTTTTCATGCCCACCCCGCACACAAACATTTTTTTTTTTAATTTTAGTCCAGCGCAACAATGTCCTGATTTTAAGAATCACTAGATACATTTAATTCTCCTAATAGAGCCAGAGAGAAGCAGAGAACACAGCAAATAAAACCTTAAGCTGAGCTTCTGTGAGGTCTTCAAGGACTTACAGAGAACATCCAATGTCTAGTCCAGAAAACTCTGGGATTAGCGAGGCTAATTAGCATGGGCAATTCACACAAGGCTTGCTGATTTACTGTCTCGTGTGCTCGCAGACAACTCACACTCAGTCTGGAGAAAGAAAGGTAACGTTCAGAAAGGAGTCGCGTTAATCTCTAGGAAGGTAACAAGGAAGACTAATCGAGACAATCGATGCTCCTTGCATTAGCACTAATCAAATCTGGCGCTGGGGAAGCAACTCAGTGGACAGAGTGCTGTCCCAGCATACAGGAGGCCCTGGTTCAGTTCCCCGCTCAGCCTGGATGATGATACACAAACCTGTTCTCCCAGAACTCCAACCACACTCATTTCTGAGGTTTTCGGTTAACCCTGTTTTGCTTTGGTTAAGGTTCTTACAGATGTCCTCATTCCTGCGACAATGCAAGAAATGCCTGAAAGGTATGTTCGTCTAATAAAGCAGGGTAAGAATGATGGTTTCTCCTCACATACTGCTAATGCAATCCATTGGCTTGGAACTCATCCTTTTATAAAAAACAAATACAAATTTTATAGCTTTCTATTACACGGAAGGAGCGTGCCCCAGTCTCCATATTTGAGCATCAGTGAATAAAACGGGTAAAATATAAACCCAAAGTCCCTTCAGTGTGAAGCCTGCTAATGTAAAATAAGTTGTTATCCAAGCATGACCTCCAATGGACTTCTGAAATACTTCAGTGGAGATTAGATGGTGGATTGGTAGGGCAGCCAATGGGAAAATAAGCACAATAATAAATTCTATAAGGAAAATTTGGAAAATTCTTAATTACTATACGTTTATGATGAACTTATTCTGCACAATCAGGAAGTGGTATAATGAAATTATGAACTTTCAGCAAAAAACAAAAAACAAAAACAAAAAACAAAACAAAACAGAGATCTTAAATACTTTATTTAAAATGTACGGGAAGATTTTTCACACAGTCGTTTCTCCAGGGTGAAAACATAAAACTTTGGAGGGAAATTACCAAAAAATTTCTCTTGAAAACAGTCTAATAATGTAAGTTCTTTTTAAACAGAGGCAACAAACCAATTTATGCCCTGACATAGTGCTCCAATGGGTATTGATTGATAAAAATATCCACTTTTGAAATAATGGTATAGGATTGTTTTCTTTCTTTATACAATAGTTGGCCGTGATCTGGTCAGTAGTTTCTTTTAATTATCCCTGGTGTATCCAGTCTGTATTTGCAATTACTTATATATGATGAATTAGTGTCACAGTCAAATAGCTATACTAATTTAGTGGCCAGCAGCTGGTCATGTGACTACTTAAAACAGTAGTAACATCTGAGATGAATTAAATCATATATGTTTCAAAACATGTGACTACGCACATTTGAAAAACTAAAATCACAATATTAACATAGTGCTTCTTCCAAAAAACATTCTCACAGCAGTAAGTTTGGCTCTGCCCTTTCCGTTTAAGAGACAGCGAACCTTTCCAGCATTCAAAGGATACTATACTTCACTTAATCAACTTTTTTTATTGAATGATAAATAAATGCTAAACTATTTTTCAAGAGTGGATATTATAATCCCCAATTACCAAGTGGAGAACCTGGAAGTAGAGAGAAACTCATTTAAGGCCGTAAAGCCAGCTAAACCCAGAGTTTGACCTGAAGCTTTCCTTAGTCTTTTCCCTAAGTCTTACTACCACCGCTACCCAAAGACAAACCACAGCGACTATACTCAGACTGCTGCTATGAAACATATATAAAGATTTAGAGTTTTAAACACTTACAGGTTCCTATACACACTCTGCCATAGTTTGCAATTTTCTAAGCTGACTCTAAGTCATATGTTTTTGGTCATCTGTTGAATAGAATTTAGATGATAAGAATATATTAATAAGACTGATACTAAACATAATATATTATATTGCCAGTGTGATATCACCTAAGGAGTCAAAATGTGGAACACAAAGCTTACGTACTTTCCAAGAAATGTATTTCATAGAAATTAATTGAGTTATGAATCATAATATGGTACTTACTGGTTTCTACCTTTGTGCTAGGCTCAAACCAGGGCATTTTCAAGGAGTTATTTGTTATAATTCTCAAAATAATCAAATGACAAGATGCTATTCTCAGTCCCATTTAATAGATAAAGAAACTGGTGTCTTAGGAATTTGAGCATTTTGTTTAAGATCATGAATAGCAGCCCCGGACTGATTCTGTTTGGCTTCAAACTCATGCTTTTGGAAGCATAGTCAAACAGGACCTCTCTATGCAAAAGTGTGTGTTCCGTATGTCTTTGAGCAACGTAGCACCTAACCTAGAGTTTTCTTTGCAGCTTGTTAGCGGATATAAGAAATTTTGCTAAAAATTGGGAACAGTGGGTTGTTTCATCCTTGGAGAACTTGCCGGAAGCCCTCATTGATAAGAAAATCCCCATTTTGCGAAGATTTGTATCTTCTCTGAAGCGACAGACATCGTTCTTGCATCTTGCTCAGGTATGGGGTCAGCTGAGAATATAAGACACACTAGTCAAAAGGATTTGATTCTGATTAAGGATCTTTCACAATTTGAAGGAAACAAAGCACGCAACGTCAAGATGTAACATATAGCCTCGAGCACATGCTAGACCTGAAAGGACACATAGATACAGGATTCTGTCTGTCTGTCTGCATCTTAACTAACCATGCAGCACAAACACTGATCTCCTGGTTTTGGAAATGGACACGGTGTGGATAATATGCTGTTTGGTGTAATAAGAAGCTGTAGAGAGAGAATTCTGAAATTCTACATTAGTTTCTCGCAAAGTTTCTGTGATTCAAATTTATTTCAAACTAAAAAAAATACTGTTGAGGGAGGAGATGGGAAAGAGGAAAGCCTTTGGAATGTAAACAAAGAATATAGAATAAATAATTTAAAAAAAGAAAGAAAAATAAAGTAATGATGAAATAGAAACCATCAAAAAATACTGTTACTGTGATTTCAAAAGAATTATACCGACTGGTACAAGTTAAAGTTGTAAGTAGTAAGGCTGTGTGATTCCTTTTTTAAATTTATCTTTTAAATTGGGTATGTGTGTTCTCATCTGTGTGGGAGTATGTGCCCATAAGTGCAGGCACCTACAGTGGCCATAGGTATTGTATACTCTTTTTTTTTTTTATTTTCTATATTCTTTGTTTACATTCCAAATGCTTTCCCAGTTCCCCCCTCACACCTTTCCAGGACCAGGGCCCTCTCCTTCCTTCTTGGGAATCATTTGATATGCTAATTGTGTCTTGAGTATTCAGAGCTTCTGGGCTCATTAATATCCAGTTAGTGATTGCATTCCATGTGGATTCTTTTGTGATTGGGTTACCTCACTTAGGATGATATTTTCCAGTTCCAACCATTTGCCTAAAAATGTCATGAATTCATTGTTTTTAATTGCTGAGTAGTATTCCATTGTGTAAATACACCACGGATACTCTTGGAGATGGAGTTACAGGTGGGTGTAAACTGAATGACACAGGGTACTGAGGACAAGACTCAGACCTACCGGAAGAGCAGTATGTGCTTTCACCCTCCAAGCCATCTCTCTGGCCTGTCTGTGTGATAGTTAATGTTCTCAAGCCTCCAAGCCTTCTGCGCTTTAAACTGCTACTGACAGTCACTGTTAGACAAGGAGCAGCAAACTAATTCATAGGCAGGAATACCACATACAGTTACTACTGTGCTATAATTGTTGGCTTTAGGGAAGTGTTCGGTATACTGAATAAAACCAAAAACAACAAAACAAAGCAAAATAACAACAACAAAACCTAGTCATAAGTCCAGATAGGAAATGTAACATTTTTAAATGTTATTTTCCTTTCCTTTCCTTTCCTTTCCTTTCCTTTCCTTTCCTTTCCTTTCCTTTCCTTTCCTTTCCTTTCCTTTCCTTTCCTTCTTTCCTTTCCTCTCCTCTCCTCTCCTCTCCTCTCCTCTCTCCTTCCCTCCCCTCCTTTCCCCTCCCCTCCCTTTCCCCTCCCCTCCTCTCCCCTCCCCTCCTCTCCTCTCCTCTCCTCTCCTCTCTAGTCTCCTCTCCTCTCCTCTCCTTTCCTTTCCTTCCCTTTTATTTTCCTTTACCTTTCTTTTACCTTTCTTCCTTTTTTCTTTTTATTTTTTCTGTTTGTTTTGTGTGTGTGTGTGTGTGTGTGTGTGTGTGTGTGTGTGTGTAGCCCTGGCTGTCCTGGAACTTGCTTCATTGACCAGGCTGGCCTTGATCTGCCTTCTGAGTTCTGAGATTAAAGGCACAGACCACCACCACCCCAGCTTTAAAATGTTATTTTTAAATTAACACTTTAATATCCCTTGCTTTGTGATGATGGATCGAAAATATTATTTTCATTTTCTTAATCTTAAAAGAAACTTCAAATCTGTCTCACAAACAATCATGTGTTTCAGTTATCCTAAAATGAGTAAGAAGTTTGACCAGAGGAGATAATTCAGTCAATAAAGTATTTGCCATGCAGACTTGAGGACGAGCACCCACACAGAAGCCAGGCATGGCAGCAGCTTACACCTGCACAGCTGGTGCGGGGAAGACTGAGAGACAGGGATCCCAGGGGCTTTCTGGCCAGTCAGGCTAGTTGAATCCGTGAGTTCCAGGTTCAGTGAGACACTCTGTCTCAAAAAAAATAGTGTGGAGACTGAGGAAGACACCCAATGCGGACCACGGATCTCCACACAGACCCATGCATATACATAAATAAGAATGTATATTTATGCAGACACACTCAAGAGAGAAATTACTTATGGTCGTTTTTCTTCAAGAAACTATTTTTATCAAAGCTATTTTTGTCTAAGTAGACTATAATTGATAGAGTTTCTTGTCTGTTTTGACTCTGTGCAGATTGCCAGGCCAGCTCTCTTTGACCAGCACGTGGTGAACGCCATGGTATCTGACATTGAAAAGGTTGACTTAAATAGTATTGGATCGCAGGCTCTTCTTACCATATCCAACAGCACAGACACAGAATCTGACATCTACAGTGAACGTGAGTCTGCTTAGATAACAATAGAATCTCCTAACTTTGATACTGCTGACCTCTTGGTAGGTACCATAACTGGGAGGTTATGCCATGCATTGTAGAATATTTAAGGGCATCATTTGCCTCTGTGTACTAGGTGCTAGGAGAACCATTCTGTCCCATTGTGACAACCAAAAGTGTCCCTAGATCAGAGGATCTCAACCTGCAGATTGTGACTCCTTTTTTGGGAGTGGGGAAGATCAAGGACCCTTTCAAGGGTTGCATATCAAATATCCTGCATATCAGATATTTACACTAGAATTCATATCAATAACAAAAGTGCAGCAATGGAGTAGCAATGAAAATAATTTTACGGTTGAGAGTCATTGCAACATGAAGAACTATATTAAAGGGCCACAGAATTAGAAAGGTTCAGAACCACTCTAACTGTTACTGGATGTCTCTGACAGCAAAATTGCTGCTATTGAAGAAACTCTTACAGAAACATTTTTAATTAAAAAATGGGAAATATTGAAGAAAAGAAAAAGTAACTGATTATTTCACTGTCTAGAAATACCCAAATTACCTGGAAGCAATACAAATGGCTTTGAGCTTTCTGAATTTCTTCCACTGTTATATGTCGTGTGAACACATTTGTATGTGCTCCATGCTCCTGTCGTTGTACAGCATGTGAGACATAAAAAGAAGGTGTGTCAATACAATGCTATTGAAAGCAGAGATTTGATCCAGGATTAGGCTACTTGACAGTGAACATAACACATGTGCGTGACTACGCAGCTGTGCTCAATACCAAGGAGTAGCAGCAGCAAACTACTTTCCCATCACGTTCTGTCTGCCCGACAGAACTGCCCTGTCTACAGAACATGGCCGAAGGAATGGCTTGTTCTTAGAGTCATGCATCAAGCCTCGTTTCAGTTGGAAGAAAGGCTATGTTACATCCTGTGGTTTAGAAGACCTCAAACTCTTTAATGATAATCCTAATCTGTCTTCCTGAAGTTTATTAAGGTTGCTATTTGTGTAAATGGCTCAGTTCTTCAGTGCTGGACTTAATTTGTAGAAGAGAGAGTCAGAAAATCAACAAGCCTATTTGGGCCATTCATTAACTTTTGACTCATCTAATGAGTTACTTTGATCCAATGAAAATACTGAATTAAAAAGGAATATTCAATGCCGGGCGTGGTGGCGCACGCCTGTAATCCCAGCACTTGGGAGGCAGAGGCAGGCGGATTTCTGAGTTCGAGGCCAGCCTGGTCTACAGAGTGAGTTCCAGGACAGCCAGGGCTACACAGATAAACCCTTTATTTAAAAACCAAAAAAAAAAAAAAAAAAAAAAAAAAGGAATATTCATTATATTACTTATTCTCATCAAGAACATGTATAAATGTACATTTTAAAAAGCATAAACCTATATTTTAGTATATCCTAAGACAGATACCCTGATGATTACACTAAGTATTTTTGTTACCACTATCATGCTAAAACATTAACTCATTTTACATATTTATCCATCTCCATTTCCTCTTTATGTCATAAAATTACTAATGTTTTATAGTTCAAGGATGTATCTTGGGTTCAAAGTGGTTGTAACATATTTTAGTGTTTAATTATCAACTATTAGTTGTTCATTATAACAAGTTTTACAATGAGATTTTCACATAAGTATATAATGTACGTTGATCATATTTACCCTTAATTACTGTTCTCTCCCCCCATCAATATACTTCCTCTTCCCAACTACTGATTGTTTTCTCTCTGCTCCTTCTTCTTCCCCTCCTCCCCTTCTGCTCCTCTCCCTCTTCCTCCTCCCTCTTCTCCTCCCTCCCTCCTCCTCTTGCCCCTCCCTTCCCTCCTCTTCCCCTTCATCCTCCTCTTGTTTTTGCCATGGTAGATGACTCTATCACTGTGTTCCAAGAACTGAAGGATCTCCTTAAGAAGAATGCTACAGTGGAGGCATTTATTGAGTGGTTGGATACTGTGGTAGAACAGAGAGTTATTAAGGTATTTTTATGAATAATTCAGAAAATATTTTTAAGAGAAAAAAATGCTAACCTGGCTGTAATCTTTGGATGGGTGTGGAAAAGGTCCAGACAAGTGTAGTTTTAAACCATGTTTTGTGTATTTGTCATAACAACAACAAAAAAAATGGGGCCTACCTAGACGGCTATCAACAGATGAATGGGTAGGGAAACTGTGGTACACATACAGAATGGGATTTTTTTTTCCATCTGTAAAGAAAAATGAAATTTGTTGAAAAATTGTGTGAGGTGATCCCAACTCAAAAAAGCAATAGAACATGTTCTTCCTCATACATGATCCTGGGCCTGAAAATTCATATGCAGCACTGCATAACTGCCCATACAGCCAAGAAAGGAAGCCAAGAAATGGGTGAAAACAGGTGATGAGGAAGGATGGGGTGGGAAAAGGACGAGTGAGAAAAAGAGGTGAGAGACCCGGGTACATTATGGAGAACGTGAGTATAGCAACAGGAGAGGAAAGGAACATCTATTAAAATACACCGTGTTTAACAATGCCCGAATGATATTTAATAGACTGTATGTTAATTAAAATTTTAAAACTCTTTGTAAAGATTTTGAAACCATGCAAAATTGAATGACCCAAATATCAAAATTAGGAATATGACTCATATGGAAGCACTAGATATGAAGTTGGTTCTGTTTCTTTCTTTATCTAAAGCTTCAGGATGCTTTTTTTTTTTTTTTTTCTGTATCAATGTTTAAAGTTACATCTATACGAGAGAATTTAGGTTAAAAATAAACTTAGATACTGAAAAGACTTAAGTCTCCCCCCCCCAATTTTTTTTTTTTTTTTAAAAAAGGCAGATTTTCTTAAGACTGACCGGAGCTGTGGTCTCGTGCATTTGAAATTCTGATTCTGAAAGGTCACAATTTTGCGTTTTCTGTTTGGTTTCTTCAGCTCATGCAGTTAACCTTCAAGTCATCCATCATGCAGAGAGGCATTGAGAACAAATATGTCTCTCACTAGCTGGCTCAGGCTGCTCCCTATCAAGGAAACGGGTTATAGTCTGGGGACTTTTTGTTCTGGAAGGAAAACAGACTCTCGCTCAGGACCAGGGAAGCCAGTTAATCATTTACAGAAAAGTGCAACCCTCGCTTCATATATTACGTCTGTCCTTCTTAAAGCTTCATTTTTTTTTTAAAAAAAGAAGATTAAAAATAGCCTTTAAATTATTTCAGCTTACAGTTTAAATTCTAGTGGGAAACTAAGCTATAAAGAATAAAGATGCAGTGCCTCTAAAGAGGCCAAACAGAACAGACACGACCACAGGCTGAAGCTCAAATATCCCTGGACAAATCACTTTATTTGGGGAAATAAGTATGAAGCCACACCATCTATCTGCTTCTCGGTTTCTCTACCCGGTGGCCTGAGCAGGGCACGGGTGCAGTGAGGAGAGAGATTTCACGACTTCGGTCTGTTCCTTTATTTTTAGATGAGCAAACAGAACGGAAGATCTCTGAAGAAGCGGGCTCAAGACTTTCTGCTCAAATGGAGCTTTTTCGGTGCCCGCGTGATGCATAATCTTACCTTGAACAACGCGTCAAGTTTCGGTATACCGTGTGCTTTACAATGACTAATTTCTGAAAGATCTCACTCGTTTCCTGGTCGTCCATTCTCAACAGCTTGCCGCTTACCTTTTCCTTCTCAAAACACAGTTGAGCACCGAGCACGCGTTGAGAATGGTAGTTAGGCGCTACCTTTGGGAACCAGACTTCTTGCAGTATTAACTCCTTAACACTGTTTCTCTGATTGAGGCTTTACCTAAACCAGTCTGAGGAATGGTCTTTACATAATAAAGCACAGGTGTTTGAGGAGATGATGCAAATAAAAACAGTTTACATAAATCATGAGTAGAAGAGAAGTGTTTGCCTAGAGTTTCTACATAAAGCAAGCAAACAAAACAAAACAAAACAAAAAACAAACAAACAAACAAAACAATAGTTGAGGCATTCTCCTGGGAAACTATTCTAGGTGTAGAGCATGGCCACAAGTTTTGTCTTTCCTGAGTACCCATATAGCTGCACTTGAAGAACCAATGTGTAACTTGGAAGGCACGGGCACCTATGTTTCTGAACTGTCTTACTTGTTCTCTAAACCCATAATGAAATTAGCCCACAACTGGGCTAATGTCACTCTTTTCAAAAATTGCATGTCCACTTTGCCCTGAGCTTTCTGACTTGCTAATTCTGAATTACAACACTAAACTTACAGTCATCGAATTGCATTTTAAGAACTTTTCGTAATACTAAACAGGCTAGGGTCAACTAAGGTTTCATTTAGGGTTCGATGGAATTAAAGTCGGAAAATGGGTTGATAGGTCAACAAGAAATAAATTATTAAATTTAGTTTTAAAATTGTATAATTGGATTACTCATTAGAATAGCTATCCTTATATTTCATGTTTCTTAAAATGCAGAGTACCAAAGCCCAACTTTAGCATAAAGAAAGATTTTTGTTAGGAAATCCATTGACCAGTTCAAAGAAGGTTAGACTGTCCAGTCCACCTTTTGCATGAAAATGACTTCATTTGTTTTTATTTTTAAATCAAATATGGTTCAGACCGGAGAGACACCTTATTTGATAAAATTTTCAGACCATGTTGGCCACCGTCTAATTATTTAGTACAAAGTAAACAGGACTCAAGCAGAAGAGAGCTCATTCTCCCCCTGTTCAAGCTTATCACGCTCCGGTGTGTGCCCTCTTAAAGCATAAAGCCTGTCTCACTTTCATCCGACTTTCCCTTTGATGTAATTAGCGGCCAAAAGGGCTGGCAAGACAGCGCACACAGGGAGCTGGGCAGGAGGTACACAGAAAGATTAGAGACCCACGTTAAGCATGTTGGTCTTAGCAGGTCATTGAAAGTCCAACATGTATTTGTTTATTTCAGTTGTTCCTTGTAAAGTGCGGTGAGATGGTCACAAAGATAACGTTTCTCCCTTTTCCTTTCCTCCCCTCCCTCCCTCTTTTCTCCTGTGCATGCCCCCTCTTCTAAACACTAGGCTCTTTCCATTTGATCCGGATGCTTCTGGATGAGTACATTCTCCTGGCCATGGAGACTCAATTTAATAATGACAAAGAGCAGGAACTACAGAACTTACTGGACAAGCATATGAAGAACTCAGGTAACTTAAATAGCCGTTCCCCTTTTCGTGCCTCATTGTTTAGGTCTATGTTTAAGGATCTGCAGGTACACAAGTGGGTTCAGAGTATTCTCAGTTTTCCGCCATGCTCAGGACCACTGGTATCATATCTGAATGCCAATGGGGAGCACCCTTTCCTCTCTGTGTAGACACAGCAGTGAAAAGCTCCTCAATGGAAACTGGAAATTTACACAACTTAGGTTCTTACTTTCCAAGACTTTCAACGAAGTTAAAGAGAAGTCTGCCATTCTCTCCCCACAAATCATTGTAACTCAAGGCAACACATGTAGAAATACAAGAGTTTAGTGTAAAAATGGCTAGCCCATTTCTGGTGAGAAGCCTGCATTCCGAAGACTGTTTAACCCAGTGGATTGTTCAGTACCCTTCAAAATATACCTACCCACAAATACTCAGCTAATAAACACAGCACCATCACTAACCACCAAAGCCTTCAGCCTGTTTCCTATGGAAAGTATTATGCAGGAGTTTCCAGGTTCTTTTCTCAACCAGGAGCCACGTTCAATATCTTTTGCTTGGGCTTGTCAACAAGGAGTATCGTGTAATCTTCTCTGTATCATTTAAAAATGATCCTTCCAGATGCGAGTAAAGCTGCCTTCACAGCTTCCCCGAGCTCCTGCTTTCTGGCCAACCGAAATAAGGGCAGCTCCCTTTCCAGCGACACTGTGAAGAACGAAAGCCACATGGAGACAGCCTATGTCCCCCTGCCTTCCAGCCAGCCTGGAGCCGTCGCCCCTGCTCTGCACCCATTCTCAGCTGAGAACACTGAGAACATGCCACTCCCAGGTATGTGGGGGAAGCAATGAAGAAGACCTTAAGGGACTTTCCAGCACTTCGCAGAAGACCCATTCTTTCATTTCTCTCAGCACTCCCAGGAATGCCACAGAGGAAAAATATTTTAGCAGATTAAAAATATTTTAAGTTTATGGGTTTATATTTATGATTTTCCATTAGCATTCATATTTATATCATTAAAATGTAGTTATCATGCACATGGATGGTAACTCATATCAAGTGTGACTAGGTCTCTTCATTTAATAGAAGAAAACATGTTAGCTCTGCATAAAATCCCTAGGATACTTTGAAGATTTAATGTGGACAGCTTTTCACTGGTGTAAGAAGGTCATGAGTTCACTCCAGGCTGGGTTGGATAGCAAAACCCTGCCAGCTGTTGCTGGGTGCAGAATTGGCTTAGTGGTTAAGAGTGCATGCTGTTCTTACAAAGGTCCTGGGTTTGATTCTCAACGCACACATGGAGGCTCACCACCTCCTCAAGCATCAGGCATGCATGTGGTAGACAGATGCACACGCAGACAAAACACTCATATGAACAAAATAACAAAAGAAACATTTTAGAATAGGATTGCTTATTTGATTTTTGGCTTCGGTGAGATTTCTCTTCCAGCCATTTTAGGACGACAATGCGGTAATTTTGTGCTTTGCAGCAAAATAAGTGTTCAGTGACTTGAATGAAATGTTAGAGTTTGTTGTAAATATAGTATTGGCTCACGGACTGTTACAAAAGTCCCATTTTATAGATTGACTTATTGGGCGTGCAGAATGGTAAAACAAGAGGGAACTTATGGTGCTGTGGCTTAACTACAGCAATTGAAAGCCACAGGCTCAGGGAGTGGAAGTCATCGGTGAATCCTTGCTTACCAGTGGTGTTTGTGTGCTGTGTTCCGCTGACTGTGAAATAGCGGGTGTTGTGATGGGAGTGCAGTTTTCTGTTCCTGAGGGTCAAATCGTTATCCATTCATTTGGGGTTTTGTTATGTTACAGTGTGTGCATCACACTGTACTTCCCTTCCTATTTGTGAGTTATTTTTTTAATTAAAATATTTTTCATACAATATATTTTTTTTAATTTTTATTTTCTATATTCTATGTTTACATTCCAAAGGCTTTCCCCTTTCCCAGTTACCCCCCAATATATTTTGATCATGTTCTTCCCTTTCTTTACACCCCCAAGATCCTCCCAGCTTCTCCCCGTCCTCCTGAGTCTCCCCTAACCCCTGACTGTGAATTTGTGTGCATACATATTCTCCAGTTATTTACAGAAGGGAGTCACTACTAAGTCAGAACGAAGGGTACATTAATAAATCATTTGAATACTTTTAAAGCCATGATCTCATTTCTTTACTATACTACAACTAGAATGGTCTCGCTTTTTTTTCCAGGTCAAATAGAACTTTCCCAAAGTACTGGCCATCTGATGACACCACCGATTTCTCCAGCCATAGCAAGCAGAGGAAGTGTTATTAACCAAGGGCCGATGGCCGGCAGACCCCCAAGCGTGGGCGCAGGTCTCTCAGCTTCAACACACTGCTCAACGTATGCAGAACCAATTTATCCTACGCTCCCTCCAGCCAACCATGACTTTTATGGGACCAGCTCTAACTATCAGACGGTGTTTAGGGCACAGTCTCACCCTGCATCAAGCCTCTATGCTCCCCGTGCAGAGCATGGGCGGTGCCTGGCCTGGACTGAACAGCAACTTTCCAGAGACTTCTTTGGTGGCAGTTGTGCTGGGTCTCCATATAATTCCAGACCACCTTCCAGTTATGGACCATCCCCACACACACAAGAGTCACACAGCATGCAGTTCTTGAACACGGGAAGCTTCAATTTCCTTAGTAATGCAGGAGCTGGCAGTTGCCAAGGATCAACACTGCCTTCTAATTCTCCTAATGGTATGTAACTTTTAAAGATTTTTTTTGGCCTTTGAGAAGGCAGCAAAGCAAAATCTGACACCAAGTTTCACCTCTGCTGAGCATCATAATATCCAGCAAAAAAATGCAAAGATCATAGACTCTTAGCTGCTTTTAGAGTGTATCTGCTATAGCCAAACATATTCCTTATTTCTTGTGGCTTTATTAACGTTTTTTTATACACGATTTTTTAAAAAGTCAAACCTTATGCTAGATACATTCAAAAAAGAGTATTCTGCCCTTTGAAAATATTTTCAATGTCTTCCAGAGAATTAACAGTGTATTTTAAAGATCGACTCTAAAACTAGTATCTATTTATTTAAAAATAAAAGAAAACAAAAACACCCCAAAGTTGAGATTGAAAGACTGTTGAATTTATTATACTTTAAAAAATACTCTTTCCTAAGTGTAGGCCTGTGTTTCTTCATGAACATGATGCTGTATGTAGAAATTTTGTTTGAGAAGTATTATGATTTAAAGGGCTAGCAGTACTTGTATCTTCATAGATATGCTTTATAAATTTATATATGGAAAATATGGAAAATGTATAGTCAGTTTCAGAATGAATAATATGCCAGTTACCTTTTAACTAAAAACTATCATAGTAAACCATACTATATATTAAAGCATAAGTTCAAGCCTTAAGCTAATATAAATCATACTGACTATTTGATATTTTTAGGACTACACCCAGCTATGTTGATTCTTTTGCCTTTTCAGTAGCAAGTAAATAGAATATTCTCGACCTGTTTCATTCTAGGATACTATGGAAACAATATAAACTACTCAGAGGCACATAGGCTCGGGTCGATGGTGAACCAACATGTTTCTGTCATTAGCAGTGTTCGCTCCCTGCCTCCGTACAGTGATATCCACGATCCACTTAACATTTTAGATGACAGCAGCCGGAAGCAGAACAACTCATTTTATGCAGACACAGCCTCTCCTGTTGCATGTCGTACTCCTGTAGTAGGTAAATTGTTTTCATAGTCACTGAAAGCATCTTAAGAAGTGATGAACTTTAGCTATGCAGAATGACCTGGTAGGGGGTGGGGTGTGTGTGGAATTACCCTAAGGTAATTTTATCATTATTTTATGTTATGTTTTTATGTTTGAGTAAAGAATAAATTTCCATTTCTCAGTCTTTGAAATGATTAGTACACACCTTCTTTAAGACGTTATTTTATCCAGAAATAATAGCTTATATTTACTATGTATATACATTTTACTACAGCTTGACAAAGGCATTCGAAATGATAGCAAACTATATGAGAAAAAATGTGTTTTTCTCATTTTTTATGACCATTATTGGACTCACTAGGCAGTGTCAAGAGTGATCTTTCTTCTCCATAATCACCATTAGCACCCAATACCACTCTGAGTGTTTACAGTAGTAAACACAAATCCTGTAAGCTGTGGCAGCTAGCATTTTCTCAATCTTTTGTAAAAATGAGATAGAATACCCTTGCAGAAACTGTTGCTGTATTTTTACTGTTATATATAACATGTAATCCAAGTCAACATGAGCAAATCAGCGTGCCTACCACAAAGTCTTCTAGCTGCTTCTTTCAATCTTACTCTCATCCATGAAGGCACTAGATGCACTGCCTAGTTGATTGCACAGAAGGAACTTAGGATCAACGAGTGGTGGACTAGTCCAAACCAATCTAGGTGCTTCAGGTACGGCTCCGGCAGTAGAACACTTACTTGCCTGTCATGTGTAAAGCCCAGGGTTTGACTTCTAGCACCAAGCTAACAACCTTAAATAGATACACACATATAGTCTACTTTAATTAATAAGTTATTGCTGATAACGTAAGTATTGAACCTGAAGCAATGTATACACTTAGTTTAGAAAACTAATACTGAAGTATCACTGAGAAAGAATGCATCCATCACATATCAAAAAAGAGTGTTGATGTCTATATGAGACACCCTCTGGAATTCATTTTTATACTAGTGTAAGTGAAGGGTACATGACACCCAATAGAAGCTCTGAGAAGATGAAATAAATTCCATCTCTCATCACTCAGTGTACTTTTCCAATAATTCAATAGGAAGTACTTCTTCCCTTCCTGCAGCCATCACAAATGTGCCCTGAGCCGTCTAGTAGCCCGTCTCCTGCTATCTGCTAATAGTCATTGCTTCTAGGGTACTCTAATGAAGCAGAAAATTGCACTTCAGGAAGTGTCCTCACCATCCGACTAAAATGGACCGTGTTGCTATTGTTACGATTAGTTCTGTTTGCTTGCAAAGATAATGGACGCTTTGATGGAACATGGCTTGGAAGTATGGTGGATTCTAAGCTTAAGCTGTCAGAGCTGGCTATGAGCAAATTGCAGACGAGGCGTCAGGGTGAGAGACAAAGGAGAACAAGAGAATAAGCACAGTGGGGCCTGGGCTCATTGTTTTCCCTCATTAGTTAGGAGGCCTAATCTTTAGAGATGGAGAGCACGCTGCCTTGACAAGAGAATGGGTCAACCATGCAATAAGGATACAGACCTCCTGAGCATGTTACGGAAGGTTTTTTTAGAGCAACTATATATCAGATACTGGGTAGGAGGATACTGAGGTAATCAGGACATAGCTTCTTCTTGGAGAAAGTTTATGCTGTAGAAAGGGGAGAGTAAGGTGATGGATATACAAATGAATACATTACGAAGACAATTTCATTAGAAAGATAACTACCACATGATTTCTCTCATATGTGAAACATGTATATATATATATATATGTGTGTGTGTGTGTGTGTGTGTGTGTGTGAGAGAGAGAGAGAGAGAGAGAGAGAGAGAGAGAGAGAGAGATTTATATATGTGTATGCATGTAGGTCATGAAGAATCATAAGAAAGGAGGAAGAACTCTTAATAAACATGGAAAATATATAGTAATAGAATGCATGGGATGGACTTAATTTGGAAAGGGGGAGCCAGTTGGGGAGGAATCTGAGTATAGAGAAGGTCCATGGGGGATGGGAACAAATCAGAACAAGTATAAAGACTATGTGTTGTGAATATAGTGTATGTGTAAAATCCATTACTTGAGACCATCACCTAAAACAGTTCATTAAAAGATAATGTAAAGTTTTTGGAAGTATGTATAGTGGTGACTGGCCAAGTGGGAGCTCTCTGAGGCAGATTTCAGGAAGTGAATCCTGAGGTAGAGACATTTGAATTGAGAGCTGGGAAATCCAGAAACACTGGAAATCAGATGAAGAAGATCTAGAAGGAAGAAACAGTCATTACAGAGCCTCTGAATCCAGGAGGAAAAGTTGCAAATTTCAGTGAGCAGAAAGAAAACATTGTGTTTTGAGAAGCTATACAGATGAGAGAGGGGATCAGAGCAAATCTCAAAAGTCAGTTGGTGTAGAATTTTGTGAATCACAGCAAGAAGACTGGATTTTGTTCCTAGAGTATACGTCATGGTCGTCTGAAAGAAGAGTAGAAATTGCTTTACAGATCAGCATGATCTTTCTAGATCTTCTCGAAAAGGTAAGAGACTGAGGCTACTATGTGGGTCTAGGGAGAGATGATGTTGAGAGGTGCAGACAGGAAGTAGAGTAGTAAAGCCATATTTTAGTGACAGAATGTAATGCAATATTGTGCTTTCTCTATTAAATATGTAGGAGAACAACAAGTGTTAATATAAAAAAAAACAAACCATTATTGTTCTTGTGAATCATGTACACCTGTATTTAAAGCAGCATCTAAGTGCTAGATGCAAAAACCGTAAAAGGTCCAAAGTGAGTGGCACTTGTAGAATACAGAAGACATAAATTTGTTTTTAAGTGTTTTCCTTGGCTGTGTTTTCCCTTGTAGCTTCCAACTTGCAAAGCCAGATTTCTTCATCCTCATCCCAGTGTATGTATGGAACTTCCAATCCATATCCAGTGCAAGATAATCTGGACTCCAATGGACCAAGCAACAGAGAAATGGTGTCCTCTTTACCACCCATCAACACCGTGTTTATGGGGACAACAGCTGGAGACACTTAAATGAACAATGTAGAATGCAGGTGAAACACAAACGCTCTGCTGTAGTGATGTCATTATTCACCCCCAGCAGCCACAAGAAAAGAGAAGGTGGAAGGAGCAGTGACTGAACATTATTTTCAGATCACTGCTGTGTTGGACAATTCCATCGTGAATGGAGATACTTGTATTGCACACAAATAGGCTAAAATGTGAAGTCATTATTAATCATAACTTCAAATACTGTCAAATGAAGCCAATGGAAATTTAAAGATGCAGACACTACAAAGATGTAATATTTCACTTTCTAATTTATTGAAAAAAAATCTCTATTTTCCTCCATCTTTGGTTTCTAAAAGAAGAAAAGTATATTCAATGCCTTCACGATATCTTTAATTTATAATCATTGTTTACTATCACCTATTTGACCAAAGTCAAATGTCTAAGTTCTACCTCCTGTGGAAATGTTTACAAGGTCAAGACTTTCTTGTATGTAGCCTAGATCCAAGTGACTTGACCTTCTATCCCTGTGCACTAGCGTGGTGATTTCTTTTACATAGCAGTGTTCCAATTCTATGTAACTGAATAGAAATGTTAAACACTTTCCTTCTTTATTTAAAATGATAAGAGGAAATAAAAAAGAATGTATGGAAACTTTTCAAAGCTGTGATTGCTTTTGGGATTGATGCTGTTTCTAAAGAATGTGGAGACTTCAGGCCAAAGTACTATGGGTATGAAATGAAAGAATAAATAAAGCTTGATGCTTAAGACACTGTAATTCGAGAGTGTTTGTATATCAGACTCCTGACTGTGCATGTTAATAAATTAGGTTTAGACTGTTTAATTTTTCTTGTTTTTTTTAAAAGGAGTTGGGGTTGTTTTGAGTACTTTCCTAATAATTAGAAAGGAATAATGGGTATCCAGGGATAATCCTGATGCAAAGCTGGTTCAAGTGGATTACATGTAAGCTAACACAACTGATAGCACCATCTACTTACATCTGTTTATTTTTCTTTTCCACATGCTGTGACTCTAAGATTGATGGCCTATTCTAGAAGACTGCCATTAGCTATACAAGAATCTCTTAGCAGTGTGCCCACTTAACAGCACCCAGTATGATCTAACAAACAAGCAGAGAAAGTTTGCAGTATTAGCAAATCACAAGAATTATGAAATAAAGTGTTCTATTCCTTTCACTAATAACTTGCTATGACTACAAAGAAGGCTAAAACGATAGGCTTGAAATGCAACAACAGCATTAAGGAGCATTTGAACACAATTCTTGAGATGTAGGAACCAAGATTTCAAGGCATATTTGGCATTGTCAGATGCTATGTTACATAACATAGGAAATACGAAAAATGAAGGTGGCACTGTCATATCATAAAGCTTTCTTGTGTGGAAACAAAGGGGTGGGGTGATAGGAAATTAAGGCTTTAAGATTTAAGGGCAGAGAAATTGCATTGAATAAATGGTGTTCCAGGAGTATTATACCAGCTTAGTGTGGGGAGAGACAGGCTGGCTAGGGAAATCTTTAACCTGAGGATTATTTGGAAGACTTTCATGCAATCGCCCAGCAGATGAGTATAGAAAGAGATATAAGAGACATAAGTATAAGAATATTTTCCAAGATGCATGAACCTACTTTCAGACAGTGTAGTGTATGGTTGTTCTCTAGGCTTATTTTCAAGGTATCAAGTAGTTTACCAAGGAGTGTCCTTAAACCCAAAAGAGAGTGAAAAGCATCACTGGGCTTCATGGGCTCCTGGTTGAGGTTGATTTCAAGAAGAAACAGGTGACTAGCTTTCCCTTTGTCCCAGAGAATGGGCTTGGAGTTCATGCTGTTACAAAAGGGACAGTATTTCCCAATTCTGACTATTGGTATTCACAAAAGATGGTTCTGCTTTATATAACTATTCTTACCATGTAAGAATCAATTGAAAGTTGCTGTTCCTTAAACACTAAGTTTGTGGGTCCTATTTCCAAATGGCTGTAGATAAGCAGTGTAAGCCCTGCATGATTCAAAGAAGAGGTGCTTTGAATCTTGCCTGGGAGGAGACCATGAGATGGTCTACTGCTCTACCCTTGGTTACACTCATCCTTTAAGAATTACTCCTTCACAGGTCTAAAGGATGGATGCTTAAGATATTTTTGGAACACAGTTTTGTTAATTTTTAATAAAATGTAAGGATCTTGTGTGATCTTCAAGTGAACTTTGTGCAACTTGTGTAGTATTCATCACAAATAAGTAACCATTCAAGCTATTGCTTACATGAAACTAAGGCTATAAATCCAAGGCTTTGGTTTTTAATACCCCGCACATATCTTGACTTTTATGATATCTCTTCTCAAATTGTACATGATTATGGCTACTGTAAAAGACAGGTAAAATGTTCCAGTCGATTCAGTCAACAGCTTAAGAAAAATTTAAGATAAAGATAATCAAATCTGCTTAAAAATCTAGCTGTGTCTTTAATACCAAATCATAGATCATAATGGAGCTGGTTTATTTTCATCTCTCCAGGTAGTTTTCTACTAGGAAAACAGAGATTGCTCAAGTTATATGTGCCCAAGCATATTTTCTAATGAAATGTTGGTAGCTTTTGTACTTTAAAGACAAGTTCCAATGACAGTGGTGATGCCAAAAACTCATTCTCTTTTCCTGCTTTAAGAGAGGAGAATCCCGGAGACACTGAAAGCCCCCACCCAATGAGAGCTATGAAAATAGGGTTGCCATGATATGTTAAGTGGCAAGTGCAACAGTAGCTAGTGCTAGGAGCAGGGCTGTGAATATATGGCAATATATTGAATAGATTTATTCATGAAAGAACAGTCTCACTTCAAAACCAGAAACACTTCTATGGATGAATAAAAATGTAGACTGGTAGGCTGTGAGATAACCGCCCCTCAAACTTTGCCTAATAGAAGATTTCTGTATTAGACAAGCCTCTAACCAACTCAACCATCTCCTTAGAAAAGAAGACTCTAAGAACACAGTCCCAAGAAACAAGCAGGTAGAGATGGAAGGTCTGGGGCAAGCTAAGTTGTGAGAGGGGCTCCAGTTGGCACCAATGTGTGGGCGCCTCCCGTGGGACACTGACAGGACAGGTCTCCAGAC